>JAZHEH010000751.1:2010000-2610000 GCA_036589455.1 Ateles fusciceps
TCAACATTTTTAAAGGTCTCCAGGTCATTGTCAAAAATAGCCAGATTTGGGAACCACTGAGCTATATCAAACTTTGGCAAATTATGGCCATGGGTCAAATGTAGCCTGCCACCTGTTTTCGTATGGCCCATGAGCTAAGAATGTTTTTTACATTTTTTTAGTGGCTGAAAAAAATCAAAGAATATTTCATGACATGAAAATTATAGGAAACATAAATTTCAGTTTCCATTAATAAAGTTCTGTTGAAACACGGCCACAATCATTTGTTTATGTGTTGTCAATGGCTGCTTTTCCCTACAAAGGCAGAGCTGAGTAGCTGCAGCAGAAGGCCCATGTCCCACAATGCCTAAAATATTTACTATCTGAATCGTTACAGAAAAAAAAATGTCTGCTGATCCTTGGGCTAATCTACAACACTGGTGTTTCAAAAGATGCTTCTCCCCGCACAGCACTTGAGAGCTACCACACACATATATTGGAAACAGTTATGATTCTCATGGGCTAAGAAGTGAAGATGGGTAGTGATGAAGAGTATAGTTTAAAAGAACCCCTACGCCCCACAGAATATTCTGATATCCACCCGCCTTTCACCACCACAGGAGAAGCACCAATTTTCAGTATTTCTTCCAATGCGAAGAGCCCACAAACGCAGGATTCTAAGTAAATGCAACTTTCTTGCCGGCGTCTGTGGAAGCGCCATCCCATTCTATCATAGCACAAGTGACAACAAAGGCCAAAGACCGCTGCTCTTGCAGCTGCTGAACTCACACACTCCAAAGGCTACAGAGAAATACAAACGGGGCTCTCCAGGTTTCCACCTTAGAAGGCACTATGGGGCTAAGTGACAGGGTAGAAACAGAATACACGTAAGCCCAATAGAGACTTCACTTAGACCAGAGGGCTCCTGGACATTTCCTAAAACATCACTATCAAAGGAAAGTGCCAGATTAAGATTTATGAATCCCTATGCTGTGGTGTGACAATCTGTAACAACCAACTCAAACTTGCTGCCAGCTTAGCTTCTCAGGTACACAGAAAAGGAGAGAGAAAGTTCAGCCAAAGGGCAACACTGTTGCTCTGACTGGGTTAGTTTCTGAATGACTCTCCTTTCTGACTCATCTCTCTCATACCTGGGAACTCTCATGCCCATCCACCCAAATAGCAGGGGAGCTAGGACACACTGTGTCTGCACTCCACAAGTGAGAGAGAAGAGGAAACGGCTGAAGCTCCCACTGTGTCATCAGGTGGATGACCGGATAACAATTTTCCAAGGGCACATACACCAGCTCAAACCTATCTTTTGTTGTTGAGACAGAGTTTTGCTCTGTGGTCCAGGCTGGAGTGCACTGGCGCAATCCAACCTCCACCTCCTGGGTTCAAGCAAGTCTCGTGCCTCAGCCTCCCAAGTAGCTGGGACTACAGGCCCATGCCACCACACCCGGCTAATTTTTGTATATTTAGTAGAGATGGGATTTTGCCATGTTGGCCAGGTTGGTCTTGAACCTCTGGCCTCAAGAGATCCACCTACCTCCGGCTCCCAAAGTGCTGGGATTACAGATGTGAGCCCCCGCGCTCAGCTGTCAAACCCATCTTATAAATGAACAGGTTGACAAAGCATAAGAGGGATGGTGAAGACTTTCTCACACATGGACCGACACATTTATTGATTCAATAAAAACCTACTGGGCAAGTTGTATGTACAAAGCACGGTGCACAAGCTGTGAGCAAGGCAGAGATAATCCTTGCTCTGTGAGTAACACAGACAATTATGAAGTGCCATGACCGGAAAGGTGAGGATGCTGTGGAAATACACAGAAGCGGCATCCGAGCTATCTTCTCAGGGGAAAAGACCTTTGAGTTGAAAAGCGAGGGTTGAGGAAACACAGGGAGTCATGTCCTGATGTGTCTCAAAGCAAAGGGAACAACACGTGTGATATTCTCAAAAGTGGTATATTGTAGACTGGCATGGCTAGATGATTGATTCTGTAAGAGAAAGGGTGGAGAAGTAGGCAGGGCATGTTGGACAAGTCCTTGTTAAAGAATGTGATCTTCGGGCCAGGTGCAGTGGCTCACACTTGTAATCCCAGCACTTTGGGAGGCTGAGGCGGGCGGATCACGAGGTCAAGAGATGAGACCATCCTGGCCAACACAGTGAAACCCCGTCTCTACTAAAAATACAAAAATTAGCCAGGCGTGCTGGCAGGTGCCTGTAGTCCCAGCTACTCGGAAGGCTGAGGCAAGAGAATCGCTTGAACCCAGGAGGCGGAGGCTGCAGTGAGCCGAGACAGCGCCACTGCACTCCAGCCTGGGCGACTCGGTCTCAAAAAAAAAAAAAAAAAATATAATATATATATATATATATACATATATATATATATGATCTTCATTAAAGCCATTGAAGGGTTTTAAGCAGGGAAGTGACATGAGCCAACCTGTGTATTTAAAGGTTACGCTGTCTGTTTAGAAAACTTATGGTTGAGGGGTGAGGGGCTGGGTGGAGTCAAGTGTGTGGAGGTGAGGAGACCAGGTAAAAGGTTGTTGCTGCAATCATCCGATGGCAATGGAAACAGAGCAGGAAGACCTGAAGGAGACTGTCATTTCACACTTGGACAAGTCTCAGTGGTTCTGCTTCCAAGTAACTTATAGACCAGCAGTGGTGCAGAACCAAGCATAAGTATTTTAAAAAGACTAAAGGCCAAACACGGTGGCTCACGTCTGTAATCCCAGCACTTTGGGAGGCCAAGGTGGGTGGACTGCTTGTGCTCAAGAGTTTGAGACCAGCCTGGGCCAACATGGTGAAACCCCGTCTCCACAAAAAAAAAAAAAAAAAAAAATTAGCCAGGCATGGTGGTGCACACCTGTAGTTCCAGCTACTCGGGATGCTTAGGTGGGAGCCCAGGAAGCAGAGGTTGCAGTGAGCTGCGATCACGCCACTGCACTCCAGCCTGGGCAACAGAGCGAGACTTTATTTAAAAGACAATAGATAGGGCCAACACTTTGGGGGGCTGAGGCAGGCAGATCATGAGGTCAGGAGTCCAAGACCAGCCTGGCCAACATGGTGAAACCCTCATCTCTATCAAAAATACAACAATTAGCTGGGCGTGGTGGCATGCGCCTGTAATCCCAGCTACTCAGGAGGCTGAGGCAGGAGAATCGCTTGAACCTGGGAGGCAGAGGTTGCAGTGAGCCGAGATTGTGCCACTGCGCTCCAGTCTGAACAGAGTGACACTCTGTCTCAAAAACAAAAGATAGATCGATTGATCGACAGACAGATAGATAGATTTCATAGTGATTAAATAGGTTATCCAGGTAATATACACAAAAAAACCTCATAAGAAAAATAGATTAATGTTGTAGGGAATAGCATACACACCACTATTTGTGAGAATTTAAATCCATTTCTTTTTGGGGAGTCATGTGGCAAAACCCAGACAAACATATGTATGTATACATGTATGTATGTATTTATTTTGAGATGAAGTCTCGCTCTGTCGCCCAGGCTGGAGTGCAGTCATGCGATCTCGGCTCACTGCAACGTCCACCTCCTGGGTTCATGGGATTCCCGTGCCTCAGCCTCCCGAGTAGCTGGAATTACGTGCTAGCACGCCCAGCCAATTTTTGTTTCTTTTTTTTTTTTTTAAGTAGAGACAGGGTTTCACCATTTTGGCTGGGCTGCTTTCGAGCTCTTCACCTCAAGTGATTCCCCCCTGCCTCAGCCTTCCATAGTGCTGGGATTACAAGGGTGAGCCACTGCACCCAGCCCCCGGACAAAGGTATTTAAAGGAAAAGAGATTTCCTTCAGGATTTAAGGTTCTGATTCTGAGTAGTAGCAATTCTATTTGCTACACTGCAGCCCAAGTGAGTGGGCAAAAAAAGAGACCACACTTAACATCCAAATGAAAGCCAAAAGTCCTCACGATGGCCAGCAAAAGCCTTACATAATCTTACTCCACTACTTTCTCCTGTTCCTTGAACGTGATGAGCATGCTCCCAAACTGGGCCTTTGTATTATTTCTTTTCTAGCCCAGTGGTTCCCAAACTTTACACTACATTGATATTTCCTGGCCGGGCACAGTGGCTCATGCCTGAAATCCCAGCACTTTGGGAGGCCGAGGTGGGTGGATCGCGAGGTCAAGAGATTGAGACTAGCCTGACCAACATGGCAAAACCCCGTCTCTACTAAAAATCCAAAAATTAGCTGGGCATGGTGGCGCACCCTTGTAGTCCCAGCTACTCAGGAGGCTGAGGCTGGAGAATTGCTTGAACCCAGGAGGCGAAGGTTGCAGTTAGCCGAGATGGCACCACTGCACTCCACCCTGGCGAAGAGAGAGACTCCGTCTCAAAGAGAAAAAAAAAATTTTCCTAGAAATCTTTAAAAACACTGATGCCTAGCTTTCATACCCAAACATGATTTAACTGGATTGGGGGGTGAGTCTGAGCATCACGCATTTTTAAAACTCCCCAAGTGGCTATACTGTGCAGTAAAGTATGAGAACTACTGCTCTGGTTTACCCAGCTTTCATAGACAGCACTTATCCTCAAATTCTATACACACACCTGGTCATCCCTTGGTATCTAGGAGGGATTAGGTGTAGCAACCAGCAGATACCAAAATCCACAGATGCTCAAGTCCCTTACATAAAAAGAATTTGCATACAACATACACACATCCTCCTGTATACTTTAAGTCATGACTAGATTACTTACAATACCTGACGCAATGTAAATCCTATCTATGTAGGTGTCATGCTGTGTTTTTTTATTGTCATATTGTTATTTTTTACTGTTTTATCTTCAGTCCATGGTTGGTTGAGTCCAGACGCAAAACCTATGAACAGGAAGGGCTGATTGTTCATGAGAACAAGGATTTTGTGTATCTTGTTCACCACAGTATATCCACAGTGGGTCAAGTAGGTGACTGATACATTCTTAGTGAGTAAATAACCTTTCCAGTCTGATCTCTGGAGGCTCCTCCTTCTGCCTTCACCCTCGCTGATCAATCTACACTTCAGTAACAAAGACTTACTCGTGGCTCCTAAATTCCCCACGTTCTTTACGTGGCTGTGCTCTCTCCCTGCCTAGAATCCCTTCTTACACACTCCTTTCTTTATCTAATAGAGTCCCCTTTTCCTCATTTAAACCTCCCCCATCCAACCCTCCACCTCCAGGCTGAGCCTGACACCTTACCCTTCACGCTCAGAGAATATTTCATATACCGCTGTTATACTGGGTATCACAGTATATCTTCATTATATACATCCATGCCTGTCTTTAGATTATTCTGTTCAACAGAACTTTCCAAGATGATGGAAATGTTCCTTGTTGGCAGTGACTGTAACAGCAGCCACCAGCTTCATATAACTAACAAGCACCTGATGGAAGGCTAGTGTGCCTAAGGAGCTGAATTTTTATTTCATTTCATTTCCATTAATTTAACTAGCCACATACAGTTAGTGGCTACCATACTGGTCAGCACAGCTCTAGACTGTGATCTTTTTAGTGAATAATTCATTTTTACATCCCAGGACACAGCAGTTGCCCATAGGTGATAAATGAGAGGATGGAGAGATGAACAAAGATAAGGAGATTGGAACACACATGCAATTTCTGGCTGGCCACAGGTCAGGAGCAAAGAGACACACTGAAGCTCAAACGGGGCTCAGCCAATGGCAGCAAAGAACTGAAAGAACCCAGCACTGTATCATTCTGCCTAGATATATAACCCACACAAGAACCCAGCACTGCACCATTCTACCTAGATAACCCACACAGACCCAGCACTGCACCATCTACTAGATATATAACCCACACAGCACCCAGCACTGTATCATTCTACCTAGATATCTAACCCACACAGCACCATTCTACCTAGATATATAACCCACACAGAACCCAGCACTGCACCATTCTACCTAGATATATAACCCACACAGCACCCAGCACTGTATCATTCCACCTAGATATCTAACCCACACAGCACCCAGCACTGCACCATTCTACCTAGATATATAACCCACACAGCACCCAGCACTGTATCATTCTACCTAGATATCTAACCCACACAGCACCCAGCACTGTACCATTCTACCTAGATATCTAACCCACACAGCACCCAGCACTGTACCATTCTACCTAGATATATAACCCACACAGAATCCAGCACTGCACCATTCTACCTAGATATATAACCCACACAGCACCCAGCACTGCACCATTCTACCTAGATATCTAACCCACACAGAACCCAGTACTGTACCATTCTGCCTAGATATATAACCCACACAGAACCCAGCACTGTACCATTCTACCTAGATATCTAACCCACACAGAACCCAGCACTGTACCATTCTACCTAGATATCTAACCCACACAGAACTCAGCACTGTACCATTCTACCTAGATATCTAACCCACACAGAACCCAGCACTGTACCATTCTACCTAGATATATAACCCACACAGAACCCAGCACTGTACCATTCTACCTAGGTATCTAACCCACACAGAATGCAGTACTGTACCATTCTACCTAGATATATAACCCACACAGCACCCAGCACTGTACCATTCTACCTAGATATATAACCCACACAGAACCCAGTACTGTACCATTCTACCTAGATATATAACCCACACAGAACCCAGCACTGTACCATTCTACCTAGGTATCTAACCCACACAGAATCCAGTACTGTACCATTCTACCTAGATATATAACCCACACAGCACCCAGCACTGTACCATTCTACCTAGATATATAACCCACACAGCACCCAGCACTGTACCATTCTACCTAGGTATCTAACCCACACAGAACCCAGCACTGTACCATTCTACCTAGATATATAACCCACACAGAACCCAGCACTGCACCATTCTACCTAGATATATAACCCACACAGAACCCAGCACTGCACCATTCTACCTAGATATATAACCCACACAGCACCCAGCACTGTACCATTCTACCTATATAACCCACACAGCACCCAGTACTGCACCATTCTACCTAGATATATAACCCACACAGAACCCAGCACTGTACCATTCTACCTAGATATATAACCCACACAGCACCCAGCACTGTACCATTCTACCTAGATATATAACCCACCCAGAACCCAGCACTGTACCATTCTACCTAGATATATAACCCACACAGCACCCAGCACTGTACCATTCTGCCCAGTTATCTAACCCACACAGAATGCAGTACTGTACCATTCTGCCCAGCTATCTAACCCACACAGAATGCAGTATAACCTAACACTTGATTTTAACTATTGGACTGAACCTTTCAGAAACTTGAGGGCAACCCCCCCTACTCAGGACAGATTTCATTTGCAGAATTGGCTCTGCATTTTAGGAGTTGAAAGTACCTCAAGCTACTCTAACACAATTCAGACATTAAGGGCTTATTTTCCCAGCTGAACAAAAAAGTGTCATACTCAACCACGATAATAATAATAATGCTGTGCGTGGTGGCTCATGCCTGTAATCCCAGCACTTTGGGAGGCCAAGGCAGGTGGATCACAAGGTCAAGAGATCAAGACCATCCGAGCCAATATAGTGAGAACTCGTCTCTACTAACATTACAAAAAAAAAAAATTAGCTGGGTGGCCCAGCTACCCAGTTGCGCACCTGTAGTCCCAGCTACTCAGGAGACTGAGGGAGGAGAATCATTTGAACCTGGGAGGTGGAGGTTGCACTGAACTGAAATCACACCACTGCACTCCAGCCTGGGGACAGAGCGAGACACTGTCTCAAAAATTAATAAATAAATAAAATAAAAATGGTCAAAACTTCTATAGCATCTTCTACGTGTAGCACACTATTCTAAGCACGTTGTGTCGTTAATCTCACAGCAATTCTGTGAGGATAAGTACTGCTATTATTTCCTTTAACAGAAAACAGCACAGAGGTTAAGTGACTTGCCCAGAGTCTGAGCTCTTTATTTTTCACCTTTTAAAAAAGGCAACCTTGGCTGAGCATGGTGACTCACACCTGTAATCCCAGCACTTTGAAAGCTGAGGTGGGTGGATCAACTGAGGTCAGAAGTTTGAGACCAGCCTGGCCAACACAGTGAAGCCCCATCTCTACAAAAAATACAAAACAAATTAGCTGGGTGTTGTGGCACATGCCTGTAATCCTAGCTACTGGGGAAACTGAAGTAGGAGAACTGCCTGAATCTGGGAAATGGAGGTTGCAGTGAGCCAAGACACACCACTGCACTCCAGCCTGGGTGACAGAGCTCTGTCTAAAAAAAAAAAAGGCTGGGTGCGGTGGCTCATGCCTGTAATCCTAGCACTTTGGGAGGCCAAGGCGGGTGGATCACCTGAGGTCAGGAGTTCAAGACCAGTCTGGCCAGCATGGTGAAACCCTGTCTCTACTAAAAATACAAAAATTAGCCAGGCGTTGTGGTGGGCGCCTGTAATCCCAGCTACTCTGGAGGCTGAGGCAGGAGAATTGCTTGAACCTGGGAGGCAGAGGTTGCAGTGAGCTGAGAGATCACACCTGGGTGACAGAGCTAGACTCCATCTCAAAAAACAAAAAAAAGGAACCTCACTTGAGCCTAGGAATTCAAGAGCAGCCTGGGCAACATCGGGAGACCTTGTTTCTACAGAGAAACAATGAGCTGAGCATGGTAGTGAACACCTGTGGTCCCAGCTACCCCAAGGGCTGAGGTGGGAGGACTGCTTGAGCCCAGGAGGTGAAGGGTGCAGTGAGCTGTGATCACACCACTGCACTCCAGCCTCAGTGACAGAGCAAGACCCTGACTCAAAAAAAAAAAAAAAGAAGCCGTGCACAGAGGCTCACACCTGTAATTCCAGCACTTTGGGAGGCTGAGGCGGGTGGATCACCTGAGGTCAGGAGATTGAGACCAGTCTGGCCAACACAGTCAACTCCATTTCTACTAAAAATACAAAAATTAGCCAGGCGTGGTGGCATGCACCTGTAATCCCAGCTAATCAGGAAGCTGAAGTGGGAGAATTGCTTGAACCCAGGAGGCGAAAGTTGCAGTGAGCTGAGATGACGCCATTGCACTTCAGCCGGGGCGACAGAGTGAGATTCCATCTCAAAAAAAAAAAAAAACAGGCAACTTTTCAGCAGAACCAAGACAGACACTAAAGATGTTTATATAAAGACCAAAAGCAAAAGCAGCCCCAAACAAAAACCCACCAATAGTTTCAGCTGTCTTTCACCGCGAGACCACCAGGCCAAACCAACTGAGAAGCCTTGGAGATTAAGGGAAGTAAATACTTACAGTCCAGATAATACCACGCAAGTTGGTAGAAGCATGTAACAATATGCACCCTCAAATAATGTCAGCAAGAAGAAATAAAAGATAAAATTGTAAAACTGAACAAGTTTATGTTTCACGGCAATAAAACAACAGCAGCCTGATTAATAAGGAAAGAGTCCTTCAATGACAGGCACAGTAGTTCATGCCTGTAAGAGGAACACTTGCCCCAGGAGTTTGACCAGCCTAGGCAACACAGTGAGACCTCATCTCTACAAAAAACAAAATTAGCCAGGGGTATGGTGGCACACGCCTGTAGTACCAGTTACTCAGGAGGCGAAGGTGGGACGACCACCTGAGCCTAGGAGGTGGAGGCTGCAGTGAGCCAAGATCATGCCACTGCACTCCTGCCTGGGTGACAGAAAGAGACCCTGTCTCATTAAAAAAAAAAAAAAAAAAAAAGAGTTCAAGAATATATATGCGTTCACACACTAATCAAGGGACCGTGCACAGTTCAGAAAAAATATCTGAAAATATAACCTCTCTCTACCTACCTAACACAATACAGGAAAACCCCTGAATCTCTCAGGAAAGGGAGGAGCATGAACCAATCTAAGAACCCAAAGGAAAATGAAGCTCAGTTTAAGATAGATGTGGTCACAAAGATGGTTTCACAAACCATTCTGCCACGGGCACTGTAAAGCAAATACCCAGCACACAGGGAGCTTTGGCCACCTTGTGCGAACTTCAGATTTAAGCAAGGCACCAAATAAGGGAAAGATTCTGGTGCATCAACTCCCAGGAAAAGTGTTTCAAGTTAAAAATGGTAATTCAGGTTTGGATGTGACTTCTGTATCTGCTCTTTATCAACAGAGGCAACTCTACCTCCCTGGCAGCTAGCACTAGAAAAAGAAGGAAACTGTTAGAATACAAATGGATTACACAAAGACAACATGGCCTGCTACAGCCTGGCATTCGCCTTGACACTAAAAACAAGGCTATAAACGTGGCAATGCAGAGCTTCTGGGATCCCACATCTGAGCTGAACCCAGCATGTCCAGGAGTAGCGGGCCATGATGGCACTTTCCCCTCAACAGCCAGATAGTTCAAGACGAAGGCTGTAAACCACAGCACCGTTGGTGAGAGACTCAGTTTCACTGTGACTGGAGGCAAGGCCTGCTTCCAGCTAGTTTTTTTGTCAATCATATCTGTTCTGTGCTGGTTCCCAGACTCAAACTATCTAGTTCAAAAGACAAAGCAAAGGGCCGGGCGTGGTGGCTCACGCCTGTAATCCAAGCACTTTGGAGGCCAAGGCAGGTGGATCACCTGAGGTCGGGAGTTCAAGACCAGCCTGACCAACATGGTGAAATCCTGTCTTAAAAAAAAAAAAAAAAATTATTAAAAATAAATAAATAAAAAGAAAAAGCAAGCACCTTCAAATCTCTTATCTTTGATCCAATTCTTTATCCTCCAAATTCTCTCTTCATTCTGTCTCTCAACAATGAAAATCGATCTTAACAAGAATCCAGAAAGCAAGGAAAACACAAGCATTAACTTCTTCCTAATTTATTTAAAATGCTCTGTCACTGCTATCATTAAATATATAGAAAAAAAATTGAGTTTAAAGCTAAAAGCGAAGAGGCCAGGCATGGTAGCTCACACCTGTAATCCCAGCACTTTGGGGGGCCGAGGCAGGTGGATCGCCTGAGGTCAGGAGTTCGAGACCAGCTTGGCCAAAGATGGCAAAACCCCATCTCTACTAAAAATACAAAAATTAGCCAAGTGTAGTGGCAGGCGCCTGTAATCCCAGTTCTTGGGAGGCTAAGCCAGGAGAATCACTTGAACCCAGGAGCAAACACTGCAGTGAGCCGAGATTGCGCAATTGCATTCCAGCCTGGGCGACAGAGCGAGACTCCATCTCAAAAGTAAATTTTAAAAAAACAAAATAAGGGAAGAATGAGAGTGATACAAGTAAAAAACTGCTGGTTATACAGTATGTTTACACTGTGACAATTTATCACCAGTACGGCTTTGATATATATGTACACTTTTCTGTGTACATATATTTTGTAAGAATTTATTTTTATTCTATAATAATTTTTAAAATTGTCATAACTTTTTCTACTATTCCACAAAAAAAGCCTTTGTTTCACAGCCAATAACTGCCCTTTGCCCCATGTGTCCTAGTCCGCACCATTATTCTAAGTCTGAGGCAGCAGGAATGCAGATGCACCTGGTACTGTAATAAACAACTGTCTGCTCCCTCTCGGTGCAGAGCGCTGTGCGGATGTGTTGATGATGTAGGCTGCATCCCTATTTTACAGATGCAGAGATGAGGAAAGAGATTAAAAAATCTGTTCATGCAAACAAAAAGAAATTTAGGAATGCAGTCCGTAAGATCTCGCTCCTATTGTGCAGTGACAAGTGACAGATCCCTAGGAGCACTGAGGGCGTCCATTAGGGCCTTATTCAGCCTTTTGACATATGTCACTTGCAAGCATTTCAAAAGCCATACGGTTGTATAGATCAGTCCAGAAGTCTAAAGGAAAACCTGCCAAAGAAATTCCTTAGAAGAGACTGTCAAATGCGTTAACATAGTTTGCTTGACAAATTAGGACCTAGCATCTCAGAGATTTGTGGCACCAGTAAGTTCAAAATCTCATTAGAGAGAATAAGATTTTAGCATCTTTACCAAGAAGAAAACACCCCAGAAAAATGTAAATCCATAGTGGGTATTATCACAATTCCTTTTTCCCATATGCATCAGGAGCTGCAGTCCTACTGTGTGTGTGAAAATCAAGAATACAACTTAGTGCCAATGATTACAATACAAAGCATAACTTATTCCTAAGCCAAGCCAGGCTTGGCTGCGAAAGCTTCCCAGAATGATGGAAGGCGTGACTTTAGAGTGAGTCAAGCTTTGCTAATACATAAAGTAAAGCAGAGAAAGAACAATCTGAAGGATTCACTTCTAAGCTCGAGCCAAATCAAAAGCTCCAATCAATGTACTTTGTGATGCCTCTTCAGTTCCAGCTGACTGATTAGACAGCATCAGTGTGGACATCCGCACCGTGGCCCAGGACGTTCTAATGACAGAATCGTGGCTGGGAATCTCAGAAGCAATCATTCCTTACAGTTTCTAACCATGCCATGTTTTTATCCATGTTGTTCCTTCTGCCAGAAAAGTCTGCTGTCCACATCTACCTCAAATACTTCTTCAACTTTCAAAATTCAGGACACAGATTACCTTCCTAGGTAGCCTGGGGCTGCTTACCCTGAGCTAATCTCTTTACCCTGTACAATGTGCATATTTGTATTATTACATTTGTAACACTTTATTGCAAGTATTTATTTATATATCTATTTTTCTTACTAGACTGTGTTTTTGAGGGGAGGACCAACACCATTTACGTTTCTATGTGCAGTACCTAGAATAATAATATATAAAGGTACTCCATGAATACTTATGAAAATAACCTGAATTGGGGCAGGGAAATCTTGATTTCCTCAGAGACTACTAGCTGGCCTCTAGAGGAGGTTTTACAGAAAAATAGGCAAGTGAAAAGAGAAAAAGTATCTACGTAAAACTCTGAAGCCAATTATTTTAGGCAACATACAAACATATATACTATACTTTAAGATAAAATCGATTAAAACAAGAAAGAGGAACCAAAGAGAAAAAGTTAAAGAGGTCACCAATAGTAAGGTTGTGACACAAAATGCATGCCCTTTACAGTTATTAAAGGAAGTTTGGCTACAAGCTCTGGAACAATTAAAATAGAGTATTCTGGGTTAAAAATTCACAAATTTGTTGCTGTGAATGAAAATCTTACAAATGTGCATGAGGTTAAAGAAACCCATTTTCTACTCAGAGCAGGAATCTCTTCCACAGGCTTCCACAAAGACGCCATGCAACGCAAATGGCAACACTTCTCCAGGTTCTTTCTTCTTGTCTTCACACAGGCCGACAACACAAACTGCAGTACATGTCAGTGCAAGCAGTACTACTAGTAAGCAATACGTTACCTAGCTACCCAGCTCTCTGGTGGTTCTAGGCATGAGTTACAGGGAGAAAAACAGTAGTAGGAGAGGTGCCTAGTGATTTCTATAATAGATGATCAATAAATTGTGGATCAGAGGATAAAGACAACTCGAAAAACCACTTAAGCTCTTAAAAATAAAAATATGTGGTTAGTACATTTTATAGGAACTCAAGCATCAGAAAGAGAGTGCAGACAGTTATCTTAAATTCTTTCTGGTCTAGAGAGTCTATACACTCATACTAGGGAGAATAAAAGAACACAGTTAACTTCAATACTAAATATTTATGAGTAAAGTGAAAGGCTTCCAAGAGGGGGAAAAACCTGGAGTTTCCCCCTGGAGTTAAACAAACAGTCCACAGACTAGGGAAAAATCATGAGCCAAGAAAACAACTATTTCATATTTTCTATCTTAGCTGAAATACATCACATCTAAGAGGATAGAAAGATGAAATTCTGGAACCTTTAAGAGAAAAGAGGGATTACAGAATGATTGAACTATGGATATATCTCCCCAAGAGAACAGTCAGAAACAGAAACCAATAAAGGAAGTTAGTAAGAAAGGCAACACCGGGAAAACAAAAAGGGTAGTACCGTCCTCCCACCCCACAGAACAGGCAGTGTTACTACAGAAAGTGAGTGCTCCCACAGACAGTCCTCCCATCCCACAGAACAGGCACTGTGTTACTACAGAAAGTGAGTGCTCCACAGACAGTCCTCCCATCCCACAGAACAGGCAGTGTGTTATTACAGAAAGTGAGTGCTCCCACAGACAGTTCTCCCATCCCACAGAACAGGCAGTGTGTTACTACAGAAGGTGAGTGCTCCCAGACAGTCCTCCCACCCCACAGAACAGGCATTGTGTTACTATAGAAAGTGAGTGCTCCCACAGACAGTCCTCCCACCCCACAGAACAGGCATTGTGTTACTATAGAAAGTGAGTGCTCCCACAGACAGTCCTCCCACCCCACAGAACAGGCATTGTGTTACTATAGAAAGTGAGTGCTCCCACAGACAGTCCTCCCACCCCACAGAACAGGCAGTGTGTTATTATAGAAAGTGAGTGCTCCCCACAGACAGTCCTCCCACCCCACAGAACAGGCAGTGTGTTACTACAGAAAGTGAGTGCTCCCACAGACAGTCTTCTCACCCCACAGAACAGGCAGTGTGTTACTACAGAAAGTGAGTGCTCCCAGACAGTCCTCCCACCCCACAAAACAGGCATTGTGTTACTATAGAAAGTGAGTGCTCCCACAGACAGTCCTCCCACCCCACAGAACAGGCAGTGTTACTACAGAAAGTGAGTGCTCCCACAGACAGTTCTCCCACCCCACAGAACAGGCAGTGTGTTACTACAGAAAGTGAGTGTTCCCACAGACAGTTCTCCCACCCCACAGAACAGGCAGTGTGTTATTACAGAAAGTGAGTGCTCCCACAGTTCTCCCACCCCACAGAACAGGCAGTGTGTTACTACAGAAAGTGAGTGCTCCCACAGACAGTCCTCCCACCCCACAGAACAGGCAGTGTGTTGCTACAGAAAGTGAGTGCTCCCACAGACAGTCTCCTACCCCACACAACAGTGTGTTAGTACAGAAAGTGAGTGCTCCCACAGTAACATCACTTCACCACTCCTTCCTACAGCAGCTGCGACTGAATAAGGACCCAACGTGCAGGTCTCTTTCTTATTTGGAATGCTCTTCACAGACTACGAGCTGGATCCTAAGGGACGACTTATAGTACACCCTCACGTACATTCCAGTTGGCTGGAACTCAGCAGCTGATTGCTCCTTTGTCTAACTTGGTAAGGAGCCAAAGGAGGACTTTTCTAAGTCAACTCTCCCAAGCTGGAAAATTCTCTAATGCCAGAGTTCTGGCTTAAGTCTGGGTATCAGGTTATTCATGAGATGCCAAAACTACATCTTTACATTGGCTTTGAACAAGTCCCTCAAGTACACCATACAAGATTCCCACAGACCTCAAAATCATCTGGATATCAAGGACAAAGATGGCTACTCCGTCTCTCATAGAGAGAGGAATGTGCTTTTCACAACACCAGCAACAGCAAAACAAACCTTTCATAAGTCACAAATCAATCTCAATTCTTAAAATGGGTGTCAAGCAACAAATGCAACATTAAATGATTTCTAGTCTGGGCATGGTGACTCATGCTTATAATCCCAGCACTTTGGGAGGCCAAGGTGGACAGATCGCTTGAGCCCAGGAGTTCGAAACCAGCCTGACCAACATGGCGAAACCCTGTCTCTACTAAAAATACAAAAATTAGCTGGGAGTGGTGGCGTGTGACTATAGTCCAAGCTACTCAGGAGGCTGGGATGGGAGGATTGCTTGAGCCCGGGAGGCGGAGGTTGCAGTGAGCTGAGATCACGCCACTGCACTCCAACCTGTGTGGTAGAGTGAAGCCCCGACTCAGAGAAAAAAAAAAAAAAAAAAAAAAAGATTTCCTTAAAATCTTTTATTCTAACCCACTGAAAACTCTCCCTATTCCACTAGCTACTCAAATTCTCTCTCACTATTGTTAATCCCTGAGCCATCAAGATCCAAATCCCAAATCGGGTTCTCTGAGAGGAAATAACAGAGTAAACCTTAACAAGGTGTTTCTGATCTCATCAAGCTCCAAAATCAATGTTTGTCAACCAGAATATTACCAACCATCCCAGGAAATGTTTGGAAATGTGTGGGGGCCATTACTGGCATCTAATGAGCGGAGCCAGGAGTGCTAAACATCCTGCAAAGTCAGACCTGTATAATGAACTGTCGGCTGGGGGCCATGGCTCATGCCTGTAATTCCAGAACTTTGGGAAGCCAATCACCTGTGGTCAGGAATTCGAGACCAGCCTGAGGTCAGGAGTTCGAGGCCAGCCTGGCCAACATGGTGAAACCCCATCTCTTCCAGAAATACAAAAATTGGCCAGGCATGGTGACAGGAGCCTGTAGTCCCAGCCACTGGGGAGGCTGAAGCAGAAGAATCACTTGAACCCGGGAGGCGGAGGTTGCAGTGAGCTGAGACTGCACCACTGAACTCCAGCCTGGGCAACAGAGAGCAAAACTCCCTCTCAAAAAAAAAAAAAAAAAAAAAAACTGTCTGCCCAAAAGGCGGTATCACTCTCATTAACAATGAGTGTCCTAACACAAGAACCTTATCGCGCCTGTAATCCCAGCACTTTGGGAGGCCGAGGCGGGTGGATCACGAAGTCAAGAGATCGAGATCATGGTGAAACCCTGTCTCTACTAAAAATACAAAAATTAGTGGGCTGCGGTGGCACACACCTGTAGTCCCAGCTACTCAGGAGGGTAAGGCAGGAGAATTGCTTGAACTCGGGGGGCGGAGTCTGTGGTGAGCCGAGATAGTGCCACTGCACTCCAGCCTGGTGACAGAGCAAGACTCCATTTCAAAAAAAAAAAAAAAAAAAGAACCTTATTGTTAACTGCATCCACCTCTCCCAGCTTTTAGAGCAGTGGTAAATTTTTTCTGTAAAAGGTCACAGAAAATAGCTTACGCTTTGCAGGCCACATACATCTCTGTCACGTGTTGCTCTTTTTAAACAAGTCATGATGTAAGAATAAGAATGTAAAAACCATGCTTAGCTCATAGGCCACTGGGAGTATTTTGCCCATCCCTGTTCTAGAGTATTACCTGAATCATTAGTCTGTTTACATTAATTTAGAGATGCTGGTTAAAACAGTGTGATGGAGTGTGCGATAAACACCACCAACAATGCATACTACAGTTTTAAAGAATATGAGCTTCAGAATTTAGCCTTCCCACCTAAGAACTGGTGCATGTGTTGGACTTAATCGCCTCTCATTCTCTTCCCCTGTGCTTTTCAGGTGCTTTAAGTTTTCTTCTGAATGTTCATTCATTTTCGAACACGTTACTGGGAAGAGCACAGAAAATGCCTTTCCCACCTCTTCAGGATCTAGGACTTTCTGTTCACCATGCCTGCCACTCAAAGTCTTTCTAAAATTATTGCTGTTAACATGTTCTAAAATGTCTAAACCAAACCAAGGCCTGGAAATTCTGACGGGTATCTGGGTCCTGACTTTCCGGATGGTGAGTAAAGGTCACATGGGGTGGAAAGTGGCCTGTGGGTAACACAGAATACACACATGCACGCGAACAGGATATGTTGGTAATACGGCTTCCTGAGACCTGGTGAGTTTTGAGAGTTCTCATCAACACTCTTGTGGAAGATGAAAACCCTTAAGCTGGGGAAATGGAGATTTGAAGCAAGTGCCCATTCTTAGAATTCGATTTCTGTCTACAGCAGAATGAGAAGGTACACCATTTATTCCTCTATATTTTACTTGCCTAAAGACACAACACACAAAAAATAAACAAAGTGACTACCGAGAGAGGTTTCCTCACAGTGTGGAAGCTGGTGTTTGCAGCATGGCTTATGTCACGTCTCAACGCTGAAAGATGAAGAGTGTGGTTTTGGTGTTTAACCAGCCTCAATAGCACCCTGGCACTCTGTTTCTTCCCCCAGAAAACCCTGCTCTGTTAGAGGAAAGAAACCAACCTCACAAACTGAAACCAAACGGACAGGATAAAAATAAAGCCCTGAAGTGGTCTGGTGACCGAGGTCATTGGGGTGCTAAGGGTTTATAGGTAGGGCCGGTGTCCTCTGAGAAACTTCCCCTCGGTACCAACCGCAGACACTGGCCGTACAGTCCAGCGGTGGTCTGGGCAGGCGGCGCCGTCCTTGCCTCCTCAGGGCTGCTCCTCGTAACACCCTTCACATTATCAGTGTCTGAAAAACCAAGTCCTGGTTCTCACTTCTCGGAGGGTCATCTCACTAAGCTGTTTCTTTTTCTTATGGCCTAAGAAAAGAAAGTCAATCTGCTTCTTCCCATACAAAGAGGCTTTAAT
Organism: Ateles fusciceps; assembly: GCA_036589455.1. Taxonomy (NCBI): domain Eukaryota; kingdom Metazoa; phylum Chordata; class Mammalia; order Primates; family Atelidae; genus Ateles; species Ateles fusciceps. Next base: position 2,028,172 of record JAZHEH010000751.1, read on the forward strand.
GAATTCCTGTCGCCACATGCTGCCAAACTGCAGTTCGTATACTTTTCAAATAGCTTCCAGAGTGAAAGCGTATAGCATGAAGCACATACTAGAAACTACTTACAGAAACATAGGACTAATTAAAGACATGAAGTCAACTCACGGCAACCCTAAAAAACTGCGTGATGTTGGCCGGGCGCGGTGGCTCACGCCTATAATTCCAGCACTTTGGGAGGCCAAGGGTGGCAGATCACAAGGTCAGGAGATCGAGACCATCTGGCCAACATGGTGAAATCCTGTCTCTACTAAAATACAGAAAATTAGCCAGGTGTGGTGGCGTGCGCCTATAGTCCCAGCTACTTGGGAGGCTGAGGCAGGGGAACCGCTTGGACCCAGGAGGCGGAGGTTGCAGTAAGCACAGATTGCACCACTGCACTCCGGCCTGGCGACAGACCGAGACTGTGTTTAAAAAAAAAAAAGGAATTGTATGATGTCCACCTTACAGATATGGAATCCTTTTCTTTTGAGGCAGGATCTCACTCTGTAGCCCAGGCTGGAGTGAAGCAGAAGGCTCACTGCGACCTCGACCTTCCAGTCAGAGTAATCTCCTACCTCAGGCTCCCGGGTAGCTAGGACCACCCATCATGCCTGGCTAATTTATTTTTTTAGTAGAGATGGGGTAGCCCTATGCTGCTGAGGCTAGTCTTGAACTCCTGGATTCAAGCAATTCTCCTGCCTCAGCCTCCCAAAGTACTGAGATTATACAGGCATGGGTCACTGTTCCTAGCAAGATACAGAGTCTTTATATCCATGAAGCCAAAAAATTAAGCCGGCTTTCTCTGCCATGATGCTATAATTATGAGACAATGAAATAACTGGGTTATCACAGATAAAACATTTATCTACCAGCACAGAGATTCAATTCTTCTTTATAGATTAAATCAATGCTTGCACTAGCCAGAGAAAACCAGGCCAAAAGCTTTCCTTTTCAATGTATTTACTTATTCATGTATTTATTTTTAATGAAATGTTTTTATTATTATTAGAGATGGTGTTTCACTATATTGCCCAGTCTGGTCTCCACCTCCTGGGCTCATGCAATCCTCCTGCCTCAGCCTCCCAAAGTGCTGGAATTATAGGCATGAGCTACTGTGCCCAGATTAAAAGCTTTTCCTAAGCTTCATAATGGGCACTGGCTCTCAAACTATAAACCCAAAGCCTCATGATACAACTCCAGAATTAGAACTCATTCCAACAGAAAGCAAGTCACTTTGCCTAAGGAAGCCTTCTAAAACCATGCTCTGATCTATATTGTTTTGTGGGAGGGGGAGAGGAATTCCATGTGTACCACTACACACAACAGCTTTCACAGCAGCAGCAGCTCAGGTGCACAAACTATGCCAGGGGCACTGAAAAGACAAATGATGACTCTGAAGAAAATACTAGACGAGGAATGGCTCATGCCTTTAATCCCGACACTCTGGGAGGCCAAAGTGGGCAGATCACTTAGGGTCCGGAGTTTGAGACCAGCCTGGCCAACATGGTCAGGTGAAACCGTCTCTACTTAAAAAAATACAAAACTTAGCCTCACACAGTGGCAGATGACTGTAATCCCAGCCTCCCTCTAGAGGCTGGCTGATAGCCTTCATAATTTTGTCTGGTATTTGAATGTCAGAGCCAGGATAGTGCAGAGCAGAGCTTTGGAAAGTCCTGAATTTTTTTTTTTTTTTTTTTGAGACGGAGCTTTGCTCTTGTTACCCAGGCTGGAGTGCAATGGCAAGATCTCCGTCTCAAAAAAACTAGCACTTGAGGCCAGGTCTGCACCTGGGCTCACGGCTGTATTCCCAGCACTTTGGGAGTTCGAGACCAGCCTGACCAACATGAAGAAACCCTGTCTTTACTAAAAATACAAAATTAGCAGGGCGTGGTGGCACATACCTATAATCCCAGCTACTCGGGAGGCTGATGCAGGAGAATCACTTGAACCCAGGAGACAATGGATTTGAAGGCAATCACTCACAGAAGGATCTCCCAAGTCCAATGGTAACAGGAAAACAAAGGTGAATATAATAGTGTGTATCATATGCCACTAATAAAGCAGGAGAAGAAAGATAATCATATATACACCTAGATAATATAGTACCTATTCAAAATAGTTCTTTAGAGGCCAGGTGTGGTGGCTCATGCTTGTAATCCTACCACTTTGGGAGGCTGAGGTGGGAGGATCACTTGAGCTCAGGAGTTTAAGATCAGTCTGAGCAACCTAGCGAGACGATTTCTCTACTAAAAATAAAAAAAAATTTGGCTAGGCATGGTGGCACACGCCTGTAGTCCTTGCTACTTGGGGAGGCTGAAGCAGGAGGATTACTTGAGCCTGGGAGATGGAGGCTGCAGTGAGCTATGATTGTGCTGCTGCATACCAGCCTGCACAACACAGAGAAACCATGTCTCAAGGAAAAAAATTACTCCATTAAAATACTTTAAAAGGCAGTCACTCCTCCGTGTGATCTTGTTCAACCTCTATTCCCGCTAACTTAGAAACCAACTCCAGCATTACAGCCGAGGCACTTTTCCAACTATAACCCAGCCTTTGAAACAAGGTCATAAACTTTCTATGCCAAGGGAGCCTCAAATTAGTGCCCCCTGCCGCAATGTGCCACTAGTTCAAGGTGCTTCCTTGTGAAATGAACATTTTCAGACTCAATCTTTCAAAACAATAATTGGTCTACAAGATGCCTAACATTTCTTGAACTCGATCCTCTCTATTCATGTGGCTTGAGAAGTCTCTCTCTACACACAGGAGGGAAGGCCTTCAGGTGTAACTTCAATGTGTTACTTTGATAAACAGAAAAATAAGGTCAGGCATGGTGGCTCACACCTGTATCCCAGCACTTTGGGAGGCTGAAGGAGGAGGATTGCTTGAGTCCAGAAATTTTTTTTTTTTTTTTTGAGACGGTCTCACTCCGTAACCCAGGCTGGAGTGCAGTGGTAGCATCTTGGCTCACTACAACCTCTGCCTCCAAGGTTCAAGCGATTCTCATGCCTTAGCCTCCCAAGTACCTGGAATTACAGACATGTGCCACCATGTCCGGCTAATGTTTGTATTTTTAGTAGAGACGGGGTTTCGCCATGTCAGCCAGGCTGGTCTTAGGTCCTGACCTCAAATAATCTGCCTGCCTCAACCTCCCAAACTCCTGGGATTACAGGCGTGAGCGACTACGCCCAGCCAAGTCCAGGAGTCTGAGACCAGCCTGAACCCTGTCTCTTAAAAATAAAAATTTTAGGCCAGGCATGGTAGTTCACACCTGTAATCCCAACACTTTGGGAGGCCGAAATGGGTGGATCACGCGGTCAGGAGATCGAGACCATCCTGGGTAACATGGTGAAACTCCGTCTCTACTAAAAATACAAAAAATTAGCCAGGCGTGGCGGTGGGCGCCTGTAGTCCCAGCTACTCAGGAGGTTGAGGTGGGAGAATTGCTTAAAACCGGGAGGCAGAGGTTGCAGTGAGCCAAGATCGTGACACTGCACTCCAGCCTAGGCGACAGACCGAGACTCCGTCTCAAAAAAATAAATAAAAATAAATGTTTAAAAACACAGAAAAATATAGAATTGTGTTGACCTAAGAAATTAGCATACCACTTTGCCAATAAGATTCTGGGTTGTTTAATAACTAGGCATGGATTTTTCTCTTCTGATTTCCCAGGTTAATGGGGATTAGACATTTCCAATTGAAATTTCCAATGCACTACATAAACATACAAGAAGAATATACCCAAAGATGTTAATAGTTCTCTCTAGGTGCTAAAAATATATTCCTTTTCTGCATTTTCAAATTTTTTACAATAATCATGTGTTGGCTTTGTAAATTTGTTGTTGTTTTTTTGAGACAGTCTCACTCTGCTGCCCAGGCTGGAGTGCAATGGCACATCTCAGCTCACTGCAATCTCTGCCTCCCAGGTACAAGTGATTCTCCTGCCTCAGTCTCCAAAGCAGCTGGGACTACAGGTGCTCGCCACCATGCTTGGCCAATTTTTGTATTTTTGTAGAGACAGAATTTCACCATGTTGGTCAGGCTGGTCTTGAACTCCTGACCTCAGGTGATGCACCTGCCTTGGCCTCCCAAAGCACTGGGATTACAGGGGTGAGCCACAGCACCCGGCTGCTTTGTAAATTTTAAAAAGCAGTAAAATTTTTTTAATTAAAAAAAAAAAGAAAGAAAGAAAGAAAAAACTTGCCCTACTTAACCCAAACCATTAGAAATTTCCTCCAACAAGCAAGACACAGAGAGACACTAGTATGTTTGAGTTCAAAATGCCTAAGCGCATTGTCTAAAAGAATAGACCTTCAACTTTTTAAGTCAGCAGACTGTGCGGTAAAAGATTCAGTCAACCTCCACCCTACCAAATTTAATGGATGGAATATTTGCTCAATTAACAATGCAGACATGACAAGTAAACAATGAGAAATTCCAGAAACAAACTATTATTTCCAGATTCCTAAGGTATACTATGGGACACCAGCCCACTGACCACCTCCTAGGTGCACACCATGGCACCAAACTAGAATGTGGCTCTGGCAGAAGGCTCAGCCTCCTCTCTACCCTCCAACTTTCTCACAGTAGCCTCCAAATTACCACAGGTTTAGGTGCCCTGCGAGCCCCTGCTGTTTGACACCTTCTCTGTCTTTGCTCATGCCATTACTTCTATTTGGAACACTCTCTTCCCACTCTGTCCAGTTAACTTTTCCAGGAAGCCTTCTGAATTCACTTTCCTCTCTCCTCACCCCAACCCATGCCTCTGCCAGGACTGGACCAAGAGCATCTCTCTGTGCTTCCACAGTATCCAATATACACCTCCCTCATGGCACCCACCACAATACAGTCAATCCTCATTAGTCATGGATTTTGCATTTGTAAATTCACTTACTCGCTAAAACTTACTTGTAACCCTAAAATCACTAGTCATGATGTTTTCACAGTCATTCTTAGACAGGCACAGAGCAGCAAAAAATTTGAGTCACCCCGACGGGCGTGTTCCTAGCTGAGGTCAAAAAAAGCAACTCTCTGCCTTCTTGTTTCAGGTGATACAAACAAGTGTCCTTTTCGTGGTCTATTTGGTATCACATTGTTGACATTTTTGTTGGTGATTCTGTGGTCTAAAATGGCCCCTACATCACTGTGCTTGGGGAGTGTGCTAAAGCGCTGTCCAGTACTCCTAAGTGCAAGAAAGCTGTGATGTGTTTTATGAGGAAAAACCTCATTAGATAAACCTCGTTCAGGTACGAGTTACAGTGCTGTTAGGCAGCGAGCTCAATGTTAATGAATCAACAATATATATTAAATAAGGTGTCTTTAAACAGAAACACACATAAAACAAGGTTATATAACCGGCCAGGCATGGTGCCTCACGCCTGTAATTCCAGCAATTTGGGAGGCTGAGGCGGGCAGATCACTTGAGGTCAGGAGTTCGAGACCTGCCTGGGCAACACAGCAACACCCTGGCTCTACTAAAAATATAAAAATTAGCCTGGAGTGGTGGCTCGCGCCTGTAGTCCCAACTATTCGAGAGGCTAAGGCACAAGAATCGCTTGAGCCTGGGAGGCAGAGCTTGCAGTGAGCAGAGATCATGCCACTGCACTCCACCCTGGGCGACGGAGGGAGACTCTGTCTCAAAAAAAAAAAAAAAAAAAAAAACCCAAAAAACAAAAACAAACAAGGTTATATACTGATGAGTTGATTAAAATGCTGTATCCAGAGGTCTGAAGAAATGTAACTCTGTGTTTCCCTTAGGAGCAACGATCCAGTACTAATTCAGTGTTTGCGGTGAATTTTATAGAATTTATAGAACATAACCACCACAAATAACAAGAAACAACTGTATACTGTATTCTATTTATGTAACCATTTCTTCCACTAGAACAGAAGTTGGCAAACTAGGCCCACAGGCCAAATTCGATCCGCCATCTGTGTTTGTAAATAAAGTTTTAATGGAACACAGCCATGCTCACTCATGTACATACTGTCCATAACTCCTCTGGTGCTACAACAGTAAAGGTGAGTAGTGGCAACAGAGAACATGTGGCCTGTAAAGAAATTTACTATCTGGCCTTTCATAGAAAAAGTTTGGTGACCTATACACTAGACTCTACACAATCAGAGAAAATAACAATAGCGTATTTATCTTTACAACCCTAGCACAAAACCGGCACAACAGAACAGTCTGCTTAAGCAATGAACCCAGAACACAGTCTTCTAATCCAAACACTCAGAGGCGACTGCATTAAATTCTCCAGACCTAAATAAGTCCTAAAAAAGACACTATGCAAAGAAAGAAAATAGATAATGATATGTAACAGAAGGAAGAAGAGCGAAAGGAAAGAGACTAAGGTAAACAAAATCATTTGTCGGGTGAAATAAGACAGGAGAAAAAGGAAAACAGACAGACATGTATTATATTCTATTTGGATCATAGAGGTTAGGAGCTACCATGGTACAGTCCAGACTGAACCACAAAACGTTCAGAGAGGCCAAGGAGAAGGAAGGGTTGACAAGAGCTTGGCCAAATAGACAATGGCATTTCTCTTGTCTAAAGGCGTATTTTCTACAAACAGCACCAAGCATGTTGTAGGTATAGTCACAGTGGTTGGAGGAAATGCTGGGGATGGTAAAGCAAATCATTCCAGGAGAGGAGGACTCACTGAAGTTTCAGAGACAAACACCTGTTGGCCACATGCAGTGGCAAAGGCTGAGGTGGGAGACTGCTTGAGCCTAGGAGTTTGAGACCATCCTGGGCAACCTAACAAGACCCTGTCTCTACATATTTGGCTGAGAATAATGGATGGAATAGGCATAAAAAAGCATGGGCAAAAAAACAGGCACGGGCAAAAAAATAGGCATGGGCATAAAAAGGTAGGAACCTAAGTATGTAGGTTCCTATCGTTATGTTACTGAGGAAATTTTGCTCCTAACTCCGTATGTAAAGAATATGAGCTGGCCATGGTGGCTGATGCCTGTAATCCCAACACTTTGGGAGGCCAAGGTGGGTGGATCACTTGAGGTCAGGAGTTTAAGACCAGCCTGGCCAAAATGGTGAAACCCCGTCTCTACTGAAAATACAAAAATTAGCCGGGCGTGGTGGCGTGTGCCTGTAGTCCCAGTCACTCAGGAGGCTGAGGCAGGAGAATTGCCTGAACCCAGGAGGTAAAGGTTCCGCTGAACCAAGATCACGCCTCTGCATTCCAGCCTGGGCGACAGAGCGAGACTCCATCACAAAACAAGACCAGACAACACAAAACCAAAGTCTATCAGTCTCTCATCTAGCCGCCACTCCCAATCTCATCTGCTCACTCTTCCCCAGCAGACAGACATGTATTACATTCTAACCAAGATGCTAACAGAGCAATCAGATCTAAAAAATCCTCAGCAGTTCTATCAGAGACCCTTGCTTTTCCGTGTGAAAATGATTTCTGATGCAGCAATTTAATATCCTTAATGAACTCCCTGACTGTCAGCAACAACCCATTTGACAAGCAGTACCCTGTTTCGAAAGGGAGATGAAGAAGAGCAGAAGATACAGCCACTAAAGAAAGAATGCCCAGAACCCTGGCAACATTGATTTGGAGTGGCCCGGCTGGCAGGTGGGAGAGTTAAATGTGGATGTTAATAGGATGCTACTTGCAGTTGAGGTTGGCAGTCCCTCCCCCAGGCTGGATGTTCAACCCAAACCACATCTCAAGACTAAAAACCAACAACCCACAAGCTAACCTCCTGCAACCATTGACAGCGGGAGAGGGGGTAGAGAGAGAGAGACACACACAGAGAGAGAGAGAGAGCAGAGAGAGACAGAGAGAGAGAGAGAGAGACACAGAGAGAGAGAAAGAGAGAGAGAGAGATCCAAAGCACATGCTTGGCAGAAAACAAACTGTCGGGATGTTACCATTGTTACTACCAACCACCTGAAGCCAAACGTTCTGTTTACTCATAGATCTAAATTTAAGTAGTCTGCGCTTGAAATTCTCTAGGAGTTGTCAAAGGAACAATTCCAATTAAGGCTAATCACCCAGTTCTGCTATAATGTTCATTTTGAAAATGAGAATTTGTTTCATTGCCATAAATATATAAAAGAACTACAGCATAACACAAACTTTGTCTTTGCTTATGTGTGATTCTGTTTACAAGAAACACCAGGTGAACACACAGAACTGCATCCAGCTGAATCAAGCTGCACAGGAATACACAAAACATACACATGCACACACCCCAAACATCTCCCAGCTACCTCAGTTCACCACATGATCATGTGTTATGAGCCACACCTATTCACAGCTGCTGTTACAACTGCCCAGCAAATTTTTTTGAGATGGAGTTTCACTCTTGTTGCCCAGGCTAAGTACAATGGTGTGATCTTGGCTCACTGCAATTTCCATCTCCTGGGTACATACAATTCTCCTGTCTCAGCCTCCTGAGTAGCTGGGATTACACGCATGCGCCACCACACCCGACTAATTTTTGGTGTTTTTAGTAGAGACAGGGTTTCACTATATTGGTCAGGCTGGTCTCAAACTCCGTACCTCAGGTGATCCACCCACCTCAGCTTCCCAAAGTGCTCGGATGACAGTTGTGAGCCACTGCAGCTGGCCTCTGTCCATCAAATTTTAAGTAACCCTCCTTCTACCACTTGACAATAACTCACAAGCTGTAACCCTTTCAAAGTCTACTCGCACAAGTCAACTTCATGTCTTCTTCAAGGTAAAGCGCTACATTTAATGTAGTATTTACGTATTTCTTAACCATTTCACATGGACAAAATTGTACAACAGTTTTAAATTAGGTTCCTATCCTTTTCACTATGTCACTGAGGAAGTTTTTTGAGGGTGGTACTCCTAACTCCATTTTCTCCACAAGCCCTGTAGTTCTTACTGCCATGATTTGGCACAGCACAGTAATTTTTAGAAATGTATATATTGCATTATAGCAGGACTAATTTATGTCCAACTGATAATTTTAAAAGGTAAGTTGCAGATCGTTATATATAGTACTATCCCATTTCTTTGTTAAAAAATGTATTTTAGCCAGGCTTGGTGGCTAACGCCTATAATACCAACATTTTGGGAGGCAAAGGCGGAAGGATCACTTGACCCTAAAATTTGAGACCAGCCTGAGTAACACAAGGAGATCTCATCTCTACAAAACATTTTTTAAAAATTAGCCAGGCATGGTGGCGCATACTTCCAGTTCCAGTTACTCGAGAGACTGAGGCAGGAGGATCACTTGAGCCCAGGAAATCAAGGCTGAAGTGAGCTGTGACCACGCCACTGCACTCCTGCCTGGACAACAGAGAGATCCTGTCTCTCAAAACTATTTTTTTAATGCATTTCAGGTTTTTATAGATATGTGCATACATGTATACATTCATAAATGCTTAGAAAAAGGTCTGGAAGGACATCAATCAGTTAACAGTGATTTCTCTGAAGGAAAGAATACATGTGACTGCCACTGTAAACTACATATACTTTTTATTTATTTTTTTGGAGATGAAGTCTCACTCTGTTGCCCAGGCTGGCACGACCTTGGCTCACTACAACCTCCACCTCCCGGGTTCAAGTGATTTTCTTGCCTCAGCCTCCTGAGCAGCTGGGATTACAGGCAGACACCACTATGTCCAGCTAATTTTTGTATTTTTAGTAGAGACAAGGTTTCGCCGTGTTGGCCAGGCTGGTCTCAAACTCCTGACCTCAGGTGATCCACCCGCCTCGGCCTCCCAAAGCGCTGAGATTACAGGCGTGAGCCACAGCACCCAACCTAAGCTAAATATACATTTCTGTTTAATTTAGAGACAATGAATTGGTATTAGTTATGCAACTTAAAAAGTTCCCTTTAAAACTAAATGAATTTGTTCCAGTACTAGAAGTATTCAAAAGAGTGATCATTAAACAAATCCAATTATATCATCCCTCTGCTTACAATCCTTAGTACCTGTATGATTAATGTTTGACGTGATGGATATTCTGAATACCCTGATTTGATCATTACACATTCTATGCATGTACCAAAATATGTAGCCCATAAATATGTACAATTGTATATCAATTTTAAACATGACCAACACAACTCTGAAAAAATAAAAAGCCCTCAATACCCGACAGCTAAACTTCAAAATATTTATGAAGGACCTGGCCCCTGCTACCTTCTGCAGCCTCATCCCTCACTGCTCTTCCCTTCACTTGTGTACCAGCTAGGGTTTATTCAGAATCTTCCACATGCCGACACTGGGGACAAAGAAGTGAACACACTAGAGGTGACTCTACTCTCACAGAGCCTTCAATCTAGCGAGGGAAAGATCTTCACAAAACTACACTTAGAAGCACTAACTAGAAATGTGGTATTACAGAGGAGAAACAGCCAGTCTCTGGGATCAGGAAACGCTTCCTTGAAAACATGACATTTAGGCTGAGACCTGAAGGGTAAGAAAGAAAGTGACTGATAAAGGCAGAAACACTAGTGAAAGGTAAGTGCATTGTGAGCAGAGAGATGTACAACAGCCAGGAGCCAGAAAGGAGCTTGGACGCCTTCAAGGAAGAAGTCAGTGTGGCTGGAACACGGTAACAAAGGAAGGAAGGAAAGTCTGAAAAGTATACAATTGGAAGTGGCAGGAGCCAGATCATGAGGGGCCCAGCGGACTCCGTCAAAGGTTTTAGAACTGATTATAAGAGCAAACAGAAATAACTGACCACTTTCAAGTAGGGAGCTGCATGATCAAAATGGGTATTTGGAAGTTCATTCATTTGGGTTACTGTCTAAAAACAAAGGCCAGAAGAGGACCAGGAATAAATCTGAAAAGACCGTTAGGGACTTCTTTCAACAGTATATGGATAACTGAAAGGGTGTAGCTTCAACTATGACGGCAGCTATAAGAAAAGAGAGAAGTGGATGGCTTCAACAGTATCCACCTCCTAATAGCAGGTGGTACTGACTGCATGCGGGAACAGAGGAAGGAAACGTGTCAGGTAAGATTCAAGATGCTCACAGGAGAACTACTCACTCTCGAGTGTCCGGTCATACTGAACGACTCACAGTTCCCAACGCCACCATGCCTCATCCAACTTTTCATGCCTCTGTGTAGAAGTGCCTTTACGTCATCTTTAAGCTGAAAAATGCGGCCTCACCCCAGCCTTCCCTAACCATGACTGGATTGGGTGTTCCAACTGCATGCTCCCTCAGCCTCTCGTGCTTGCCTTTATCACAGTACTTAGCACGCTGAACTATAACGACACATCTGTCTTTCTCACATGACCAAATGCTCTTTGAGGTTAAAAATCATTTTTGGTTATTATAACTTCATTGAATCCCCAATGCTTACTTCTTATCACTGTGCATGTTCCAAGGAACAGAGAAAGCAAGCTGAGTTCTGGGACCTACTGTGAGAAAAAAAAGAATACAGAAAGCTAACTTGGGCCTGAGAAAGCAGGTAAAAATGGCAGTGTGGTTTCCTGGCTAGATAAATGAAGAGTTATGAAACTGCAGATTTCCTTTTTTTTTTTTTTAAACGGAGTCTTGCTTCTTCGCCTAGGCTCAAGTGCAGTGGGACGATCTCGGCTCACTGCAAATTCTGCCTCCCGGTTCAAGCAATTCTCCTGCCTCAGCTTCCTGAGTAGCTGGGATTACAGACACGAGGCACAATGCTCAGCTAATTTTTCTGTATTTTTAGTAGAGATGGGGTTTCACCATGTTGTCCAGGCTGGACTCAAACTCCTGACCTCAAGGATCTGCCCACCTCGGCTTCCCAAAGTGCTGGGATTACAGGTGTGAGCCACCGCGCCCAGCCAGAAACTGCAGATTTCTTCCTCAAGTGCTGGTAGCCTAAAATGAACAGACCAAACTCAAAGATGTTAATTTAAAAAAATTAAGGGAAATAGTTACCCAAGGATGTTGTACAAGCTAAAAATATATAAATAGCTTCATTAACAGTTTAGAAAACAAATTACCAAATTGTATTCTACACAAGTATTTAAAATTTTTACTAAAAATATATTCATATATTATTTGCATAATTAGAAATAAGACGGTCAGAAGCGGTGGCTCACACCTGTAATCCCAGCACTTTGTGAGGCCAAGGGGCAGATCACCAGGTCAGGAGTTCAGGACCAGTCTGGCCAACATCTTGAAACCCTGTCTCTACTAAAAATAAAAAAAATAAGCCGGGTATGGTGGTGTGTGCCTGTAATCCCAGCTACTCAGGAAGCTGAGGCAGGAGAATCACGTGAACCCAGGAGGCAGAGGTTGCAGTGAGCCCAGACTGCACCACCGCAGCCCAGCTTTGGCGACAGTGCGAGACTCCATCTCAAAAAAAAAAGAATAAATAAAATGGGACAGACATGCTACCTGATGCCTGTAATCCCAGATCTCTGGGAGGCCCAGGTGAGAAGACTGTCTGAGGCCAGGAGTTTGAGATCAACCTGGGCAACAGGGCAAATCTCCATCTCTACAAAAAATTAGCTGGGTGTGGTGGTGTGTACCTGTAGTCCTAGCAACTCAGGCGGCTGGGGCAGGAAGTTCACTAGAAATCAGGAGTTTGATGGCATCACTGCACTCCAGCCTGAGCAACAGAGTGAACTCTGTTTTTACTGCATATATATATATATATTTTTTATTTTTTTTAAGACAGGGTCTCACTCATCACTCAGGTTGGAGTGCACTGGTGTAGCCTTGACCTCTTGGGTTCATTCTTGACTTTTTTTTTTTTCTGAGACAGGGTCTTGCTCTGACACCTAGGCTGGATCATAGCTCACTACAGCCTTTAACTCCTGGACTCAAGCAATCCTCCCACCTCAGACTCTTGAGTAGCTAGGACTACACCCCACACCACCATGCCCTGCTAATTTTTGAAAAAAATTTTTGTAGAGCCAGAAGACTTGCTTTGTTGCCTAGGCTTGTACTGAATTCCTGGGTTCAAGCGATCCTCCTGCCTCAGCCTTCCAAAGTGCTGGGATTACAGATGGAGCCACCACAATGGACCTTGACTCTTTCTTCTCCCTGAGCTCCCCATGTTCAACTACGTCTCTTGGAACCAAGTTCCAAATATGACTGACCCTTCAACAACTAGCCCTAGCTTACAACACCCACTGGGTGAATTTTACCCTTAAGGCACAATGAACCAGCCACTGCAGTTTTCCAACTACTGTGCTCTCTGTCTCCCCCTAGCCTCAGGCCTTTGCATATGCTGTTTCCTTTCCCTTCTCTAGCTAACTCCTACTTGTTATTTACACTTCAATTGACCAATGACTGCTTTGGTCCCACGGCTATGTGCTCTCATATATTTGGTGGGTACCCCAAAACAAAATTAATTACACTATACTCTAATTGCCTGTTCAGTCTCTTGCGTTCTCCACTAGAATGCACGGAGACAGTGAGAGATCTTGTTCACTGCATCTTTAGTGACTGGCACGCTGTCAACTATTACTCACTGAGTAATGCAGAGGAGAAATCTTCTAAACAAGCCTGTGATTTTCTACTGTCATTTCTTCTGGCTTAAAGGAAAAAGTCCCAGCCCAAGAGTTATAAGCAGATATCCCATAGAAAGCTGATCGCAAATCAGACTAACCAACCTGTCCATGCTACTTTAGTTCATTCTTGGAATGTAAGGTCAACCAAGAGGAAAAAATAAGTACAAAATCCCACAGAGTCCTAAAGCATCATGTTGATGACACCGAACAAAAACCAACAAAAACAAAAAACAAAAACAAAAAATCAAATCCTTTTACTAAATTCTGCAGTGACACACAGTGGTGAGAGGGAAGCGCACAAGAAAGATGAAGGAAGTGGAGGTGAGAAGGGAAAGGAGCATCAGGACCCTCAAGTGCTTTGTCTTCCCTGCAATCAGTGGGAAGGCTCTGTGCCTCACAGCTGGATGAACCACGGCCCCCAGGCTTACTGAGCTAGTTTGGCTCACTGCATCACTCTCAGAAACTTACATCACTGGGACTCAGGCTCCCCAGCCCATTCTCTTGCTCAGAATCCTTCCCAGACTCAGTGCCCTGGGAAGACCGTGGATGTGACGGATGAATCCAGATCTCCAGGCGAGTGGTGTCATCTCCAACATGCCGGAAAGTAGACTTCTTTCCTTTCCGCCATTGGTCAGAGTTCAGCTCCAATTCCTCGTGTTGCTTCTTTTCCATCTGTTCTGCCTATGTAACATACAAACACGTAAGTTCACGGCCAGGCACAGTGGCTCACGCCTGTCATCCCAACACTTTGAGAGGCCAAGGCAAGTGGATCACTTGAGGTCTGGAGTTCGAGACCAGCCTGACCCACACAGTGAAACCCCGTCTCCACTAAAAATACAAAATTAGCTGGGTGTGGTGGCACACACCTGTAATTCCCACTACTCCGGAGGCTGAGGCATGAGAATCGCTTAAACCCAGGAGGCAGAGGTTGCAGTGAGCTGAGATCGCACCACTGCATTCCAGCCTGGGCAACAAGAGCAAAACTGTCTCAAACATACAAACAAACAACAAGAACAACAAAAAACACATAAGCTCAGACTCTCCTGAGATTCAGCTTATAAAGGGAAAAGCCTCACCTCACCTGTGTTTGTTGCCTAAGCACAATAAAAAGACTGTACCACAGTCCCAAAGTAGCAGTGTCGTCTGCTTTGTCTCATTAAAGTTAATAATTCTGCAGACTGAATGCGGCAGAACATGTACATCCAAGGGCCCTCTAAAAGCTCTCCGGAAGATCACAGTTTTGTTCTGCACAGGGGCTGACTGATTACCCATCAGCACAGCCTGACGGGACCATTTAAGGACATTATCAGTCACTCCCTGAGGACACACACTCAGCAATAATTGCGCTTTGGAAAAACCGCCTTGGCTACGATACTGCCACTGTGCAAAGCTAGGACACAAAGACACTAAGGGAAATGCATTACTCTAGGAAGGAAAGGTTCTGCCGGCATCCCCCACTCACCTTTCGCTTGGTCTCTTCAAACAAGCTCATGAGACTCTCCTTGGCAGTCAGGATAGGGTTGCTGGCAGCTAAACTGCGCATATAGTAATATACAGCATCAAGCTTCCTCCTCTGTGGAAAGAGGCCGGAGACATTCAGTCAACCAATTCTCTTCCTAACCCCAGCATGAGGCAGCTGACTCAGGAAACCCTACTATCTCTCCCAGCCTGTCTCACAAGCTGAGAGGAATTCCAACAACAAAATCAGAAATACCATCCATGGGAGAAGCCCTCACAATTACATCACCGATCTCTTCTTACGCAGTATATCGTATAAGCAGAGGTGCTCCAAGAACCAAGTACTCATAAGGAGAGAAAGGAATAAACAGGCTCTTAAAATATAAACAGAAATTACATCTTGTTCTTAGAGAAAGCATGATATTCAACTCACTTATATTTCCTTCTTATCAGAGTCAGTATGGTATAAGGAAATCATGAAATTACAAGGCAGACAGACCTGGGTCCAAATACTGGCTTATCCAGAGTTGACTTGATTATATGATTATCACGTTATTGTGTAATGATCTTCCTCAGCTCCCGCACCCCCAACATTACAGTGGGAGTAAGAGTACCCAGTGGAGGACCATTCTCAGGCTCACAAAGTGTTGTCCACTGTCTCACACTTAATTGTACTGAATCAATGATGCTGTCATTATTACTGATAATTTTAAATAATCAGTAGCTGAACATTTTATGGATGTTACTCAATAAATTCAGCAAATAAATACAAGTCTATAAGCAATTAATAGGGAAAAGAAGAAGTAAAAGAAAAAGGAAGTGGGTCAGAAAGAAAGAAAAGGAAAACATTGAAACAAAGGTGGAAAAGAATATCCAAAAGGCTTTTTCACTTTTTCTCCAACTTCATGTACGTTTTCACTGTTTTCCATAACTGTCTCAAATACATTTAAAATACTAGCTTCTCTCTCTGGCCAGTATCTACTCATTCTTCAAAACTCGTATCTTGTATTCATCCAGCCTGGCTAAAGGCACAGGTTCTAATGTCAAATGCCTGAGTCTGAATTTGGTCTTGCATTTATTAGGTATGACACTAGGGCACGTTAACCTAGAAAGGTTTCATTATTTGCAAAATGCAGGTGTTTACAACATACAGCTCCCAAAAAGATTAAATTTTCATAATGCATATAGTTTAATAGAATATCTGGCATACCACTACAGTTAAAGGGTAGCTATTTTTATTATCATTCCAATCCATACTAATTTCTGCCTACTAACTTGATTTGAGACTATATTTTATCAATTCTGTAAAATATTCCTTGATACCAAACAATTTCTGAGAGATACAACTTACAATCAATATCTATTGCTGTGTCTTATTTTAATTGGCAGCCTTTTTCTTTCTTAGTGGAACAGAAGATAAGGGTGCATCCAACAATCCATTACATATTTATCAAGTCTAATTTATACCATTGTCTATACATCTCACTTATTTTCTCAACATAATTGCTTTCAGGAAAGAACGCAAATCAATATTTTAACACTCCTTGCATCTAGCAAAGCACTGTACACATGCTGTGTTCTCAGTAAATACCTGAGATTCACTGATTGGAAGGGACAGAATGACTACTGACTGACTGGAAGTGGCAGAAAAGTTGGGAAAATGATGTTAACAGACAGCTAAGATGAATCAGAGACAAAAAAAGAGAGATAAAGGAAAAGAACTTGAAGGAAATGCTAATCTAGGTCAGAGGTCTGTGAAAAAAAATTTAATTCAAATGGCAAAAAGTCATTAAGGGAATTCAGCACAGTTGCAACATACAAAATCAACACACGAAATTCAGTTACATTTCTATATACTAGCAATGAGCAATTTGAAAAAGGAAATTAAGAAAACAATTCCTGACTGGACGCAATGGCTTGGGCCTATAATCCTAGCACTTTCAGGGCATAGGGAAGAGGATTACTTGAAGCCAAAGACCAGCCTGGGCAACATAGTAAGATCCTGTCTCTCTTCTTTTTTTTTTTTGAGACAGAGTCTTGCTCTGTCACCCAGGCTGTAGTGGAGTGACACAATCTCGGCTCACTGCAACCTCAACCTCCAGGGTTCGAGAATTTCTTCTGCCTCAGCCTCCCAAGTAACTGAGACTACAGGCACGCGCCACCATGCCCAGTTAATTTTTGTATTTTTAGTAGAGACGGGGTTTCACCATGTTGGCCAGGTTAGTCTTGAACGCCTGACCTCAGGTGATCCACCCGCCTTGGTCTCCCAAAGTGCTGGAATTACAGGTGTGAGCCACTGTACGGAGCCAAGACGCTGTCTCAAAAAAAAAAAAAAAAGAAAAGAAAAAGGAGAGAGAGAAAAAAAGAAAACAATTCCTTTTGCAAAAGCATCAAAAAGAATGACATACTTGGCCGGGCGCGGTGGCTCATACCTCTATTTCCAGCACTTTGGGAGGCCAAGGTGGGCGGATCATGAGGTCAGGAATTTGAGACCAGCCTGACCAACATGGTGAAACTGTCTCCACCAAAAATACAAAAATTAGCTAGGTGTGGTGGTACACACACCTGAATCCCAGCTACTCAGGAGACTGAGGCAAGAGAATTGCTTTAACCTGGAAAGTACAGGTTGCAGTGAGCTGAGATCGCACCACTGCACTCCAGCCTGGGGGATAGAGCAAGACCCCATCTCAAAAAAAAAAAAAAAAAAAAAAAAAGAAATGACATACTTAGTAATACATTTAACCAAGGAAGTGCAAAATTTATTATACACAGGGTTAACAGAAATTAAAGAACTAAGTAAATGAAAAGACACCCTGTGTTCATGAATTAGAAGGCTTAATATTTTGAAGATGGCAAATACTTCCCAAAGTAATCTACAGATTTAAAGCAATCCTTATCAAAATTCCAATGATTCTGCAAAAATGAAAAAGCTGATCCTAAAATCCATATGTCATTACAAGGGACCTCAAACAGCCAAAAGTCTTGAAAAAGAAAAATAAAATTAGAGGACTCACATTTCCCAATTTTTCATACCACAAACCTATATTAACTAAAACAGCTGTGGTACTGGCATAAGGGACTGACATATAAATTGATGGAAGAAAACTGAGAATTCAGAAACAAACTCACATATAAAGTGATTTTTGACAAGGGAACCAAGACCACTCAATGAAGAAAGAATAGTCTCTTCAACAAATGGTGCCAAGAGAATGTGATAACCACACGTAAAAGAATGAAGCTGGACCTTTACCTCATACCATATATTAAAATTACCCTAAAACTGATCAAAGACCTAAACATAAAAGGTAAAAGTAGCCCGGAGCAGTGGCTCACGCCTGTAACCCCAGCACTCTGGGAGGCTGAGGCGGGCGGATCACCTGAGGTCGGCAGTTTGAGACCAGCACCGACATGGAGAAACCCCATCTCTGCTAAAAATACAAAATTAGCCAGGCATGGTGGCACATGCCTGTAATCCCAGTTACTCGGGAGGCTGAGGCAGGAGAATCGCTTGAACCTGGGAGGCAGAGGTTGCAATTAGCCAAGCCGAGATCACGCCATTGGACTTTGGCCTGGGCAACAAGAGTGAAACTCCGACTCAAAAAAAAAAAAAAAAAAGGTGAAAGTATAAAACTTGTAGAAAACATAGAGGTAAATTTTCTTGACCTTGGATTTGGTAATGGTTTCACAGCTGTGGCATCAAAAGTGTAAGGAACAAAAGAAAAAAAGATAAACTAGACTTCGTCAAAATTTTAAAAAAGAACTTTTGTGCAACAAAGGATACTCTCAATAGAATAAAAAGACAATCCACAAAATGGAAGAAAATGTTTGCAAATCATGTATCTAATAAGGATCCAGCATCCAGAATATATAAAGAACTCATACATCTTGACATCACAAAAACGAACAATTTTTAAATGGACAAAGGATTTGAATAGACATTTCTCCAAAGATGACATGCAAATGACCAACGTGCTTATGAAAAAATGCTAATCATTAGAGAAACATAAATTAAAACCATAATGTGATATCGCCTCACAGCCATTACAATGGCTACTATCAGAAAAGCACAAAATAACAAGTGTTGGCAAGAAAATGGAGAAATCAGAAGCCTTGTGTGCTGTTGGTGGGAATGTGAAATGGTGTAGCTGCTATGGAAAACAGTATGGTTGTTAAAAAACTAAACACAGAACTATCATATGATCTACTAATTCGTTTTCTGGGTACATACCCAAAAGAAGTGTAAGCAAGGTCCTAAAGAGTTTTTATGTGTACACCCACGTTCACTGCAGCATTATTCACAACAGCCAACAGATGGAAGTAATTCAAGTATCCATCAATGGGTGAAGGTACATATAAAATGTGGTATGTATACACCCTGAAATATAATTCACCCTCAAAAAGGAGGAAATTCTGACACAGGCTACAACACGGATGAACCTTCAGGACCTAGGCTAAGTGAAGTAAGCCAGTCACAAAAGGACAAACACTGTATAATTCCACTTATATGAGATACCTAGAGTAACCAAATTCATACTGACAGAAAAGAATCAGCTGGGCGCGGTGGCTCACACCTGGAATCCCAGCACTTTGGGAGGTCAAGGTGGGAGGATCACGAGGTTAGGAGATTGAGACCATCCTGGCCAACGTGGTGAAACCCCGTCTCAACTAAAAATACAAAAAATTAGCCGGGCGTGGTGGCAGGTGCCTGTAGTCCCAGCTACTCGGGAGGCTGAGGCAGAAAAATCACTTGAACCCAGGAGGCAGAGGTTGCAGTAAGCCGAGATCACCCCATGTACTCCAGCCTGGGTGACAGAGGGAAACTCTTTGTCTCAAACAAAAAAAAAAAAAAAAAAAAAGAAGAAGAAGGGTGGTTGCTGCAGAGGCTGAGGGAAGAGGGAATGAGGAGCTGTTATTTAATAGGGAGTTTCAGTTTTGTAAAATGAAGCAAATTCTGGAGACTGCTTACATTACAATATGAATGTACTCAATGCTACTGAAGCTACACTTACAAATGAATAAGACAGACTGAGCACGGCGGCTCACGCCTGTACTCCAGCACTGTGGGAGACTGAGCACAGTGCTCATGCCTGTAATCCAGCACTGTGGGAGACTGAGCACAGTGCTCACGCCTGTAATCCAGCACTGTGGGAGACTGAGCACAGTGCTCACGCCTGTAATCCAGCACTGTGAGAGGCTGAGCACCGGCGGCTCACGCCTATAATCCAGCACTGTGGGAGGCTGAGCACAGTGCTCACGCCCGTAATCCAGCACTGTGGGAGGCTGAGCACGGCGGCTCACGCCCGTAATCCAGCACTGTGGGAGGCTGAGCACGGCGGCTCACGCCCGTAATCCAGCACTGTGGGAGGCTGAGCACGGCGGCTCACGCCCGTAATCCAGCACTGTGGGAGGCTGAGCACGGCGGCTCACGTCCGTAATCCAGCACTGTGGGAGGCTGAGCACGGCGGCTCACGCCCGTAATCCAGCACTGTGGGAGGCTGAGCACGGCGGCTCACGCCCGTAATCCAGCACTGTGGGAGGCTGAGCACGGCGGCTCACGCCCGTAATCCAGCACTGTGGGAGGCTGAGCACGGCGGCTCACGCCCGTAATCCAGCACTGTGGGAGGCTGAGCACGGCGGCTCACGCCCGTAATCCAGCACTGTGGGAGACTGAGCACGGCGGCTCACGCCTGTAATCCAGCACTGTGGGAGACTGAGCACGGCGGCTCACGTCTGCAATCCAGCACTGTGGGAGGCTGAGCACGGCGCTCACACCTGTAATCCAACACTGTGGGAGACTGAGCACGGTGCTCACGCCTGTAATTCCAGCACTTTGGAAGGCCAAGGCAAGTGGATCACCTGAGGTCAGGAGTTCGAGACCAGCCTGGTGAACATGGCAAAACCCCATCTCTACTAAAAATACAAAAATTTGCTGGGTGTGGTAGTACATGCCTGTAGTTGGGACGCTGAAGCAGAAGAAACACCTGAACCCAGGAGGCAGAGGTTGCAGGGAGCCAAGATCGTGTCACTGCACTCCAGCCTGGGTGACAGAGCGAGACTCCATCTCAAAAAAAAAAAATTAGCCAGCTGTGGTGGTGTGCATCTGTGGTCCCAGCTACTCAGGAGGCTGAGGCAGAAGAATCGCTTGAACCTGGGAGGTGGAGGTTGCAATGAGCTGAGATCACGCCACTGCATTCCAGCCTGAGCCACAGAGACTCCATCTCAAAAAAAGAAAAAACCAAACAAACAGTAAGACAGCCCGAGTGCAGTGGCTCAGGCCTGTAATCCCAGCACTTTGGGAGGCTGAGGCAGGTGGCTAGCTTGAAGTCAGGAGTTCAAGAACAGCCTGAGCAACATAGTAAAACCCCATCTCTACCAACAACACAAAAAAAATTAGCCAGGTATGGTGGCATGTGCCTATGGTCCCGGCTACTTGGGAGGCTGAGGTGGGAGGGTAACTTGAGCCTGGGAGGCGGAGGTTGCAGTGAGCCGAGATCACGCCACTGCACTCCAGCCTGGGTGACAGAGACTCTCAACAAAAAAAAAAAAAAAACAAGGGTAAGATAGGCAAGGCTGGTGGCTCACACCCGTAATCCCAGCACTTTGAGAGGCTGAGGCGGGAGATCACTTGAGCTCAGGAGTTCGAGACCAGCTTGGACAACATGATGAAACCCCGCCTCTACAAAAAATACAAAAATTAGCTGGGCGTGGTGGCAGGCACCTGTAGTTGTAGCTACTTGGGGGGCTGAGGCAGGAGAATTGCTTGAACCTGGGAGGTAGAGGCTACAGTGAGCCGAGACTGTGTCACTGTATTCCAGCCTGGGTGACAAAGTGAGACTCCATCTCAAAAAAAAAAAAAAGAGTAAGTGGTTGGGAGCAGTGGCTCATGCCTGTAATCCCAGCAGTTTGGGAGGCCAAGACAAGAGGATCACTTGAGGCCAGGAGTTCCAAGACCAGCCTGGGCAACAGAGGAAGTCCCTGTCTATACAAAAAATCAAAATATTAGCTGGGTATGGTGGTGTGTGCCTGCAGTCCCAACTAATCAGGAGGCTAAGGGAGGAGGATCATTTGAGCCCAGGAGGTCGAGACTGCAGTGAGCTATGATTGTCACTGCACTCCAGCTTAGGTGACAGTGACAGCCTATCTCTTAAATATATATATATATAGGGGAAGAGGATAAATTTTATGAGTATTTTACAATTGCTGGGCACGGTGGCTCACGCATATAAACCCAGTGTGAGCCTGAGGTAGGTGGATCACTTGAGGTCAGGAGTTCAAGACCAGCCTGGCCAACCTGGTGAAACCCCGTCTCCACTAAAAATACAGAAAAATTGGCTGTGGGTGGTGGCGCGTGCCTGTAATCCCAGCTACCCTGGAGGCCGAGGCAGGAGAATAGCTTGAACCCGGGAGACGGAGGTTGCAGTGAGCTGAGACTGCAGCACTACATTCCAGCCTGGGCAACCAAGCAAGACTCCATCTCAAAAAATACACACACACACACACACACACACACACGTGTGTTTGTGTAAAAAGAAAAAAATATATATATGTAATTAAAATTTTTCTCAATGAGCAACAGAAGTGAATAAATATTTCTCCCCAATAGTAAATGAGTACATGAAAAGATGCACATCATTAGTTGCTAGGGGAATGCAATAAAAACACAATGAGTTATCACCTAATACTCACTAGGTTTCTGGGTATCACCAAACTGATTGAAAAGTTTACATGGGAAGGCAAAAGATCTAGAATAGCCAACACAATACTGAGGGACAAAGGTGGAAGACTGACACTGGACTTCAAGACATATTAAAGCCACAGGAACCAAGACAGTATGGCATTCACCAAAGAACAGACACACAGATCAGTGGCAACAGACAGAGACCAAGAAATAAACTCATGCAAATATAATCAGCTGGTCTTTGACAAAGGAGCAAAGGCAATTCAATGGTGAAACGACAGTCATTTCAACAAACGGTGCTGGAACAACTGTATATCCACCTATATCAATAAATCTATACACAAGCCTGACTCTTTCACAGAAACTAACTCAAATGAATTACAGACCTAAATGTAAAATATAAAACTATACAACTCCTAGAAAATAACACAAAATTAAGTTAATCGTGGGTTTCAAGATGACTTCTTAAATAAACACCAGAAGCATAACCCATGAAAGAAATAACTGGTAAGCTGGATTTGATTAAAACCGGAAACTTCTGCTCTGCAAAAGACACTGATGAAGAATGAGAAGACAAGCCACGGTATGGAGGAAAATACGCAGAACACATACCTGATAAAGGACTTTATCCAAACTATACAAAGAACTCTTTTATTTATTATTATTATTATTTTTGAGACAAAGTCTTGCTCTGTCATCAGGCTGGAGTGCAGTGGTGCAATCTCGGCTCACTGCAACCTCCACCTCCCAGGTTCAAGCAATTCTGCCTCAGCCTACCGATTAGCTGGGACTACAGGTGTGCACCACCACGCCCAGTTAATTTTTGTATTTTTAGTAGAGACGGGGTTTCACCACGTTGGCCAGGATAGTCTCAATCTCTTGACCTCGTGATCCGCCTGCCTCGGCCTCCCAAAGTGCTGGGATTACAGGCGTGAGCCACCGCGCGCGGCTCAAAGAACTCTTAGAACTCAACCAGGGTAAAAACTATTTTTTAAAATGGGCAAAAAGGGGAGGGGCAAAAGATCTGAACACCTCGCTGAATAAGATATGTGGATGGCAAGCATATGCAAAAATGCTCAACATCATGTATCATTAGAGAACTGCAAAAAGTCACATATTACATGATTCCATTTGCATGAAACATGCAGAATAGGTAAGATATAGAGACAGAAATCAGACTAGCGGTTGCCAGGGGCTGAGGGAGGAAGGGAAGAAAAGCAGTAAGTACGAGGTCTCCTTTTGGGGTGATGAAAATGTTCGGACACTAGCTATGGGTGATGGTTAATTTTCTAATTAACATTTCCTTCAATTATTACAAAGAAGGAATAAGGAAAAGATGGATATGGAGAAAGGGGAAGGAAAAAAATAAAGCTGCAAAGAGGGGTGGGAAAAAAAATCACATAAACCCATCACAGAGAATAAGACAGAAGTAAAAACAGGAGAGAGATTCAACAAATTCTGAAGGAAGGGTTTCAGCAAACCACATTACTTAATCCACTATTTCAATCCACAATTACTAAGAATTTTCTTGGGAGGCTGAGGTAGGAAGATTGCTTGGGCCGAGGAATTTGAGACCAGCCTGGGCAACAAAGCAATATCCCATCCCTACAAAAAAATGTTTTTCATTATCTGGGTGTGGTAGTGTGTGCCTGTATTCCCAGTTACTTGGGAGGCTGAAGCAGGAGAATCACCTGAGCCAGGAGTTTGTGTTACTGCACTCTAGCCTGGGTGACAGAGCAAGACCCTGCCTCTCTAAAAGAAAATAAAGAGAAAAGAAAAGAAAATTTCCTCCTTGCTAATGAACGTCGTAGCTGCTGCTTTTTTTTTTTTTTTTTTGAGACAGAGTCTCTCACTGTCGCCCAGGCTGGAGTGCAGTAAGGCGATTTTGGCTCACTGCAATCTCCGCCTCCTAGATTCAAGTGATTCTCCTGCCTCAGCCTCCCAAGTAGCTGGGATTACAGGCGCCCACCACCATGCCCAGCTAATTTTTTGTATTTTTAGTAGAGACGGGGTTTCACTATGTTGGCCAGGCTGGTCTGAAATGCTTGACCTCATGATCCACCTGCCTTGGCCTCCCAAAGTGCTGGGATTACAGACGTGAGCCACCATGCTCAGCCAGCTGCTTCTTATGATTGAACCTTTGGTACCTACCACTGGTCCCCACTTTCCCTCTTGAATTCAGCTTTCTGCCTAGGAGCCTTCTCAGCTCCCAAAGCCCACTTCTCCACTAGAGACATATTTAGAACACAATGATAAGACCTAGAGAGGGACAATCTGTTGCTGACTGTGCTTCTGCTAAGGAGGCACCTTAGATGAAAAGTTGAAAGAAGTAACAGGATCTAGGGAAAGGAAGCAAAGATGTGACTACTTAGAGCTAGGTGAAAACTGTAAGGCAGAGAAGTAAGCCTTATTTTTCTTCCAGAATGAGTTGCCTAGTTCAACAGGAAGGAAAGAGAATCAAGACAAAATTCAGAGCAGAAGCTCTGGTCAGAAACAGAATGGAGTTTAGCTGGAGCATAAGCATTCCCTTGGGAATTTAAGTGCAGTGGTAAGTGGATGGATGAAGTAAAGTGAAGTAAGGAAACCCAGACAACTTACTTCTGAGAGCAACCATAACGAAAGGAGTTTGAGGAGCTATTTTTTTTTCTTTTTGAGACATAGTCTCACTCTGTCTCCCAGGCTGGAGTGCAGTAGCTCGATCTCAGCTTACTGCAATCTCCGCTTCCCGGGTTCAAGTGATTCTCCTGCCTCAGCCTCCGAAGTAGCTGGGACTACAGACGTGCACCCCCAGGCCTGGCTAATTTTTGTACTTTTCAGTAGGAACAAGGTTTCGAACTCCTGACCTTCCTTCGAGTAGGAACAGGCTGGTCTCGAACTCCTAACCTCCTGATCCTTAGCCTCCTAAAGTGCTGGGATTACAGGCGTGAGCCACCATGCCCGGCCTGAGGGCCTATTGTTTGGGTTACAGTGATGAGATGAAATAAAGCTCTGGGAACTAATATCACACTCTATATTGTAAGATACTTCCTGCAAAGCACTTCCCCCTGTCCATAGGATTTCTTACCGTATACACTGCAAGCAAAGCCAGCTGGTTATAGGGGCGCCCATTCTTGGGAGCAATGTGCTGGGCCTTCAGGTACCAACTAGAACAGAAAAACAGTAAGAAAATGCTAGTTTCAGGTCAGCTTTTTCCCAATTCACCCTGACAGTCCTAATACTTAAGACATAAGGTAGAATGTTAGATGTAACAGTGGAGTGGTTAGGCATGACTAGAGGGACCAACAGGGACACCTGCAGAATATCCACATGAGAGGGAGCTTGAGGGGCCTACTGCTCTTACTAAGGCTTTGCTTACAGCACATGGGGAAGAGAAATAATGAAGTGGAGGTAAAGTACCTGCGTGCTTTCCCATAGTTGGCTGTATCATTGGCTTGCTCCCGGTACCTGGCAATATCTCCTTGGCATATCATACACCGCTGGGCACTGATTAAGGCATATTTTACCTTCAGAGAAAACAATCAGTTAGTAGACAAGGCAAGAAAGACTAACTTCAACCCTCAAAGGACAGGGATGGGGTGAAAATGAGAATAGAGCACTGATACGGCACTAGCAGTCCTCAACGAAGTATAAAGTTTTCAGCCTAACCAAAAAATGACAAAAAAAACAGTCAGCAGCGTGATACAAAATTTACTGAGAAAACACAGTGGGAGAAGGGAGAGAGCATGATTCTAGAGTCCCAGGCAAATGAAAGAAAACATTTTGGGCTGGGCGCGGTGGCTCAAGCCTGTAATCCTAGCACTTTGGGAGGCCGAGGTGGGTGGATCACCTGAGGTCAGGAGTTCAAGACCAGCCTGGCCATCATGGTGAAACCCCATATTAATAAAAAAAATAAATAAAATAAACCATTTTGATGAGAGTAGTCAGGAGACCTGACTCTATGGAATAGTGTTTGATCTCAAGAAAGTCTTTGGGTGCTCTGAGACTCAGTTTCTTCATCTGAATATAAAAACAACTACTCTATAGGGTAACTGGAGGAAATATATAAATATTTTACAAACTATAAAGAGATATACAAATATTACGACAATTGTTTACTCTGGTTTTTTTCCCCCCAATAATTTTTTTTTTTAGACAGAGTCTCACTCTGCTGCCCAGGCTGGAGTACAGTGGTGTGATCCTGGCTCACTGCAACCTCTGCCTCCTGAGCTCAAGCAATTCTCGTGTCTCAGCCTCCTGAGTAACTGGGACAATAGACATGAACCACCATGCCTGGCTAATTTTTGTATTTTTAGTAAAGATAGGGTTTCGCCATGTTGCCCAGGCTGGCCTCAAACTCGTGGCCTCAAGTGATCTGCCTGCCTCAGGCTCCCCAAGTGCTGGGATTACAGGCTTGACACATCACACCCAGCCTCTCTATTCTTTTTCTACCATCATTATAGTCTTTCTTTAAACTGTTAATATCACTGAATTGTAACACTGCATTATATTACCTTCGCCTGAAACAATGAATTATCCTTTATTAAACATTAACAATATGCCATACACTGTGCAGTACTTTGTTTTCTCACTGACAGGCTTGGCATCTGTCACTCAGAAAACAGAGTAAACCAATCCCAAGACATGTGCCCACCAAAGTATCTCCCTAAGGAACACCACTTTACAGCATACAACATAATTCCACTCCACTCCACACAAAAGAAATTAACTTATCACTGAATAAAGAACAAAGCTTCATTGAGAAGGACATACTGACCCCTCAGGAAAGCACACTCACTAGTGAAATAGCTACCGTACATCAATCTCCCACTTAGCACATAAATTTGTATTTCAGCGAAGTTATATATCACTACACATCACATACTCTTTAGGTCCTAACTATTCCACAAATTCTTTCCATGAATGAACACCCCCAAAGGTGTTAAGAATCCTCAGTATTTAACTGATAAAACACAAAGAGAACTGATTATGCCTCCATACTACATCTACTTTGTCATCTTGGTAAGAGAAAACAAAAACAAAACCAGTTCTTTCAAAGGCTCTCCATCATCTTCCGCCTAAAGTCCTGGATGATAGCGCCTCTGCTTACCTCATCAGCACCATGCTCCCCGTCATTCTCTGTACCTCAGTCAGATCAGACTCCTCAGGTCCCCTAACACGCCATGCTGTTTTCCACTTCAGGGACTTTAAGTATATTGTCCTCGGCCACGTGCGGTGGCTCACACCTACAATCTCAGCACTTTGGGAGGCCGAGGCTGGTGGATCACCTAAGGTCGGGAGTTCGAGACCAGTCTGACCAACATGGAGAAACCCCATCTCTATTAAAACTACAAAAATGAGCCAGGCATGGTGGCACATGCCTGTAATCCCAGCCACTCGGGAGGCTGAGACAGAAGAATCACTTGAACACAGAAGGCGGAGGTTGCAGTGAGCCGAGATCACGCCATCACACTTTAGGCAACAAGAGTGAAACTCCATCTCAAAAAAAAAAAAAAAAAAAAAAAAGTATATTGTCCTTGTCCTCTTCCCCTAAAATGCTCCTCTTCCTGCATCTTCACATACACCTTCACCTGGCTGATGTTATAGGTCTTCAGCCTTAGTTTAACTACAAATCTCTCAGTCTCCCACGATTCTCTAAAATTAGGTTAACCCTTTATAGTACACACCTCCAATGTCCTTTGCAAAAGTCACTGCATCAGCAATAACTCATCCAACGTCTGCACTCACCCCCCAAATGCTAAACTCCAAGAAACAGGAGCACTTTTTTTTCTTGATCGGCACTGAAAAATGCCACCCAGCATGTACGAGGAACTCAATAAACACCTTTTTTTCGAGATAGAGTTTCACTCTGTTGCCCAGGCTAGAGTGCAATAACGTAGTCTTGGCTCACTGCAGCCATTACTGGGTTTAAGCGATTCTCCTGCCTCAGCCTCATGAGTAGCTGGGACTACAGGCATGTACCACCACCCCCCCCGCTAATTTTTGTATTTTTAGTAGAGACAGAGTTTCACCATGTTGGACAGTCAAAAACACTTGTTGGTTAGTAAGAAAACTTGTATGTAGTAATTCATCAGAAAGAGCAAAAAGGCAAGAGGAAGGCTCTGCTTCACACATCACACTGCTTTGTCTAACGAATGTCTAAGCCTTTTCCTAAATATGCTCAACTTTTCCATCTTAAAACAAAAACTGGCTGGGCATGATGGCTCACGCCTGTAATTCCAACACTTTGAGAGGCTGAGGTGGGTGGATCACCTAACGTCAGCAGTTCAAACCAGCCTGGCAAACATGGTGAAACCCCATCTCTACTAAAAATTAGCTGGGCAAGGTGGTGGGTGTCGTTAAGCCCAGCTACTCGGGAGGCTGAGGCACGAGAATCACTTGAACCTGGGAGGTAGAGGTTACAGAGAGCTGAGATCGTGCCACTGCACTCCATCCTGGGTGACAAAGTGAGACTTGGTCTAAAAAAAAAAAAAAAAACAAAAAAACTTGGTTGGGCATGGTGGCTCACGCCTGTAATCCCAGCACTTTGCGAGGCTGAGGCAGCAGGTCACTTGAGGCCAGGAGTTCGAAGCCAGCCTGACCAATGTAGTAAAACCCCATCTCTACTAAAAATACAAAAATTTGCTGGGTGTGGTGGTATGCACCTGCCATCTCCGGGTACCCAGGAGATTGAGGCAGAATCACCTGAACCCAAGAAGCAGAGGTTGCAGTAGCCAAGATCGCAGCACTTTACTCCAGCCTGGGTGACAGAGCGAGACCCTGTCTCAAAAACAAATTAACAAACTGGCTGGGCGCAATGGCTCATGCCTGTAATACCAGCACTTTGGGAGGCTGAAGTGGGTAGATCACGAGGTCAGGAACTCAAGACCAGCCTGGCCAACATGGTGAAGCCCAGACTCTATTAAAAATAAAAAAATTAGCCAGGCATGGTGGCGCGCACCTGTAATACCAGCTACTCGGGAGGCTGAGGCAGGAAAACTGTTTGAACCCAGGAATCGGAGGTAGCAGTCAACCGAGATTGTGCCACTGTGCTCCAGCCTGGGCAACAGAGCAAGACTCCGTCTCGAGAAAAGAAAAAAAAAAAACTAAAAGCAAAGAACAAATATCTTCTCTTAGAACCCTATGTTCTTTTAGCTGTCTTCCCTCATTGCCTTCACAGCCAAGACACTTAAAAGAATGGTCTCTATTACTCCCTCGTAATCTCTACTGCTTTACCTATCTTCACTACAACCTTGCTTCCAGTCTCTCCAACTAAATTAACTCTTGATAACTTCATCCAATCCAATGGACACTTCATACTAAACTTAACATTTGACAACTCCATCGCACCTGACAATTTTACCTACCCCCGCCTTGAAGTTTAATTCCCGTCTCTGGCCAGCCTTCCCAGTATCCTATCAACTTGTAGCTTTTGCTTCAACTACCCCCCTGTACCATGACTCATGAATCTCTGTCACCAGCCCGGCTTTCTCCTGAGCTCCAGCAGACCAGAATACTCATTTGTTCCTTTTCAAGTTCCTGCTACACACACTTCCACCTAAGCATATCTAAACCCGAACCAATCTCTTCCTTTGCAGCCACTCCCCTGGACTACCAGCTGGGAGATGAGTCAGACTCTTCATGCCTCATCCCTCACACCAAATCAGTCAATTCCATTCTACTTCCTTTACGTATTTCTAATCTGTCTTCTCTTTCCCATCTCCATGACCTCTATCACAGTTCAGACCTACAATCTGACTCCTCTACCTCCACTCCTGTCCTATTCCCATCCAAACTCACCAATTTGCCCAAGTGACTGGTTCTAAGGCAAATCTATCTTACCCATTTACTAAGAAATCAATTCATGGTTCCCCCAGTGCTTTCAGAATGAAGTCCAAACTCTTTGCCACAGCATATGTGAGTTTATGACCTAGTCCCCTCCCACTTCATTAGCTTTTCCACCTACAACAGCCCCACTCCACACTACAAACACCAGCATACTAACCTTCCTGCATTTTCCCAACAGTGCCTGGTTCTCTTTTGCTGGACCCTCTAACCAAACTGCCCCTCCCACCTTCAAACTCCTATCATGTTTCAAGATTCAGCTTGACAATCTCCGAGAAGCCTTCCTTGGCCCCACCAGGCTATTAGATTCACTTCTCTCTATCCCCCTTCAACACTGTATACGAGTCCCCAGCCCCCCGGTCACAGACTGGTACCAGTCTCTGGCCTGAGCCGTGGGTAAGCGAGCATTACCACCTGAACTCTACCTCCCGTTAGATCAGCAGTGGTGTTAAATTCTTATGGGAGCGCAAGAGAGGGACCTAGGTTGTGTGCACTCCTTATGACAATCTAATGCCCCCACATCCCCAACCATGGAAAAGCTGTTTTCCATGAAACCAGTCCCTGGTGCCAAAAAGACTAGGAACTTGCCTGGCCCGGTGGCTCATGCCTGTAATCCCAGCACTCTGGGGAGGCTGAGGCGGGTGGATTACCTGAGGTGAGAAGTTTGAGACCAGCCTGGCCAACATGATGAAACCCTGTCTCTACAAAAAATACAGAAATTAGCTGGGCATGGTGGTGGGCACCTGTAATCCCAGCTACTCAGGAGGCTGACTCAGGAGGCTGACACAGGAGAATTGCTTGAACCCAGGAGGCAGAGGTTGAATGTAGCAGTGAGCCAAGATCATGCTATTGCACTCCAGCCTGGGTGACAAGAATGAAACTCCATCTCAAAAAAGAAAAAAGAAAAGAAAGAAAAAAGGCTGGGACCACTGCTATATACCACTACCACAGTACATAGGACATCACGATTGTTAATCTATCTGTCCCTGCACTGAGCTGGACCTTTCATCTTTTTATCCTCAACACCCAGTACAATGTCTAGCACGGAACTAACACTAGATAAATGCTTGCTAAAAGAATGAAAATTTAAGATAAATAAAGAAGGGAGCTTACTGTCTTGCGTAATGGCTTGCTGCGAATGGCAAGACCATCCATGTAGTCTTCCAGCTTGAACTTGTAAGTAACCTGCAGCTTCTGAAGCAAACTGTCGAAGAAGTCACTACCCTAGAAAAAGAAAAAAAAGAAATGGCTGAATCAACCTATTCTGATCCAACCTATCTACCAAAAACCGGGGCAGACGACCCTTTCACAGTTATGGTAATGTTCAGACATCCTATGAGAAGGGAGGCACGGGCTGGGCATGGTGGCTCACGCCTGTAATCCCAGCACTTTGGGAGGCTGAGGCGGGCGGATCATGAGGTCAGGAGATCAAGACCATCCTGGCCAACATGGTGAAAGCCCGTCTCTACTAAAAATACAAAAAAATTAGCTGGGTGTGGTGGCGCACGCCTGTAATCCCAGCTACTCAGGAGGCTGAGGCAGGAGAATTGCTCGAACCCAGGAGGTGGAGACAGTGGTGAGCCAAGATCGCGCCACTGCACTACGCCTGGGTGACAGTCGCAAGACTCTGTCTCAAAAAAAAAAAAAGAAAAGAAAAAACAGAGGCATGCACAATATTTACTGGCCACCAATTTGCACACAAGAAAAATTCACAGTATAAGCCTCCATGGTTTTCAAGATATGAGCACATGAGGACACACATACTCTCTCCACACAAACACATACATACACATTCTCATTCTCTCTCTTTTGGGCCAAAGCATTCAGAAAGCTTTCAACCTCAAAACTCCAACTGTCAGTAATTTATGATCCCAAGGAGACAACTGGAGTAGGACAGGCTCAGAACGCAGAAAAAGAGCGTGGTTTTTGTCGATGCTCTGTTCCAAAACACAGTATTTTAGGTAGTAAAAATCCATCCTAACTACAGGATGCTGAAGCTTTTATCCTGAGGACAAAAAGATGACACCTTACCTCATCCAAGAGCTCCAAAAGTCTGTTCCGAATCTGTTCTGGGTTCTCAACATTCGGATCCTTGACAAGCTGCCTGAACTTCTCAATCACCTGATAGAAAGCATTCTTCCACAGGATCTGATCCACATTCTGAGTATCAGAGAACTCGATATCTAATAGAATACAGCGTTCATACAGCTGCAGCAGTTCAACTCTGGAATAAAATACACGCAACTTCTAATTCCAAATACACCACAGGAAAAGCTAGACCCAAGTTTTGAGATTCCTGCAAATTAACCACCTCCCTTGGCAGGAAATCAAAAATGTGACCAGGTATACTACTCACTCTGGTTTCCATTCTGCAGAGCAGAATGTCATTCTAAAGATAGTTGTGTCTAGGAAAATAGTTTTTCCCCATATGTCTTCACCTAAATTTAACAACTGAAGTAAGATCTTCACTGCAAGTTATATGTTGTTCATTTCTTGGCATTCTAGAAAGTCTTTTTCCATTTCAAGGTTCTATGATCCCTTACAGATAATTTTTTCTTAAAGAAAAAGCAGGATGCATAATCATTTCTAAGACTAGAAACAAAACCTCTGTTCTGTTTCCAAATGCCCTTCCCCTACAAAGTGAAAGTGAGACCATACCCAGCAGCTCAGCTAAAAAGTTCTACCTTCCTCAGCCATAGGAGTCTATACACCTCCAGCTTATCTCCATTTCCCTCTAGCCAGAATAGAACACATCGTACCTGAGTTGTGCCATCTTCTCCAGGCCCTCCGGACTGATGCGGTCCCTGGAGAGCAGGTTACTGAGCTGCAGCTCCTGGTTGTCGGCCACCCGGAGGAGCCTGTGTAGCTCCTGCTGCTGCATGTTCCTCATGTGCTGCTCTACCTCCTCAGGACTCATGGTGCCAGCAGGAAGAGGGCTACACACATACTGTCCTGACGGAGACGGGTAGCCCGGGTAATAAGGCCCCGGGTACACACCATTTGTAGGGCCCACTGGGTACTGTAGAGGGTTATAGCCTGCATAGGGATACTGGGAGGCAGGGCCTGGTGTCCGCGGGTAATAATAGGGGTTGTCAGAGTTTTGAAATTTATAGTAAGATGCTTGAGCCTGGCGTGAGTCACCCCAAGACGTAGGGCTGACTTCATCATCAGTGTCCAAGAAATGCAGCTGGGGCGTCTGAGTCTTTAGAGCAGGTTTCTGATCAGGATTATTTGGGTCCCATAATCGACGTGTGGTGCCTCCACGGCCCCAACTCCGAGGACCCTTACTACCAGATCCAAACAAAAGCCGAGGTCCTAAAGGGGTGGCCTCTGGAGAACCTGCTGAATTGACAGACAGGGTGGTATGCGCAGGCAGAATCAGAATGCCACGACCGCGACCACGAAGTTCCTGTTGCAGGTTTTTGGACTCCTGCTTCTCAGAGCCTTTGCCCCCACTGCTCAAGCCTTTGTCAGGGTTTCCTCTATCCGTATCATCCCTGGCTGGCCTCACCACGGGAGATTCTTTGTTCATGGTTTCTGCATCAAAAGTGACACGAAGAGTGCCTCGATTTTCTTTACCATTGCTTTTCTGCTCACCCTCCCCGCGGCCAGACCAGTTTCTTTCTAAATGTTTCTTCCTTTCTGAACTTCTCCTGGGTCCTAATCCATCAGGCTCATCAATTCTGTCCTCATCTAAGGAATCGGTTGAGGACACAGATACTTGCTTCTTCAGTCGTGGCCTCTCCTTGGTCCTATCCTGTCGGCGGCGGCGACATCCATTATCAGCGAGGCCAGCTCCCTCAGCGCTGTTGTTGCTACCAGCTGAGCTGGTACTGCAAGTGCGGTAGCGATTCCTTCGTTTGTCTGAGCGGGAGTAGCGCTTTGCAGAACCTGGCTTCCCCTGGGTCGGGTCATCGTTCGTTTTCTTCATCCCCTCCCCTTTTTCAATCCTCTTTCCTTTTTCTCCCTTTGCAGCCCTTACTCTGTCACCACCTGGGCCCTTTTCTGTTTCGGCCCTGTCTGGTTTATTCACATCTTCCTCTTCACAACATTTCCCCTACACTCATCTTCCTCCACTCTCAGTTGCTCTACCTGGTTGAGGATTTCTTCCTCCTCCACCCGACTGGCTGATTCTTTGCTAACAGTCTGCAAACGCCGTCCAGGCTGATAGATCTGCAGGTCTGGTTTCTTTGTTCTTTTGATAATTTTTAGACTACGATCCTCTTGTCCAGCAGTCCTAGGAAAGGATTCCTGTCCCCCGATTATTTTCTGGGTCTATAGGACCATTCTGCGGTTGGTTGTTGGGTTCCTTGCAGACATCTTTAATGGGTTGTGTACCATTTCCAACAGCAGAGGAATCTCGGTCGTTAACAATTTCATCCTTGAATTCTTCATTCCCAGAGGCTTCCTTGATTTTGGGCTTATTCCTTAGCCGAGAAAGACCAGGTTTATAGATTTCCAGATCTGGACGCCTATTATCTTTGCGCTGCCTGGGCTCCTTTAATTCCTTCATGTTTTCTGTTATGTTGGGGGAGAGAGTTGGAGAGGGGAGAAGTAGAAGATAAGAATTAAGAAGGAAGGTGGGGGAAAGATTGTCATTCTGGTTAAGTAACAGAAAAAGAATTACACACCCACATGCTAATACTGGTAGGCAAGGAAGGACATTTCTGTAGAAGCAGAAATTCTGGGTTTACAATACTTGTTCAACAATTGACAAGGCTAAGAACCTAATTGTGTTGGGGCTACCTACGCGTAGGTGAAGAAGGTGGGGGGGATCCATCTCCTTATGTGTTACCCAAGTCATACTCAGAAATCCAAGACCCAAACTACCTACCTCATCACTGTCTGAACTAAAGATCTCTAACCTTTTTAGCATTAGACTGTTCTCTGTCTAGAGCGTCTGTGAGTACACCTCAGCCTTTTCTTCTGCCTCTTTTTCCTTGGTGGCTAACTTCTTTTAACATAACAGTAGGGGAAAAAAAATAAGGAGAAAAAAGGGGGGGTATTATAACAATCATTAGTCCTGGACATCTCTCGAGAACAAAACTCCAACTCTGTTCTTCAAACTTCACCAGGACAATTCTCTTCTTAGGATACCGATTACCAAATAACATACCTGCTGGTGAAGCAAACAGTCAGCAGTTCCCTTGACATTCTTCAGCTTCACTCATACTCACCAACAGCAGCTCGCAGAGTCACCCCAAGGAAATACTGCTCAGACTATCATAGAATACCGAGACTAACTGCTACTGTGATGATAGAATTATGAGAAGAAAAAAGTTCCAGAAGGGAACTTTCCCTGGATGCAGATGAAAAGATTGTGATATATTCTCAAAATCCCAAGAACTGGGCACTCAAGAATAATAATAATTTATTAGACTTTAGAAACCACTCTCTGAGCTACATACACTTACTAAACAACAAACAGATAAGCAAGTATTTGGATTTTAAAAAGTATCTGTTACCATTATCAAAAGTAACCACTAAAGATTTCAGTGGAAAACTGACAGAATTAGTGAGAATATTATCAAGTACACAAATGGAATGCTACATACATTCCTAGTATAAGGCTGGGCGTGGTGGCTCACGCCTGTAATCCCAGCACTTAGGGAGGTCAAGGTGGACAGATCACGAGGTCAGGAGTTCCAGACCAGCCTGGCCAACATACTGAAATCCCATCTCTAATAAAAATACAAAAATTAGCCGGGCATGGTGGCGTGCACCTGTAGTCCCAGCTACTCGGGAGGCTGAGGCAGGAGAATTGCTTGAAACTGAGAGGCGGAGGTTGCAGCGAGACGAGATCGAGCCGCTGCACTCCAGCGTGGGCAACAGAGTCAGACTCTGTCTCAAAATAAATAAAATAAAATCCTAGTATAGGCCAGGTTTAGCGGCTCACACCCATAATCCCAGCCCTTTAGGCGGAGGCGGGAGGATTGCTTGAGGCCAGGAATTCTAGATCAGCCTGGGCAACTTGGCGAAACCGGTCTCTGTAAAATATACACAAAATAGCCAGGTGTGGTGGCGCAGGCCTGTAATTCCAACTACTCAGAAGGCTGAGGTGGGAAGAGCGCTTGAGCCCGGGAGGTGGAGGCTACCAGTGAACTGAGATCCCTCCACTGCACTCCAGCCTGGAAGACAGAGTGAGATCCTGTCTCAAAAAAAATAATAATAAAAAGTTTTTAATCCCAGTAGTGTTCTCTAAATATGAATGCAAACCAGCCCATACGGTAACAAACCGGAGAAAAAGAGACTGAGGTTTAAGACAGTGTTTCACTATTTTCAGAAGTTTAAAAGACAGCTTCATCAAGTATGAACAAAGATAAACCAGTTTAACCCAAGAACAGCTCACCCTCGGCAGTCTTTAACTTGGAGGGGGGCAGGTGAGATGGAGAGAGCTATTACTACTACTTTCTCGAGCAGCGGGAGAAAACAGCCTTAACAATCCAATTCTGTTAACCAACGAAAACCAATTCCACAGACCGGCAGCAAACCTGGAGAAGGCACCGATCACAGCTACCATTCTACACAACTCTACTGTATAACGCAGGGGTGGTGAGACACTAGAATCTTTACTTTCCCGATGTGGCTGGAGACTTGAAATTAGCTTGTAAATTGAGGATTCTGTTCTAATAAAAACTGCTCGCACACATGCCAGGGCCAAACCCGAGGAGTCTAGAGGTCCCGGATCCCTCCAGTGGCGCAGCTTTCGGAAGCCCGTCTTGGGGGGGAAAAGTTCAGCAAGGAAGTCGCAAGCTGCTAAACCTTTCTCCCCAATTCCTCCTCTCCGACGCTAAGGCGGTGGCCGGGGCCGGCCCGAGGAAGGCGGCCTGGAGGACCATACGCCCGGGGCCTCCACCCGACCCCGCTCCTTTCCGCGTCTCCCGACGCCTGAGAACCGGCGGGCGGGTCTGAGAGCGCTGGGGCAAAAGGGAACAGTCACCTTCGCGGCGAGAAAGAGGGTGGAGGCAGGAATCCGGGCCAGGCTCTCCCCGGAGTGCGCCAGGAGTGGCGGAGCTCGACCCAGCACTGACCCGCGGGCGAGACAGGGCAGCGAGGGTCCGCCGCGGCCCCCGACGCCCCAGGCTGGGGAAGGGGCGGGGGCTCCGGAGCCGCGGGCCGAGAGGGGGAGGAGGCAAGAGGAGGAGGAGAGGGAGGCGGGGCGGGCAGGCCCGGCCCAGGAGCTGGGCGGCGCGACTCACCTCTGCTGCCGGCCTGCGGCGCCAGAGTAGCCAGGATCCCGCGCAGCTCCGACGCGGAGATCCGTACACGCTCCAGCCCTTCCGCCATCTTCGCGGCTGCTGCTACAGCTGCAGCGACTCCGCCACCGCCGCGCGCAGGCAGGAAACCACCACGGGCGGGCGACGCGCGCGGTCGCCCACCTCCCAGCCTGTCCCCGCCCCCTCCCGCCCTCCCTTTCCGAACGACGGTGGCCGCGCTGGGAGGAAAAGCGCCCGACGCCAGTTCCTGAGGGGCGGGGCCGGAGCGCGAGCCTGGGCGGGGCGGGCGGCCGCTGCGCGTGCGCAGAGGTGCGGCCGGGGAGGCGCGCGGAGGCTGGAGCTGGCGGCTCGGCGCCCGTGAGCGGAGGTGAGACGAGGCGTGGTCGTGCCAGGCCAGGCGGGCGTTCGCGGCGGTAGCTGCCATTGCTGTTGTCGTGGCCACCGAGGACACTGGTGCTAGTCGGGGACCCTGGTGACAGAGACACCCCACAGCCTGGGCTCCTCTGATCGCCTTAGGCCAAGCTCTCCCGCCACAGGCCCGGGACTAGCGCCGCGGGCCATTACTTGGGACCTTGAAGATGTGCTAAAGTAGTTATTACTATTCCCATTTCTTCTTCTTTGTTATTTTTTTTTTTTTTTTTTGAGGCGGAGTCTGGCTCTGTCGCATAGGCTGGAGTGCAGTGGCCCGATCTCGTCTCACTGCAGCCTCCGCCTCCCGGGTTCAAGCGATGTAACCCGCCTCAGCCTCTCAACTATCCCCATTTCTAAGACTAGGACACTGAATCCCAGAGAACGGAAGTAAATTGCCCCCGGTGACGCCGTGGATAAGAACCTACAGAGCCTTTTTCAGTACGGCAAGCCACCTCCCCCAAGCCCCCTGGCTTTTTTTTTTTTTTTTTTTTTGAGACAGAGCCTCCGTCTGTCGCCTGGGCTGGAGTACAGTGGTGTGATCTCGGGGTCACTGCAGCCTCGGCCTCCCGGTTTCAAGCGATTCTCCTGCCTCGGCCTCCCAAGTAGCTGGGACTACAGGTGCGCGCCACCACGCCCAGCTAACTTTTGTATTTTTAGTAGACACGGTATTTCACCATGTTGACCAGGCTGGTCTCTTGACCTTGTGATCCGCCTGCCTTGGCCTCCCAAAGTGCTGGGATTACTGGCACTTTCGCCCCCGGCCCCGCCCCCTGGCTGTTAAAAAATAGATACGATATGGTTGGAATCGTGTGGAAGGAAGTAGATCAGGAGGTATAGAAGTCGATTTGGGACCTGTAATCCCAGCGATTCAGGAGGCTGAGAAGGGCGGATCACTTGAACCCGGGAAGCAGAGGCTGCAGTAAGCCGAGATCATGCCACTGCACTCCAGCCTGGGCAACAGAGCGAGACTCCGCCACAAAAAAAAAAAAAAAAGTCGATTCGAGAGTTTCTGTATCACTACAGATTCTTGAAAAAAATTACTTCTCTGTATCTCAGGTTGACTTTTTAATTTCCCATCTTTAAAATTTAACTAGACCTGAAGACTGGTACTGGAACCTTTTTTGGGAGAGCTGTGCAGAGGTGAAACTCCCTTCCCCAAGGCTGCCTGCCTCTACCTGTTGCTCCTCCACAGCCCCACAGGCCTTTAGACCGCACCCATCAGAGGATAGTTACCAATTATTCCTTAGTCTAAGCTGAAAGGATTGCAGCAACCTCTGACAGAACTTTTTCGTGACACCAGGTTAAGCATAAGGAGAAAGTCATTATGTGGGTGAAAAGATTCAACAGTTCAGAAGAGGAACGATTTGAGTGGTCAAATGAAAACCTTTGCCACCAGATTTGAGAGAAATAGGAAAAAGTGTTAAAAAATAATGTTTCACATTGAAATTTGAGAGGTCATTGCATGATTTTTTTAAGATGGAAAAATAATGGAAAACAAGAGAACTTCCTTAGGACAAATGGCACTGCCAGTTTAATGCAGCAGTGTCAGTGAACTGCAGATTAGATATGCCAAAAGTTAAATCAGTTCAAGAAAATTTACCAGAATTCAGAGGGAAAAGGTAATAGATAAAAACTGAGACACAAAGATGGGAGACAGGGAGAATGGATTGAAAAAATTAACAATTAGAGGCCGGGCGCGGTGGCTCATGCCTGTAATCCCAGCACTTTGGGAGGCCAAGGCGGGCAGATCACCAGGTCAGGAGATAGAGACAATCCTGGCTAACACGGTGAAAACCTGTCTCTACTAAATACAAAAAATTAGCCGGGCATGGTGGCATGCACCCTTACTCCCAGCTACTTGGGAGGCTGAGGCAGGAGAATTGCTTGAACCCGGGAGGCGGAGGTTGCAGTGAGCCAAGATTGCATCATTGCACTCCAGCCTGGGCAACGAGAGTGAAACTCCATCTCAAAAAAAAAAAAAAATGTTGCAGAGGCAGGGTCTCCCTGTGTTCCCCAGGCTGGTCTCGAGTTCCTTGCCTTTGCCAGTCTTCCCACCTTGGACTCTCAAAGTGTTGGGATTACAGGTGTGGGCCACCATGCCTGGCCCAGGAGTTATTCTTCACGCTTCTATCCTCCATTCAATCCACTATCAGGATATGTCTCTTCTGTTCCTATAATGAACATGTATGGACTCATCTCCCCAGCATTCTCCCCTTTATTTTCACTTGGAAAATGCCCCTCACTCCCACTCAGAAGTACTTTTTCTTTGTTTTCTTTCCTCCATCACTCCTTTATTTTGCTATTTTCCCCCTCAGGTGCAGATAATTGAGCCAGTCATGCTCATTTATTGACACGGTCATTAACAAGGCATTTCTCATTTTATCTTTTTTTCTCTTCATTCCAGTTCCCACTCATGTTCCTTCCCTCCCTCTTTAGGTAGTCAGTCTCATGTGTTAGCTATATGTCTTTGAATGTGTTAGCTATATGTATCTTTGAATAATACAGTGTTGTTTTATGTATGTGTGTCTTTTAAATGTACCTAATTGATATTGTGTTGATCTCATTGTTTCTTTTTCATGTTTATGTAAATACTTCTGACTACTGCACACTGTTGTCTTGAATGACCTCATACCCTGGCCACTGGTCCTGGGCCAAGATGGGCCAGAGTCCTTACCCAGAATTTTTTGAACTGAAGCTAAGAAAGAAAATTCCCCTCCAGTGTGAAAAGCATAAAATATAAAATATACGAGCTGTCAGCAGCCATGTGCCACGGTTCCACATAGAACCAACTGGTCTGCCGTGAAAAAGAAGCCGACGTGCAGAGGTGAGAGACTGAGAGTCTGGGAAGCTCTCAAATCCCTGGTTCCACTTGTTTCTGCTGCTCCATATTCCTGCCCTTACCATGGTTTGTCAACTCTTCATGGATTCCATTAGCTAGTAAATCTCAACACCTTCAACTTCTGCCTTCTAAAGGAGTTCAGATTGAAGTCCTCTCTCCTGCAACTAAGAGGACTATTTACAACCTCCAAAATATATCTTGTTTTTGATAGTGGATTTTTTGTTTTCTGGGTTTTTTTGTTATTGTTGAGAGACAGGGTCTACATCTAGGAATGGAATTGCTAGCTCATAGGATGATTCTGTGTTCAATTTTTGAGGATGCACCATACCGTTTACCATAGAACTATCACTACAGGCGCCCACCACCACATATGGCTAATTTTTGTATGTTTGGTAGAGACAGAGTTTCACCATGTTGCCCAGGCTGGTCTTGAACTCCTGAATTCAAGCAATCTGCCCGTCTCAGCCACCTAAAGTGCTGGTATTATAGGTGTGAGCCGCTGCGCCCTGCTAAGGGGGCTTAATTGGCATTTATTCATAAAAATACTGAGTCTTCAGGCGTGGCACGGTTTTTGGGGGCTTTTTAAATTTTTTTTTTTGAGACAGAGTCTCACTGTCACCCAGGCTGGAGTGCAATGGCACAATCATGGCTCACTGCAACCTCTGCCTCCCAGGTTCAAGTGATCCTCCTGCCTCAGCTTCCCAAGTAGCTGGAACTACAAACATGTACCAATACACCCGGCTAGTTTTTGTATTTTTAGTAGAGACAGGGTTTCACCATATTGGCCAGGCTGGTCTTGAACTCCTAAGCTCAAGCAGTCCACCCACCTCAGCCACCTAAAGTGCTGGGATTATAGGCATGAGCCACCGCGCCCAGGCAACGGTTTTTGAGAGACAGGGTCTTGCTCTCTCAGTGGTACAATCATAACTCACTGCAGCCTTGAACTCCTAAGTTTTAGTAATCCTCCTGCCACTGTACCCAGCCAAGGGGGCATATTTGACATTAAAAAATATTGAGTCTTCAGGCCTGGCATGGCAGCTCATGCCTATAATCCCAGCACTTTGGGAGGCTGAGGCAGTTGGATCACTTGAGCTCAGGAGGTCCAGACCAGCCTGGACAACATGGCAAAACCTTCTCTCTACAAAAAATACAGAGATTAGCCAGGCATGGTGGCACGATGCACCTGTGGTCCCAGCTACTCGGGAGGCTGAGGTGGGAGGATTGCTTGAGCCTGGGAGGCAAAGGTTGCAGTAAGCTGAGATCATGCCAATGCACTCCAGCCTGGACAACAGAGTGAGACCCTGTCTCGATAAATAAATAATGTCCCCAATTCATTTATACATCTTTACAATGGAATTTCTGGCAACTTTGATAAAGGAATTCTAAAGTTCACTTGGAGGAATTGATGTGTGAGAAAAGCCAATGAATTTTAGAAAGAGTAATCAAGGGAGAATTTATTAATATAGTGTGTAATAGGAAAAGGAGGCCAGGTATGGTGGCTCACACCTGTAATCCCCGCCACTTTGGAAAGCTGAGGTGGGTGGATCACAAGGTCAGGAGGACAAGACCAGCCTGGCTAAGATGGTGAAACCCTGTCTCTACTAAAAGAAAAATATAAAAATTAGTGGGGTATGGTGGCCCGCGACTGTAATCCGAGCTACTCGGGAGGCTGAGGCAGGAGAATCGCTTGAACCTGGGTGATGGAGGTTGCAGTGAGCCAAGATTGCACCACTGCTCTCCAGTCTGGGCGACAGAGTGAGACTCCATCTCAAAAACAAAAAGGGAAAAAGAAATGGCAGTCTGGCCAATGAAACAAAATACAATAACCCAAGCATTCATAGAAATTTAATTTTTGATAAATATAGCATTTCAGAGGAAAATGATTCCATCAGTAAATGGTGTGTAAAGATTAAGAAGTCTGGGTGTGGTGGCTCACACTTGTAATCTCAGCACACTGGGGGGGCCAAGGCAGGAGGATCACTTGAGCTCAGGGGTTTGAGACCAGCCTAGGCAACACAGCAAGATGTCCTCTCTACTAAAATAAAATTTTAAAAAATTAGCCAGGTATAGTAGTGCATACTCATAGTCCCAGCTACTCGGGAGGCTGAGGTGGGAAAATCACTTG
This sequence comes from Ateles fusciceps, assembly GCA_036589455.1. Taxonomy (NCBI): domain Eukaryota; kingdom Metazoa; phylum Chordata; class Mammalia; order Primates; family Atelidae; genus Ateles; species Ateles fusciceps. The sequence goes on from JAZHEH010000751.1 coordinate 2,071,203, forward strand.
AGCCCGAGTCTGAGGCTGCAGTGAGACACAACTGAGCCGCTGTATGCCAGCCTGAAAAACAGAGTGAGACCTTGTGTCAGAAAAAAAATGTTCAATCACTAGTAATTAATGTCAATTAAAACTACCAGACATAATTAAATTGACATGAAAATGATACAGCAAGGATGAAGAACACAGGCATTCCACTGAAACTGCTGTAGGGAGTGCAAATTGATATAAGGTAGGACCCTGCTGGAGATCCGTTTGGCAGTGGTTATCAAATGTCTTAGCAGTGTGCATGCCTTTTCATACAAAATACCATTTGGTGGAATCAACCCTAAGGAATCACAAAAGTACACAAAAATCTTGCAACAAGGCTATTCGTTACATCATTATTATAGCCAACAACAACAGGAAATCCAAATGTTCATTTGAGTTATGTAAAATTAAAATTACCATTTTTTTCTTTTTTAAGAGACGGGGCCTTGTTACGTTGCCCAGGCCACAGTACAGTGGCTATTCATAGGCACGATCATAACGCACTCCCGAGCTCAAGCAAGCCTCCCGCCTCAATCTCCCAAGTAGCTGGGACTACCAGCATGTGTCACTGCACACAGCTTAATTATCATATTTTTGTAAAAGAAGTACTATTAAGTCATTTTAAAAGTTAGATAAACGGGTTGGGAGTGGTGGCTCACGCCTGTAATACCAGCACTTTGGGAGGCCGAGGAGGGTGGATCACCTAAGGTCAGGAGTTCAAGACCTGCCTGGTTAACATGGTGAAACCCCACCTCTACTGAAAATATAAAAATTAGGTGGATGTGCTGGCAGGCACCCGTAATCCTAGCAACTCAGGAGACTGAGGCAGGAGAATTATGTGAACCCCAGGAGGCAGAGGTTGCAGTGAGCCCTGATCGTGCCACTGGACTCCAGCCTGGGTGACAGAGCAAAACTCTGTCTTAAACAAAGTTGGATAAATGTACTTAAAGGCTGGGCGCGGCGGCTCGTGCCTGTAATCCCAGCACTTTAAGAGGCTGAGGCCGGTGGATCATGAGGTCAGGAATTCAAGACCAGCCTGGCCAAGATAGTAACACCCCGTCTCTACTAAAAAAATGCAAAAATTAGCCAGGCGTGGTGGTACGCGCCTATAATCCCAGCAACTTGGGAGGCTGAGGCAGAAAATTGCTTGAACATGGGAGGCAGAGGTTCTAATGAGCCACTATCATGCCACTGTACTCCAGCCTGGGTGACAGAGCGGGACTCCGTCTTAAAAAAAAAGAGTACTTATTGATAAGATTAATTGATATTCATATTATTGTCTGACAAAAACAAGTTACCAAACCTATCAAAAAGTTTTGTCTGCATATGTATTTGGGCCTGGAAAGGTAAACCACTAGATAGCAATTGTCTTTAAGTAGGAAGCTTTCGTGGCTATTTTTGTGTTCTTTTTGTGTCTCTGTATTTTCAGATTATCTTTTTTTTTTTTTGAGATAGAGTCTCGCTCTGTCACCAGGCTGGAGTGTAGTTGCAAGATCTCGGCTCACTGCAACTTCTGCTTCCTGGGTTCAAGCAATTCACCTGCCTCAGCCTCCCAGGTGCTGGGCCTACAGGTGCACATCCCCATGCCCAGCTACTTTTTGTGTTTTTAGTAGAGACGGGGTTTCTCTCTAATGCTGGCCACGATGGTCTCATCTCTTGTCCTCGTGACCCGCCCGCCATGGCCTCCTAAAGTGCTGGGATTACAGGCTTGGGTCACTGCACCCGGCTATTGACTTGGTTTTCTAATGAACATAGATTCTTTTGTAATAAGGAAAAATAGAGAAACTTCATATTTAACTGCCACAATAAACACAGTAGAAAGTGGAAGGTTAATGTAGTTATTGAAAATTATAATTGTGAAAATTGTCAAGAAACTGAGCCAAATGTAGGAATAAACAAAATGTTTGCTTTAACTGTTACGTAATGTATACTGAAAATGCAGGAGGAGCTGGGCGCGGTGGCTCACGCCTGTAACCCCAGCACTTTGGGAGGCTAAGGTGGCGGATCACCTGAGGTCGGGAGTTGGGAGACCAGCCTGACCAACATGGAGAAACCCCGTCTCTACTAAAAATACAAAATTAGCCGGGCGTGCTGGTGCGTGCCTATAATCCCAGTTACTCAGGAGGCTGGGGCAGGAGAATCACTTGAACCTGGGAGGTGGAGGTTGGGGTGAGCCGAGATCTCGCCATTGCACTCCAGCCTGGGCAACAAGAGTGAAAATCCATCTCAAAAAAAAAAAAAAAAAAGAAAAGAAAATGCAAAAGGAAATACGGAAAATGAATATAGTTGTTTAAATGGAAAAGTCTAGCTAATTTTTAATCAAATAGTTTATTAAAAATTAAATATTAAAATTTGTAAATTAAAAATTTATATAAAAATGGAGTCCAATTCATTCAGGTAGCTTGACAACAATGATTAAAAGAAAGGTGGAGCCCAGATGGGCGGTGTGGGTGGGGCGTGGGCTTCAGCCTTCCACAGTCACCATCAGTTACTTCCCTCAAAGCTTCACCAGAAAAACTTCGTTCAGTTTCAAGTCAAATCCCTTCTATAAAAAAATAAAGAAATTCTGGCAGGCCAGGCGTGGTGGCTCATGCCTGTAATCCCAGCACTTTGGAAGGCCGAGGCAGGTGGGTCACCAGGTCAGGAGTTTGAGAACAGCCTGACCAACATGGTGAAACCCTGTCTTTAAAAAAAAAAAAAAAAAAAAAAGAAATTCTGGCACTCCAGTAATGGAGAGTTTCCACATAACACCACAGACCTTAGGTCTATTCTGTGTTACGCATGTTCAAAATCTCTTCAATAAACATACTGTCTCAGACTTTGCTTTGACCCCTTTCTTCTTTCTGGGTTTCAGAACCATGTGTGCTCAGTACTGCATCTCCTTTGCTGATGTTGAAAAGGCTCACATCAACATTCGAGATTCTATCCACCTCACACCGGTGCTAACAAGCTCCATTTTGAATCAAGTAACAGGGGCGCAATCTTTTCTTCAAATGTGAACTCTTCCAGAAAACAGGATCTTTTAAGGTAACAGTCCTTTTTCTCAGTGTATCATATATGTTTTCAAACCCCTTTACATATCAGTTTGATTCTCCCGACCACCCAGTGAGACAGGCAGAAGTAAATTAATGCCTTTATACAGTTCGAAAAAAGGTTACAGAAATGTTCCTGTCCAGTCCTTGTTTTACCTAGCATCGTAACGGTGTTGACAGCCACTTTCACACAATCACAAAATCCTTGTCATTAGGATCATATATATAACATATTATCCAAGTAATCTTTATATGTAACATGTATATGTGTGTCTATATATAATACTTACATAAAATGCAGTCATGTGCCACATAACAGTTCAGTCGATGACAGACCACCTATATGATGGCGGTCTCTGGTCCCATAAGGCTACAATACCACACTTGTACTGTATATTTCTGAGTTCGGATACACAAATACTTCTTACTGTGTTACATCTGCCTACAGTTATTCAGTACGGTAACATGCTATGCAGGGTTTGCAGCCTAGGAGCAACAGGCTGTAACAGCTGGGTTTGTGTAAGTACACCCTGTGATGCATGTACAGTGATGAAACTGCCAAATCGTGCATTTCTCAGAACATATCCCCATCCTTAAGCAAAGCATGACTCTATTATATATGCTATAACTTACTGTCCAAACTAAGACATGTTTGAGACTGAAAGAAGCAACTTGAAATGTCTAAACTGAGACAACTGAACTGTTGCAGCCAAACTGGAAAGTGTATATGACCCAAGTTCAAGCATTCACTGTATCAACTTGCTACACATGGATACTTATGAATATAAAAGATCTAAGCCTGGCCAGGTGTGGTGGCTCACGCCTGTAATCCCAGCACTTTGGGAGGCCGAGGCAGGCGGATCACGAGGTCAGGAGTTCAAGACCAGCCTGGCTAACATAGTGAAACCCCATCTCTACTAAAAATACAAAAATTAGCCAGGTGTGGTGGTGGGCACCTATAGTCCCAGCTACTTGGGAGGCTGAAGCAGGAGAATCGTATGAACCCCAGAGACGGAGGTTGTAGTGAGCTGAGATCATGCCACTACACTCCAGCCTGGGTGACACAGGGAGACTCTGTCTCAAAAAAAAAAAAAACTAAGCCTGGGGCAACATGACAAGACCCTCTCTACAAAAAGTACAAATATATATATAAATTAGCCTGGTATGGTGGTATGTGCCTGTAGTCCCAGCTGCTCCGGAGGCTGAGGTGGGAGGACTGCACTGAGCCTGACAGGTTGAGGCCACAGTGAGCTCACACCTCTGGTGGGGCAACAGCAAGACCTTGTCTCAAAAATGAAAAAACGAAAAAAAAGGCCTGGCGCAGTTTATGCCTATAATCCTAGCACTTTGGGAGGCTGAGCTGTGCAGATTGTCTGAAGCTCAGGAGTTTGAGACCAGCCTGGACAACATGGTACAACCTCATCTCTCCTAAAATACAAAAAAAATTAGCCCGGTGTGGTGGTGCATACCTGTAGTCCCAGCTATTTGGGAGACAGAGGTTGCAGTGAGCAGAGATCATGCCACTGCACTTCCAGCCTGGGCAACAGAGCAAGACGAGACTGTCTCAAAAAAAAAAAATGTTTTTACATAACCAGTCAGGGCACAGTGTCTCGTGCCTATAATCCCAGCACTTTGCAAGGCTGAAGCGGAGGTTCACTTGAGCCCAGGAGTTCGTGACCAGCCTGGACAACATGGCAAAACCATGTCTCTACTAAAAATATAAAAATTAGCTGGGCGTGGTCGTGCATGTCTGTAATCCCAGCCACTCAAGAGGCTGAGGCAGGAGAATCGCTTAAACCCAGCAAGTGGAGGTTGCAGTGGGCCAAGATGGCTCCCCTGCACTCCAGCCTGAGTGACAGAGTGAAATCTGTCTCAAAAAAATAAAATATAAAAGATCTGGCCGGGCGCGGTGGCTCACGCCTGTAATCCCAGCACTTTGGGAGGCCGAGGTGGGCGGATCACGAGGTCAAGAGATCGAGACCGTCCTGGTCAACATGGTGAAACCCCGTCTCTACTAAAAATACAAAAAAATTAGCTGGGCGTGGTGGCGCGCGCCTGTAGTCCCAGCTACTCGGGAGGCTGAGGCAGGAGAATGCTTGAACCCGGGCAGCGGAGGTTGCAGTGAGCCGAGGTCGCGCCACTGCACTCCAGCCTGGCGCCTGGTGACTGAGTGAGACTCTGTCTCAAAAAAAAAAAAAAAAAAAAAAAAGATCTAAAGATAGCTAAATCCTCATATAAGATCTTTTCTACAAAATGTCAGTACCTTTGTAAGTGCATAAAGATAGACTTCTATGTGTTAACTTATCAGAATTTTCTGACCATTAGTTGACCTTTAAGATCCTTTCAGGTAAAAGTCTGAAAAGTTGCATTTAGCACTGTGCCTGGTAGGTATTCTGGTAGCTTTAGGATTTCAAGAATCTACCTTTTACCCCACCCAGTAACTGAGAGCTTTTATTTAAAAAAAAAAAAAAAAAAAAAAGGCCCTGTAATCCCAGCACTTTGGGAGCCAGAGGCAGGTGGATGACCTGAGATCAGGAGTTCAAGACCAGCCTAGCCAGCATAGTGAAACCCCATCTCTACTAAAAATACAAAAATTATCACGCGTGTAACCCCAGCACTTTGGGAACCTCAGGCAGGTGGATCACCTGAGGTCAGGAATTCAAGACCAGACTGACCAACATGGTGAAACCATCTCTACTAAAAATATGAAATGAGCTGGGTGTGGTGGTGGGCACCTGTAATCCCAGCTACTTGTGAGGCTGAGGCAGAAGAACTGCTTGAATCTGGAAGATGGAGGTTGCAGTGAGCCATGATTGCACCATTGTACTCCAGCGTGGGCAATACAGCAAGACTCCATCTCAACAATAAATAAATAAGCCAGGCATGGTGGCAGATGCCTATAATCCCAGCTATTCCGCAGGCTGAGGCACGAGAATCACTTGAACCCAGCCCGGGGTGGGCAGGCGGAGGTTGCAGCGAGCAGAGATCATGCCACTGCACTCCAGCCTGGGTGACAGAGACTCCGTCTCAATAAAAATAAATAAATAAAGGTGCACATGCGATGTTTAGGAGGTAAACTGATAAGATTTAGTGACAGATGGGGTGTGCACGTTAAAGACAGAAAATCTAGAAAAGCTCCTTGCCTTTCAAAAAAAATGTTTTAATCAAACATGTGAATTCACCATCCCTCTTTTTCAGATTCGTGGTGCTCTTAATGCCATCAGAAGCTTGGTTCCTGATGCTTTAGAAGGGAAGCCCAAAGCCGTTGTTACTCACAGCAGTGGAAACCATGGCCAGGCTCTCCACCTACGCTGCCAAATTGGAAGGTACTTGATCTCTCAAGGTACTGGGTAGATCATCAGAAAGAAGTATAAAAGTACCCTTAATTTCAGGGAGAGTGATGATAGCTGTGGGAAGTAACTTTCCAAAGAAATCTCTATCTGACTGCAAGCAGTATGAACTTGTTTCTTTTTTTTTTTTTTTGAAGACAGAGTCTTGCTCTGTTGCCCAGGCTGGAGTGCGGTGGCATGATCTCAGCTCACTGCAACCTCCACCTTCCGGGTTCAAGCAATTCTCCTGCCTCAGCCTCCTGAGTAGCTGGGACTACAGGTGCGCACCACCACGCCTGTCTAATTTTTCTATTTTACAAATACGAAATAATAAATTCACCATGTTGCCCAGGCTGGTCTGGAACTCCTGGGTTCAAGCAATCCACCTGCCTCGGCCTCCCAAAGTCCCAGGATTATAGACAGGAGCCACCACACCTGGCCAAACTGAAGTTTCTATTCCAAATTCTCCTGACTTGTAGTAACCAAACATGTTTTCCCCTCCCAGGGATTCCTGCTTATATTGTGGTGCCCCAGACAGCTCCAGATTGTAAAAAGCTGGCAATACAAGCCTATGGAGCATCAATTGTATACTGTGAACCTAGTGATGAGGTAAGGAGAGCAGTGTTTGGTACCATCTCAATAGCTTTCAATTGACCAGCTGCTCTTTCTGCCTTACTGGCTGCTCCTTCTCAGTCTCCTATGTTGTTTCCTCTTCACTTCTGTTAACACGCTCAACCTTTTCTCCATTTACACTGAGATCTCATCAGTCTCACTGCTTAAGTGATTACCTATGGTCTATCAACTCCAACCTCTGTCCCCTAACGCCAGACTTTTTTATCCAACAGCTAACTAACTTTCCCAGTTGATGTCTTTGTTTTTTTTTTTTTGAGATGGAGTCTCACTGTCACCAGTCTGGAGTGCAGTGTCACAATCTCAGCTCACTGCAACCTCCACCTCCCAGATTCAAGCGATTCTCCTGCCTCAGCCTCCTGAGTAGCTGGGACTACAGGTGCGCACCACCATGCCCAGCTAATTTTTGTGTTTTCAGTAGAGACAGGGTTTCACCATGTTGGCCAGGATGGTCTCAATCTGTTGACCTCATGATCCACCCGCATCAGCCTCCCAAAGTGCTGAGACTACAGGCGTGAGTGACTGTCCCTGACCCCCACTTCATCTCAAATTACATCTAAAATCAAACTCCTGATCTTACTTCCCTATATTCCTTCTCTTCCAGTCTTCCTCATCTTAGTAAATGGCAACTTTTATTCTGTTTTTTTTTTTCTGAAATTTCTTTTCTTTTTTCTTGTTAGAGATAAGGTCTTCCTATGTTGTGGGATCTTCCTGTCTCAGCCTCTTGAGCAGCTAGGACTATAAGTGCATGGCACCACACCTAACTAATTCCTTTATTTTTTGTAGGTAGTGTCTCATTGTTGCCCAGGCTGGTCTCAAACTCCTGGGCTCAAGCGATCCTCCCACCTTGGCCTCTCAAAATGCTGGGATCACAGGCATGACCCACTGCTCACAGCCAGGAGTCATCTTTGATAACCCTCTCACACCCCACATTCAAATCTCAATCCTGCTTTCAACATATTTCCATAACCCAACTACTTCTGTGTCTACCATTGCCACCCCGATTCAAACCAACATTAATTCTCATCTAGATTCGGTAGCCTGACTGGTCTCTCTGCATCCACCCTTGCCCCACTACAGGCTTTTTTGAGCAACCAGAGCTCTCCAATAAATAAAGTCAGAACTTGTCTCTTTTCAAGTCAAAATTCTGTAATCATTTCCCATCTCATACCCAGTGAAAACCAGAGTTCTTGCAATCATCTAAGCCCTAGATGAACTCAAACATGCCTAACTTTTTGACCTCATCTTCTTTTATTTATTTGAGACAGGGTCTTGCTCTGTCCAGCCCAGGCTTGAGTACAGTAGTTGGGATCTCAGTTCACTGCAGCCTCCATCTCTTGGATTCAAGAGATTCTCATGCCTCAGCCACTGGAGTAGCTGGGATTACAGGCACGTGCCACCACGCCTGGCTAATTTTTTTATTTTTAGTAGAGATGGGATTTCACCATGTTGGCCAGGCTGGTCTTGAACTCCTGACCCAAAATGAGCCACCCACCTTGGCCTCCCAGAGTGCTGGGATTACAGGCATGAGCCACCACACCCAGCCTTTACCTCCATCTTCTATTATTTCTCTGTCCACCCTGTGCCAGCCATACTAGCCTTTTAGCTTTTCCTCAGAAAGGCCAAGCACTCCTACTTTGTAATCTTTGCAGTTACCCGCTCCCTAAATATTCTAGATTTCCACAGCACTTGTTCAGATCTCTTAAAATGTCACTTTACTAGAGGCTCTTCCTGGCTACCCTATATGAAATAAATTCCTTCATTTTATTCCATAGCACTTAGATATACCATATATTTACTTGACCCATCTCCACCATGTAAGAATACAACTCCCGGCCGGGCACGGTGGCTCACACTTGTAATCCTAGCACTTTGGGAGGCCGAAGTGGGTGGCTCACCTGAGGTCATGAGTTCAAGACCAGCCTGGCCATCATGGTGAAACCCAGCTTAAAAAAAAAAAAAAAAGAATACAACTCCCTTGAGGGCAGGAATATTTTATTAACATATCTCTAGTGACTGAACAAAATCTGAAAAAAGTAGATGGTCAATAAAATTTTGAATGACCAAATGGAACTTGCTGTGGACTCCATTAAATGCAAATCAAGTAAGCTAAATTAATATACTTTCAGTCCAGAGAAAATGCTGCACAAAGAGTTACAGAGCAAACAGAAGGCATCATGGTACATCCCAACCAGGAGCCTGCAGTGATAGCCGGACAAGGGACAATTGCCCTAGAAGTGCTCAACCAGGTAAAACAGCCGAGTTCTTCCTGCTTAGCTACTGGGCTATATTCAGTTATTTTGTGTACACATTAAATGTAAAACTGCTTCCTAATAGGCCTATTGACAGTTTATATTCTTTTCACTAAAGGTTCCTTTGGTGGATGCACTGGTGGTACCTGTAGGTGGAGGAGGAATGGTTGCTGGAATAGCAATTACAATTAAGGTGAGCAGCTTCTGGAGGAGTCCCTGCTTCAAGCAGAGGATTTGTTTTACATCATAAATGTTTTGTATACATGTGCTCAACATTCTGCACACATTACCATTCCTTCTCCTTATTCCTTTAGCACTTAAGATGAAGGCCCTTCTCTGCCTCACTACTCTATTAATATTTTTATTTTTTAAGAGATGGGGTCTTGCTATGTTGACAAGGTTGGTCTTCAACTCCTGGGCTCAAGTAATCCTCCCAAAGTGCTAGGATTACAGGTGTGAGCCACCGCACCCAGCCAACTCTCTTCTTAATCCATGACAATTTCACAGCACAAAAGCAGTTACCATGAGTGACACTATCATAGTCTTTTCCCTGAATTCTACATCATCAAGCTACTATCCATATCAGAGGGGTACCCTTTTCTGAAGTTACCAGGAGAATCAGATGTGATCCAGGCAACAGAAGGCTAGTATCAAACAAATAATTTATATAAAGTGCTTGAAGATATTTTCATTACATCCATAAAAGGGAAGGCTCTTATGTGGGCAGAACTGTATTACTTATTCTGCCTTTTTTCTTGAGAGTCTTGCTCTGTTGCCCAAGCTGGAGTGCAGTGGCATGATCTCAGCTCGCTGCAACCTCTGCCTCCCAAGTTCAAGCGATTCTCCTACCTCAGCTTTCCAAGTAGCTGGGATTATAGGCGCCCGCCACCACACCCCGGATCATTTTTATATTTTTAGTTCAGACTGTGTTTCACCATGTTGGCCAGGCTAGTCTCCAACTCCTGACCTCAAGTGATCCCCCCTGCCTCAGGCTCCCAAAGTGCTGGGATTACAGGTATGAGCCACCGCGCCCGGCCCCTATTTTCTTTTAGACATGCAGGCAATGTTGTGGTTTGTTGTAAGATGTCTTAATATTCTTATTCCCAGGCTCTGAAACCTAGTGTGAAGGTTTATGCTGCTGAACCCTTGAATGCAGATGACTGCTACCAGTCCAAACTGAAAGGGGGAACTGATGCCCAATCTTTATCCTCCAGAAACCATAGCAGATGGCGTCAAATCCAGCATTGGCTGGGAACACCTGGCCTATTATCAGGGACCTTGTGGATGATGTCTTCACTGTCACAGAGGATGAAATTAAGGTAAGGCTCCAACAGGAAAAGAAATAACAAAGCATGGTGTAACTTCTTAGGCAGACGCACCTTTTGTTATGAGTAGCAGCTGACCCGTGGGGAACTTGACTAGGTAACTTCTTGATAGGGGAAGGGACCCTAGATGTATGAATGACAACCCTCTTGACAGAAGCAGTTAGAATGAAAGCAAAGCCTTGGCAAGCATGTATATATAGTGATAAGAAAATTCAAACTGGACGTATATATGTATTCTCTTCTCACTTTAAGTAAACCAACTAGACTCCCTTTTGACTGATTCCTACTCCCTTCCGTATCAACAGCGTGCAACTCAGCTGGTGTGGGAGAGGATGAAACTACTCATTGAACCTACAGCTGGCGTTGGAGTGGCTGCTGTGCTGTCTCAACATTTTCAAACTGTTTCCCCAGAAGTAAAGAACATTTGTATTGTGCTCAGTGGTGGAAATGTAGACTTAACCTCTGTAACTTGGGTGAAGCAGGCTGAAAGGCCAGCTTCTTATCAATCTGTTTCTGTTTAATTTACAAAAAAGGAAATGGTGGGATTCAGTGTCTTTAGAAACTGAAGACATTTTGTTTGCTAGTCATTGTCAACTTTTCATCTTACCCTCTTAGTTATCAGATTCTTAATGGAGAATGGATATTTCAGTAAGATTTAATATAGTTTTTTGGACTAAGTAGTAAAAAAACTTCCATACTTAACGGAGACATTTTGTCAAGGCCAGAAAAAGTCTTGCAAAATAGGGTAGTGGACTGACAGGCTGACGCAGAGAATAAACTTTGTCCCATCACTACTTGTGCCTCCCATCCCTGGAGTGCTGACGGGCACCAGTAAGACCGAATCTCTCTGAATCCATTACTCCATTCCTCCTTGAGGCACTGGTGAAGAAATCTCACTTTTCACCCAGGGTACTGGTTCTGGTACATACGGATCATAAGTCCATTTGGGGAAAACTCGTTATATAGGTTCATCAGTACTGTGTCTTGAGATTTTAGCTTCCCATCAAAGCTGCATTTCATGTGGCCATGGGTACCTAGAAAGAAAACAGAACAAGTTGGTCAAATTAAAAGTAGAAAATTTTAAAGCAATGACTTCCAACCCAACGGTCAATTAGTAACACTGCAGAAATCTAGACATGGTCCCGATCCCATGTTTCCTTACCTAGAGGCTCTTTGATATGTCCTCTACGGCCCCACTTTGTTCTCCAGTTCCACCGGTTTAAACCACAGCACATCCTCTTAGAATTAAACACACAAAAGACCAAGATGAAACACTGACCCACAAAATGTAAACCCAACCTTCATACCACAAAGGCAATCAGAGCCCATCCTCCTCCTTCATACCTACCTCTGTTGAAGAACATGTAACGTACTACTGCCATCTTAGTAAAAATTTTGAAAGGATGACCACTCAGAACAACTCTCTTGATGACCATTCTGTCTGTGATCCACTGACATAAGATGGCCTGTAGCAATGAGGCTGTGCATTCCTAAGGGACAAAAGCAAAGAAGCTAGTTAGGAAATTACAGACCAAAGTCTTCATCTATTGTCCCAATCCACTTAAAGACCCATGTGGTATTTTATTGGGAGAAACCGTAAAGTAGTGTTGATGAGGCTGCCCTTTGTGGGATCACAGCAAAAACCACTCCATTCCATTCCTGCTAAGCCTGTCCCCTGGAACCTATCCTAAATACATTCTGAGCAGCCTCTACCAATCAGCTAAGGTTTGTAAGCAAGATAAAACCTGGTTTGTCATCCCTGCCCTAGCCCACTGTGACACTAAGATTGGTAAACTCTAAGTCCGCACTTAACCTTGTCAATAGGTTCTTGAAAACTTGCACGTTAAGAGAAATGATGTATAACAAAACCATTTTTTACTCATCGATTGTTACAATGAAAGGATGTTGACCAAAGGCAGTTATTTGAGGACTGGCTATTCATTGCTTCACTTAAAAGTTGCAGTTTTGGTCTGGTTGCAGTGGCTCACACCTGTAATCCCAGCACTTTGGGAGGCTGAGGCAGGTGGATCACCTGAGGTCAGGAGTTCAAGACCAGCCTGGCCAACATGGTGAAACCCCGTCTCTACTGAAAATACAAAAAATTAGCCAGGTGTGATGGCATGTGCCTGTAATCCCAACTACTCAGGAGGCTGAGGCAGGAGAATCGATTAAACCCGGGAGGTAAGGATGCAGTGAGCAGAGATTGTGCCATTGCACTCCAGCCTGGGCGACAAGAGCGAAACTCCATCTCAAAAAAAAAAAAAGTTGCAGTTTTCATTGTTCTATTAACGATGTTAAGTGAAGACTTACTGTATTTTGAAAACCATCGTTACCGTCTCCATACCATTTGGTTCCCAAATCTCAATACAGAACAGAAAGAGTGTTAATCCTATTAGGGACCTGCAGGTCTGTTCACCTTGTGGCTCAACTTACCATTGCTTTTCTGCTTGAAAAGCAGCACAGATGCAGGAGGAAAGTGATTGGTGCGTATACTGTCACCACCAGGGCCATGTCAGCAGTCAGGAATCTCTGAAATTTATGTTTGTCCGCTGCCATAAGGGTTACAAAATAAAAACCAAAAACATTTTGAGAAACCAGTGGTAATATAGAGGCCGGTGAAAAGCTGTGTTCATGCAACTCTTAAACCTATGGCAGCTTCTACTTCTCCAATCTACCAGTTCTCAAACATTTTCCCTGACTCAATACACCTAAAAGACGAAAATCTAGTCCTAGCAGATAACTTTTTCTTTTTTGAGTTGGAGTCGCGCTCTGTCACCCAGGCTGGAGTGCAATGGCGTGATCTCAGCTCACTGCAACCTCCACCTTCTGGATTAAGCAATTCTCCTTCCTCAGCCTCCCGAGTAGCTAGGATTACAGGCGCCCGCCACCACACCCCACCCGGCTAATTTTTGTATGTTTAGTGGAGATGGGGTTTCACCATATTGGCCAGGCTGGTCTCAAACTCCTGACCTCGTGATGTGCCTGCCTCGGCCTCTCAAAGTGCTGAGATTGCAGGCGTGAGCCACCGTGACCTGCTGAAATCAGTAACTTTTTTTTTTTTGGTGACAGTGTCTCACTCTTGTTGCCCAGGCTGGAGTGCCTCCCGGGTTCAAGCAATTCTCCTGCCTCAGCCTTCCAAGTAGCTGGAATTACAGGTGCCCAATCAGTAACTTTTTTATCTGAAGGCAGAATCTTGGAGCTTAGACTGTATTTGGTGTTCTACCTTCAATGTAACCCTCACCCCCTTTTTAAAATACTAAAGTTAGAGGAAAATACAACATTTGAAGGGAAAGAAAATTTAATCTCATTTAGACTGTGTAATTGATGAGAATAAAAATTATCCAAAACAACATTAATACTGCCTTCTTCATATTCCTCCTGCCACGGCTGAGAGTAAGTGAACTAGGATAATGTTCAGAAGCCCCCAAGTTAGTGGGCAACACATCTTCCTGCTCCTAACATGTAGGAGTACAATCATTTTTGCCTTAACACTTGTCCGGTAGACTTTCAGTATCTCAGAAGCCCTACCTCTGCTTTACCCAACTACGAGCCACACCCAGTTCCATCCCTTCACCTACACTGCCCTTGGCACACTAGACACCAAAGTTTCCACACTTGATCACACCCTTTTAAATTTTTTGGAAAGACAGTCTCACTCTGCTATCTAGGCTGTTGTGCAGTGATGTGAACATAGCTCACTGCAGCCTCAAACTCCTGGGCTCGTCGGCTCAGGCAATCCTCTTGCCTCAGCCTCCCAAGTAGCTGGGACTACAAAGCATATGCCACCACACCTGGCTAATTTTTTTAAAAATTTTTTGGTTGGGCTCAGTGGCTCAGACCTGTAATCCCAGCACTTTGGGAGGCTGAAGTGGGTGGATCACCTGAGGTCAGGAGTTCAAGACCAGCCTGGCCAACATGGTGAAACCCCATCTCTACTAATAATACAAAATTAGCTGGGCGTGGTGGCACATGTCTATAATCCCAGCTCCCCCAGCTACTTGGGAGGCTGAGGCAGGAGAATTGCTTGAACTTGGGAGGTGGAGGTTGCAGTGAGCCGAGATTGCACCACTGCGCTTAGCCTGGGCGACGAGGAAACTCTGTCTCAAAAAAAAAAAAAAAATTTTTTTTGTAGAGGCCAGACATGGTGGCTTATGCCTATAAATCCCAACACTTTGGAAGGCCAAGGCATGTGGATCACCTGAGGTCAAGAGTTTGAGACCAGCCTGGCCAACATGGAGAAACCTCATCTCTACTAAAAATACAAAAGTTAGCTGGGCGTGGTGGCGCGCGCTGGTGGTCCAAGCTACTCCGGAGGCTGAGGCACCAGGATCACTGGAACCCGCGAGGCGGAGGCTGCGGTGAGCGGAGATCATGCTGCCGCACTCCAGCCAGGGTGACAGAGCAGGACTCTGTCCCAAAACAAAAAAAATTGTAAAGACAAAAGTCTCACACCTGACCCCAAGCAATCCTCCTGCCTCAGTCTCTGGAACTGAGACTTTGATTTAGTTCCAGTTCTAAGGATCTGCCTTTACAAAATAAGCAAAGACGTAAACAACGTTGTATGCATACAGATGTAATTCAGGGCAAAATATCAGAAATAGCCTAAGTGAGGCCAGGCGCAGTGGCTCATGCCTGTAATCCCAGCAATTTAGGAGGCCAACGCAAGCAGATCACGAGGTCAGGAGTTCGAGACCAGTCTGGCCAATATGAAACCCCATCTCTACTAAAAACACAAAAATTAGCCAGGCGCAGGGTGGCTTGCACCTGTAGTCCCAGCTACTCGGGAGGCTGAGGCAGAAGAATCACTTTAACCTGGGAAGGTGGAGGTTGCAGTGAGCTGAGATCATGCCACTGCACTCCAGCCTGGGCAATAGAGTAAGACTCAGTCTCAAAAAAAAAAAAAAAAAAAAGAAGAAGAAGAAATAGCCTAAGTGCTCACACGTAGACAGTCAAATAAATATCAGTACATCACATACACCAGAATATATCCAAATGACAATAAAGCATTAAAAGTCTCATTTAGCCAGGTGTGGTGGGCACCTGGAATCCCAGCTACTTGGGAGGCTGAGGCAGGAGAATCGCTTGAACCCAGGAGGCGGAGGCTGCAGTGAGCTGAGATCGCACCAGTGCACTCCAGCCTGGGTGACAGGACATCTCAAAAAAAAAAAAGTCTCATTAACTAATCTTAAGGAAAATTGATCAAAATCAATTAAGTGAGAAATGTGATGTTTAACACCATATTTACAGTTACAATTCTAATTGTGTTAAAAAAAAATAAAAGATCTGGATGAAAATCTATAAAGTAATGAATTTTCTGATATAAGGTAATTTTATTTTTACATTATTATTTTCCCAGTTGTCTAAAATATGAAAATAGTTACTTCATCCTAAAAAAAAATCAGAACTATTTTGAAACAGTAAGAGAATGATTAAATCTTGGCTTTTTTTTTTGTCTTCAATTCACCCATTCTAATGTCACAAGTTGTGGCATTATAGGTGTGAGTCACTGCCCCCAGCCCAATGCCCTTTTTATAAAGCTGCCAACTTCTACCCAAAACCTACTCTGGAACAGATATTCATGGCAAAAAAGCCTCAGTATGACACAGGTTGCATCACTAGGATGCCTCAGACAGGTTCAGACATTTTGAGTAAAAACATCATTGGCTCTTAAGCCAGAGTATTGAGAATACCTCTAACCCAGAGATACAAGATTTTGAAACTGACTCTTCTGCACCCCTCCACCCTAAGTCAGTTTCCCAAAAGATAAGACGGACAAGACCCAGGTTCCCCACCGCTAACCTGCAGTGTGCTGAGAAAATAAAGGCGAGGCTCGGAAGCGCCTGAATCCGCAATGGAATATGAGTTCTTCCTTGGCTTTCCACAGGTTCGGTGTTGCCAGGGTCACGCCTCACCACCATATTCAATACTGACATCTGAGAACCAAGTAAGAAAAAAAAATCTTCATAGTCTAAGAATACAATTGCCTAACTTGAAAGAAGGCAAACCAAACTAGCAGATTCAGATTCATTCTAAGAACTGACAATGCTAATTAATGGGTGGAGCATAGATGCCGGAACACAGATTCATCCTTTACCTCCACCAATGACTGGCGTTTAAGCCAAACATAGGCTCATCACAGCTTTCATGCACCCTTCAATGCTAACTTACCTTTCTGCATCTAGCAGAAAAAGAGCTCAACATCTGCCACAAAAATCAGTGGCCTTCAAGACACTCACCACAATCTCAAAACCACACTCACTCAAGCCCCTTTTTCCTGAACCCTTACCAAGAGCAATCAAAGAACTATAATATATACAACTGTTGGCCGCCAAGAGAGAAGGGATCTGCACCTTGGCATAAACCTTTGTTTAAGGCTGCCACCCCTTGTTCTAAATCTGGTCTGAAAAACATACTTGGAGAAGTCTCAGACCCACACAAAGATTGCATCACTGAGATGCTTCAGACAGGTTCAGACAGTATGAATAAAACCATCACTGACTTCTCTATTAGTCTCCAATTCCTAATTAGAAAGGCAGACTTTCTGCATCTCTATGAGCAGAATGTCAGTCACAAAACAGAATTTTAGACTATCAGAAGCAGCTGGAAAGTTTCATAATTCCCCATTTTCCTACAAGACACTCATTTACCTTCTGTTCATGAGGTAGTAAAGAAAATGCAATCAAGGGTGACCCTTGCCTGAAGTGCTCGACCACTGAGATAGGAACTTCAGAGACATGAATTGTGACATACCAGCCAACCTGCCATAAGAAAGCAGAAAACAATCATGGAGTTACCCCTCAAAGTCCTAATAATGGGGAAGCTTTCTCCTAATATGGTGAGTCTTTCAGATGACCTTTTTAAAGGCAACCCCACCCTTCAAGATGGCTTCACTACCCAGATTACACTTTTTCATTTAATGTGGCAGAGACCTCTTTGTTCCCAGTATCTTTTTTTTCTTTTTGGAGATGGAGTCTCACTGTTGCCCAGGCAGGAGTGCAATGGCATGATCTCTGTTCACTGTAACCTCCGCCTCCTGGGTTCAAGCAATTCTCCTGCCTTAGCCTCTCAAGTGGCTGGGATTACAGGCATGCGCCACCACACCCAGCTAATTTTGTATTTTTAGTAGAGATGGGGTTTCTCCATGTTGGCCAGGCTGCTCTCGAACTCCTGACCTCAGGTGGCCCGCCCACCTTGGCCTCCCAAAGTGTTGGGATTACAGGTGTGAGCCACCGCACCTGGCCTGTTTCCAGTTATCATTCTTGTCGATGACTCAGGGGCTCCCCTAATCCCCCCAACGCAGCATATTTCCATGCCAAGAGAAGGAGTAAAGTAGGGAGCATGTTGACAAATGAAAGCAACATACAAGATGGACAAAGAGGGCAGATACCTCAGCTCCTTCAACCTCTTTTTCTTCAATCTCCTTAAAGATGCTTTTCCTGGTATTAGTAAAGTTCTGAAACTGAAATATCCGAGCATAATCTTGAGGAAGGTTTTCCTTAGGATCCCATGGTGATGTCCGGAAGCTCTTGAGGCCTCTGTATTTCTGAAATCTAGAATATTGAAGATTTTAAAGAAATTAAGTCAGATTTATATGGTGCTATATAGACTCAAGTCACTGTTAAAACGGCTAAGGATCTAGCTGAAAAGAACTCCAATCACTCTCTCTCAAAAGAAACTAACAGCTTAAACCAAGACCACACTCCAAAACAACTTGTAACAAGTTATATCAGAACCAAACCCAAGCTCCCCACTGACAAAAGACAAAGGATTTATAGTGGCTCCCTGACAAAAAAGATGTTTGGTAATGACCTGGTATAGTTCAGATGTGCATCCCTGCCCAAATCTCATATTGAAATATAATCTCCAATGTTGGAGGCGGAGCCTGGTGGGGAGGTGACTGGATTATGGGAGAGGTTTTGTCATGAATGGCTTAGCACCATCCCCGTTGGTGAGTTCTCATGAGAGCTGGTTGTTTGAGAAGTGTTAGCACCTCCCGCCTCGCTCTCTTGTTCCTGCTCCGGCCATGTGACATGACTTGCTCCCCCTGTGCCTTCTGCCATGATTGTAAGTTTCTTCAGGCTGCCCCAGAAGCTGAACAGATGCCAGCACCATGCTTCCTGTATAGCCTGCAGAACCATGAGCCAATTAAATCTTTCTTTATAAATTAGGCAGTCTCTGGTACTTCTTTACAGCAATGCAAGGATGGCCTAATACGTAACCTCACCTCCCTAATATCCAAAATTGATTCACTGGCTTTAGTCGGTGACCTCCAGAACAGATATAATCATCTACATCTTCACTCTTCTACTTCTGCTATTCTACCCAAACCCCTTAACATCTCCAAACATTATATGCTTCAATTGAGTATTGGCTCCTTTGGGAAGAAGTATTTGCTAATTAACCTTAGTATTTCTCCTTCATTAAAGTCCTGTAATATTAGTCTGTACCACAGTCTAGAACTCGACTATATATTACCATTTCCTGTACGTATGTATGTCTTGCCTTCCCATATTAAATGTTAGCTCTTCAGGAGCAGGAAAATGTGTTTTTGTTCTTTTGCATCACAGTGACATAGCTCTGAGCCAAGTTTTTAAAAACCTATTGACTTTAAATTTAGACTTGTTGACTAACCGAATTCTAGCAGCCACGTCACGGGGGGTGTCCACCTCATCTGGAAACATCTCTTCCAGTCTTTCTTGTTTATATTTCTCCAACATTTTTGCCTCAGCTTCTTCATCTACTTTCTTATCATACAGATCATCATGCACAGACTCCCCTATGGTCATAGTTTCATATTCTTCCTCTTCTTCTTCACTACTCTCATCCTGTAGAATAAAGGATTAGTTATTTCAGAAGTAATCCACACTCCTCTCTACCCTAAAGGCCAATAAGCTAAGAGTAAAATAATTGTATTAGATACCTATTCCCAACCAACATAAATTCTAATACAGCCTAAAGCAGAAAACAAAAGCCTCATTCCTGGCAACTACAGAGTCATTCCTAAGAAACGAACCATACACACCCCCTCAAGATCACAATTGCACTTTGCCTTATATTTGAAGCTAGACACAGAAATGGCCTAAGGCCTCATTTCCTTACCTGAGATTCTTCTTCCATAAAGTCCTCATGTTCCATATCATCATATTCATCTCCTTCCCCACCACTTTGGCTGCCACTATCCAAAATCCATTCAGCTTGGTAACTGGATGTTCCTTTGGGGGACCTTCTTTACCACCTTAGAACTTTCCTTCAAGAAATCTGTAAAAGCCCAAACAAATTAAGTAAATTATAGACATCCTTTCCCTATCCCTCTGGTTATTCTCACCTAGGCAGGGCACTAGATGCTGCTGGCAACATGGGAAGTTCCAGCGGACACTGTAAGCAGAACTACCTACTTCTAAATTCAATTCAGTTGCCTCACAACTAGCAATACTTACACAGTTAAATACGCCCTGCAATGAATCCAAAGTTGTTTATCTGTTCATGATAAAACATCAACACAAGTAATTTTGAGAAATGGAACAAAGCTGTGTCTAATGTTTGTTTAGTGAAAACACACAGCATTTGAGGGGTGAGGAGAGACTTTCCAACTATATCCCCATCCCACTCTATCCGATATGGTCCTCACTCTGAAGAGCTAGAGGAAATCCACAATTCCAGGTCAGATGAATTACAAACAAGTTACCAATACCAACCCTTTGCCTCACTCAGCTCCTCCTCAGTGGGCCAGGTTTGCTCCCCCTCCATTGGATCTGGGATAACCTCTGTTTGCAAGGATTCCTGTCTATCAGGGTCTGCCTTCATTAGGACCTTAAGGTCTTCTTCCATATCATCTACAGTATCCGTAGCACAAATCTGAAAAACAAAAGCAGGTGACAGTCAACCATTAACCAAAAATCTCCTAAATCAAACAGAGTAACCACAAAGACCCAGAAATACCAGCCCTCACCTAGAAGATGAATGCAACAGAATGCCAAAACTTGTCAAAATTTTTCAAATGACCATTTTCTAATTTCCAGGGTTTTTTTTTTTTTTTTGACACAGAGTTTTACTCTTGTTCAAGCTGGAGTGCAATGGGTCACTGCAACCTCTGCCTCCCGGGTTCAAGCGATTCTCCTGCCTCAGCCGGATTAGAGGCATGCGCCACCACACCGAGCTAATTTTTTATTTTTAGTAGAGACAGGACTTTTCCATGTTGACCGGGCTGGTCTCGAACTTCCGACCTCAGGTGATCCACCTGCCTCAGCTTCCCAAAGTGCTGGGATTACAGATGGGAGTCACCACACCCGGCCATTTCCAGGGTATTTTAACTCTGCTTGGCTCTTGAGGTCTTTCTTATTCTGTCCCCTACTCCTATCCGTTTATTACATACCTCACTCTCATCAAGCTGATTTCTTCAAAGTTCAAATAAACCCTTTGATCCACCACTGTGCTCAGGTTCATACTGTCTTTATCTTCTAGGATATTCTTTTATCCCTCTTCAACTCATAAATCACATTCATCCTTCTCAACACCTAGCTCCAGTCTGATCTCTTCTGTAAAGCTTGCTGGTCTACTTTCTAAACTTCCATAGTAGGCCCGTACCTTAACCATATGCTATCTCAATCTTTATTTTACAGATGCCATTTTGTTCCAGCACAATTAAGTCCCTTAAGGAAAGCAACCACGTCTTGAGTGTCTTCTATAAACTCAGAGCCAACTGCAGTGCAGAGTGTAGAAAGTGCTGGATAAATATTTATCAACATATTTATAACTGACTATTGCCTTACTTCAGACTGGCAGTCTCCTCAATCACCTAAATGTACAGACTATCTTCTCTGAATTTAAGTTTCCTTCCTGTGCCAACTTTCATATGAATATCAATTAAGAATATGTCTTCCCCCCTCAAAGAACAGAAACAAAAAAAATCAGTCTTACCTCCATTGCCATGTCTGGGTCCTTCTGGGATTTAATTACTCTAGGACTTAAAGGGAAAGGGTCCAGAGGGGCATCTATCTGTTTCATCTGGAAATCGCCATGTCCAACGATATGCAGCAACCTGTTTACATTCAGAGTCTGCCCTCGAACATAGCCTGAAATTTTCAAGTTGCCCACCAGGTTATTCTCTTCACTAGGAACAAAATCAACAGCATGGGCAAACAGGTAGGCTCGCCGGCCCCAAAAGCAAGATGCTGTTGCTTCTGGTTAGCCAACTGCCTAAGCAGCATCCCTGCCTCCTGCTGAGTGTCTAACAGGAGGAGTTTGTCATCTGGAAAGCGCTTCTCCACTGCTTTACTTAGCTTCTTCCTGGCGTCTATTTGTTTCTTCAGTGGGAGGCCAGAAATCCCCCTGGACAGCTAGTGCTGTAAGCGAGAGAGAAAATGCTTTGTGACCTATTGCTTCATTATATAAAAATCTCCCTGAAGGTCGGGCACCATGGTTCACACCTGTCATCCCAGCACTTTGGGAGACCGAGGCAGGTGGATCACCTGAGGTCAGGAGTTTCAGACCAGCCTGACCAACATGGAGAAACTCTGTCTCTACTAAAAATATAAAATTAGCCGGGCATAGTGGCGCATGCTTGTAATCCTAGCTCTCAGGAGGCTGAGGCAGAATTGCTTGAACCCAGGAGGCGGAGGCTGTGGTGACCCAACACCATTGCACTCCAGCCTGGGCAACAAGAGCAAAACTCTGTCTCAAAAAAAAAAAAAAAAAAAAAAACACAACCTAGCAGCTCAGTTGCAAGCCCAGGGATCACTGGGAAACCCAACACTTAACTATCCTAAATGAATTTCACAGTGAAATCAAACTTCATATCCTTCTTTCTCTAGGTAAAGCACAGCCAAAAACAAAAAGGCAATCTGAGTGAGAATCTGTAAACAATGGACCAACTTAAATCCGTATGTGTACACCCCACCACCAGCTGAATATGACCCATCAGTTGTATTCCTGTATCAAATACAGGTGCACAATAAATGCTAACTCACTTACTATAGGTGGGAAGCCCCTGGGCAAAGAGGCAGGAAAGACAGTAATCGCCGGTGCTGTCCCAGCCTTCAAGTGGATCAAGTAAGAAAAGGATGGTATCAGCTACTTTAGCCATGTCTAACACAGTGTGTAGATCCCCTGGAGAGAGAGTAAGAAGAGGAGGTTGGCACCAGCACATTATGCTAAAAAAATCTTACCGCTACTCAAACATAATAGAAAATACTGTTGTATACTCTAACCTGGCCTTGCTGATGTGAAAAACCACCGATGTTTCAGGTGGGGGCATAGCAGCATAAAGCTGTGGGTGTTTCCCAATTCATTCAAGTGTACTCTTCCAGTGTCCCTATCCTGAAGCAGCTGAATGGCTTCTGGCAGGGAAACTCTGTTGTGCAGAGGCACCACCAGTACCTGATGAGGAGGGCCATCCTTGCTACCCAGCTGTCTCTTCTTTGCCAGAACCTGAAATTAGATATCCCAGAACATCTCAACGTCTCAGTATTTCACTCCAGCATTGCATTTCCACCCATATGGATGTTCCCCCAACCCACAACCAGCGTCTCTCTGGTAAAAGGCCCCATGAATGCTGGCGGGGGTGGCAGGATCTGACCAAAGCAAGGAATGCCAGACCCGCACGCTCGACATGCGCTCTAGGGCTATTTTCTGTCCCTGGACCCTCCACCCGATCTCATTTTCCAGTTCGAGGCATGAGCCACTCAGAAGAGCAGAGGGGCCACAGTCTCCCAAACCCCTCCTCTCACCGCCTCCTTCTTCTGCTTTCGGAGCTGGCTGGCGCGATGCCTCTGGTCGACTCTGCTGAGTTCTTTTCTCACCTTCTTGCTTAGGGTTTTCAGTGCTAGACGGCCTGGAGGGGCAGATTAGAAGGGGCTGTTGTGATCGGTCCCACAACTTCAAGAAAAGGGACTCCTCTCCGCCCACCTTAGAAAAGGGCTTTCGCGTTGGGCCCAGACGGGAGACAGCAGCTCAGTCTGGGCAAGGGGAAAAAGACTTAATAACGGCCAAATAGCCCTTCTTCCGTCTACGCTACCTTCTTACCCTTGCCGTCCCGCTGTGCAGATCCCGACCGCGATGCCGCCCGCCTTTGTGAGCTTTATTCTGCTGCTTGAGCGGGCCGGGTCGGTGGGCCGCCATGCCGCAGCGCGTGTGTTCGGAGTCTGCACTGCTTCCGGGCCAGGCCGAGCGCTTCCGGTCCCCCTCCACGGGGGCGGGCCGGGGGGGCGGCTCCGGGCGGGCCGGGGGGGCGGGACTCCGGGCGGGCCGGGGGGGCGGGACTCCCTGCGCCCCCTGGCGACGGTCTTTTCCAGCCGCTTCGCCCAGCCGCGGTGGGAAGCTTTCCCCACGCCGCAATGTGCGGCTGGGGCCTTGAAGACGCCGGATGTGGACTCTGGAGGCTCGGGCTGTTTGTGCCCCTTGCATTTTCACTTTTTTTCGCTATAAAGCTGCGTCACATAGAATCATGCTGACTGAAGGCTCCATTCGTGCGGAAGAGGCCCGAGCCGCTCCTGTCAGCTGGGTTCGGCCACGTTGCCCTTCCGTTTGCGACAGCATGTGTTCTTCATCACTGAGCAACCTTTCCCTCTCCCTCGATTCCCCAGCGAGGCTTGGGAGATCGCGTGGAAGACGCTTCTCTCACCTTGCCCGCTCCGTATCAGCTCCCGCCCGTCCCTGTGACCGCAACCCGCGCCCCGCCTCCCACGGAGCGGCCGGAAGGGCCCTGAGGGGACGTGGCGACCCGGGCGAGGGGGACTGGCCGCGACCCTCCGGCCCTCGGGCTCGGGCGGCTGCGCTCCCACTCATCTTCCCGCAAACTTGACTGCCCGGCGACGGCCGCCCGGGATTCCGAGGGGTCACGGGGCCTGGCTGCACTGGCTTCGCCGTGGGCAGGCTCGGACCGCAGGGAACCCGGTGCTTGGGCCGCGGCCCTTTCCGTCCCGTCGGGAGAGCGAGCAGGGAGAAGTCAGGGACCTTGGGCGGGACCCAGGCTCGCTCTCAGCCGCGGACTCCAGGGCCGGCGCTCACAATGTGGCTTCGCGCCCTCGAGGCGGGGAGCGGGCGCGTTGCCATGACAGCGACCCCCGTGGCGCACGCCCGGGTCTGCCGCCCTCAGGCGCGCGCGGCCTCTCCCCGCCCCCGATCCCCCGTCGCTGCGCGCAACCCCCCCTCCGGCTGTGGGAAGGGGCCGGGCCTGCCGCCTGACGTCTGTGCGGGGCTCGGAAGATGGCTGCGGAGCCGAGCACCGGGCAGTGGCTGCGGCGGCGGCGGCGGGCCGGGAGCGCGGCGGGCGGAGGCTCCGCCTTGCGCGTGGGGCGCTGAGCCGGGAGGCGCGGAGGCGGCGAGGGTGCGGGGGCTCGGAGGGCCGCTCGGCGCCGCCTCCTGCCACACCATGGGCAGCGCAGAGGACGCAGTCAAAGAGAAACTGCTGTGGAACGTGAAGAAGGAGGTAAAGTCGAGGCAAGGACCCGGGGGGTCGCGCCGTCGCCCGCGAGGCCCAGGGGGCCAGAAAGGTCCGCGCCCACCCCCCGGCGCGGGCACCCGGGCCGAAGCTGGGCCGGGCGGAGCGGGTCCTGGACGCGCTGCGCCTCCCTCCCCTTTCTCGCATGGGGGAGGGCAGCCCCCCCTCGGCCCGAGGGACCCGGCCGGCGCTCTGGGCTTGTTTGCTTCGCAGCCCCCGCTCCCCGCCCTGTGACGGCAGCGGCGCTGGGAGCTGGAGGCCGGGGGAGGGGTGGCGGGGATGGCTGGAACCGGAGCTGCCCATTCAGTGCCCGCGCCGCCGGGGGAGGGGGCGGGGCCCCGTGCGAGCCCGGGCGGCGCAGGTGGGTGTCGCGCGGGCCGAGCTCCCCCCTCGTCCTAAGTGGGTGCCGTGCGGGCTGAGCTTCCCTCGTCTCGTCCGACGCTGTTCCCTCCGCTGTGCCTCCAGCCACGGAGTGCTCTCGGCCGGAGGGGTTCGCCGCACACCTCACTGTCCCTCCACGCCCACCTCTTACCCAGGGACCAGGGGTTTGTTTGAGAACGGTTTGTAACAGTCGGATGTTTTTCCCTTTCGAGGGAAGCCCCCTATGTCAAAAAGAGAAGCAGTCCTTCCTTCTACTGACTTCGTTTACCTTGACCTGCCCCGAAGCCCATTTCCATTTCGGGGTGGGGGCAGTGCCCATGTGAATGACTCACTCCCATATGAGAGCTGGAGAGCTCAAACCCACAGCGCAGATTAGAATGAATTGGGCCTCCTTCCCCTGCCTGCTTCTGAGGCTATTGTCTGCCCAGTGAGTAAACACGAGGGCAGGAGACCCTCTCTTCGTCCACTGCCTTGTATCAGGTTCCTGGCCCACTGTAGGCACACCGTGGCTGTTTGCTAAATAAATGTGCTGATTTTGGAGCCTTCGGGGCCTGGTGTTTGGAAAGCGTACATTTTGAAATAGTCTGGACCTGGTTCTGTGACCTTGAGTGAGTTACTTAACTTCTCCAAGTCTAGATTTCTTCCTCTCTATGCTGTCTACCTTGTGTATTAAAGTTTACGTGCTCACGCCTGTAATCCCAGAACTTAGGGAGGCCGAACTGAGTGGATCACCAGAGCTCACCAGTTCGAGACCAGCCTGCCCAACATGGTGAAACCCCCATCTCTACTACAGAAATTAGCCGGGCGTGGTGGCGCGTGCCTGTAATCCCAGCTACTCGGGAGGCTGAAGCAGGAAGATCGCTGGAACTGGGAGGTGGAGGCTGCAGTGAGCCGATTTGGAGCCACTGCACTCCAGCCTGGACCACAGAGTGAGACTTAGTCTCAAAAAAAAGTTTCCCTTAGTGGAGCCCTTCTTAGAGTTTCAGGGTTGGGGGAAGAGTCTGGGCTCTCAGAAAATCCTGGAATGCTCTAGGTGGTTCTCATGCGTTAGCCATGGCCTGGCTACTGTGCCCTAATGTTTGTTCCCATCCCTCCCCTTGGCAAAGATGTTGTTGACGCCATCACCTTTCCAGCTTGTGGGAGAAACTTCATTAGATAGATCTTTGCTGTGAAGAGGCCAGGGGTATATCAAATCAGCATTTAAGCCCCAATTCTCTTCTCCCCAATGAAAAGAGAAATCTTGATTCTCCTCCAAAAGGAAGCAATCTGGTGACAGAGACTTGAACAATATAAACAAAATAGAAGGGTACCTAAACTCACACTAGAGATGGATATTATGCTTGGATTATAGCTGTGATCCAAATTTGGAGGTTAGTCAGAGATAATGGGAAATATTTGTTAAGAGAATGATGACTCTTTCCAGCAGTACTTAGAAACTTGACTATACGACTTTAAAAGTGATTCCTGAGAAAATGTGAGAAATGCCCCCCGTTTACCTGAGCACTACCCATTAGCAGTTTCCAGCAGGGGAGGGGCCTCCAGGTCCTTCTTCCCGCCTCCCCAGGCTCTACCACCCTCCAAACTATACAGTCCTGAACCAGGGTCCTGGGAGCCTGGACAGCATCAGAACATGATATTCCTGTCCAAAGAATGGAGAAGACTAGCTCTGCCCAGGGCTCACTTTATGTGTGACATTCTACACTAGGTAATCTCTATCATCACCAGTGCTAGTATCTGCCTGGAGCAGGTTCCCCAGAACATCAGCAGTGTTTGGCTTAAATGTTGGGCCATCAGAACCTTATGCATGGGAGTGTAAACTGGTATAACCACTTTTTAGAGAACAATTTGGCAATATCTGATAAAGCAAAGTATATGCATCAGACATTCCTTGCCTAGAAATATAAATCCAAAACATATGTTCACCAAAAGACATGTCCTCAGTGTTCATGGCAGCAATATAACAGCCCCAAACTGGAAACCACCCAAATGCCAGTTGGTTGTATGTTCACACAATGGAGAATGAACAATCTACAGCTATACACAATGTGAACAAATTTCAGAATGGCATAGGTAAGCAAAAGAAACTAGTCACAAAACACTACACACTGAATGATTCTACTCATAAAAAGTATAAAACCCCAGGCCGGGCATGGTAGCTCACTCCTGTAATCCTAGCACTTTGGGAGGCCAAGGCGGCTGGATCACCTGAGGTCAGGAGTTCAAGACCAGCCTGGCCAACATGGAGAAACCCTGTCTCTACTAAAAACACAAAAGGTAGCCGGGCGTGGTGGTGCATGCCTGTAATCCCAGCTACTCGGGAGGCTGAAGCATGAGAATCACTTGAACCCGGGGGGGCAGAGGTTGCAGTGAGCTGAGAACACGCCACTTCACTAAAACTTGGGCGAAACAGCGAAACTTCATCTCAAAAAAAAAAAAAAATGTAAAAATCCGGAAAATGATCATGTTGGAAATCAGGAGAGTGGGTACCCTTAGGTGGGAACAGTGACTAGAAGGGAACATGATGGGGTGAGGGTGTTGGTCACATGTTCTGTTTCTTGCTGTAGTTGCTGATTTCACACTAGTATTCAATTTGTGAAAATTCACCAACCTGTATAATTGTAATATAAGTGCTTTTATATGTTTACTGCACATCAATTTAAAAAGTTTCTTTCGCCAGGCGTGGTGGCTCACGCCTGTAATCCAGCACTTTAGGAGGCCGAGACAGGCGGATCATCTCAGGTCAGGAGTTCGAGACCAGCCTGGCCAACGTGGAGAAACCCCGTCTCTAGTAAAAAATACAAAACTAGTCAGGTGTGGTGGTGGTACATGCATGTAATCCCAGCTACTTAGGAGGCTGAGACAGGAGAATCGCTTGAACCCAGGAGGCGGAGGTTGCGGTGAGCTGAGATTGCACCATTGCACTCCAGCCTGGGCAACAAGAGCGAAACTCCGTCTCAAAAAAAAAAAAAAAAAGAGTTTCTTTTTAAGTGCTTCTCTGTTTTTTTTTTTTTTTTTGAAACAGAGTTTCGCTCTTGTCACCTAGGCTGGAGTGCAATGGCGTGATCTCGGCGCACTGCAACCTCTACCTCCTGGGTTCAAGATGCTGAGATACTCCTGCCTCAGCCTCCCAGGTAGCTGGGATTACAGGCATGTGCCACCACGCCTGGCTAATTTTGCATTTTTAGTAGAGACAAGGTTTCTCCATGTTGGTCAGGATGGTCTCAAACTCCCGACCTCAGGTGATCTGCCCACCTCAGCCTCCCAAAGTGCTGGGATTTTTTTTTTAAAGCTGAAGTCTTGCTGTGTCACCAGGCTGGAGTGCAGTGGTGCAGTCTTAGCTCAGTGCAACCTCCACCTTTCTGGTTCAAGCAATTCCCCTGCCTCAGCCTCCCTAGTAGCTGGGACTACAGGTGCACACCACCACATCTGGCTAATTTTTTGTATTTCAGTAGAGACTGGGTTTCACCATATTGGCCAGGATGGTCTCGGTCTCCTGACCTCGTGATCCACCCACCTCAGCCTGCCAAAGTGCTGGGATTATAGGCGTGAGCCACCGTGCCTGGCCTTAAGTACTTTCTTGAAGAAAGAAATGACCAGCTGGGTGCAATGGCTCACGCCTGTAATTCCAGCACTTTGGGAGGCCAAGGCAGGTGGATCACCTGAGGTCAGGAGTTCGAGACCAGCCTGACCAATATGATAAAACCCTGTCTGTACCAAAAATACAAAAATTAGTGGGCCGTGATGGCGTACACCTGTAGTCCAAGCTACTCTGGAGGCTGAGACAGGAGAATTGCTTGGATCCCAGGAGGCAGAGGTTTCGGGTGAGCCAAGATCACACCATTGCACTCTAGCCTGGGCGACAGAATGAGACTCCATCTCAAAAAAAAAAAAAAGGAAGAAGTAACTGTTTACCTTACAAGGTATTTGGAAAGTTTTACATCTGGATAGGAACCCCAAACAAAATTTTAGACCCTAGATGGAAAGAAGGCTGGGCTTTTGAACACGTAGAGGGTGTCCCTGAGGCATAAGACCTACCCCTAACCTCGGAGAATAGGGAGAAAAGGAGGGGCTATTTGTTTATCTACAGGCGGTATCTAAATGATTTGGCTCTAAAGGACAGTATGTCTGCCCAGAAGCCTTTCTCCAGCCGAGTACAGATGAGCAAACAGCACCCTATCCCTGTTCTCCAAGGCAGGGCACTTCCACCTGGGCTGGAGCATCTGCACTGATTGGTCGGTGGGTTTGTGGCACCTCTATCCTGCTTTCCTCTCCAAAAGGCTGTGCTGAATAAACTTTGCTTCCCCACACTTCCTTTCCCTGTCATCTCTGCAAGTGCCTGAAGGTGCCCTTCAGACCAGAAGGGCAGAGCCAAACTATTTATTTGCCCGGAGGTCTTTGATGAAAAATAATAATAAAATCATTGATGCTGTCCTGTGTCCACAGGTGAAGCAAATCATGGAGGAGGCCGTCACCAGGAAGTTTGTGCATGAAGACAGCAGCCACATCATCGCTTTATGTGGTGAGTGAGTGACTGAAGGATGATGGGAGGCGGGTCTAGAGCGGAGGACACTGGCCTGGGGCCAGGAAAAGATGAGTCCTCGGGTGCAGTAGTTCGCAAATATGGCTGCAGGTCCGAGTCACCCTGGAAGCTTTTGAAATGCCGTTTGGCCCCATTTGTAGACCTGCTAAGTCAGGATCGTCAGGGGTCAAGAATCTATATATTTTCAGTTCCACAGGGTAGTAATTCTCAAATTTTAGTGTGCATCACAGCCACCTGAAGGGCTTGTTCAAACACAGATTTCTGGGTCCCAACCCTGGAGTTTCTGATTCTAGTAGGTCTGGGGACCCCACTTTGAGAGCCACTGCCCTAGGCCATTTGAGTTCAAGAACCACTGCTCTATCTTTATTTTAACTTCAGGGGAGGGGTTTGTGCTTTTTGGATGCTGTCTGTGCCACTTTCACGTTCTGATTAATCCCACCCACATTGCTGTATCATCCTAATTCCAAGCGCATGTCTGGATGCAAGAGCCTGAGCACGGACTAGGAGGGGCGGCTAAGCCTTCCAGCCTCAGAAAGGAGAGAGGCCCTCATAACCATTGCCTCCTCCTCAGTGGGAAGACTTTTGCCTTTGTAGGAGCAAGCCTATCTCTACCCCAGAATTTTTTTGGATTTCTGGGAATGGAGCTTCTAAACTCCCCATCTGAAGGGACAAGGAATCATTTGCCTTCTCTCTGTGGTGTTCCTTGGCCTCTGAGATTGGTGCTGGAGTTTGTGGAAGGGAAAGGAATGAAAGAACAGATAAGGGCTGCTTTTCGACTCGACGGCAGTGTGGTATAGCAGATAGAACTGCCCTTCCCCTCATCCAGCGGCAGACACCCAGCGAGGGCTCCCCAGGTACCAGACACTATTCACTATGTAAGGAAATGGCAGTGACAGGATGGACAGTTTCTGCCGCAGGGGCTCACATTCTGTTGGGAAGACACACAGAAACCAAATGCGCAAGTAAAAATACATCATGTGACAAGTAAATACGTCATGTGACAACTCATCACGTGGTAAGGGTTAGGAAGGAAAGCAGATGTGGAAGGGCAGTCAGGGAGAGGCCGCCTGTGAGCAGAGTCTGAGTGACAGACTGGGGCTTGAATCCTGCTGTCCTGTCTTTTAAGTCGTCTTGGACAAGTTTCTTCACTTCTCTCACCCTCAGCTTGCTCCCCTAGAAACAGGGTGATGATTCCCACCTGGAGGAATTGTTGGGGGGGATTGAGATGATGCAGGTAAATGTTCATTTGTTCTCGGCATTGTAAGTGCTCAGAGAATGTTTGTCTCTCCTTTGGGTGTGGTGGCTGAAGGCAGGTTTGTAGGACTTGACTTCCCACCATGTCCCTTTGGGAAGGTTTTCCCAGTTCTTCCAGATGATGTAATAATGATTCCCAGGTTTACAAGACACAGCCTGACCTCAGTTTTTCTCAGCAGAACCTATGCTCTAGAAAAAACGTATGCCAGTCTTACGATAAGCAACTTTGAAGAGTATTAGAATTCTCGGCCGGTTGCAGTGGCTCACACCTATAATCCCAGCACTTTGGGAGGCCGAGGTGGGCGGATCACCTAAGGTCAGGAGATCGAGACCCACCTGGCCAACTTGGCAAAACCCCGTCTCTACCAAAAATACAAAAATTCACTGGGTGTGGCAGCGCATGCCTGTAATCCCAGCTACTGACAGGCTGAGGCAGGAGAATTGCTTGAACCCGGGAGGCAGAAGTTACAGTGAGCCAAGATCCTGCCACTGCACTCCAGCCTGGGTGACAGAGCAAAGACTCCATCTCAGAAAAAAAAAAAAATAAGAGTATTAGAATTCTCTTCCTTTCCACCTGTGCTGTGTTCCCTTGACACTCGCCAGTATCTGTTGTCACCAGAAGGACTGTGCTGGCAGCGCAGTTATGCGTAGCTTGGTGCTGGGCTTCATCAAAGCACACACACTAGAGAAAACAGAACAAATGGTGCAAACAGCTTGTGCCTGGGCGCCATGTGTGGGTAGCCCTGGGAGAATGAGGGAAAGGGGGCTTGAGGCAGGAGAAACGCTGTGTGTGTCTCACATTCAGGCCATTAGCGTGAGAAGAAACTGTCAGCTCTCCAGTCTGTCCTCGAGCCCCCTGGAGAGTAGTAGGGCTTTCACTTTCGTCTCCTGCCTGGAAGCCCAGGGCGCTTTCCATGAGGCAGGGATATCAAACTCCAAAGGAATCGTTTTCCTGCTTTCGTTCAGTTTCAGTAGCTGAAATAGAACCAGGCCCTCAAGTTTCCAGGCTTCTAAACTGCCCAGGAGTAAGAGGAGCCCTGTTCTTCGGTACTCGGGAGGTGCCTTAGCGCCACCAATCCTAAATTGAATGCTTACGGGGCCAGACAAAAAATGACTATAGGGGTTGAGTGCGGTGGCTCACGCCTGTAATCCCAGCACTTTGAGAGGCCGAGGTGGGTGGATCATTTGAAGTCAGGAGTTTGAGACCAGCCTGACCAAAATGGTGAAACCCCATCTCTACTAAAAATACAAAAATTAGCCAGGCGTGGTGGCGTGCACCTGTAATCCCAGGTACTCGGGAGACTGAGGCAGGACAATTGCGTGAATCCGAGAGGCGGAGGTTGCAGTGAGCCAAGATCTCCAGCCTGGGGAACAAGAGCAAAACTCCGTCTCAAAAAAAAAAAAAAAAAGAAAAAGAAATTTCCTACTTTTTAAATGCTGACAGCTAATTCTCATTTTAAAAAAATGTGTGGGCCAAACGAAAGGCATCTGCCAGCCTCTGCCAGCATGCTGCCTCTGCTTTGGGCTCAGTACAGTCACTGGGAACAGGAGCAGGAGAGGTTTCAGCAGTATTGGGCTAAGTCAAGCCAGGGCATCTCAGGCCCACGGATAGAGGAATCTCGTTAGAAAATGCTTTGTCTTACCCTGGTAAAGGCCAAAAATAAAAAAAAAAAAAAAAAAAAAAAGAGAAAAAATAAAAAAGAAAAAGAAAAAAGAAAAAAAAATAAAAAGAAAATGCTTTGTCAAAATTGGTGCTCAGTGGTGCGATACATCCCAGTTTGGGCTCAAACTAAGGTTCTTTGAAAGCATTGATTATCAACCTTTTTTCCTCTGCCTGCAAGCCATTTCCATTGCCTGGCATGGTGGAATCCTGAGAAATTCTTGTGGGGGAGGGGAGGGAAGGCTAAGGAGGTATTGATCAAAACCACCCCTCTGCCTTTTTGGAGATGCTGATGTGCCAGGCTCCCTCACTCCGTGGAAAAATGCTCTGAAATGCAGTGTTAGTCTGAAGTCAACCCAGAAACTATGCCTTGCTACTGCCCTAGCCATGTCCAGAATTCAGCTTTGTTGTGGGAGAAATGGGAGTACAGAAAACGTGCTGAGAGGTCAGGAGCCCAGTGAAGTCTGTGGAGACTGTATTACCAGCCAGCAACACCATGCTCCCTAGTTCCCAGGGACCTTGTGTACTGGGCCCCTCAACTCCACACTGGCCCACTGTCCTTGACAGTGGAGGGTTACGGGATGACGAGGAGAGCCAGGCCTGGGCAATAGCTTCTCTGAGCTTCTTAGAATACAGACATTTAGGCCGGGCGTGGTGGCTCACGGCTGTAATCCAAGTACTTTGGAGGCCAAGGCGGGCGGATCACCTGAGGTCAGGAGTTCAAGACCAGCCTGACCAACGTGGTGAAACCCCATCTTTATTAAAAAAAAAAAGAATACAGACATTTAAACAGAAAAAGCAGAGCCTTCCTGGAAAGCCTTAGAAATGGAACTGAAGAATCACTGGGTCAAGACCTCACCACGGGCAAACCCGGGAAAATTTCCAGCCAGATCCCCATTCCTGTTACCCAAGGGGAGAGGCGAGACTCCCAGGACTGGAAAGAAGGATGCTTTGTTGAGTGTTTGCTGTGGTTGTTCCTAACCCTGTCTGTCCGGAAGCTGGGTGTGCAATAGGCCTCTGCAAGTAGAAACTTCCCTGTGTGGAAGTTTCGCTGGCAAACCGGGCTGGCGCTGGGGTTGGGGGTCTCTGTGTGCTCTTCCCAGGCCTGAGGATCGGAACCTATGTAACTGCCCCTCCTTGCCAGTAGAAGGTGGCACTTGGAGAATGGGCTCAAAACTATCACTATGGGGCCAAGCATGGTGACTCACACCTGCAATCCCAGTGCTTTGGGAGGCTGAGGCGGGAGACCAGAAGTTTGAGACCAGCCTGGGAAACATTACAAAACCCAATCTCTACAAAAAAATAAATAACTAGCTGGGCATGGTGGTGCACACCTGTAGTCCCACCTACTCTGCAGGCTGAGGTAGCAGGATCACTTGAGCCCAGGAGGTCAAGGCTGCAGTGAGCTGTGATTGCACCACTGCACTCCAGCTTTGGCAACACAGAGAGACCCTGTCTCGTTTTGTTGTTGTTGTTGTTGTTGTTTTGGGTCTTTTGTTTTTTGTTTGTTTGTTTGTTTTGAGACTAAGTCTGGCTCTGCTGCCCTGGCTGGAGTGCAGTGGCGCTACCTCGGCTCACTGCAACCTCCGCCTCCCAGGTTCAAACGATTCTCCTGCCAGCCACCCGAGTAGCTGGGATTACAGGTGCGCACCACCACACCCAGCTAATTTTTGCATTTTTAGTAGAAATGGGGTTTCACCATGTTGGCCAGGCTGGTCTCAAACTCCTGACCTCAGGTCATCTGCCTACCTCAGCCTCCCAAAGTGCTGGGATTCCAGGTGTGAGCCATCGTGCCCGGCCTCATTTTTCTTTTAAACAAAACCCCAAAACTACCACTGTGGGGGAGGGATCTTTTATACATCCTTTTTATCTTAAAACAGCATGTCAAGTTTACATTTTGCTCCATAATGTGGTCTTTGGATTTTTTAATTTTAATGTAAAGAAATAAAATATAGGCTGGTATCTCCTGTCTCCCCCTCCCCTGGAGGGGGAAGGTGCCTTCAACCTGTGCTTGTGGGTAGAGCACTCAGCGTCAGGGTTAAACAGCAAATTGTCCTAAGAAGTTTCACTTTTCAACTCTGCATCTGAAATAGTAATGCATGTAGTTAAAGAGGGCACAGTTATTCTCCTGCCATCAGGGATCGGGGGTAATTTAGGCATCAACTCTGGGAGCCTTGGCAAAGCCATCATTCCTCTGGGCCTGCTCTCCCCTCCAGCTCTGATCTAGGAGTGTCTGCCTCCACAATATTTCTTATTTTTCTTTTCTTTTCTTTTTTCTTTTTTTTTTTTTGAGATGGAATTTGCTCTTGTTGCCTAGGCTGGAGTACAATGGCTCAATCTCTGCTCACTGCAACCTCCACCTCCCTGGTTCAAGCAATTTTCCTGCCTCAGCCTCTTAGTAGCTGGGATTACAGGCGCCCACCACCATGTCCAGCTTATTTTTGTATTTTTAGTAGAGACGGGGTTTCACCATGTTGGCCGGGCTGGTCTCAAACTTCTGACCTCGTGTTCCACCTGCCTCAGCTTCCCAAAGTGAAGGGATTACAGGCGTGAGCCACCGCGCCTGGCCTATTTTCTTTCTTTATTACCTTTTTTAAATTTATTTTTATTATTTTTATTTTTTAAGATGAGGTCTTGCTCTCTTGCCCAGAATGGTGACAAAGTCCTGGGCTCCTGTATCCTCCTGCCTTGGCTTCCCAGTAGCTGGGGATTCCACTAACCCAGCTCCATAGTGTTTCTCTTTACTCTATTCTGACTGGGCACTGAGTTTGCATTTTAACCTTTGGCTTGTAGAGCCGGTTTCAGAGGCTCACAGAGAGGCTTCTGGCCAGGCAGAGCAGATTCTCAGGCCAGTCGTATCTGCTAGGACCTCAGCCTCCCCCACCCCCCAGGGAATGAGGCAGGGCCCAGGCCAGGCAGCAGCCTGCCTCCCCAGTCACCAGATCCCTGTCCTCCTGTGTGCAAATGGGTCAAAGTGAGGGTTGCTTCAGAGTGAGGATGAGCTGTCATTCGAGAAGGGTGGAGTCTGGAGCTAGGAATAACATCAGGCTTTATGAACCAGCTCCCTGTTGCTAGGCAGCTTTCGTTAGCCAGGAAGGTCTGCCCTGCAGTGAGCTCCTTCGGGGAAAGGCAGGGAGACACTAAGGGAGAGAGAAGGCTTGCCTCCCCTGGGATATTGCAGCCAGAGAGATTTTAGCACACTCTGAGATTCAGACTCCAGGCAGGCTTCATCCTATCTCTTTTCAGTAAAAGGGATTCCTGGAGACTGAGGCAGGGGGATCCCTTGCAAGAGTTCGAGACCAGCCTGGGCAACAAAGACCCTATCTCCACCAAAGGGGGAGCGGATTGACTTCTGCCTTCCATCCAGAAATGATCTCAGAGGAAGGAAGGACCTCTGAAGGAGCTGACTCCCCCTCACCCCGTCTTGGGGCATCATGGAGGGCAAACGGGGGTATTCCTAGCTGGGACTTTGGGATCACACAGATCTGGGTTCATGTCTGGCTGTGCCACAAAGTGTGTAGCCATGGGTACTCATCTCTGAGACTACCCCAGAAGGTCGATGCAAGAAGAAGAGCAGGGCAGGCAAAGCACTCAGCGTGGGTCTGGCTGTGCAGCACCTGCTCAGTCACATTCTGCTTTGCTTTCTGTTTGGTTTTGTTTCGTTTTGTTTGAGGTGGAGTCTCACTCTGTCTCCCAGGCTGGAGTGCAGTGGTGTGATCATAGCTCACTGCAGCCTTGACCTTCTGGGTTCAGGCGATTCTCTCTCATCAGCCTCCCGAGTCACTGGGTCTACAGGTCTACACACCACCACACCTGGCTAACTTTTTGTATTTTTGTGGAGACGGGGTTTCGCCATGTTGCCCAGGCTGGTCTCAAACTCCTGACCTCAAGTGATCGACCCGTTTCAGCCTCTGAGGTGCTGGGATTACAAGTGTGAGCCACCACACCACCCCACATCTGCTTTGTTTTTGAAAGTGACCTTAGGCCGGCAAGGTGGCTCATGCTTGTAATCCCAGCACTTTGGAAGGCTGAGCTGGGTGGATCGCCTGAGGTCAAGAGTTCGAGACCAGCGTGGCCAAAATGTCAAAATCTTATCTCTACTAAAAATACAAAACTTAGCTGGGCATGGTGGTGCATGCCTGTAATTCCAGCTACTCAGGAGGCTGAGGCAGGAGAATCATTTGAACCCAGGAAATGGAGGTTTCAGTGAGCCGAGATCGCGCCACTGCGCTCCAGCCTGGGCAATAAAGTGAGACTCCGTCTAAAAGAAAAAAAAAGAAAGTGAATCTTTGCAACCTTTCCCATAAAGCCTCCTCAAGCCTTCCCCAGGATTCCATCTGGGAATCTATGTTTCTGGAAGTTTGGAGCATCTGGAGAATCAGGGAAATTTGAACATCAGGAACTCAATAAGGAAATTGGATAATATAAAGGAATTGTTAATAATTTTGTGGTGCAATAAAGGTATAAGGACATGTTTTTAAGAGTTCTCTTTTAGAGATAAATGAATGTGATGTCTAAAGTTTGCTTCAGAATATCCAGTGTTAGGAAACAGCAGTTAGAGGTGGCATTGCTGAAGCAAGATGGGTTGTGACTTGATCATTGTTTAAGCTGGGTAATGAGT
Organism: Ateles fusciceps; assembly: GCA_036589455.1. Classification (NCBI taxonomy): domain Eukaryota; kingdom Metazoa; phylum Chordata; class Mammalia; order Primates; family Atelidae; genus Ateles; species Ateles fusciceps. The sequence continues at coordinate 2,108,682 of JAZHEH010000751.1, forward strand.
ACATGGGAATTGGTTAGACTGTCCCCTTTACTTTTGTGTATGGTTGGAATTTTCCCTAATGAGATGATTTTTTACAGGAGGAGGAAGAGAGGATGGGAGGAGCAGGAGATAGGGATGGTTAAGTGTAGATAACTTTCTTGAGAAATTTTACATAAAGGGGAGCAGCTAAATGGGGCAGTAGCTGAATGAGGATAGGCCAAGGAAGGTGGTGGTGATTTTTTTTTCTGTTTTGTTTTTTGTTTTGTTTTTTTACTTTTTCTCTATTAACCTTGATAGAATCACTCAGTTTGGTGATTGTTTTTAAGTTGGAGAAATTATAGAATGTTTATATTCACATGGGAAGTATCTAATAGGGAAAATTACAGGCATAGACAAGAGAAGTTTGCGGAGCAGTGTCTTCGAAAGCGTGCAAGGGAGGCGGGATGCAGTGGCTCATGCCTGTCATCCCAGCACTTTGGGAGGCCGAGGCAGCTGGATCACTTGAGGTCAGGAGTTCAAGACCAGCCTGGCCAATATGATGAAACTCCATCTCTACTAAAAATACAAAAACTTAGTCAGGTGTGGTGGTGCGCACCTGTAGTCACAGCTATTCAGGAGGCCGAGGCAGAAGAATCACTTGAACCCGGGGGGGGGCAGAGGTTGCAGTGAGCCAAGACTGCACCACTGCACTCCAGCCTGGGCAACAGAGCAAGACTCTGCCTTAAAAAAAAAAAAAAAAAAGCACCAGTTGTGGTGGTTCACACCTGTAATCCCAGCACTTTGAGGCCAAGGCAGGCGAATCATGAGGTCAGGCAGGAGATAGAGACCATCCTGGCTAATATGGTGAAACCCCATCTCTACTAAAAATACAAAAAATTAGCCAGGTGTGGTGGCGGGTGCCTGTAGTCAACAGCTACTCCGGAGGCTGAGGCAGGAGAGTCACTTGAACCTGGGAGGCAGAGGTTGCAGTGAGCCAAGATCGTGCCACTGCCCCCCAGGCTGGGCGACAAGAGTGAGCCTCTGTCTCAAAATTAAAAAAAATAAAAAAGAGGCCGGGCGCGGTGGCTCACACCTGTAATCCCAGCACTTTGGGAGGCCGAGGCCGGCGGATCACGCGGTCAAGAGATCGGGACCATCCTGGCCAATATGGTGAAACCCCGTCTCTACTAAAAATACAAAAATTTGCTGGGCATGGTGGTGCTCGCCTGTAGTCCCAGCTACTTGGGAGGCTGAGGTAGGAGAATTGCTTGAACCTGGGAGGCGGAGGTTGCAGTGAGCTGAGATCGAACCACTGCACTCCAGCCTGGCGCCCGGCGACAGAGCGAGACTCTGTCTAAAAAATAAAAGGAAAGGAAAGGTGTAGGGGCAGGACTCCAGTCTGCAGGTAGAAGGGGACTTCAGAGAGAAGTCCTGTACCATCCCTAGGAACAAGAGGACGGCAGGGACTGGGCGTGAAGTGCAGGGAGGGAAGGCACTGGCTCTCGTCCATCGCCTGTGGCTTGCTAGGCAGTGGCCAGGAAGCCTTCGCACCTCGGCATATGCTCTTACTTTCTGTCACCCAGCGTCCATTGAGGTGGGGGCCTGATTTCTCCCTAATTACAGCAGAAGCTCAGAGAGGTTTAGTGGTTTGCCCAAAGTCAAACAGCCAGTAAGGAGAGAAGCCAGTGTTTGAACTCATCCCTGTCTTGCTCCAAAGTCTGTGCTGCCCAGGGATTAGTCTACCCAGGAGTAGAGATGACAGGGGCGGTGGCATTGAGGAGTTGACCCTCGTGCAGATGAAGCTCTGGTCATCAGACAGCGGGCTCCTGGTGTCCAGAGACACTCTGTGAGACGGTGGCTTCCTTGCCCGGCCAGCTGAGTGTGCCCACATCTGTGTCCAGCGCATGAGAGGCTGGCCCGGGCCTGGTTCCCCTGGGTAGCCACCACGAGCATGCTGTGTGCAGACCGTCTTACGTCTCCAGCAGGGCAAGGACAGTGGCATGTGTAGCATGGACTTTATTTCCCCCAGCTGGGTTCGAGGTTCCAGAAACTCAGGACAATTCTTTATCTTCCCAATCAGAGTCTGGATGGGAATGTTGCTTTCTTGTTCTGGGGGCTGAGCAGGGTTGAATGCCCTCCAACGTTGAAGCAAACAACCAATATCACCAAGTGCAGGCTGAGAGAAAATGCACCCTAGTTACCGCAGAAATGCTCATTCTGGGTGAAGGCGGCCATTACAAATCCCTGGGTGGAAATAGCCACTCAGAAATGGGAAGACAGGAGCAGGTGATGCCTGGTGATGGCTCTTTGCTCCTCTCTCCCTCATCTGCGGGAGGTGAAACATGGACTCCTTCCACGGGCAGTTCAGTGAAGCGTCCTCGATTCTTCTCCTCCAGTTGTTACTTGAAAGAGGCCACTCATCCGTTCCTTTATCTCCAGGAAGGCTGCTCCTCTCCCGGCAATCTTGGTTCCACTCTCCTGAACCAGTGGCCCCAGGCAGGCATTTGGCTTTTAAATTCTGCTCTAACTAATGTCTCTCAGAGCCCGGGCCCAGAATGGACCACCTGAGGCTGGCTGCTCTGCCTGCACTTCCTCACTTGGGTTCTGTGTGGCAGCGGCGGTCTGAACTCCCTTGTCGTGAAACCGAGCCGGAGGTGGGGGAGCAGGCCACACCTGCCAGCTTGCTGTCCTCCCATCCCCAACACCTGGCCGAGCATCTCGGGCCCAGTTTCATGTCGGGCTGTGCTATGGATGCTCTGTCCCTGTACCTCAAGCAAACGGTTAGTCCTCTGAAGACCGTTCAGTGGGTCCCACTGTTACCAGGCTGGGCTTGTCCAGGCTACTGAGTGCAGCTTTAGACGTAGATAGGATGCACGTGAGAGCCAAGGCAGAATGAGGTTACAGACCCAGCCCTGCTTCTGAGGGCTGATGGATGACCCCTTCCCAGCCACTGCTGCATTTCCTGGCAGGCATAGCTTTAGTTCATTTCTGTGAGCTCCTGAATCGCTTCGCTAATCCCTGCCCAGCTCAGGTCACCTGCTGCTGCCCTAAGCAGAGCGCAGATGCTCCTTTAGTGGTGGGAAACCAAACCATCCCACGGATCTTATTTGTTGAGGGAGCTGGTAAAGGACGGGATGCCCATGGGCAGACCTAGCCTTCCTGGGTTTTGTGAATTCTGATTCACACCAAGGTTGGAGAGAATATCTGGCATCATCTCAGGTTGGGAACCCTAGTGCTGGTGACCTACTCAATTACTATAATTAATTTTGAGTTGGCAATATATTTAACTGGTTCAAAAATCAAAACCATACAAAAAGCTTACAATGGGGCTGGGTGCAGTGGCTCACGCCTGTAATTCCAGCACCTTGGGAGGCTGAAGTGGGCAGATTACTTGAGCTCAGGAGTTTTAGACCAGCCTGGGCAACATGATGAAACCCTGTCTCTATTGAAAATAAAAATAAACAAATAGGCAGGCATTGTAGTATATGCCTGTAGTTCCAGCTGCCTGACAGGCTGAGGTAGGAGGATCACTTGAGCCTGGGAGGCAGAGTTTGCAGTGAGCAGAGATCGTGCCCACTGCACTCCAGCCTGGGTGACAGAGCAAGACTCTGTCTTTCTTCTTTTTTTTTCTTTCTTTTTTTTTTTTTTTTTGAGACAGAGTTTCACTCTTGTTGCCCAGTCTGGAGTGCAATGGTGCAATCTCAGCTCACTGCAACCTCCAACTACCGGGTTCAAGCGATTCTGTGCCTCAGCCTCCCCAGTAGCTAGGATTACAGGCATGTGCCACCACACCTGGCTGATTTTGTATTTTTAGTAAAGACCGGGTTTCTCCATGTTGGTCAGCTGGTCTTGAACACTGAACGTCAGGTGATCCTCCTGCCTCAGCCTCCCAAAGTGCTGGGATTACAGGTATGAGCCACCGTGCCCAGCTGAGACTCTTTGAAAAAAAAAAAGTGTACAGTGAAAAGTGTCACTCCTTTCTCTGCCCTCGTTCGTACACTTCTGTCTATGCACAAGCCCCACACAGGCAGCCACTTCTGTTTCTCACGCATCCTTCTAGAGGTTTGCCTTTGTTGGGTTTTTGTTTCAGTTTTTGGGTTTTGGTTTTTTGAGACAGGGTTTCACTATGTCACCCAGGCTGGAGTACAGTGGTGCAATTTCAACTCCCTGCAGCCTCTGTGTGCTGGGCCCCAGCAGTTCTCCCACCTCTGCCTCCGTGATCCAGGCTCATTTCACCACATCCAGATAATGCTTACATTTTTTATAGAGATGGGGTCTCCCTGTGTTGCCCAGGCTGGTCTCAAACTTCTGGGCTCAAGTGATCTCCCCACCGTGGCCCCCCAGTGTGTTGGGATTATAGATGTGAGCCACTGCACCCGGCCTGAAGTTTTTTATACTGATAAAAACGATGGTGTTCTTTGTTCACACCTGCCTTTTTGTAATTAAAAGGTGTCGTGCAGTTACACGGTTCTGCATCTTGCTGTTGGAGAGCTTTTCATTATTCATTCCTAGAGAGCATCCTCATTCTTCTTCAGAGTTGCCTGATACTCTGCTGTAGAGAGGTACCATATTTACTTAACCTGTCCCCTATTGATGGGCATGTGGATGGTTTCCAGTCTTTTGCTGTTATAACTAAATACTCATGCAGTTGTAGCTGTAGGATGGATTATTGGAAGAGGGGGTTACTGGGTCAGAGGTTATCTGCAGCATTAATAGAGAGTGCTATATTGCATCTCTGTGGGTTGCGGCATCTGGCCCTCCCACCAGCCATATATGAGTGGCTTCAGCAGCTCCCCATGTCCCTTCCATCTCCGTCTTCCTGGTGTCTCCTCCACTCTAGATTGGGCCTCTTAGAATGGTTAAATCGGGGTATAAGGGGTTGTGGGCAGGGGCCCTATAGATTCCGTTAGCATTTGTGGTAGCATTTGTGGTCTCCAGCCCTGCCCCGTGTCGCATTTGTTAAGCTGCGTAACTTGGTGCACTTTGGAGTCACATGAGACGCTGGTGAAGGCCAGCCCCAGGGCTATCCTGGGTCTGCAGTTCCTGGCCTTTCCCTGGGAAGATGGCACCAGACCTTCGGAGGGGCTGTCCACAGCAGTGTGCTGGAGTTAATGTAGTGACGCCCCTGCCCACCCAGAGCCACAGCTCCTGGAGCCTTCCTGTCGGCAGGATGGGCTGGGCCAACAGGGTAGAGAATGTACCTGGGCTCAGCTGGCCCAGACTCCAAAGGCCACCAGAAAACCAGGGGTGGCAAATGCCCATCATTCAACGAGTAGATAAAGAACTGTGGTGTGTATATGTGTGTGTGTATGTGTGTGTGTGTATGTGTGTATGTATGTGTGCATATATATGTGTGTGTATATGCATATATATGTATACATATATATACTATACATGTATATATATAGTAGAATACTACTCAGCCATAAAAAGGAATCCATTAATGGCATTTGCAGCAAACTGGGTGGGACTGGAGACTATTATTCTTTATTTTATTTTATTCTTTTTTTGAGATGGAGTTCTGCTCTTGTCGCCCAGGATGGAGTGCAGTGGTGCAATCTTGGCTCACTGCAACCTCGGTCTCCTGGGTTGAAGCGATTCTCCTGCCTCAGCCTCCCGAGTAGCTGGGATTACAGGTGCCTGCCATCATTCCTGGCTAATTTTTGTACTTTTAGTAGAGACGAGCCAGGCACAGTGGTTCATGCCTGAAATCCCAGCACTCTGAGAGGCCGAGGTGGGTGGATCACGAGGTCAGGGGTTCGAGACCAGCCTGGCCCACATGGTGAAACCCCTTCTTTACTACAAATACAAAAATTAGCTGGGCACGGTGGCACACGCCTGTAGTCCCAGCTACTCTGTAGGCTGAGGCAGAGGAGAATTGTTTGAACCCAAGAGGCCAAGGTTGCAGTGAGCTGAGATCGCACCACTGCACTGCAGCCTAGCGACAGAGCAAGACTCTGTCTCAAAAAATAACATAAAATAGTAGAGACAGGTTTTTGACACGTTGGCCAGGCTGCTCTTGAAATCCTGACCTCAGATGATCTGCCCGCCTCAGCCTCCCAGAGTGCTGGGATTACAGGCGTGAGCCACTGTGCCCGGCCACTAAAGTCAAGTTTCTCTCTTCTCCATTTTGATTATTTGTTCAAACCTTTTCACGCCAACCAGTGTTGGTTTTTCTTAATTAGTGCATGTTTTTTCTCGTATGAAATGAGCCCAGTGATGCCAGGGCTGTCACCTTGTTGTGGTGCGCCCAGAGTGGCCGTAGGCAGTGCTGGGAGCCACTGGATCAGAGGTCCTGAAGTCTTCACAAGTGGGAGACTGGGGCCGGACAGCTTAGTCAGCAGGCAGGTGGGTTCAGCTCACCTGGTGCTTTAGCCTACCAGTGCTTCCTGCCACCGCGCTCCGCTCTGGGAGCTGGGGTGATAGCGGGAGCTGGGGTGGTAGCAGGAGCTGGGGGAGAGAGGGGTAAGGGGAGTGAGGCTCTGGAGTTGTACCTGGTGCTCCAGGCCAGTCAGAAGGGGGAGAATGAGCACAGGCTTTCATGTGGACCCTCCCTGGGGGAAGGGTCTGTAACAGTCCCGCCTCAGTCTATCTGTGGACACCCCCCAGGGAAGGAGGATGCTTGCTGCTGGCTTTGCAGGTAGCTCTGAGTGTGGTGTTCACTCACTATACGTGGGATAGCATGTCCTTCTGCCTGCACCTGTTTCCATCAGTGAGAATGCCCGGGGTCTCTGCTGACTCAGAAGTCTTAGAGCCAGGCTCCGGGGCTCATGCCTGTGATGCTAGCACTTCAGAAGGCTGAGGTGGGAGGATCACTTGAGCCCAGGCGTTGCAGGCCAGCCTAGGCAACATAGCCAGACCCCAGTCTCTACAAAAAAAAATTAAAAATTAGCCAATCTTGGTGACACAAGCCTGCAGTCCCAGCTGCTTGAGAGGCTGAGGTGGGAGGATGGGTTGACCCCAGGCGGCTGAGACTGCGGTGAGCTGCAGTTGCGCCATGGCACTCCAGCCCAGGCAACAGAGTTCGTCCAGCTGGAAAAAAAAAAAGAGTTCTTAATCCTTTTGGGTCAGAAGCTGAGAAGCACAGACCCACTGTCAAGGACAAAAGCGCTCACCTAATCATTCTAGAGCACATTAACAATTTGCATTCAAAGTGCTCTCAATTTCAGGGGGTCTTTGGAGCCCCAGCAGCCCATCCACAAAGCCCTCTAGGATAATGGCTCTCAGGTAGTGGTGTTGTGGTGATTATTTTGCCTGCACACCGCACATGATAACGTGTTGGCTGCATGTGGCTCTTGGTGGGGGACACCTGGTGGGAATGAGCAGGACAAGTGCAGGGTGAACAGTTGCTGGCTGGAGCCCATAGAGCTGAGTCAGTGTTGCCTGGGCCACCGGCCTAACCGGTCTTTGCTTGCAAAGTGGGTGCAGGAGAGGGATTTCTCCTTCCCCAGATGCTGCCTGGCGCCTTGGCTGGGTTTCACAGGAGATTAGGGACCACGAGGCGAAAGGAGACCGAGCGTGACGTCTGGTTCTCTCAGTATTCACTACTTGAGGTGGCTGTTCAGAATGCCTCCTCTCCCCTAGGGAGGACCCCATGCATGTGGTCAGAGGCTGGCTGAGAAGGTGGGCAAGGCCAGGCCCATGGGAGTACTGGGACCGCCACTCCCCAGTCCCCTGGCCTGGCTGCCTTTTCGATTGGTCGAGTGGTGAGTTGGTCATGGAGGGAAGGTGGAAAAGCGAGTGATTCATTATCCCTGCCATTAGTCATGGCCCTGAGGCACGTGACCGCCTGCAGGACTTGTGCTACCTGCTGCTTCTCTCCCCACTCTCAGTGGGAAGAGCAACCCCAGGAAATGATCACCACTTTCCCACAGGCACAGAGAAACTTGAGACCCTGTGTATCCCCCGGGCCACACGAGACCCTCCAGGGACCGGGGGGACTGATCATGGAGAGGAGCATGTGGACACTTACACCAAAGATTTCCCCCCATGGCCCGGGCGTGGTGGCTCAGGCTGCAATCCCATCACTTTGGGAGGCGGAGGTGGGGGAGATCACCTGAGGTCAGGAGTTCAAGACCAGCCTGGCCAACATGGTGAAACCCCATGTTTACTAAAAATACAAAATTAGCCAGGTGTGGTGACAAGCACCTGTAATCCCAGCTACTTGGGAGGTTGAGGCAGGAGAATTGCTTGAACCTGGGAGGCGGAGGTTGTAGTGAGCCGAGATGGCGCCATTGTACTCCAGCCTAGGCAACAAGAGCAAAACTCCATCTCAAAAAATAATTAATCAATTAATTAAATAAAAATACAAAAGTTAGCTGGGCGTGGTGGCACTCGCCTGTAATCCCAGCTACTCAGGAGGCTGAGGCAGGAGAATCATTTGAACCTGGGAGGGGGGAGGCTACAGTGACCTGAGATCATGCCACTGCACTCCAGACTGGGTGACAGAGCGAGACTCCATCTCAAAACAAAACAAGATTTTCCCCTGTGCCCCATACACACACAGTAGGTGTGCATACTCCCATACACACGCGATAGGTGCGCCTACGCCCATACACACGCGATAGGTGCGCATACGCCCATACATACGCGATAGGTGCACATACTCCCATACACACACGATACGTGCGAATACGCCCATACACACGTCATAGGTGTGCATACACAGTAGGTGTGCATACGCCCATACACAATAGGTGTGCATACACCCATACACACATCATAGGTGCGCATACACCCATACACATGTCATAGGTGCGCATACGCCCATACACACGTGATGTGTGCACGTACATTTGTCTGCATGCACATGTGCACATAAATGCACAGATACACTGTGAAGGAAAGTCGTGTCTTATAAGATAAAACCCTCCAGCATCTGAACAATGAAGAGCTCTGGCAGGAGGCCCTCAGGAGGAGAAGGGGTCCTGCCTGTTTCCCCAGGTGTGGGATGCTCTTGCTGAGCTGGCAGCCCTCCAGATTGGCCTGGGCAGCTCTCTCCCTTCTTGACTTCAGTCCAAGAGAGGACCAAACAAAACTCCTTCATAGATTGGCAGTGATTGCTAGTCCGTTACTGAATTATTTCCTAACTCTAGATTTCATATTCTAACAGTACTAGTCAAAATAAACTTGACAGGAGCCAGGCCTGGTGGCTCAGGTGTATAATTCCAGCACCTTGAGAGGCTGAGGCACACAGATTGCTTGAGCCCAGGAGTTCAGGACCAGGCTGGGCAACAGGGAAAAACTCTGTCTCTAGAAAAAAAAATATATTAAAAAAAATTAGCTGGGCATGGTGGTGCACACCTGTAGTCCCAGCTACTTGGGAGGCTGAGGTGGGAGAATCATTTGTGCCACAGAGGTCGGGACTGTTATGAGCCGAGATTGTGCCACTGCACTGCAGCCTGGGTGTCAGAGTGGTCCCCTGTCTCAAAAAAAAGAGAAAAAAATTGATGGACCTCAATTTCCCTGTTTCTTTTCTTTTTTTTTTTTTTTTTCTGAGACGGTATCTTGCTCTGCCAGGCTGGAGGGTAGTGGTGCAATCTCGGCTCACTGCAACCTCCCCCTCCCAGGTTCAAGTGATTCTCCTGCTTCAGTATCCCGAGTAGCTGGGACTACAGGTGCCTGCCACCACACCCAGCTAATTTTTGTATTTTTAGTAGAGATGGGGTTTCACCATGTTGGCCAAGATGGTCTTGATCTCTTGACCTCATGATCCACATGCCTCGGCCGCCCAAAGTGCTGGGATTACAGGTGTGAGCCACCGCACGCGGCCGCTTTCCCTGTTTCTAAGAGAGGAGTGTTTCCACCCACTTCTGGGGCAGCCTTGGATCCTCTCTCCAGGGCATCCTCTTCCTCTCCCCTGTCAGGGAGGGGATCCTGCAAAAACCCAGCTCTTGGAGGTTCGCTGTAGAACTGTATCTGAACAGACAGGATGAGGAGGCAGGAACTGACCCAGATGCAGTGCCTCCTGAGAGCCAGACCCCATGTGAGGGAGTTCATATCCTCTGTCTCATGTAATGTCTCACACTAGCACTAAGAAGTCTTCCCATTTCGGCCGGGCTCGGTGGCTTAACGCCTGTAATCCCAGCACTTTGGGAGGCCGAAGCAGGTGAATCATGTGCAGTCAGGAGTTCAAGACCAACCTGGCCAACATGGTAAAACCATGTCTTTACAAAAGTAAAAAAATTAGCTGGGTGTAGTGGTGTGCGGCTGTAATCCCAGCTACTCGGGAGGCTGAGGCAGGAGAATCACTTGAACCCGAGAGGCTGAGGTTGCAGTGAGCTGAGATAGTGCCATTGCACTCCAGCCTGGGTGATGGAGCGAGACTCAGTCTTCATAAAAAAAAAAAAGAAAAAGAAGCAGCCTTCCCATTTCACAGACAATAAAACAGTCTTAGAGCAAGTGGCCCTGCCAAGCTCAGACCCGGTGCTGTCTGATGCCCTGTCTCCAGCATTGTTGTTTTCAGTTTGTGTGAAAAAAGCACTCCTTCTTCCATGGTGCCCCTGCCCACAACCAGACACACCTGGAGGTGGCGAAGGGGCTCGGGTCAAGGTTCAGAGCCCTGGGTCCTCGTCCTAGAGGCTCTGCCGCTCTGTGCCTGTGATGGATTTCTTCCCCCTTTTTGGGCCTTTCCCTCCTCACCTGCAAAACTGTTAGCTTGGCCTCAATAACATAGCAGCCCCCTCCTCACACACACTCACTCTCATATTTTTAGAGTCTGTATGGGCCAAGGCAACTCCCCACCATCTCCCTCCAAGCTCTTCCCTGCACGGTCTGTGGAACGCTGGGTCCAGACAGAGACTAAGTCTAACCCTAAAACATGACTGAACAGAGGGAAGCTTTCCTAGCATGGAAGAGAGAAATCTCTTGCTCTCAGCTGCTGGGCTCATCAGTCCAGCGGCCACTGGCGGGTCCAATCCCTACAGTGACGTCATCAATACTTTAGCTCCTTCAGAGCCCTGCTGCTTAGCAGCCGCATCACCCATACCCTCCAGAAGGGATCCCAAGTCCACAGCTCCCCACATCCCCATCGTGCGGGTCCTGTGCTTGCTGCCAGGGCTGGAGCCACTCATGCCGCCCGAGCGGGGAGCTTTGGGCCTCGTGGCCCCAGGGGTGACGCCGCATACGGGACACCTGTGCATACCAGGCGAGGGAGAAGGACAGCTCGGCATGTCCAAGCTTTTCACCCTGGGCAGGAGCAGAAGAGGGGAGGGGAATTTCAGAGGAAGCCAGGGTATCTCCCTGGCCTGCCCTTAGTTCTAACATGGGTCAGGGCTTGCCCTTACCCCTTGCCTCACCGCAGGTATGGGGCGGAGGAGCTTTTCTTCCTGTCCCCCGTCCTTGCCAGGCTCAGAGGCTGCTTTCCTTTGTGGCCAGGTGCGGTGGAGGCTTGCCTCTTGCACCGGCTGAGACGCCGTGCCGCTGGCTTCCTGCGCAGTGACAAGATGGCAGCTCTGTTCACCAAGGTGGGGAAGACGTGCCCAGTGGCCGGGGAGATTTGCCACCAAGTGCAGGAGCTGCAGCAGCAAGTAGACGGCAGGTGAGCCCCGGCCGCCCCTTCCCTCCTTCCGGCTCTTCCCACGTGGCAAGTGCTGCTTCCTAGGACAGCCCATCTGGAAGTCGGCTTCCTGGGCCTGTTCCTTGCAGGACCTCCGGATGAGGGATCAGCCTGAGGGTGGGGATTGGCTCCATGCAGGCACGAGGCTCTATACCCTCCTTCAGCTCCCAATGCCAGTCAGTTCTCTGTGCTCCCGTCTTGGGGTACCAAGCTCCACTCCTGATGCCACCGTTCTGGGGTTTACCCCTATACCACTGCAGTCCTGGAGCCCTCCCACCTTTGCAGGAAACACTCAGGGGTCAGCCAGGAGGCCCTGCAGAGACAGGGCTCAGCCAGCGGGAAGACCCTGGCCCTCAGTCCTCAGGCCCTGAAACACATATGGGTACGCACGGCGCTCATCGAGAAAGTTCTGGACAAGGTTGTGCAACACCTGGCGGAAAACTGCAGGTGACTGCCCCCCTCCCCAAACAGCTCCTTCGTTGACCATCTCTGACCGTCCCTCAGCCCCGCCCTCGGGATGCTTGCCCATCCCCAACGGCCTGCAGGCACGTCCCCATCTCCCCGCCCCTTCCATGCCCCGCAGTGGACTCACCGTTTCCCGAGACTGAGATGAATCTGCTCTTTGTGGGGACGTCCCTACCTGGTGAGCCTGACTGCCCTGGGATGAGTCCCGAGCCCCGGCAGTCACCCTGTCTTATCTCCCGGCAGCAAGTACTACGAGAAGGAGGCGTTACTGGCAGACCCTGTGTTCGGCCCGATCCTGGCCTCTCTTCTAGGTGAGCCCGGGAGCACAGAGGCCTGTGGCAGGTCCATGGTGAGGGGGTCGGGGCAAAAACTGAGGGAGCACCGTCGGAGCTGGCTGTCCCTGCCCCCACAGTGGGACCCTGTGCCTTGGAATACACGAAGCTCAAGACAGCCGATCACTACTGGACTGACCCCTCTGCTGATGAGCTGGTCCAGAGGCACCGCATCCGGGGTCCTCCCACTCGCCAGGACTCCCCCTGCAAAGCGCCCAGCCCTAGGGGTAGGTGCCCCTCCCCCATGCCTTGCACTCATCTGGGCTACCCCCATGGGCCTCTAGGGACAGGAAACCGGCCTCTCTACAAGACAGGCTGTGGAAATACCCCAAGGTAGTGACCTCCTCAGAAGAGCCTTCACCCCACAATAAAACAACAGCAATGCCAGCAGCCCCTGCTGGTCCGTGGCTGGAGAGCAGAGGGGGTCTGGGAGCTAACTGGGAGCAGGAAGGACCCTGGGGTCAGCTGGAGAGGGTCAGCATGGAAGCCTGAGGATTCTCAAGCCCCGAGGCCCATTTCCCAAGGCTGGAGGCTGAGCCTGGGCCTTCCACACAGATCCGGAAGCGGCACTCAAGTGGCAGTGCGCCAGAGGACAGGCTGGCTGCCTGCGCCCCGCGAGTGTGTGGAGTCCCTGCACCAGAACTCTAGGACGCGTCTGCTCTACGGCAAGAACCACGTGCTGGTGCAGCCGGTAGGAAGCTCAATCCCAGCACCTCCCTCCGGCTCCCTCTTCCAAAGGCCCCAGAACTAGAGCTCAGTCCCAGCACCCCTGCCCCAGCCTCCCTCTTCCGAAGGTTCCAGAACTAGACAACTGGAGCCTCTAGGCCGTGGTTGCTCCTTTCCTGAGGAGCTGGACAAGAGAGAAGAGGAGAATGGCCCCAGCCTCCCCACTCCCTGCCTCACATGACTTATGCCTGCCCCTGAATGGGCACGGGCCAGGAATGGCAGCCAGCAGACAAGGCGAATCCCCAGCTTGGGTATGGCTAGCCTGGAATGGACCTGGCATCCAGGAGGCTGGCAGGAGAGAGCCAGTGGCCCCATGTTGAGCAGGGGAAGGACGTGCCCAGATCTACTGCATGGGTCCTGTTTCCCCGTGCTCCTGCCCAGCCCCTAGTCCAGGACCCCCTGACTAGCCTAGCTGGGCCTCCCCCTCCTCCCAGCAGGAGCTCATTTTTCACAGGCCATCCCTCAGAGCCTCTCGGCCCTTCATGGTCTCTGTCCTCCGCTGTCTCCCGCTGTAGAAGGAGGACATGGAGGCGGTCCCTGGCTACCTCTCCCTGCACCAGTCTGCAGACAGCCTGACTCTGAAGTGGACCCCCAACCAGCTCATGAATGGGACCCTGGGGGACTCCGAGCTGGAAAGAGGTGGGGGCTTTGGGACCCGCTCCCAGGAGCCAGGGCAGGGAGTGGGCTTGACCTCAGGCAGAGGGATGGAGAAAGCCCCTTGCTCCAGGGGGCCAACCTCAGTCTCTATCTGGACGCCAAGATAGCAGGGAGCAGCTGCCTGGCATGACTGCCAAGCTCTGTAAGACAGAGCCAAGCTTGGGCATGAAGAGGTTTGTCTGAGCCAAGCTCTCAGCGGCTGAGACTGACAGCTGTCCCTGTGCCGAGCGGGCTGTACACATCTCGGGGACATGGCTGGCTGGGCGCACTTCCTATCCTCAGGGTAGTTTTATGGGGTGGTAGGACCAGAAGATGAAGAAGGAAGGAAGGGAGGATGGCAGGTCTTTGGACATGGTGACACCAGTCTGGTTCCTTCCTAGTGTTTACTGGGACTATGCCCTGGTGGTGCCCTTCAGCCAGGTCGTCTGCATCCACTGCCATCAGCAAAGTGAGCCTGCCTTGTCCCCGGCTCGGGCGGGAAGGGAGGGGCTGCCTCCTCCCAGCCACGCACTGTGCATGGGGCCATTAAAACTTTTCATCCTCCCATCCCTGTTCATGGGGCTCCCAGGCCATGCTGTAGCCCAAGCATCTGCCTCCTACCTAGTCTGGGGGTGCTGGACGGGCAGGCTGTGATGACCCCCAAAGAAGGCCTCAGCCTCCCTCTCCTGCCTTCACCCCCAGAGAGCGGTGGCACGCTTGTGCTGGTGAGCCAGGATGGCATCCAGAGGCCGCCGCTGCACTTCCCACAGGGAGGACACCTGCTGTCCTTTCTATCCTGTCTGGAGAATGGGCTGCTGCCTCAGGGACAGCTAGAGCCCCCCACTGTGGACCCAGCAGGGGAAGGTAACTAGGGGGAGGCTTTGGGGGAAGGGCTGTGTGTGGGGTGCTCTGCCCACCTCCCCTCCTTTCCCACGTGGAGTTCTGAGGAACAGCCTGGCGTGGAACCCTGGCTGAGACTCTGCCCTACACAGGCTGACCCCCTCCCCGCCTCCACAGGGGGAAGGTGTTTCCCAAGCTTCGGAAGCGAAGCAGCCTGCGCTCGGTGGATATGGAGGAGATGGGCACGGGGCGGGCCACTGACTACGTGTTCCGGATCGTCTACCCCGGCCACAGGCACGAACACAGTGAGTGTCCCGACTTCATCCGGGGAGAGAGGAAGATGCTCAGGGAGGCGGGGGAGCGCAGCGTCACCTGGAAGGGCAGCAGGCAGGGTCCGCTGACCAGGCCCAGCTAACCCAAGAGGCTCCCGCTTACCTCTCCGCTGACCTTTGACCCACAGACACTGCCTTTGCAAAGGTGCACCTCTTCTACCCAGCCGTCCTCCCACTTCTCCACCCCGGACTCTTGGCTCAGCAGGCCTAGGCACCACTACTTAGGTATCCTTTCAGACCCTGCCCAGGGCAAAACTCGGGGGAGAAACTAGAAGTAGAAGGTGGGGAACCTCCAGTGCTCCTCACCTGCTCCCCCAACCCCCACGAGACAGCCCGGGGATGGGATCAGCGCTTCCTTTTGGATGGTGGAAATCGTCCACCGACCCTGAAGCCAGAGCCCTCCTGAAACCAGCTACTGATGAGCGTAGGCCGAAGCAGCAGGTCAAGTCAGAGACAGACTCGAGGCTGCCTGGGGGACTTTGGGGGCTGGCAGGTATAAAGGTGGCTTGGCCCTGGTGGGTCCTGCCCCTCCCTGGACACACACCCCTGGGCCCAGGGGGGTCTGTCTATCTGTGTATCTACCAACACCAAAATTCCTTTTCTGGTCAGTGCTGCTGCTACCCGTAGTTTTCTCTGGGCCAGCCTTGCTTTTCTTAGAGATAAGGGTCAGGGAATTTGCCAGCCCAGTGTTTATTGTCAGCCAGACCACCCGCTCCCTGAATTTCCTAACTGTGCCAAAAAGTTGTCCATAAGTTGTCTCTGTATTAGGGTCCAGACTGCACACTCAGCCACCGCGCAGCCAGCTCCTCCAGGCTCCGAGGCTCACAGCAGGGATTCCCTCCCCCCCAGACGCACCTGGCAGGGGATGCATCTTGGGCGCGTAATCTCAGGCTGGTGCTTGGTTTAGCCTCTCCCATCTCTGCCCCTCCTCTTCAGTCTTTGGTATTTTTGATTCTGGTCACTTCAAGGACCACTTCCCCCAAGGGCAAGCCAGGGCACCAAGAAGCAGAGGCCACCAAGCGACTCAGATTCCTTGAGGACAGCCATGAGAAAACCCTTTCCTTTTCCTGGAAGGGGACAAGGTGGAATTTAGAGTCTGAAGAAAGGGATTTGGAGTAATCTTCAGATTTGGTCCAGCCTGACAGGAGCTAAAGAACGTCAGGACCCATTTGCCCGCTGTCATGCCCAGCCTCTGCTAGGGCCACCGACCTCCCGAGCTGCCAGCCTGTCCCAGACAGCCCCCATCTTTCACATCCCCCTCCGTTCTCTCTCTTCCGTTCTTCTAGAGAGGTGCCCCCCGAAGAGTGGGGGCTCTGCAGCTGCCCCAGCCCCTCCCCTCTTTCCACGTTCTCCCAAGAAAATCACCCAAAGAGCTATCTGGTCCCCTCCCTTCCCCTCTTCTGCGCCCTGCAGATTCAAGACGACCCGGCCTCCACTCCACTCACCTTGAGGAGGGAGTCCCTCCCGCCCAGGGATGAGGGTCCTCATGCCTCTGCCTCTCGCTATTCTCTTTGAGCAGTCACTATTAACTACCACCACCTAGCGGCCAGCCGCGCGGCCTCGGTGGACGATGATGAGGAAGAGGAGGATAAACTGCACGCGATGCTCTCAGTGATCTGCTCGCGGAACCTCACAGCTCCCAATCCGATGAAAGGTTTTTATCCCTCCCCCTCTCCCCCGACCCACCCCGTCCCCCGCCCTCCCTCCCGGGCCCACCTGCCACCCACCGCAGGGGCTCGAACGGCAGTGTTGGCATTAGGGGACTTGCACCCAGGGCACTTCCCTTCCAGCAGGAGGCAGATCAGGGGAGGGCCAAAGGGAGGCCAGACAGGTGCTGGCAAGAAGAAGGGCTGGCCCAGGGCAGGTGGCTCCGGGCTGCGAGGAGGATGTGCTAATAGGAAGGTCTCGTTATCTTATTGCCCCTTGGGAATCCTGACTGGCTCTTGGAGCCCGTTCCTACTCCGGGGGTCAGACTGGCAAATGCAACAGAGGTCCCTTCCTTTCTCTCTGCTGATTGGGAAGACCAACCTCTGGGCCTGGCGCTTCTGACTCCTGACTTAACAGAAACAGGACGGAGGCATCGGGTCCTTCCTGGGGCAGGGGCAGGGCTGGGCAGATCATGTGGACAGTGACAGCTGCCGTGGGACGAGCCCCAGGGCCCAGTTTCCCCAGGAGGCCTGTGGCCCCCAGCAGGCATGAAATCTAGAAGTAGCTGCAGCACGATGTCCAGGAAGGAGCCGGGGCTCAGGGCCTGGTGACATGAATTCCCACCCAGCTCTGCCCCGTTCCCTGTACGGTTCCCAGCAGGCTCTCACACTGCCAGAGCTCCGCCTCCTTGCCTGGGCCAGGGATATAAGACAGATGTGTTCCCGCCCCCATGAAGCTCAGGGTCCACAAATGGAGAGTCTCCTTTGTTGGAGGTGACAGTGCAGTACCCTCAGTCCCTCAGGGTTCCTCTGCCCACCACCCATCTTTCCTAGCACAGAGCTGGCTTGGCAGGGAGGGAGCCCCACTCTTCAGCAAGCAGTCAGCTGAGCGACCTGTGAGGGCTGGGCTGGGTGCTCAAGGAAGGGTTGGCTAGGAAGAGGCTGAGGCCAGTTCTCCCAGAGATGGGGGAGCCTTCCCATTCCCCACCCGCTCCATGCCACGAAATCAGTTGCTTCTCCCCTTTCCCCCACCTGCAGAGGATGTCCTCAGAATATGCCACACTCCCTGATGCTTCCACAAAGTTCTGCCAGGAAGCCCAGTTCCTTAGCCCGGCCACTAAGCCAGCACTAATGAGTCTCCGGGCGGGCAGGGCGACCCAGTCTGTGCTTAGAACACACCCGACACACCCTCCGCACAAGCCTGCCGGCTGCCTGCCCTCATAGCCCCTCCCTCCCCGTCCTTCCAGTATGAGCCTGTAGGCCAGGCCTGGGCAGGGGCATCCCACTTCTATGTTTATCGCCGGCACACGCCCCTGCCAGTCGGTTCCTGGCAAACCTTGACCTGGGGGTGTTGCTTATTTCCAGTTAACTGACCAAGCAGAGTGGGGACGCTGAAGTCTGAAGGGATCCGAGGAGCCACTTCTTACCCCACGAACTGGCAGTCAGGCTGGAGGCTAGAGGGGCCTACCAGAGGCCTTGGCTGACTTGGTGATAGAAAGCCTGTCCCCCGACTAGTCTAAGGACTGAGGCCTCTGGGATCAGAGAAACTCCAGGCTCACTTCCAAGGGTCCAGAGCCTCCGGGCCTATCTGTGCATCTTCTCAAGGAACTCAGGGGCTAGGCCAACCAGTGTGCAGCTTCTGGGCCTGTAATAGTCGGGAAAGGAGAGGAGGCACAGAGCAGAATGAGCAGGTGTGGGGAGCGGGCCCACCTCCACTCGGTCCATAATGACAACACTGTTGAGTCCGTTCTGCCAGCTGGGGCTTTCCAGGCCTGCAACATGCTTGACTTGTGCATGTGAATCAGTGGCGGGGTGTCCAGACTTCCTCTCCCTCTACCTCTCCCCTTCCTCTTCCTGCTGCCTCCCCCACAGAGCAGAGATGCTATTCACTCTAATTCTGCTCCAGGCCAGGCACCTTTCACTCGGAATCTTAGGGGCTGTGCGGTTCGCCCACCCTGATTTCTTGCTTTACCCTTTCCTCATGCTCAGAGGAGAGAGTCAGAGTCGACACTGACCCAGCAGACCCCCGTCCAGCCTGCACCCTCCCCCAGTCGCTCAGTAGCTCCAGCTGCTGCGCTGGGCTTTCACACAGTGCTCAAATGCTGGCGGCTTCAGCTCCTTCCTGGAGAATTAAGGTGAAGAGCATTGACCCCAGGACTTGCCTTGGCTGGGCCCTGCCTTCTGGGCATGAGCTGCTTTCCTTTTTGCCCACCCCGCCCTCACCCCTGTTGCCCTCCCTGCCTGCCCACCTGTTGCCTGCTGCCTGCGTGGCTGGGCCTCTTCCCACCCCTGGCTCCTCCCAGGACTGCCCTCCTGTCTCCTGCCTGCTGAGGGCTGAGCTGGGCTCCCGCCCCACCCCACCTGCACTCACCCCTCCCCCTCCTTCCAGAGTCTCAGGCATGGCTTGCAACTCCCTCACTCCCAGAGCCGCAGCCCCCTCCTCACCAAGTGTGTTCCCTTAATTTGCCTCCTGGCGGAGCTGAAGGGCCAGATACCTGCAAAGATCCCAGTCGTAGGTCTGGGAAGAGAGCCGCGGCCCAGCCAGGGCAACCGCTGAGGGGACTGGAAGGGGCTCAGCCCAGCCCTCCCCACCAAGGCACACCCAGAGGTGGAGTCTGGCTGCCGCCAAAGCCAGGCCCACACCTGCTCCGGGCCATGTGGGGGAGCCAGCCGAGAAAAGCGCTGCTGGCAGGACTCTCTGCTCAGCACACACGGCTCTCCCTCCCCGTCCATCCGACTCTTCTCCACTCTCTCCCTCCCTCCTGGCATCACCTCCGCGTCCTGTCCTTCCACTTCCTCTCTCACTTTGCCTCATCTCTGTGGCTCACTGGGCCTGCCAGCGTCCCCCCTTCAGCAGTGCCCTGCCCCGCTTGGGCCCTGGAAGCTCTCAAGGGTCTTGGGTTCTGATTCAGGCCGCCGGGGCTGGCTGAGCAGGCTGTCTGCTGGCAGTGTAGCTGTGTCCAAGGAGTCATCTTCTGAGGCTGTACCAGGGCCCCTTCTTCTCTGTGACACTGGACGGTGGCCTCTGTGCCAGCACCACCCCATCCCACAGTGGCCTAGCAGCCCCAAAATCGTGCATGTCCTCCCAGCTCCCACTGTGTTTTGGGAGGCCACCATACTAAGTGCTCTCAGGCTAGGCAGGGACGGAGCAGAACTCAGAGAGGCCCGGTGTGAGCTGGCAGCCATCTGCCAGGGGTGCCTGGCCTGGACACGGGGCACTGTTCATCCGTAGCCTCTGGCCACCAGATCTAGACTCCCTCAGAAGAGCCAGGCCTACAGGATAGGCTGCTCCGAGATTCCTCGGGGCTTTGGACAGTGGGGACTCCCCCTGGAGGGGGAGGGTTCAGAGTTCGAAGCATTCTAAACACCTTCTTGGGCATCTCAGAGTTGCCAAGAGGACCAGGCTGAATCCTTGAAGGCTGAGCTAGCTGGTGGCATTTTAGGGAGCTCAGGTCTTTGTCGTTCCTTCTCTTTCTTTCCCTTCCCTCTAGAAAAGCAAGTGTTTGCTGGTCGCAAGATATAGGTAGCCACGGTCATCCAAGACTCAGTCCAAGTGTCTCAGCACACACAGAAAGACGCCTCGCCACCCTCCCCAGGCTTGCTGGAGGCTAGGCAGTGTCTGGCTCCCTCTCCCTGCCATTTCCATCTCTGGGCTCTGGACCAGGCAGGCCCCACCTCTGTGATTTTCCACCAGTGGGTCACTTCATGCTGCAGCTCTGGGCACAGAGGTGGGCATGCTGCAGGGGGCTTGGGAGAGAAGGCCTCTCGGACCTTGACCGTGGCACCCTTCCTGCCCTCAGATGCCGGCGACATGATCGAGATGCAGGGCTTTGGGCCCAGCCCGCCAGCCTGGCACCTGGCGGCCCTGTGCAGTCAGGGCTCCCCTTGTCTCTCCTGCTTCTCCAGCAGCTCCCCGTACACCACCCCCAGCCGCTGCAGCTGCGTCCCTGACCGGTGAGTGGCGGGGCTTGGCCCCAGCTTCCTGTCAGCATGTCCAGCCACCTGTGTGTTCATCCGTCCTAAGTTCGTGTCACTTGCATGACAGGGTGGCCTCTAGAGTTGGGCAGACCTGGGTTCAGATTTCACTTTTGCTGCCCATGTGACTTTTGCAAGTGACTGAATTACTGTGAGCCTCTACAGTTCTGAGCCTCGGTTTCCTCATCTGAAAAATGGGGATGACACCCCTTGCTGCCTAAGGTGGCACAGAATGAGGTAGAGCCCGTGCGCACGCCCAGCATTGTGACTGGCACATCGCTGCTCAGTACTCGTGAGCTCCGCTTCCCGGTGTGCACATACACATGAGAACACTCAGCAGCCGTCTGCCGTGTGCCAGGGCAGCGAGGGAGTGGCATTCATGGGAGGTGTTCTCTTTACCCGTTACTTCGTCTTTTATTTATTAATCCTGAGGACCCTCTGGTGCTCTCACCATTTTTCACATGAGGAAATGAAGATTCACACAGGTGAAGTTCATTGACCAAGATCCCTGGGGTGGGTGGGGCCAGGTGGGGGCCCCACCACTGATCTCCCCTGGGTGGCAGGCAGGGACCCCGCTGAGGCTGCTGTGCTGCGGCTCCTCCTCCCGGCACCTTCCGCAGTGGCTTACCTACCCCCCAGGCCAAGACGTTCCCCCTTCTCTCTCCTCCCACCAGAGGGCAGTGGCCTCCCCGCTGAGCCCAGTTGTTCCCCACAGGTTGCCCCTCAGGCTGCTGTGTGAAAGCATGAAGCGGCAGATCGTGTCCCGGGCCTTCTACGGCTGTGAGTGGGGGAGAGCCGGGGCTGTGAGTGGGGGGAGAGCCGGGCTGTGAGTAGGGGGAGAGCCGGGCTGTGAGTGTGGGGGGGGAGAGCCGGGGCTGAGAGTGTGGGGGAGAGAGCCGGCTGTGAGTGGGGGGAGAGCCGGGCTGTGAGTGTCGGGAGAGAGCTGGGCTCCGAGTTGGGGGAGAGCCGGGCTGTAAGTGTGGGGGGAGAGCCAGCTGTGAGAGTGGAAGAGCCGGGGCTGTGAGTGTGGGGAGAGCCGGGCTGTGAGTGTGGGGGGAGAGCCAGGCTGTGAGTGTGGGGGGAGAGCCAGGCTGTGAGTGTGTGGGGAGAGCCAGGCTGTGGCAGGCAGGGGTGGGTGGCCCGGGTGCCAGCCTGCCGCTGCCCACCGCTGCCCCTGCAGGGCTGGCGCACTGCCGCCACCTGAACACGGTGCGGACCCACTTGTCAGCGCTGGTGCATCACAGCATTATCCCACCCGAGCGGCCCCCAGGGGCCTCCGGAGGCCTCACCAAGGACGTGTGGAGCAAGTACCAGAAGGACAAAAAGGTGCCCACCCTGGGGTTCCGGGGGCCACAGGCTGATGGCTGGGGCGGGCAGGAATGAGGGCAGCGTGGTCCGCCGTGGACCAGACGGGAGTCAGGGTAAAATGTGGCAGTGGGTACTGCCGACAGGCCAGGGCCAATGCCACAGAGTGACCAGGTTCCTGGCAGAGTGTCATGCAGCTGGGCATGGGGCTGACCCAGGAGGGGACCAGCTGCCTCCGTGTCACGCTGTGACTTTGGGCAAAGCTTTGCGTGTTCTCCCGGCTCCACTTCCTGCCCTGTAAGGAAGGCGAGCAGAATGAGACCCCATCCAGCTGTGAGCCAAGGCACGGGAGGAGGTGGCCACCCCAAAGCAGGCTTTGCCTGGGCTTCAGCAGCCACCCCGGCCCATTCTCCATGGGATGGGGCTCGCCCAGCGGGGCCTCCATGCCTGGAGGCTGCAGTCAGGCTCCCCCGGTCCCCTCAGAACTACCAGGAGCTGGAGCTGCTGCGGCAGGTGTACTACGGGGGCGTGGAGCACGAGATCCGCAGGGACGTCTGGCCCTTTCTGCTTGGCCACTACAAGTTCGGCATGAGCAAGAAGGAGATGGAACAGGTAAGGGAGCCTGTCCCGAGGGGCTCGCGAGATGGGGAGCTGGGCCAAGGGATGCCAGGGAGGGGCCCTTGGAAGCCTCAGCTGCTTCCCAGCTGGAAAGAGGTGTGGCAGGGGAAAGCGTAGCAGGGCAGCGCCACCATCTTCACCCTGAGGCCCATCTTGAGTCTGCAGCTGCCCCAGCTTCTGAGACTCAGGACCCAAGCTCCGGTGCAGGCCCAGCTCCTGAAGAGGAGGCCCTGTGCGCCTCCCCCATGGTCCCGGTGTGGTCTGAGTACAGGTGGACGCAGCGGTGGCAGCAAGGTACCAGCAGGTGTTGGCAGAGTGGAAGGCCTGCGAGGTGGTGGTGAGGCAGCGGGAGCGGGGAGGCCCACCCAGCCACGCTCACCAAGTTCTCCTCCGGGAGCAGCATCGACAGCCATGTGCAGCGCCTCATCCACCGAGACTCCACCATCAGCAACGACGTGAGCCAGACGGGCCCAGGGGGCTGGGGGTCCCAGGGCCCACCCGCGTTTCATGCACAGTAGTCCTGAGCACCAGCCTGGCCTCTGGGAACGGGGTGGGGCCCTGAGGAGGAGAGGCCCAGTGTGTCCGTGTCTCATTTTCTCCGACTGAAAACAGCTGACTGTGCCTCTGCCGCCTGCCTCTCTGGGTGTGGTAGGAATAAAGTGAGATATGCATGCTGCTCAGTTTCAGCCAACTACAGGGAAAGATGGACTTAACTGGGATTGAGGGGAGGCTCCTTCTCAAGGCTAGCAACGGTCAGCCCTGGGTTCTAATCCCAGATCACTGCTGACAGGATGAATGTCTCCAGGCAAGGACTTCCCGTCTCTGGGTCTCAGTTTCCCCTCTCCATCCATATTCTCTGACTGTAGGGGCTTCCTGAGAGCTGGGGGCCTAAGAACACGGGAGCCCGTAGAGTGGCCCCGTGGGTGTCGACTGGCAAGATCCTTCCTCCCTCAGGATGTTGCCTATCACTTTACAGAACTGGCTGTGCCAAGCTCATTCAGAGCAGGGAGGGGAGCCCGTTCAGGAGCAGGGGGAGGGAGGGGGAGCCGGTTCGGAGCAGGGGAGGGAGGGAGCCCGTTCGGAGCAGGGGCGGGAGGAGGGGAGCCCGTTCGGAGCAGGGGCGGGAGGAGGGAGCCGGTTCGGAGCAGGGGGCGGGAGGAGGGGGAGCCGGTTCGGAGCAGGGGCGGGGGAGGGAGGGGAGCCGGTTCGGAGCAGGGGCGGGAGGAGGGGAGCCGGTTCGGAGCAGGGGCGGGGGAGGGGAGCCCGTTCGGAGCAGGGGCGGGAGGAGGGGAGCCCGTTCGGAGCAGGGGCGGGAGGAGGGGAGCCCGTTCGGAGCAGGGGCGGGAGGAGGGGAGCCGGTCGGAGCAGGGGCGGAGGGGGGAGCCCGTTCGGAGCAGGGGCGGGAGGAGGGGGAGCCCGTTCGGAGCAGGGGCGGGAGGAGGGGGAGCCCGTTCGGAGCAGGGGCGGAGGAGGGAGCCCGTTCGGAGCAGGGGGCAGGAGGAGGGGAGCCGGTTCGGAGCAGGGGCGGAGGAGGGGAGCCGGTTCGGAGCAGGGGCGGAGGAGGGGAGCCCGTTCGGAGCAGGGGCGGGAGGAGGGGAGCCCGTTCGGAGCAGGGGCGGGAGGAGGGGAGCCCGTTCGGAGTAGGGGAGGCCGCAGCCCTCCTGGCATTCCTCCTGCCGTGGAGACAGCAAGTGCTAAACTATGACTGCTTGGCCCATCCAGCACTGATTCAGTTTCACTTTTGCTAATTTTTTTTTTAAAGTCGCCGCTTTAGATAATGTGTATTCTTGTTACTTTACTAGATCCTTACATACATTGACAGAAAACGTAAGTTGAGCAAGACTTAAAGAAATATAACTGGCTGGGTGCGGCGGCTTACGCCTGTCATTCCAGCACTTTGGAAGGCAGAGGTGGGAGGATTGCCTGAGTTCAAGAATTCGAGACCAGCCTGGGGCACATGGCGAAACCGCGTCTCCTCAAAAAAATGCAAAATGAGCCTGTGTGGTGGTGTGTGCCTGTGGTCCCAGCTACTCAGGAGGCAGAGGTGGGGGATCGCTTGAGCCATGGAGGTTGAGGCTGCAGTGAGCCGTGATCCCACCACTGCAGTCCAGCCTGGGCCAGACAGTGAGACCCTGCCTCAGAAATAACTGAATTTAAAAAAACAGAAAAAGAAATAGAACAAGGCACCTTCTCCTTTCTCATGTGCTCTGTTCTTAATCCTCTATTCAGGATCACATTCTCCCTCTCCGTGGCTTTGGGTTTTGTACAAATCTCGGTCTGTGCCGGTGCCCAGCCGCGGGGGCTCACCGACAGCAGCAGCCTTCCTTGCTGGTAGCCTTCAGTGGCCACCAGACTGTGGCCCTACCCAGCACTTCATGCTTCCTGCCCACAGTAGAACCTACTTTCAGCATCGCTTTCTCTACATGGTCAAAACAGAGAAGAAAAATCCAAAACGTCTCTTCTGCCTGTGTGTCTTCCTTTCCCGTGTCCTGTCCGCGGTGCCAGACGGTTTCTAGTAGGTCAAATGCTTGCTTTTCCTTACGTCTCCTCGCAGTGCCCGAAGGCTAACGAAACTGACTAGGTACTTGCTACAGAACTTTCCTGTCTGGTCCTGCTGAACGTTCAATACTGAAAATAAGGAAAAGCTTGTTCTTCCTAAAACCTCTAGCCTTCTCCCCCACCAGGGTGTCCTGGCAGCCACACCAGAACACTGAGGACGTTCTCCTGGTCTCGGGACTTTAGGTGTTTGTAGAAGGAGACTTAGTTCAAGCTGGCCACTGAGTGCTCCGTCCTCCAGTCCCCTTCTTCCCCTAGTAGCCACAGGAAGACGTAGGGCTGTTGTTCATGCAGGCAGGGCTGAGACAGGGTCTTCATGTTTGACCAGAGCCTTATTTCTCTCTGCCTGGTGGCTGGGTCAGAAGCTGGCTTGGTGCTCCCTGGCAACAGTGTTGGAGGCTGTGGTGGCGGAGGGGTGTGGAGTTCTGCGCTCCAGCTCCGTTCTGACCTGAGGAGGAGGCGGGCTGTGGGAAGGCGCTGGAGTGCAGGTGGGCATCGCCATATGTTCACCCACTAGGTTTTTGTCTCTGTGGATGATCTGGAGCCCCCGGGGCCCCAGGACCCTGAAGATGCCAGACCAAAGCTTGAGCAGGAAGCAGGAGCCAGGCCTCCGGGCACTGCCACGGTGGAGCAGCAGTATTCCGTGGAGTTCGACTCTCCGGACTCAGGACTGCCCTCCTCTCGCAACTACTCCGTGGCCTCGGGCATCCAGTCAAGCCTGGATGAGGGGCAGAGCGTGGGCTTTGAAGAGGAGGACGGCGGTGGGGGAGGAGGGAAGGCTCCAGTGGGCCCGGCCCTACAGCTCACACTCTCGGGGCTCCAGGATCCCAGCCAGGAGAAGCCTTCTCAGGCCAGAGAGCTGGAGGCAGGGGAGGAGCTCGCGGCTGTGTGTGCAGCTGCCTACACTGTGCGTATAAGTTCCCCAGGCGCTGTTCCCAGTCGCCCTAAGACCCTCCTGCCATCCCAGAGCTGGGGGAAGGGCTGGCTGGGTGGAAGGCGGGATGCCCTGCCTGCCCTGGAAGGGAGTTCCAGCCCGTTTCTCAGCATCCCGGAGGACTCGTCCTGGTCTCTGGGGTCCCTGTTCGGCTGCACTTCGTGGGGCACCACCTCCTGCCCCAAGCCTGGGAGGGGCTGCCCAGTCTCATGCCTGAGGGCCTGCCACTCTTCCAGATAGAATTACTGGACACTGTGGCCTTAAACCTGCACCGCATAGACAAGGATGTACAGAGGTGTGACCGCAACTACTGGTACTTCACGCCCTCCAACCTTGAGAGGCTCAGAGACATCATGTGCAGGTGCATTGCGGGGCGGGGCTCAGGGTGGGGGGCGGACCCTGCCCCGCCTCCATTACTCTGTGAAATGTTAGGTCTGGAAGGTGCCCTGCTTCTCTCTCCTGCTCCTGAATTACACTAGGCTCCCTCTGCCTGAAGCCTCTTTCCCTGCAGTCCCCTCCCCTCTTCATTCTTAGAGGTCCACCAGACCTCCGCTTCAGCAGCGCTTCATCAGGAAGCTTTTCCTCACCCCCGCCCGGCATACCCAGCATGACAGCCCTGTCTCTTTAAGGCCTGAGGGCCTTGGGGGGTGCCGTGGGTTTCCCTGTTGTCTCTCTGTGTGTGGGGTGCACAGTACATGCCTTAGGGTTGTGGAGAGGCTGACTTCCAGGCAGCAGGTAGCTCCGGAGGCCGTCTCCCCAGGGATCCCGAGGGAGGGGAGGGCGGGGCACAGCCACAGTGACTCTGTCCCTGCCTTCCAGCTACGTGTGGGAGCACCTGGACGTGGGTTATGTGCAGGGCATGTGCGACCTGCTGGCGCCTCTCCTGGTCACCCTTGATGACGGTGAGGGATCGGGGGACGTGGGAGGGCTCCAAAATGATGATGGGGACTGGGCTGTGTAAGCTGCAGAAGGAGGAGAGGGTGGCCAGGTCTGGAAGTGCGGGAATGGGAGCCGGCCCTGTCCCCAGCGTCCCCTGCCCTGCCAGCTTCACGCCTGTCTTCCCCTCAGATCAGCTGGCCTACAGCTGCTTCGGCCACCTCATGAAGAGGATGAGCCAGAACTTCCCCAACGGGGGTGCCATGGACACCCACTTTGCCAACATGCGCTCCCTCATCCAGGTGAGGCTGGTGGCACCCATGGGCACAGGAGCAAGCAGTGCTGGGCTCGCCCCTCGTCCACAGGAAGGCCAGGGAGCATTCCAGAAGCACTTGACATGTCAGCTTCTTTCATTTGAAAACACATAATTTCAGTGTCACAAATTGAGGAGGAGTATGTGAGTGTTGAATGCTCATGCCCACGAAAGTTCTGGCAAATAGTAGGGGTTGCCGATGACATCAGATACCTAGAAAATCGTGTAACTCTAAACATAACACGGCCCAGAGAGGCAGGTGATGGGAGGGGCAGCAGGGAGCAACCCATCCTCCACAGGGAGACACAGAGAGACGCGGGGGAGAGCACGCCTTGGGGCACAGTGCAAGACAGGCCTGCTGCCAGCTCTGGGGATCCCATGTCCCTGGGCATGGAGGGTGAGTGGTGGCCAGAGAGGCGCATCGGCTCAGGGCTCAGTCTCTCTCTCTTTCCCACCCACATAAGATCCTGGACTCAGAGCTGTTTGAGCTGATGCATCAGAATGGAGACTACACCCACTTCTACTTCTGCTACCGCTGGTTCCTGCTGGATTTAGAGAGGTAAGAGTTGGGTTGGATCATGGGGCTGAGGCCAGGGGCAGTGAGGAGATCCCTCTTCCCAAAGCCAACAGTTCTCAATCCTAGCTGTACCTTGGAACCACCTGGGGGAGCTTTAAAAACACGACCAGTTTGGATAAGAGAATTTTAAAAACTAAAGAAAGATTTTAAAAAACACCACCAGTACCCTGGGCCCCACCCAGTCCCAGACTAATAACTGTGGCTACCTGGGCCTGCGTGTTGTGAAATGCTCGCTGACCAGACACAGTGCCTCACGCCTGCAGTCCCAACACTTTTGGAAGCCTAGGTGAAAGGATGGCTTGAGCCCAGGAACTTGAGACCAGCCTGGGAAACAGCGTGAGACCCTGTCTGGTTTTTTTGTTTTTGCTTTTGTTTTTGTTGAGAGAGTCTTGCTGTGTCACCAGGCTGGAGTGCAGTGGCACCGTCTTGGCTCACTGCAACCTCCACCTCCAGAGTTCAAGCGATTCTGCTGCCTCAGCCTCCCAAGTAGCTGGGACTACAAGCAGGTGCCACCATGCCCAGCTAATTTTTTTTTTTTTTTTTTTTTTTTGTAGTAGAGACAGGGTTTCACCATGTTGGCCAAGATGGTCTTGATCTCTTGACCCTGTGATCCACCTGCCTCAGCCTCCCAGAGTGCTGGGATTATAGGCGTGAGTTACCACGCCTTGCCGAAACCCTGTCTTTAATTTGTGTGTATGTGTCCTGTCTTTAATTTTTAAAAAAGAAAGAAAAAATTAGGCTGGGCGCAGTGGATCACACCTGTAATCCCAGCACTTTAGGAGGCCAAGGTGGGCAGATCACAAGGTCAGGAGTTCGAGACCAGCCTGACCAACATGGTAAAACCCCGTCGCTACTAAAAATACAAAAATTAGCCGGGCATGGTGGCATGCGCCTACAATCCCAGCTACTCAGGAGGCTGAGGCAGGAGAATCACCTGAACCCGGGAGGTGGAGGTTGCAGTGAGCTGAGCTTGAGCCACTGCGCTCCAGCCTGGGAGCAGAGCAAGACCCCGTCTCAAAAAACGAAAAAGAAAAAAAAAAATTAGGCCAGGTGCGGTGGCTCACGTCTGTAATCCCATCACTTTGGGAGGCCAAGGTGAACAGATCACGTGAAGTCAGGAGTTCGAGGCCAGCTTGGCCAACAAGGTAAAACCCCATCTCTACTAAAAATACAAGTCAGCCGGGTGGGGTGGAGGGCGCCTGTAGTGGAGGTGGAGGTTGCAGTGGGCTGAGATTGCGCCACTGCACTCCAGCTGGGCAACAGAGTCAGACTCTGTCTCAAAAATAAAATAAAAATAATTAAAAAGAAAACAAAATCTCCCTAGGTGATTCCCAAGTGCCCCAGGGTTGACAGTTGCCACTCTCATAGGTAATGGTTGGGAATCTTTTTGAAACGCAAGCATTCCTGAGCACCGAGCTGGGAGGCCTGTGGCGGTAGAGTTGCTTGGCCAAAGTGCAGGTTTAGAGTCTGCAGGCCCAGTGTGCAGACGTGACCCAGGAAAAGCATGGGCCTTGGTGTGGGGTACAGCACCCATTCTGAGCCAGGCTCTGTGTCGTGGCAAGGATCCACAGTGTTGGCCCCTGAAGCTCTGATTCCTCGCCTGGCTCCGTGTGGAGGCCCATGAGCAGGCCTTACCCGCGTGCGGCTGGGTGCGGCGAGCAGCGGCCCCTCATCTCCCAGAACTGCTGTACGAGGATGTGTTTGCGGTGTGGGAGGTGATCTGGGCAGCCAGGCACGTCTCGTCGGAGCACTTCGTGCTGTTCGTCGCCCTGGCCCTGGTGGAGGCCTACCGAGACATCATCTGCGACAACAGCATGGACTTCACCGACATCATCAAGTTTTTCAACGGTACGAGCTGGGCGCGCCGTCCCGGCTGCCCTTAGCAGGGGTGTGGAGGCCTCACCTCTGCCCGGCACAGAGTCGGAGGGGTCTCAGGGAATGCTGAGGGCCCTTCCCCGAAGGCAGGGATGTCAGGAATCTAACGGAGCGGATGGAGACAGCGGGGCAGTCGGTCACCTCCGAGCCTGCCGCCCTTTCTCTGGGCCTCCTTATAGCTCTCCCGTTTCCCCCAGAACGTGCCGAGCGCCACGATGCCCAGGAGATCCTCGGATTCCCCGGGACCTCGTCCACAAGGTGCAGACACTCATAGAGAACCAGTGAGCTGGGCCGGGAGGCACGGCCATGCAGAGCCTGGGACACCGGGCCCCGGGCTCCGGCAGGGGAGAGGGCAGGGCCACCGCCAACCCCACCTGCTCAGCTCTGTTCCTAACAAAGCGATTGCGAGCCTGGGGTCCGACTCCCGGCAGTGCTGACCCCGCAGGGCAAGTCAGGGGCCAGGATGCCCTTGGACCAGGGCCGCGACGGAGGGGATCAGCCTCAAGGAGCAGCCGCCTTGAGGGACACACCTACTCTCTCCCCTCTCAGACATCTGGGGATAGCCCCACTGCCACCTGCAGCCTCAGCCTGGGACTGTTGCCCATGAGTGAACCTGGGCCCCACAGGATTAACAGGGGCGATAGTGCCTGCGCCCTGCTTAGCTGAGGTGGCAGAGGGCGGAGGGCTCTGTGCCGTGTCCCTTCCGAGGGTCCCTTTGCAGTCCCAGTATACTGTGTGTGCACCAGCCCCAGCTGGAGCAGTGAGAACTGCTGCCGGTGTGGGCACGTGTCTGGGTGTAGGAGACCTGGGCCTCCTTTGGGCCCCTCCCCTGAGAGTCTGGGGCAGTCAGAAGATGTGGGGCCCTGGGTGGGAGCAGCCCACCTCAGCAGCACTGCCACTGCCTTTGGCCACCTGAGGTGCCCCCGGGCCTCCCGGCCCTGTACGGTGTACCTCCGTGTCTCTGTACGGCCTCTCCTGCCACCCCACCTTGCGTTCTGCATTAGATACTTCTCTGAGAACTGTGTAAGTGCTGCTCTTGCCAGTGGATCATCGTGGAATGCAGCCGGAGCACTTGCTCTGAGGATCCCAGGGTGACTGTGTAGGGAACAGTTCGGTCACAGCCTCTCAGGGACAGGCCACAGCTCTCAGGGCTGCCCATCATCTGTCACAGGCGTCTGCCATGTCCCTGGGGCTGAGGGGAGGCAGGGGGATGCATCGGTGTCCCTGTCTGTCCCTGGTGAGAAGCAAGGCTAGCTCTGCCTTCCACCTGCTTCTCAGGATGCCAAGAGGCCTAGGAACCCAGAAACCCCCTTGCAGGAGCTGGCACATGGGAGTGCCAGGAAGGGCATAGCTCCTGCCGCCACACCTAGGCATGCTGCTTGCTCTCCATCCCCCAGTTCCTCCTCCACCCCAGTACGTGCTGGCTGGGCCTTGCCCTGGGACCTGGAGGCTCTGCCGTGGGCTGGGGCCTGCCAGCAGCCACCAAAGCC
This sequence comes from Ateles fusciceps, assembly GCA_036589455.1. NCBI lineage: Eukaryota > Metazoa > Chordata > Mammalia > Primates > Atelidae > Ateles > Ateles fusciceps. The sequence goes on from JAZHEH010000751.1 coordinate 2,139,693, forward strand.
CGGCAGCCTTTCTGCATCTGAGAAACATGACACAGTGCCCTCGGCCCCTCCACATCCAGCACAGCCCGTCCCACCCTGCCCCAGGCGGGGGCCAGACCGCCCACTGCCCATCCTTGTTGTCCATGAGTCCTTGGCCTCCACCAAGCACGTGTGGCCATTGTGTGCCTGCCCTAGTGACTCTGGTTTTGTGAGGAGCAGAGTGTGTATGTTTTTTGCCTCAGAAACTATACTCTTCTGTGTAACAGACCAATAAACAGCATTTGTCAACACTTGAGCCTCTGCAACTACACATGACTGTGTGCCTCTTTAAGCTCCACAGTTGGCAGCCCCCAAAGGCAAGGATGGCAGAAGAACGGATGTTTCAAGAGAGTGGCACTCCAGCCTCCAACCTGGGGGGTATGGGCTGGTCAGGAACTCGGGGTGATAGCCAGACCTCAGGTACTCAGTGCCCTTGAGGGGACCTCGAGAGTCATGCTGGCCCCTCCAGCCTGTGGATGAGAGAAGGTCCTGTCCCATCCCTACCCCCTGCCTGTCTTACTGACCAGGCTGCAATGAGAAGCTGGAGCTTGAGGCCGCTGCAGCCAGTGGTGAAGGAGCCGCCCTTGTGGCTGTGGTTCGCTCCCCTGAGCACTTGGAGAGGCCTGGATCAGGCTGAGGCTGAGCGGAGCATCAGGGGAGTCAGACCCTGCTGAGCTATGGACAGGCCCGGCTGTGACAGGTCTCCACCTCTCTTCCTACTTTTCCCCAGCCTGAGCACTACTGGTTTCATCATTGACGGGTCCATGGCGGAGGACACTAGTCACCCAACATGTTCTCTCGTTCTAGAGGACACTGGCTTCCTGGACATTAGGGCCTGTTGTCAACTCACTCAAAGCTGAAGACCCTAGCCCGTGGTCCTAGCAGGCTGAACCCAGCTTTATGTTAAATATATATACAAAGAAAGAGACAGAGTCTTGCTGTTTCTCCCAGGATGGAGTACAATGCCATGATCACAGCTAACTACAGCCTCAAACTCCTAGGCTCAAGCGATCCTCCCAATTCAGCCTCCCAAGTAGCTTGGGCTACAGGTGCGGTGCACCACCATGGCTCGTTTCTTTTTTTTTTTTTGGAGGTAGGGAGGTAGAGGCAGAGGCTCACTATGTTGCCCAGGCTGCTCTTGAACTCTGGTCTTAAGCAATCCTCTCACCTGGCCTCCTGAAGCGCTGGGATCATAGGCTTGAGCCACTGCACCTAGCCCTGAACCCAGCTTTCAGGACAGAACGCAGACCTAGTGGCCAGAGCTGCCCAAAGAAAGCAGTTGAGGCAGACAGCTCTGGGGCCGGGGAACTTGAAAAGCCCTTCAGGGGAATACCCCCCCCACACCCCAGCTGAGTCTGTTGCCTGCAGGAATCAGAATTCCCTTGCTGCGACCACCTAAAGGAAATTCACCTAGCCTGGGAGTCACCCAGTTCCTTCACACACTTCCATCCTGCCCACCTCCCCCGGACTGCTGGACTGGGATCCTAGGACCAGAAGCGATCCCACAGCCAAAACGTGGGGTGAGCCGGGGGCAGGAAGGCAAGCAGCACAGTGAAGCACAGTGGGCTCCTGAAACACCATCTCAAGGAACCTTCGCACTCTGCAAAGTCAGGTCTTCTCAGAGCAGGAGCTGGTAATGGAAGCACCTGGTTTTATACTTAGATTTTATACATATATATACAGACACACACACACATATATGTATATACATATATATATATATATACTTTCCCCGTTATCCTCACTCCAGATCCCTTTCTTACAGGCTCCAGCTGAGGTGGGGGCGGGTGTTCTTTTTTTTTTTGAGATGGAGTTCGCTCTGGTTGCCCAGGCTGGAATGCAATGGTGCAATCTTGGCTCACTGCAAACTCTGCCTCCTGGGTTCAAGCAACTCTTCTGCCTCAGCCTCCCGAGTAGCTGGGATTACAGGCATGTGCCACCTCACCTGGCTAACTTTTTTAGTAGAGACAGGGGTTTCTCCATTGGTCAGGCTGGCCTCGAACTCCCAAACTCAGGTGATCCGCCCACTTCGGCCTCCCAAAGTGCTGGGATTACCGGTGTGAGCCACTGTGCCCAGCATGGGGGGTGTCCTTTGAGTACAGCTTCTTCCTAAAGATTTAGTCACAGCCCTCAGATGACAGCCAAGTCATCACTGCCAAGGCAGGGTCTTCATCTGTGTTCCCAGTGGGCACAGAGCCTGGCACTGAGTGTGCACCTAGGAAGGGTCAACCCTAACCCTACCCCTTCCCTAAAGCAGCACTAGTGGGCCAATGGAAATGACCCAGCTCTTCCAGGAGCTACCAGCAGAGGGGAGCCTGCATCTCACAAGTGAAAGAGGCAGGCGCGGTGGGGAGGGCTGGATTCAGAACTTTCATTTTAATTTTTAAAACATTTTTGAGACGGAGTCTCGTGGCACAATCTTGGCTCACTGCAGCCTCCGCCTCCCGGGTTCCAGCAATTGTCCTGCCTCAGCCTCCTGAGTAGCTGGGACTACAGCCACCATGCCCAGCTAATTTTTGTATTTTTAGTAGAGACAGGGTTTCATCACATTGGCCAGGCTGGTCTCAAACTCCTGATCTCAGGTGATCTGCCCGCCTCGGCCTCCCAAAGTGCTGGGATTACCATGTGAGCCACCGTGCCTGGCCTGAACGTTCTTGAAGTCAACCCTTCTTCAGAGAACAAGACATTGTGGCAACCATCCTCTCTTCCTCAAGAATAACCCCTATCCAACCACCTCAGTAAGAGACGTGGAGTCAACTCCCCCTGCGGGGACCGGGGGGTCAGACAGGTGCTGTCAGGGTGGAAATGAGAGACTGGGGGACCCTCAGCCAGCCTGGTCTTCAGCAAGGCCCAGAGCAAGCGGCTTCCGGACCTCACGTCCCACACCACCTCCTCCCAAGACAGCCTGCTAAGGGCTGGTTCCCCTGGCCATGGGGGAGAGAGAGATACAGCCACAGGGACAAGGGGCTTCCAGGCTGAGAACACGGCTCTTTGGCCTCTGACCTCCAGCCTCTTCTTGTTCCTTTCCCTCAGAGGCAGCTTTATGGACTCCCGGCCGGCCTGTCATGACCATACCCCCAGAAGCGCTCACCCTCTGTGCCCAGATTCTGGGGCACCGCCCTTGTACCTTTTTACTGGGTCTGAGTCTAGGACTGGCCTTGGGTGCCACAAAGGGTGGCAGATGCTAGGGGAACTGTGAGCTCGAGCTGGGGTTCTCACTGCAGCTCCAGCGACATCTCCTGCTAGCCGGTGGCCTTAACAAGCCACTTGGCCACCTCAATCCTGTCTCCTTATCTGCCAAAATGGGACTAATTCTTGCTTATTTACTTCACTGGGCTGTTGAAAGATGAAACAAGATCACGCTTGTAAAACGGTCTGAGGAAATAGAATGCTTTGCAGAAGTTTAAGACTGACCAGAACTGCCATTTTCAGAGCTGGCAGAGGCCCCAGGTGGGAGCTGCCTGAGGACCTGCTGAGCATACGGGATTGCGGCAGGTGATTCGCTGCTACTGCTGGCCTTCCCTACAGGCCTGTGCCTCCTTTCGCAAGAAAATGACCCAGATGCTGCAGGCTGGCAGCTCCAGCTCAGGTTTCAGTGCAGGTTTATTTCAGTTTTATATTTTATTCCAGGCAAGTGCTTATTACATGGATAGTATTCATGTCTCAGTAACTGAAGTCTTGGAGCATGAACAGCCACTAGAATACAGTTCAATAGTAAAAATACAATATGTACAAAATTAGGGTTTTTGTAGTTTTGTTTTTTTCCCCACACAGCAGATGTATCCAAACACATAAAAATCTCTACAGTCTGGGGTCGCTACAGTTTATATTTCAGGAAACAGAGACACAGTGACCAAGTCCTCACTGTAAACAAGGGCCACCTCTTGGGGGGGTTGGGGGCGGAGCCCTGGGATGGGGGGGAGAAGCAGCTGTTTCTGGAGGGAGCCAGGGTTGTGGTGACCTCCCCAGTTACCCTCCAGGCATTCCCTGCCTTCTTTGGCCCCCCCCAAGGAACCAACCTCCCCCTCTCCCCCGAGGTAAGGACTCCCAGCCAGTGAGCCACTCTGAACATCAAAAGGTAAAACACGCATGAGAGGTAAGATGTATGCGTGCATGTGTGTGTATATGTATGTGTGTGTGTGTGTGTGTGTGTGTGTGGCCCAGGCTGGAAGGGCTAGGGAGGGGAGGGGGCAGGCGGTCCCACAGGGTGAGGACAGATGTGGTCCTGACAGCTCTCAGGGGGAGGCGCCCAAGGAAGGGCCAGGTGGTGGCTGCCCACTTGGGCACACAGCATCACAGCGTTCACAAACGATAACAAAAACAACAGCAACACCCATCGTCACCAATCTGGACATAGTCATTCGGCACTAGATTTGCAGGCCCCCACTGCTGGGGGACAGGGGACGGGGGAGGGGCAGCGGGTGGATGATGAGGTATCTGTGCAGGCCCGGGGGCCACTGGCCTCAGGATGCAAGGAGAGGTGGGCAGGCTGAGGGAGGGGCATGCTCTGACCGCCCTGTGGGCCTGGCCTGCCACCGCTGTCACAATGTGAACAGCAAAGCTGGCTCTCCCAGAGCCGAGGGTCTGGTGGAGCTGGCTGTGCTGGGGTGGGTACAGGGCTCAGCCTCTGAGGGGGTGACCTGGTTTGTAGCTGTCCCCTTACCCACACCAGGAGAGAAATATGAAAACAGTCCCTGGGACGTCTCCAGGACAAGGAAGGAACGGGAAGGGAGTTCTTAGCTGTCTAAGGATTCTTCATTTCAAGAGAAAATCTACTCAGGACCTTTGCTGACCTCCTCCATACCTCCTCTGTTCCTGCACTCCAGGAAATCCTCAACTCTGTCCCCACCTGGCCCCCTCGCCTACCCAGGCCCCTGCCCCAGCCCATCAGTGCGAACTTCACACCCAGGGACACTGGCTTCCTCCCGCTACACTGAAAGGCCATTGGTGATTGTGTGTCCAGGTGGGGAGCCGAGCATGTCTGACACAAGGCCACTTGTAATAAACATCCACATACGAGAGGCCAAAGCAGGCTGCCCAGGCAGAGGCAGGGAAAGCCACGCCCTAAGACAGAGCCCCCTGACTCCTCACTCCACGCTCAGCCTTGTCCTTGACCCAACCAAGGACCTTTTTCTCAGAGAAAGGTGGTGTGGCTCAGCAGCCCCCAGGGAGAGCCTCCTCAAAAGTGCCCCTGGAAAAGTGGGGTGTTGAAGGGATGGGAGGACAGGGGCAGAGGGGCTGGCCAGAAGCAGCCCTGGCTCCACCCTCTCTCTTCCGGATAGAGGGGGATGGGAGGACAGGGGCAGAGGGGGCTGCGCAGGAAGCAGCCCTGGCCCTGTCCTCTCTCTTCTGGATAGGTCCCAGGGCTTGTCTGGGGCCAGGCTTAGGGCTTGGCTGGGCCCCCTGGGTTTTTACCTTCCTGGTGCCTTAATGGTGTGGCTTCTAGGCACCTGGGAAACAAGACCAGATGCTGGTCCATGTCTCCTGAGCTGTAGGAGGCACCCAAACTCAGCCCGCCAGGCCCCCTCTGTTCCCTGGAGGAGTGCCCAGCACTCAACACAGGTCAGAGGAGCAGGGGCCAAACGCAGGACAGTGCCCCTCTCTGCTGCCTTCTAGAGGTCAAGAGCCAAGCCCAGGGCTGGGGACTGGGAACGGAGGTGGAGTGGCTCTCCTCCCATCCAGACTCAGGCTGCAGGGGACAGGGAAGGGAACAGGACAGCCGAGTCCCTCCTCCACTGCAGCCTGCCCTGCTGGGGTCCAGAGCCCAGTGGCAGGGGTTGGGTTGGGGCACAGGAAGCTTGGCAGTGGCTGGGTTTGGTTTATTGTTGGTAGAGAATCATTTTAAGTAGTTTCTACAGTAACGAATCACAGTGACTGCAACTGAGTCAGAGAGCCCCAGGCTGGGGCACTTGCCTGTCCAGTGGGACTCCAGGCCAGCCACTTTCTATGATCTGTCACCTGTGCTCAGAGTAGGGCCCCTCACCACCCCAGTCCACAGCTTTATGGGCCAAGTGGCTTCAGTTCTGCTCCCCCATTTCCCCTCCAAAGGCCTGGGAAGAGAACGCTGAGGATCTGGAGGAGAGCTGGGGCCTGGGCCACCTCACCAGACAGCAATAGCAGCAGCAGCACAGGAAGGCAGGGCAGGGCAGGGAGAAGTCAGGGAGTGTGACATCCACATCGCATTGGTTTCTAAGGACAGGGAGGGGGGAAGCAGGAGAGGCGAGGGGAGCTGGCACCGGGCTGGGCAGGCAACACGTTCCACCAGAGTGTCTCAAGTTTTCTCTCTCAGAGTCATTTTACCAAGTCCTAGTGCAGCGCGGTAGCCCCCTGCCCTGTGCCCAACTCCCTGGTGGCCCTTCCCTCCTTTGGCTCAGAGTCTTCGCACCCCCTTCCCCTAGGAGGCCTGGGGGTGGGCGTGGTGGGGGAGGGCCTGGGCCTGGCTGGAATGTGTGGAGCTGGTGGGTGGGAGAGTAGGGACAGGTCCCCCTCCCTGTCCCCACTGGGGGCCTCCTAGTGGCCTCATCCTCAAGCCAGCTTGAGCGTGCTGAACTGGGAAGGAGGGCATGGTGACCATGGTCACGGGGTTGAGCACGGTCTGGCCCACCAGCTGGGGGTGGTGCACCACCTGTGCCCCCCACGGCCGGCTTCGCCATGACAGTAGCCGGGGGCCCCAAACCGGCTGTGCCGTTCACTTGCTGGTGCGAGAGGGTGTGGGCAATGTGGCTCACGGCCACGGGCTGGCTCACTGCCACGGGCTGTGGGTACAAGGGCAGCTGGGAGCCCAGGTGGGCCACATGGTTGAGGGTGGCAGGGTGCACTGTGATGTGGCCAATGGGGGGTGTGGCAGGCGCCAGCTGCACAGCAGGGCTGGGGGCCGAGGGGGCGATGTGGGCGATGTGCTTGCCGCCCCGGCCCCTGCAGAACGTGGTTCACAGTCTGGATGACTGAAGCGTGGGTGGTGGCTGTGTGGGCGATGACCGTGGAGCCGCCCCAGCCGTTGCCACCAGATGGGCCGGAGCTGGTACCAGTGTCTGGGCAGGGGCAGCCGGTTGGGGAGGAGGGGCTGGCAGAGGGGTCTTCTGCTGTGTCTGCGGCTGCTGCACGGGGAGGTGGGCAGGAGACAGGGCCACGGAGTGGGGGTGAGGGTGTGGGTGCGGAGGCAGAGGCACAGGGGCGGTGCTGGGGGGTGGCACGGTGGCCTTCAGCAGCTCCGGCTGGGGACGATGGCTCAGCTTAGGTGGGCCCAGGCCCGCCCGGTCCTCCTCCATATCCTCGTCTATGTTGTCCTCACCCTCTGTGGGGAACACGAGGCAGAAGCAGGTCAGAAGGGCTGGCGAAGCAAGCGGCTGGAGGCGTAGATGCTGGTGGGGGGCGTGGGGATGTGACAGGGCTGGGGCAGGGGCCATCTTTTCTAGTAGGCAAGAGCCTGGCCAGGGAGGCTGGAATTTGAGGTGTGACACCTGAGGGCTGTGGGGCCAGCGCAGGGGTTGGGGCTCACCAGAGGCGGTGGAGGTGGAGGCCTGGTCATCCTCGGGCTGGCCCGTCTGCCGCAGCACACGGTCGATCTCCAGCACGTCCATCCACTGGCTCAGCTCGTGCTTGAGCTCGGCCAGCCGCTGCTGCGTGGCAATCTTCTCCCGCGCCAGCCGCTCCATCTCATGCTCGTATTCCTTCTCCTTCCTCTTCAGGGACTGGGGCACAGAGTAAGGGACAGCAGGACACCCTGAGCAGCAGCCTTGGGGCCTGCAGCCCCCTAAAACCTCTCCCTATCAGCTGGCCCACAGAGACAAGTTTGTGGCAACCAGGGGGCCCAGCTTGACGGAGCTGCTGGAGACCACGCCTGTCTTGGTCCATGCCCCTGCCAGCGAGGCCCAGCGTCCCAAGGAGTGTGGGCTCTTGAGACAGGCCCCCCCCCCCGGAGCAAGCGCAGCCAAGCACGCGGAGCCTTCCCCGTCGTCCACACCAGCTTGCCCTCAGGGGTTTCTGCACCTCTCGCCCACCCCTCCTCCAGCAGCCTGCCCACTTTCCACACTTCTGCCGATACTGTCCTCCGCGGAACCCAGGACCCTGCGCTTCTACCTCCTTGTTCACTTGTCTCCCTGGTAACTTCAATACCCTTGGAAAATGACCCACGAGGTGGTGACACGACCCGCCCCGTCGCATCTCCAGGACTTGCCTCCTTCCTGGCTGCCGTCCGCACCTGCTCGGGACCTCCTGGGCTACTCTCCACCTGCCTGAGCTGTCTGTCGCCAAGGCCCCACTTACACGCTGCTCCCCCACCACCCTGCCACTGCCCTCCAGACTCCCTGGGTGGAACAAGCGCCAGGCCTAGGAATGAGCCCCCCTGTACACCTGTACTTGGGCTAAACTGATCCATGAGGAATGGCTCTTGTGTCCCATGACCCAGCTCCCCCTCCAGACCCAGTCTTTCCGGTGCTCCAACCTGACGCTTCATCAAACCCCTCTTTTAAGTCCCACACACCTCCCTGCTGGCAGCTTTCGCCCAGGCACGTCATGACCACTTGTCCACCAGCCAACCCCGACACGTGTGTCTCTGCTGCCTCCTGAGTCCCTTTCTTACCTGCTCTTGAGTACCTAGCTTCCCAGGCTTACAGGTGCAGGCCCTCGGGCTCTTCACACACACCCCTCGCCAGCCAGCCTTGGCTTTCCTCTCTGAACCCCATGTGCCCTCATCACACACAGATCCTTCTCCCCTCACCCCCTAGATCTTATCTGCCAGTGCCCCAAGACCACATCTGAGCCTTCCTACCCCACTGTCCTTCCCTATCTCACATCCTCCTGCCTCCCAGCCCTTCCTGGCACCTGCACCATTTTCTTTCAGGCTGGTTCAGATTTGGGGTGGATTTTAGTTTTATTCCCCTCCCTACTATTCCCCCAATTTTTTTTTTCTTTTTGAGACCGGGTCTCGCTGTCACTAGGCTGGAGTGCGGTGGCGCAACCTCGGCTCACTGCAACCTCTGCCTCCCAGGTTCAAGCGATTCTCCGGCCTCAGCCTCCCAAGTAGCTGGGATTACAGGCACCCACCACCACGCCCAATTAATTTTTGTATTTTTGGTAGAGATGGTGTTGGTCAGACTTGGTCTCAAACTCCTGACCTCAGGTGATCTGCCTGCCTCGGCCTCCCAAAGTGCTGGGATGACAGGCGTGAGCCACCGCACCCAGCCTACTGGTGTTTTATCTTTGATTCTCCTTCAGCTCCCACCCCTGGTTCTCATCTTTCTTGGTCAACACCTTTTCTTGCTTCTGTCCCCTTCTCTCCCCATATTTCTCACTTCCCTCCAACATGGCGGGGGGGGGCAGTGGTGTGGAGGAGCCTCGGGCCTGAGATTCCATCTGCTCTCCTTCCTGGAGCCCAAAGGCAGGCAAGAGAAGGGGGTGGCATCTCCAGCCTCCCAGCACTGAGGAAGAATGGGGCTCTTCTCACTCCACCCCTCCCTTTCTCCTCTGCCCCCAGAACTGGGCCACTTCTAGGTGGGGCAGTGGGTCCCAGATCAGCTCACACTGAGAATGTAAGAACTGCAAATAAAATTTCTATGAAGTTTTGTGTCTCAAAAAAAAAAACAACAAAAAAAAGATGGGGTGAGGTAGAAGAGCCCCATCTGACTGTACAGGAAATGGGAAGCTGTCAAGTAAGACTTCATCAGGACTGGCTCATACAAAGTATCTCATGTTTGTCTTCCACCTCAACACACTGTCCCTGTCCGAGCTGTGAATGAAGGTGAGGTGGCTGCCTAGTCACTTTACATCCCAGAGTCCATGGTGGCCAGGAAGAGCTATGCAGCGTGCTGGCTCGGCCTCAGGTGAAGGATCTGGAAGGGTTCCTTCCCACCTCTGTCCTGTCTCTCCCCCGCATCACAGGGCGAATCACAGGAGACCCATTTTCTCCTGCTTTCATCCCCTAGGGCAGGATCCCCAGCCCCCAGGTACTGGTGTGTGGCCAGTCAGGAACAGGCCCGCACAGCAGGAGGTGAGCACCAGTGGAGCGGGACCACCTGAGCACAGCCTCCTGTCAGATCAGCGGGATATTCAATTCTCACACAAGCACGAACCCAAGTCTGAACTGTGCATACCAGGAATCTAGGTTTTGTGTGCTCCTTAGGAGAATTTGACTAATGCCTGATGATGTGAGGGAAAAGTTTCATCCCAAAACGCCCCCAGCTCCCCCCCATGGAAAAATGATGTACCTCCCTGTTGCCAAAAAGGTTGGGGGATCACTGCACTAGGAGCCGTTTTGCTGTTCTGTAGCAGCTTTTCCTGACTGGGCCTGGCAAAGTCTCCAACCCCACCCACCAGTGAGGCCAGCTTCCCCACACCCCCTCCTGCATGCATTTCTGCCCTCACCAGGAGGAGACGTCTCTAATCACCAGTGCCTGCAACACATAACCCAGACAGACCATGTCTGTCCTGGCCTGAAACCTGGCAGCCTGACACTTCTGATGCCAGTCCCAGGCCACACAGCTTGCTCCGTCATTCTGGCTTTCACTGTTTCTCCCCCGTTTTCTGGTAAGAAGACAGCAGGAAACTCCCTTGCCCCTTCACACACACCTGTGTGGCTTTTTTTTGGAGACAGAGTTCCGCTCTGTTGCCCAGGCTGGAGTGCAGTGGCACAATCCCCCGCTCACTGCCACCTCCACCTCCCAGGTTCAAGTGATTCTCCTGCCTCAGCCTCCTGAGTAGCTGGGATTACAGGCATGCACCACCATGCCCAACTAATTTTTGTGTTTTTAGTAGACGCAGGGTTTTGCCATGTTGGCCAGGCTGGTCTTGAACTCCTGACCTCAGGTGATCCACCTGCCTCAGCCTCCCAAAGTGCAGGGATTACAGGCGTGAGTCACCACACCCAGACTGTGTGGCTTTTCACTGGCTCTATTCAAGCGCCAGGGGCTGGCTGTGACACCCGATGAGGCCATGTCAACAAAGGCGACAGGTGAGTCAGGCGTCACTTGAACCCTGCTGCTGAGGGCTGGAAGCAGCAGTCCTGAACTCTACTCAGCTGTGGGTAGGATACATACCTGGACCAGCGAGTGACATGGGTCAAAAGCTTCCTCTTCTCACCTAGCCCCTGCAGTTTCCCCAGGGTCTAACGTTAATCCACACTGCTTCCTTCTAAACCCATTTCCTTTCTGTGACTACCTGGATGCCCGGTTTGGTACCTGTCTATTCTTCTATCTGTCCCCTTTACCGTGGCTGTCTTCAAATCTCTGACCGCCTCCAAGCCACTTACTGTGGATTCTGGCTGGAGACCACTGCCCTCTTCCCGCAGCTTCCTGCTCTCAGCATACAACCCAATCCCGGTCTCCACAGCCCCACCGGTCTCTCCAGGACCAACTCTCGCCTCCAGTGCGCGCTACTGCGCGGGAACCTTCCTGACCATGTTGTTTACTCTTAGAGACGGAGGTCTCACTCCACGGCCCAGGCTGTCCTCACACTCCCCGGGCTCAAGCGCCCTACTGCCCTGGCCTCCCGAGCTGGGACTCAGGTGCCAGTCACAGTGCCAGACTTTTACTTCCAAAAACGCATCCTGTTCCCTCCTGCTGGAGAAAGTGGGGGTGGCCCCTGGGCTCCCGGCCTCTACCTGGCCTCGTCCCACCCGGACTTATCCTGCAGGTCTCGGCTCAAAGGTCCTTTCCCTCAGGAACGACTGTCCTCCCTCCCCACAACAGATCCGCCGCCCGGTCCCTGTTAGGCCCAGAGGGCCGTTTTCCGCAGTGACTTGTTCCCCATCTACCGCAGGACAGAGCCTGGCAGGCCGGAGACCCCCCGCTTTTCTGCTTGCTCGCCACCATGTGCCCAGAAGCAGAGGCTTCGCTAAAAGCTCCTCGATGAACACATGAACAATGGTTTGCGGACAGGCCTCTGAGTTTTCTGCCTCTGTGACCAGCACAGCGAAGTGTCCCTTCTGGACAGCCCGGGCCCACCCCGGCTCCTACTTCACGGGGCCGGGCCCCTCGAGATCTCCTTCTGCGGCTGCCGCTGAGTCTCCTTCCGATTCGTGTTCACACCCACACGTTACGCAAGGCGCCCTCTGCAAGCGGTGTCTGCGAAGAGGAACTCTCCCTGCCAGCCTTCCTACTTCACAAAAAATCAACGAACGTCGGGAGTGCCGCGAAGCGTCTGCGTGGACACCCTCAGCCCCGAGACCAAACTACAACCTAGCCCTCGTTCTGCAAATCCCTCCAAAAAATAAGCCACCGGCCAGTCGCGGCCTCCGGGCCCCTCTCCCGCTCCCTGCCGCGACGCCCCGCCCCGAAGCACGCGCGCACCCACGCGGCCGCGGCTTCCCTACGTCACCCCCGCCGGCCGCCCCGCCCCCGCGCCTCGGAAGCACCGCCCCCGCCCGCTGCAGCCAATCCGCGAGCCCCGTCCCGCCCCGCCCCCTGGCCGGGAAGACGGGCGGAGGGCGCGTTCGCGGGAGACCGCCTCCGCCCCTCCCTCAGCAAGTCAGGCTCCGGTTACCTCAGGGCTGTGACCCTGCGGTCGAGGCCGGGGGAGGGGCGGCGCCCGCGGCGGGCTCCTCAGGCGCTGGACCCTCCTCACCAACCCTCCACGGGGCCCGTGACGCCGCGTCTACCCCGGAGCTTCCTCAGCGGGTGGACAGGGAGAGTCCCGGCTCGCCGCCTCCGCCCCACGCGGGCTGGGAGCCCCGCGTCGCTCCATCCCCAACTGCTCCGCGGCCGCCCGCCCATCCCCCACAGCCTCCGGCCCGGCGCGCGGAAGCCCCACTGGTTTCCAGGGAAACCGAAGCTCAGGCGCCCATGGCAACTGCCTGACGTGGCGGCGCCCCGGCCCCAGCGCTGCAGAGGGAGCGACGCCCAAAGGGAGGCGACGCACAGCCAGGAGGGCCCCGAAAAGGGACCCCCCCTCTTCTTAGCGCAGGAGGAAGGAAAGCGTGACGTTTTTCAGCTCGGCGGCCCCGGGGCTGTTTGCCGCCCAGTCAGACCGCAGTTTTCCCCCGCCCCAGGCGTAACCCCACCCTCGGGCCGTGGCGCCTCCACGCGCGCCCCGAAAGGACCTTTCTCCTCCGGGGTAAACGGGGCTTGCCCCGCGCCGCAGCGTGGACGGGGACCACACCAACCCTCCCCGCAAATAGCGACACTCAGGCGGAATCCGGGCTCCCCATGCCCTTCCCACCCGCGGCTGCACCAACACGCGCGAGGCGGGAGCCGCCACCGGGACTCGCCCCAGCCGTCACGACGCGCGCCTCCGGGCCCCGGGGACACCGAGGCTGTGGGGGGCCGCGCAGACAGTGGGGCTCGGGAGCGGCGGGGGAGGGGAGCCGCGCCCTCCTCTGCGCACGCGCGCCCTTCTGGGCAGGGAGCCCCGCTGACGTCAGCCGGGCCATGTGCTCGGCGCCCGCGTGGAGGCGGGAGGGAGGCGGGGGAGCCGCCGGGGCGGAGGGCGGGGCGCGGCCGGGGAGGGGCGGCGGAGGGCGGGGAAGCAGGCGCCGCGTCGGCCTCCGGGCCCCATACCTGGATGTACCGCAGCGCCGTCCGCAGCACGCTCAGATTCGACGTCTTCTTGTCATCCACGTTGGGGGATGTTACGCTTCAAGGTCTCAAAGCACTCCTTGAGATGGGCCCTCCTGGGGAGAGGGGCGAGCAAAGCCGGTCAGCGGGGGCGGGGGCGGGGGCGGGGGGGGAGACAGGGCTCGGGAGCTGGGGCCGCGGGCGGGCGGGGCGCGGACCACGCACACACGCACGCGCACACACACCTGTTCTTCTCCAATTTGTTGTGGACTTCTCTGGTTCCGATCCTGAAACCCAGACAGATAGGAGGCTCAGGGAGGAGGACTCGACTAGACCGGCTTCCTCACCCGCACTGCCACCCCCCCAAATTTCCACGGGTTGTCCCCAACATTGTCTTAAAGCAGAATGGGAGATGTTCGCCATGTGCCATGTTGTGCCCACCTCCGGGAGGGCACATCTGTGCTCATAATCGCAACCCCTGTCACCCTCCGTCCCACCAGGAGGGAGACATGAGGGCTCCTGGGGCTCAGAAGCAGCCAGTGGACCCCAGTCCTAACCCAAGAGGCTCATACTCTGTCCAGAGGCCTGGGGAATGCCTAAGCCTTAGCCCTGGAGGGCGTTAGAAAACACAGAAGCCTGGGAACGGGGCAATGGGGCATTCCTTCTCGGGACAGAGATGGGCACAGTGAGAACATGTTCAAATACAGGGGGCACCTCTAGGCTGGGGAGGCAGGACACACCTTTGAAGCCCCAGCCGGGAGGCCACTTTCTCTTGCACACACAGCCCAGTGGGTGGCCAGCTCTCCTCTCCATCCCACCAGCCAGACTCTGCTACACCCCACTCACCCCCCGGGCCTCTTCTTCTGTTCGCTGGATTTGACTTCTTCAGCTGGTGCCAATTTCAGGGTCCCAAGCGTGGGTGGAGGCGGCTGCTGGGGGGGGCCAGCTGGGGCTGGACTCCAGGGTGTGGCGCTATGGTCAGGATAGGCGTGGGGAGGGGCTGCAAAGGCTTGGGGCTGCCAGTGGGTGGAATGGTGGTCTTCGAGTCCGGCAGTAGGGGGAGCAGGGGTGGGCACCTGCGGCCTGCTGGGCAGGGGGGCAGGCTCCTTAATGCTGAGTCCAGGGGTGCTGACCAGGGCCGGCTGACGAGGCACCAGGGGGCAGAGGCTGGGCTGTTGGGGGCAGGGGTGGGGGTGGGGGCAACGGCTGAGGGGGAGTTGGTCACCACAGGAATAGGAATGACAGTCAGTGGGGCAGGGGTGGCAAGTGGTGGTGGGGGTGCTGGTGGGGGTGCCGGCGGGGACAGAGGCAGGGGTGGTGCCTCGATTCGGGGTTCCTCCACAGGAAGGGCATGTGCCAGCCGGGCCAGGCTGTTGGCCTTCTTCTGCTCCTGCTCCCGCTCCCGCTCCAAGCGAGGCCGCTCCTGCTCCTCTACGCACAGAGAACACAAGGGAGGGGGAGGGTCTCAGCGGGGCCACAGCCTTCCCTGTCCTCCAGCCCTAACTTGGCCTCTGACCACAGCCCAGCCAGGACTCAAGTGACACCCCTGCTCCACCAGAGACACCACAAATAACCCACCATTTCAGCCAGGCACGGAGAAGTCCCAGGGGCACAGCAGCAAACAAACCAAGCAGACCTGGTCCCTGCCTCCACGGAGCAGGAAGACAGGAATGGGGGCAGACAGTCCAGGCTGCAGCAGGACAGACGGCCGTGGAAGGGTGGAGCAGAGCTGTCAGAGGGTGCTGGGCCTGCCAGCCTGCACCGTGGGAGCGGCGAGGGTCAAGAGCTACATGGCCGAGGTGGGCAAGGCGGGCAGTGGCCTAGCCACCCAAGACTTCACATCGGAGAAGGGGGTGTGCTGAGAGCCCAGCTCCCGTGGAAGGCCTTAAACAATGTTTACCAAGAGTATTCTAGAGGCAAGCAGTGCCTGCATGGCACAGATGAAGTAAATGAAGCTGACAGGGCAAAGTGATTTGCTGCGGGTCCCAGCAAGCCTCCTGACACCTGGGGGCCACTTGCCATGCTCACTAGGAAGCGCCTCGCACTCACAGTCCCTGGATCCTCACAGGGGCCCCACGTCACATCGTAGGCAGGAGAGGGATGTCACCCTCATTTCACAAAAGCGGAAATAGCCCAGGACTCCTGAGTCCCAGGGTAGATCCTAATAACTCTGTTTCCTCAGGGGTCATTCAACAATACACTTCGTCCCTCTGACCCTTCTCGTGGTATAACTCATTTCTCCCAAATTGCCCCCATCCCACCACCACCAGCAGCACCAGCATGCCCTGTCCTGCAGGCCTAATGCATCCTCTGACATCCTCAGTGACACCTCACTCAACCTGAGACACCACAAATACCCGACCAGTCCAGCTGGGCAGTGGAGAAAGTGTACCTGCCTGGTTCTGGGTGAGAGAGGGCAGGTGAGGAGGAGGTACAGGCAGCAAATTTTTCTCCCAAACGAAGGGGCAGAGGCAGGTAGAAAAGAATGCTGGGGTCTGGTGCCGTGGCTAACGCCTGTAATTCCAGCACTTTGGGAGGCCGAGACAGGTGGATCAGGAGGTCAGGAGTTCAAGACCACCCTACCGAACATACTATGTTTGGTATTTTAGTCTCTACTAAAAATACCAAAATTAGCTGGGCACGGTGGTGCACACCTGTAATCCCAGCTACTCGGGAGGCTGAGGAGGAGAATCACTTGAACCCAGGAGGCAGAGGTTGCAGTGAGCTGAGATCGTGCCACTGCACTCCAGCCTGGGCAACAAGAGCAAGACTCTATCTCAAAAAAAAGAGAAAAGAATGCTGGGTTCTTCGGTAGGGGCGGAGCAGGCAATGGACCCCACCATCCATTACTCCTCCCACCTTACTGCTCAGTGTCTCTGCTGAAAGCCCAGCAGGAAGGCGAGGCCCACTCAGAAGCTGGCTTCCAAACCGGGAAGAGGAGGCCCCTCCATCTCCAGCCTGCCCCATCCTCCCACAGGCCCCACCATTCTGGTTCCCTGGCTAGCGGGCTGACCCAGACCTTTGGAGTCTGCAACCCCGAGGCTAGGGAGCCTCTGGACAAGCAGCCCACTCCTCTGGCCCCGGATGCCCCACTCTGCTTACAGCCTGGGTTGGTGGACACGCCCAAACACCCCAGGCTAGGCATGGCTGCAGGGGTGGGGGAGGGGAATGGGAGTCAGCTAAGGCCCCCTGGGGAGGGAGGGCACCCACCTCCCACACTCTTACTGGCTCAGAGGCCCCAGAAAACCCAAGGCCTTAGGCCCCATTGACCAATCAACAACTGGAGTGTGAGCCAGGCCTGTTCCCAGCCCCGCCTTCCCGCAGAGGGAAGACTCCGAGGAGGAAGTGGAGGGGGGAAGTGTCCCAGGAGGGGGAAGCCTCACTGGCTTCCCAGGGCTGGGCCGGCCAGCGGGCCTCCGCCAGCTTTCCCCAGCCCTTCGGGAAGGGGGCGATGCCAGGCTGGTGAAGGCCTGCTCCAGTTCGGGGAAGCCCTGCTTTCCAGGCTTAGATTATAGCCCGGGAGAAAACCAGCCCTGCATTTCCGCTTCCCACAGGTTTCCCACAGGTGCGCTGGCCAAGCAGCCTGCTGAGTTCCAGTGACAGGGCCCTTCTCAGGAGCAGCCTCAGTTGTCCCCAGTTCCCCCCGACCCCAAGACAAGGCTCTGGATCCCAGGGCCCAACAGCCCGCACCTCCATGCCTTTGGCTGAGACAGACCTAAATTCTCATTGGCCTTGGGACAAGTGCTCCATTCTCCCTAGGCAGAGGGACAGTCAGGGTGGGGTGCTCCCTGAGTCACAAGGACAGGTGGGACCCCAAAGTGCAGGCCAACCCCCATTCCCCGTATTTTAAATCAACCCCAGAGCTCACCTGGGAGATAGCAACCTCCTTCTCACCTGCCCTCTCTCACCCAGAAGCAGGCAGGCACACCTCACAGGTGCCAGGAAGGACCCAGTTACACCCGGAGCAGCATGAAAAAGCTCCCCCGGGTGGTGAGGAAGAGGAGCTGCCCAGCCAGATCCAGCCCACCAGAGCTTCCTGCCCCTTCACTCCCAGCAGCGACCCTCCCTTTGCGCTGGAGAACCGCCAAACTGGTGGTGTCGGGTCTTCTCTCAGGAGCAGCCTGTGCTTTGGCTCTTTAAAAGAATGTTCTGTGCATCCGCCAGACCGGGTGCCGCTCCCTCTCACATGTTTCCCTGGGCTCCACCCAGAGGATGCCCCCAAGACTGTAGCATGGCCCCTCTGCAGTGACCTAGGGGCCGTGGCTTCAGCCCACAGTCAAGAGCATGGGCAGTGTTCTCCCTTCAACCTTCCCAAGCGACTGTGGCCCAGGCGCTCCGAAGGCACAGGGCTAGGGTGCAGGAGTCCACATGGGTGGGCCCCAGCAGGCACCGGAATTCTCCTGTCTCCATGCTACACAGGGGGCCTGGTGCATAAGGCAGGCCCAGGGTAAGCCTTGGAGACTTGGTCAAGAGTCTCTGGACACTCCAGCCAGCTCCCTCCAATCAAGGCAGAAGAGAGCTGCATTGAGCCACCTCCATGAATGCTGGAAATGATCAGGCCAGGCCCTCTGGCTGAGCACCAGGATAGCTCTGCCCTTTCCTCTCTTCTCTCACAGGTACACATGCCGGCAGGTTCATCAGGCGAGCAACCTGGCTGGCCTAGGTCAGAAAGCCATGCTTGAGGTTGAAAGAACAGACAAGAGGGTCTCTCTGAGTTGGCCCTAGGTCCTGGGAAAGCAGTTCTGGTCAGCAGGTTCACCTGCCATCTCCTTCCTTCCCTTCCCTCCCATTCCTCCCACCCGAGCTCAGAGGACAGAACCTCCAGAGAGAGAAGAAAATGAATTCTGGAGGTGAAACTGCTGGGACGGGTCCGGCCACCTGTATATGAGTTTCTGAGTAGATCTGGCTTTCTAGCACCCACTCATCTCCTGAGACCCCTTACCCAGCACCAAGAAGCCACGACTGGGTGGCTGAACTCAGGCCTGACCCGATGCCCATCACCTGGGGGAGGCGCAGGGCTCTGTCACTTCTTCAGAGAGAAGCTTTCCAGGTTCCTCTGTGTCTCCTCCCATCTTACTGTTCAGCTCTGGGCTTTCTTAGTTGGGAAAGGGAAGGCGAAGTGAGTTTCCCTGGAGGCCACAGCAGGGTCAATCCTGTTGGCCCCAGAACAGTGCCTGACACACAGTAGGTACTCTTCAACTGCAGCGTGTTGATGGCGGCAGCAGGTGACTTAGTCTCTCCAAACCCTGTGCACGGTCTTCCACTGACCCCTGTGCCCATACTAGGACATTCCTGGTCACCACCGGCACGCTCCAATGTCAGACTCTGTTCTGGACCACCAAGGCAACAGGCGGGGGAGTGCAGGCGACATCCCTGCCCATCAGTTCTGCAAAACCCAGACATCTGGGTCTCACGTATCTCGAGTGACTCTTGACCTTGAGAGGCCGGTCGCCCCTACTAGGCTGGCGGCCCCGCAGCTCCCCCCGCCCCTTGCCCGCTGCCGCCCCCCCCCCCCGACCCCCCCCCGCCCGCCGCGGCGGCGGCACACAGCGGCGCGCGCGCACACAACACACTACTACCTCCTGCATGACTCATCATTGAAGCAACAATAGGCAGAGAGAAAGGAAAGGAGGGCGAAGCACTCTCTCCACCACAGCCGACCCTGCCGGGGGCTTCTGGGGAGCAGAGGGCACAGGAGTCCCCCGGGTCCTGCACACACACCGTTTCTGGGCCAAGGTCCCGGCAGAAGCCTGGAAAAGGGGAGGTCTTTTCCCACAGCCCGTCTTTCTGCAGCACCCTGAAGCCAGGGACCACCAACGGGGTGCGTGAAGACAGGAGGCATTAGTCTCTTCCCTTTTTCGAGGGAGCGCCGAAGTTTGCCCCTTCTCAACCTGGCTCATTCCAGCGTGGCCCCGGGTGATGCAAGGGGGGGCCTGGTTGGAACGTTTTGGGGGTCAGTGAAAAATGAGAGCTCTAAACGTCTCGTCGCCCTCGATTCTGAGAGTTTCCCTTGCCTCGGGATCAAACACAGGTTAGGGGAGAGGGCCGACAGGTGAGCTCGGCTCCTCCCTCGCAGGGCAAAGGCTCTCCCTGGGAGGTGCCCAGAGGCCGGGGCCCGGGCCCAACCCTGCGCAAGGCCCCTCGCAGCCCCGCCCAGGCCCCGCCCCCGGCCAAGCGCAAGGCAGTGAGGAGGGGCCGGGCCGCTCAGTCCCCAGCAGGAGTGTCCCCGGTGCACGTGGTCGGGGGCGGAGCCCGTCCACGTCACCACCCGGTGTAACCAACGGGCTTGGAACGCAGGCACACGCAACATTCCAGGCGAGAGCGGGTTTGGAACGCGCAGACACGCCACATTCCACACTGGCTAAAGCGGGGTGCAGCGAGGGGGGGCCGGGGCTGCCCCGACAGCGACCCGCGGGCCATTTCGCGAACGCCCAATTAGCCCGGCTTTCACGCAAACCCCGGACGCGCGGCCCAGCCCAGCTCTGGGAGGCGGGGTCAGGCGGGGCTGGCCAGGATCATAAGACACGCGATGTCATTTCATTCTGCAAAGGCCGCCTCCGCCCTAAGCGGCGCGTAGATCTGCCGGGAGCGCCCCCGCACCCTCCCCATGGGGCCAGGGGAAGCCGAAGAGCTACTCGGCGTAGAGTAGTCCCCACCCCCCACTCCGTTACACACACGCCCACTCGTGTGCTATACACACGCCCGTGTACACGTCCGTTCATCTGCTCTTCCCGAGGCTCACATCACACATCCCCCGTGCACACACGCACGCACACGCGAGCCTGCCACCCCCACGCAACACCATTCCTCACCCCACCCCCCGGCTCACACATCCTCAGCGCCTCCGAGCGCAAAAGCAGACCCCGCGGAAGGGGCACGGGGGGTGCCAGGCAGCCGGGGTGGCGCCCGCAGGAGCCGGGTCCCTCGCTGCATGTTAATGAATTCATTAATTAATTTCAGTGCCCACATCACCCCTCCCCGGGCGGCGGCTCTCGCGGGGGAGCCCAGAGCTGCCAGGCTCCGCAGGCCGCCCGGGAGGGGGGCCCTGTCCGCGGTTCCGCCTGGGTTCGGGGACCGGGGTCACTCGCTTCCCCTTCCCCCGGTGCCCCAGGGGCCCAGCCCGGCCGCTCACCACGTGCTCTCTGTTGTTGCTGCGCTTGCCATTCCAGGAAGCGGGCCGCCTCCAGTAGCGTCTCTATGCTCATCGCGCCGAGAGCCGCCGGGGGCGCGCCGGGGCCGAGGCTGCGGCCCGCGAGCCGGGCACAGGTCAGGCTGGCGGGCAGGCAGGAGGGAGGGATCACCTCCGGGGGGGCGACAGGGCTGGGCGGCGCAGCGCACTCCGCAGGGAAGAACGGGGAGCACGGGGAGAAAAATCAATGTCTCTCAAAAGATTTGCAAAATATAAATTTGCAAATTTTAAAAAATGGAATGCAAAAAGAAAAGAGGCGGCACTGCCTCCCTTCTTCCCCTCCCTCTCTACCTCCCTTCCGATGCCTCCCGCCCCGCGGCCCCCAGGAGTCCCGCCGACAAGAAAGGGCTTTGCAACAAGATGGCGAGGAGGCACCGACACACACAACAAGGGAAGGAGCCGCGCTGCCCCCGGCCGCCGCCCCCGCTACTACACCGGGGCCGCAGCCAAAGCCCGGACCGGAGCCCCGCCCGCAGGGCCGCGGCGTCTCGAGAAGGAGGGGCGGGTCCTGCCCGGCTGGCCCCGCCCACCGGAGCCGAAGCGCGCACACGTGGCCCGGGCGGGGAGGGGAGAGGTTCCAGCGGGGTGTGCGCACCGCGGTTCCGCTTTCCCGCTGGCCCCGCCCCGGCTGCGAGCCACAAGTTGGGCTGGGGCGGTGCGTTTGGGTCATTCACGACGAAATCTGTCCTGCTGAAGGGAGGGGAAGGGTGGACAATCAGAGATCCAATCAGGATATTCCGGGTCACGGAAGTCTGGGGGAATGGCAGAGATGGGCCTGACCCTGGGTCTCCACGCTCCACCCACTCGCGACCTAAATCCCGCAATCGCCGGGCTGTCGCAATTCCCCCGGGATCCGCCCCTGGGCGGAGCTGCCGGCGGCTGGATACTGTCACAGAACCAGCGGAGGGGGAGCGGAGCGGTGATCCGGTTCCGCGTTTTGTCTCCGTTCCTCCCCCCCGCAGTGCGTTCGCATCCTCTTAGGCGACGTCACCGGGCCGCGGGCCAATGGGCGGGCAGGACAACACGGCATGGAGCAGCTCCACATGGACACCCCGCGCCGCCAGCCTTCGGTTTAAAGGGCCAGTGTTTGCTGGTCACATTTGCGGGTGAGGATGGGGCCACTGAGCGAACCTAGGGTGGGACGCCGTAAGGGGAATCCCGCAGTCGTGCCCCGGCCTCCCCATTCCTTTTCGCTACCCTCCATTTAAAACCAAGCCTTTATCTTTCCTTCCCCTAAACTCCAGGCTTTGTCCACGCGTATTCGATGTGGGGTGGAGACACGGACTGTGCCACCCCAGGGGCCACCCTGTACTCTGGGGCCGGGGAAAGCGGCCGCAGCCTAGGCTGGGGGCGGGGCCCGAATCGGGAACAACAACGTGGAGGGCGGAAGCCCGGCCCTCCCCGCGGCTGGAGACCGGCGGTGGGCGGGGCGCGGGGGCGGGTCCGCTGCGTCCGGCTGGAACCGCGCTCTCCGGAGGGCGGAGCCCCGCCGCCCGCCGCCCGCTTCCTCCTGGCGCGAGTGTTTAGGGGCGCCCGGGTGCAATCGGAACGTCAGCCCTTTGAGGCAGGCTGGCCCTAAATCCTCTCACTTCACAGATAAGGAAACTGAGGCCGAGACGGGCAAGGACTCGTCTAAGGTCATTCCGATTGCCACCTGCTCCTCTCCCCCGTGGGAGAAGCACTTCTCCCTGACCCCAGGGACGACTCTGAAGCCAGTTCTGGGGAGTAGGGCCCCCAAATTAGAAAAATGCCAGGGAGGAATGGCAACCCAGACCATTTAACACACTGTGACTGGGGCAACAAAAATCTTCACCTGAGACCCAGCCCTGCTGTTCTGCTTCCTCGGTGGCAGCCACACCAACCCACTGGTACAGCGGCAGCAAGACACAGGGCGGCTGAAAGCTCATTTGGAGCGTCCCGGAGCACGTCGATTGTGCTGTGCCAGTGGTGGGGGTACCCCCTTGTTCTGGCCCCAGGCTCCTTTCTTTGCTAACCGATCCAAGAAGAGGGGGACAGTCAGTGGCAGTGGGTTCAGAACTCCACAGCCGCGGCTTTCCCGGCACACAGAGCCAGAAAGCAAAGCTTCATGAGGCTGAGAGGCAGGCCAATCCATTCCATCACATGGCACCCTCGGAGCGTTCCTATTTTGAGGACTGGTTCAAGAGAGCTAGAGGCATAGGAAACGGGCCTTTGACGGCGTCGTAAAGCATCCTAGGGGGAAAATTGTTTGCAAGCACTAGTCTACAGGGGCCTCTGATCTTTTCACATTTACTGCCCCCGCATCTAGAGCTGAGCGTGGGGGAGGTCGCCAGACGCACATGTCCAGGTAGGTACCACTGACTTTACGATGAAGCTGGAGCAAAGGCGGATTAGAACGGAACAGCCCAGTTCTTCTCCATGAGACGAGTGCCCCTTTCCTGGAAGGGCTGGGTCTGTGCTGGCTAAGGTGTCTGCCACTTGCTACCGGTAGGGTTGGGCTTGGCCCATTCTACACAACTAGAGAAAATGGGAAATTCAAAGGCAATGTAACTAACATAGGCGGCCGTGGTACGGGGGACTCTAAATGGTATCGAAGCCCTCCCTGACTTGTGACGGCTCGACTTTTCAGGTTTACAGTGGTTGCAAAAGCGATAATCTAGCCGGGCACTCAATTTGGGGTGGGGTTATGGTGGTAGGTGGAGGAGTGTCTGTACATAATAGTGACCAGAGATAATGCTGTTGTCCCAGTTCTTATTTTGTGTGGGGTTAGCACCGTGTCAGGTCGTGCTCGGCCAGCCCTCCCTACCGTTCTTAGGTTGCCATGCACTCACACAGCCCTGGAGTTTCTGCTGAAGGCTGACGTCCAGTTTTTTTTTATTCTTCGTCACTGGCCAGCTCTAAACCAGTAAGGAGGCACCTCTCTGAAATGCAGTATTTCGAAGACACTGTTTGCTTCAGGGCTGAGGAAGCAGATGACAGTAGAGTGAGCAGAGATTTGAATGCCAGCGTCTCCATTGCCCCAGTACCCCATCTGCTCCGGAGCTTAGTGATGTTTGCTACTTAAAACAAACAGCCTGACCGGCTTCACATGATCATCTGTTTATTTGGGTCATGTGGGGACAGCAGCCAGGGGATGTTAGGCAAAACAAGGGTTCAGAAGGGAGGCTGTGGCCGGACGCGGTGGCTCACGCCTGTAATCCCAGCACTTTGGGAGGCCAAGACGGGTGGATCACTTGAGGTCAGGAGTTCAAGACAAGCCTGGCCAACGTGATGAAAACCCATTTCTACTAACAAAAAAAAAAATACAAAAAATTAGTTGGGCGTGGTGGCAGGCGCCTGTAATCCCAGCTTCTGGGGCCGTTAGGCAGGAGAATCGCTTGAACCTGGGAGGCAGAGGTTACAGTGAGCCGAGATCGCACCACTGCACTCCAGCCTGGGCAAGAGTGAGAGACTCTGTCTCAAAAAAAAAAACAAGGAGGCTGTTTCTGGGCCTATTGTTGCCTACAGGAGCCTAAAAATGGCCAAAAAGAGTATTTCATCAAGCAAGCTTTCCCCCACGTGGGGGAATGGACAGTGGGGGTGGGAGATACCTATGGAGGGGGGATGGGAGAGGAATGAATAGGAGGGCTGTTGAACATTTTAGCCCCAGCTTCCTGGGGGTGGAGCCAGGATAAAGGCTGACAACTGTACTCACTCCAGAGAAAGAGAAGTAAGTCTTTTTGGTTTCAGCAGAAAGGTTAGCAGGTTTGGGGAATTATCCAAAGGTCAGCAATCTCCAAAAGGTGTTCCTTAAGTTTCTTTTCTTTCTTTTTTTTTTTTTTTTTTGAGACAGAGTCTCACTTTGTCATCCAGGCTGGAGTGCACTCATGTGATCTCAGCTCACTGTAACCTCTGCCTCCCGGGTTCAAGCAATTCTCCTGCCTCAACCTCCCGAGTAGCTGGGATTACAGGTGCATGCCACACACCCAGCTAATTTTTGTATTTTTAGTAGAGACAGGTTTCACCATGTTGGCCAGGCTGGTCTCAAACTCCTGACCTCAGGTGATCCACCCGCCTCGGTCTCCCAAAGTGCTGGGATTACAGGCTAAGCCTCCATGCCCAGCTGTTCTTGAAGTTTCTTCATGGCTTCTAGGTGCTTCACCTTTGAGCAGGGAGAAAACCTGGGCTACCCAGCATTGTGACTTTTTCATGAGAAGATTTCTGTTTTCAGTTTTCCTCCTCAAGTCTCATGCACCCCACTGCCCAGTTCAAATTCCATTATGTCCTCCAGTTTTTTAATCTTTTATTCGTTTACACCAGTCACAACAAGCAGCAGCAATTCAGGCTGGTTGTGGTGGCTCATACATGTAATCCCTTCACTTTGGGAGGCCGAGGCGGGCAGATCACCTCAGGTCAGGAGTTCAAGACCAGCCTGACCAATATGGAGAAGCCCCATCTCTACTAAAAATACAAAAAATTAACTGGGCGTGGTGTCATCACCTGTAATTCCAGCTACTAGGGAGGCTGAGGCAGGAGAATTGCTTGAACCTGGGAGGTGGAGGTTTCAGTGAGCCGAGATCGTGCCACTGCCCTCCAGCCTGGGCAATAAGAGTGAGCCTCCATCTCAAAAAAAAAAAAAAGCAGCACCAGTTCTCCAATTTTTTAATACGCTGAGCCAGAGACATCCCCCTCGGTGAAACTGTCTTCTTCCCATCCCCTAACACTCACACAACAAGCCACGACTCCAGGAGCTATGAAAACCAGTTCCCTGACCCTATAAAGCCGTCATGAGATGGGGGAAGGTGTGAAGCCAAAAGCACAGATGTTCACACTAGATCCCAGAAGGTGTCCCAGCCCTTCAAGCCCTGGCCGCTCATCTTTTGCAAGCAGCTGAGGAGCTTTTCACATACCATCATTAAAACAAGGCCCAAGGGAAAGAGCCGCCTGCGGGATGAAGAGGAGGAAACAGAAGACGAGACACTCAAGACACACCAGGGAAAACCTGTTTCATAAAGAGTTATTGTGTGCCTGACATGACGGTATGTGGTGGGACCGCCGGTAAGCCCGAGTGGGGCGACTGTAGAGTGGAACTCCACTCCACAGTGAGACTTGCAAAAGGTTAGTTCTGCTGTCCCTGCCGTGCTGGGCACAGCAGCAGAGACAGGACTACACGAGGACCCAGAAGGCCCCGCCACGCTCATTTTAGAAGATGTAGCCGGCCTTCTGTGTCCGTGGGTTCTGCCCCATGGAGGCAACTAACTGTGGATCAAAAATACTCAGGAAAAAAAAATAATTCCAAAAATACATTAAGAAATAATACAAATGAAAAAACCAATCCAGCAGCAGAACTATTTACACACCATTTACATGGTAGGAGAGGGGACTTAAAGGATCCCAGGAGGATGTGCGTAGGTTCCACAGAAGGAATTTGAGCATCATCCGTGGACGGTATTCGAGGGGCTCCTGGAACCAGCCCCCATGGGACAGTGAGAAGTGACTGTAATCATTTTTTTCTTTTTTGTTTTTTGAGATGCAGTTTCGCTCTGTTGCCCAGGCTGGAGTGCAGTGGCGCAATCTCGCCTCACCGCAACCTCCACCTCCTGGGTTCAAGCGATTCTCCTGCCTCAGCCTCTTGAGTAGCTGGGATTACAGGCATGTGCCACCACACCCAGCTAATTTTGTATTTTTAGTTGAGATGGGGTTTCTCCATGTTGGACAGGCTGGTCTCAAACTCCTGACCTCAGGTGATCTGCCCGCCTCTGCCTCCCAAAGTGCTGGGATTACAGACGTGAGCCATCACCCCTAGCTGTAATCATCTTTTTCTATGTAGAGATGAAATTAAGTGGATTTAAGGCTGGGCCAGTCAGCTGAGCCTGAGTCCCAATAGACCCAGTCTCAACAATGAGGAGGCTTGGAATTACTCTGACAGAGGTGGACCCATCCAATCATCAGTGAAATGGGGTCCCCACAGCCAGAAGTTTCCACAGGACTCTACCTCCTTTCCCCATCCCCAAGTGAGTTGTCAGAGGACCTCTTCCGAACTCATGGAACAGGTCCAATCAAGTTCCACCTTCCATTCATGTGCTTTCCAGAAGCTGGGCGTGGTGGCTCATGCCTTAAGCCCCAGCCACTTGCGAGGCTGAGACAGGAGAATTGCTTGAGCTCAGGATTTCGAGGCTAGTCTGGGCAACATAGCAAGATAGTCTCTGAAAAAAAAAAAAAATCAAGGCCTCATATGATGTCATAGCTGGAGAAGTTGGGATCACCTGGTCTGACCTCCCAAGAGAAGGTGTGTCCAAGGTCGCAAAGCTGCCAAGTGTCAGCTGTGCTGAGCGGGGGCCTAGTCCTCTGGCTGCCTCACAGAAGCGAGTGAGGATGGAGAGAGCTCCTCCCCTCCTAGTTAAAGACAGGAATAATCATTACCCTTGCTTAGTGGTACCCACAAAACAAGCTCAGCAGATGAGCAGGAAGACAGGGGAAACAGAGTCAGACCTGAGACCCAGGAGCTCGCAGGACCCTGTTCCGCCTCAGCCCTCTGAGGCATGGAGGCTGCTAGCCAGACCCGGGAGGTCGCCACTACTTACCGGGGCTTTTGTCTGGCACGAAAGGTGACAGGGGAAAGGGGCAGATTTTTATCTAGGCAGCCA
This sequence comes from Ateles fusciceps, assembly GCA_036589455.1. NCBI lineage: Eukaryota > Metazoa > Chordata > Mammalia > Primates > Atelidae > Ateles > Ateles fusciceps. The sequence continues at coordinate 2,166,992 of JAZHEH010000751.1, forward strand.
ACTCGGGTGTGGACACTGAGTAATAAGGAAAGAAAACGCAGTCAGAAGCAAAGAGGGAGGAGCTATGTCCTCTGAGCTCTTCTGAGAAACCAGAGTCTAGCCAAGCTCAGCAGCTAGAGCGGGAGCTGTGGGTGACAGGGGTAGGAAAACTTGGGGAGGAGGCGGCTGAGCCAGCAGAAAGGCACAGGAGACAGATCAGGGCTCCAGGGGTTCCTTAAAGGAAAAAGGAGGTGGCTTTATGACAGTAAACGAATTCAGGTCGAGGGAGGGGGCCGGGCAGAAGGGATGAGTGGAGGGGTGGAGTCTTGCCTTGTGAGTCAGAGAGTCCGCTGGATCATGCAGGGGTGGGGACATCCGTGATGGGGAAGGCGCCTCCCAGGACAGAGTGGCTAAATTCGATCAGTGCCCCACGAAAGGACTAAGGTCTATGTCTCAGCAGCCCCAGTTCACACCCAAACGCAAGGCTGTAGAATCAAGTCTTGAAAGCCCAAGAGATCGGCCGCCTGTGCCAGGAATGAGGTGCTCTCAGGAATCGAGGACGAGAGCAGGGGCCCATCGCTGGCTGGACAGCTCAGAGCAGATGCGGCAGATCCAGGGCGAAGCTCTAGGTGCATGAGGAGATCTCGGACCAAGGCCCAGGGCCCACTGGGAGAGCACACAGCCCTGCTGCCCCACCTGCTCTAGCCCCTGTCCCATCAGGGACACCTCAGTGGGGAGTGCTAGAGCTTCCCACCATCTATCTGATGAGCGACTGAAATAATGCTGAACCATTTGTTAAAGACAGGTCCTGAAACTTCACACCGTACAGCAATGCAAATTCAAATGCTACATGTAAACAATAAAACCAAAATAGCCATAATAAAATAGAGGAAAAGTTTTAGCTCTAGGGTGGTGAAGGAGTTTCTACCCATAAAGGCAAACAAAGAAAATAGAAAGGCGCCGTGTGATAGATTTGATTACCTCTAAAAGCTCCTAACTAAACAAAATCATCATTAAAGAAAAGAAAAAGGGGCTGGGCATGACGGCTCACACCTGTAATCCTAGCACTTTGGACGGCCAAGGTGGGTGGATCACCTGAGGTCAGGAGTTGGAGACCAGCCTGGGCAACATGGCGAAACCCCGTCTCTACTAAAAATACAAAACACTAGCTGGGTGTGGTGGTGCACGACTGTAGTCCCAGCTACTTGGGAGTCAAAGGCAGAAGAATTGCTTAAACCTGGGAGGCAGAGGTTGCTCTGAGCCGAGATCGTGCTGCTGCACTCCAGTCTGGGATGGTGTGGGGGGTGGGGGGCGGCGAGGGGTGTAGGGGGAAAGAGCAAGACTCCACCTCAAAAAAAAAAAAGGCAAATGACAACATGAAGGAACAGACTGGGTGGCTCATGCCTGTAATCCCAAGAACTTTGGGAGGCCGAGGTGGGTGGATCACCTGAGGTCAGGAGTTCAAGACTGGCCTGGCCAACATGACAAAACCCTGTCTCTACTGAAAATACAAAAAATTAGCCAGGCAAGGTGATGGGCAACTGTAATCCCAGCTGCTCGGGAGGCTGAGGCAGGAGAATTGCTTGTACCTGGGAGGCAGAGCTTGCAGTGAGCCAGGATAATGCCCTGCAGTCCAGCCTGGGCAACAGAGCAAGACTTCGTCTCAAAAAAAAATAAAATTTAAAAAAATTAAAAACCCAACAGAATGAAGGGACATCTTAGCAAGATGTGCCCTTGCAATTCAATAAGAAAAAAGCACTTGGATAAAAAAATGAATGGAACATAAAATTAATGAAACAATAAATGTATGAACTCTAACATATATGAAAGCTGAACCTTGCCAATACCTTAATAAAATTCAAACGATGAAATAATTTCTTGCCTATCAATTAATAAATAATATTTTTTTCTTTTCTTTTTTTTTTTTTGAGATGAAGTCTTGCTCTTGTCCCTCCCCAGGCTGGAGTGCAGTGGCACAATCTCAGCTCACTGCAACCTCTGCCTCCCAGGTTCAAGCGATTCTCCTGCCTCAGCCTCCCAAGTAGCTGGGATTACAGGCATGTGACACCAGACCTGGATAATTTTTTATTTTTAGCAGGGAAGGGATTTCACCAGGTTGACCAGGCTGGTCTCAATCTCCTGACCTCAGGTGATCTGCCCGTCTCGACCTCCCAAAGTGCTAGGATTACAGATGTGAGCCACTGTGCCCTTCAGGGATTTTTCAAAATTAGCCTGCTAGTGTTATTAAAAGGTATGGTAAAAACAGGGACTCATGGGCTCACATGATCCTCCCGCCTCAGGCTCACAAGCAGCTGTGCTATGAGTGCATGCCACCATGCCCGGCTAAGTTTTTGTATTTTTGTAGAGATGGGGTCTCACTACATTGCCCAGGCTGGTCTTGAACTCCTGGGCTCAAGCAATCTGCCTGCCTCAGCCTCCCAAAGTGCTGGGATTACAGGGGTGAGCTACTGTGTCCAGCCATAAAGATTTTCATACAAAGATATTCATCAAAGCACTATTTACAATAACGAAAATGAAACCAATCATGAAAGTGAAAGCCAGAAAATCCAAATTTCCACTGGCTTCTGGAGCAACACTCACGATACTGACAGCACGCGAAGACAGTAGGGTTGCTGCTATATTAGCAGGGTTGGCTCTGGGCAGTGTGGTTGCCCATCATTTTTATCTTTACAAGTTTTCTGAAGCATGTCAACTTTATAGTAAGAAAACATTTATGATGTATTACCAAATGAAATAGATTAGAAAACAGTAAGATACAATATGATCTATATTTTCTATGTAAAAAGTATAGGCATATAAAAATACAAAGACAACAAAATGTAAAATAATTTCATTTGAATAGAATTCTAGTTTTATTCATTATTTTCTAAAATCTTTTTTGAGACAGGGTCTCACTGTGTTGCCCATGCTGGAGTGCAGTGGTGTTCTCATGGTTCTGCAGCCTTGACCTCCCTGGCAAGTGATCCTCCTACCTCAGACTCCTGAGTACCTGGACCTATAGCTGCATACCACCATGCCTGACTAATTTTTGTGTTTTTTGTAGAGATGGTGTTTCGCCATGTTACCCAGGCTGGTCTCGAACTCCTGAGCTCAAGCGATCCATCCACCTTGGCCTCCCAAAGTGCTAAGATTAGAGGTGTGAGCCACAGCGCCCAGTCTTCTAAATTTTTTATAATGAAAATGTATTGCTTTTAAAAATAAAACTGTCAGGCCAGGTGTGGTGGCTCAAGTCTATAATCCCGGCCCTTTGGGAGGCCGAGGCGGGTGGATCACCTCAAGTCAGGAGTTCAAGACCAGCCTGGCCAACATGGTGAAACTCCATCTCTATAAAAAATAAATAAATAAATAATAAAAATAAAATAAAAAGAAAATTGCTGGACTAAGAATTTAAAAAATTGAAGTTGTCAAAGGGGGAAAATGTTGGCCTGTCCTGTATCAGAAAGGGTTCCCATCTTTGGATCTCACGTCTCTTGATCTCAACCAACTCCCCTGCCTGTGGGTCTAGTTCCCATCCTGTTCTTTCTTGGAAAGCTCCCAGTTCACTCCCCAAAGCAGGTTTCATCTTGTTCTCTGCCCAAAATACCAAAATCTGCTCTTTCTGCTGCTTTACTCTGAAGCTCCCCAAGAAATCGTCGAGGTCATTCTTACAGCCCAGGTGAGCCATGGGGAAGTGGTGAAGGTGGTCGCGCTAAGAATGGAGAGCTCGGGCTGGGCGCGGTGGCTCACGCCTGTCATCCCAGCACTTTGGGAGGCTGAGGCGGGCAGATCATGAGGTCAGGATATTGACACCAGCCTGGCTAACACAGTGAAACCCAGTCTCCACTAAAAATACAAAAAATTACCTGGGCGTAGTAGCACGCACCTATACTAGCTACTCGGGTGGCTGAGGCAGGAGAATCGCTTGGACCGGGGAGGCGGAGGTTATAGTGAGCCGACATTGTGCCACTGCACTCCAGCCTGAGTGACACAGCAAGACTCTGTCTCAAAAAAAAAAAAAGAATGGAGAGCTCTATTGGGCTGGACTGGGGGAGAGGTTTCTGAGGTGGAATTGGTGGGATTTAGTGGAAGACTCTAGACCTGGTGGGAAAGGAGAGGGAAGAGCAGAGATTTGTACTCTGGACAGCTGGGTGGATGGTGAGCAGGTCAACAGGAGAAGCAGGTGCAGACAGAGGGGTTCCCACGGCGGCCTCGGGGTGAGGAACGAGGGTGTTGGAAGTTCAGGGCGGGTCTGGATGTGGACACAGTGAATGTATGAGAGGCTGAAGTAACTGGAGTGGAGGAGCTCAGCGAGCAGTGGGAGAAAAGAGCAAGCAGGCCACGGAGAGACTCCTGGGGGACTCCTCCCTTTAGAGGAGGGAAGGGCCCTAAAAAAGGAAAACAGGCAGGGGCAGACCAGTAGGTCAGGTGAGGGAGGAAGTGGAGGCAGTGAAAACACAGCACTTCCACCCCTGGTGGCAGAAGTGGCCACTAACAAATGGTTTACCACAAAAACAAAATTTTTTTTTTTTTTGACACAAGATCTCACTTTGTCACTGAGGTTGGAATCCACCAGTGCGATGTTGGCTCACTGTAGCCTTGACTTCTCCAGCTCAAGCAATCCTCTCGGCTCACTGCAACCTCTGCCTCCCAGGTTCAAGCAATTCTCCTGCCTCAGCCTCCCAAGTAGCCGAGATTACAGGCACATGCCACCATGCCTGGCTAATTTTTGTATTTTAGTAGAGATGGGGTTTCGCCATGTTGGCCAGGCTGTTCTCAAACTCCTAACCTCAGGTGATCTGCCTTTCTCAGCCTCCCCAGGTGCTCGGATTAGAGGCATGAGCCACCGGGCCTGGCCAAGATGTTTTCCTTTAAGAATGAAAAAGTTGGCTGGGCACGGTGGCTCACGCCTGTAATCCCAGCACTTTGAGAGGCTAAGGCGGGCGGATCATGAGGTCAAGAGATCGAGACCATCCTGGCCAACATGGTGAAACCCCGTCTCTACTAAAAATACAAAAAAATTAGCCGGGCGTGGTGGCACGCGCCTGTGGTCCCAGCTACTCAGGAGGCTGAGGTGGAAGAATCGCTTGAACCCAGGAGGCGGAGGTTGTAGTGAGCTGAGATTGCGCCACTGCACTCCAGCCTGGTTCACAGAGCAAGACTCTGTCTCAAAAAAAAAAAAAAAAAAAATCCTTCTCTGTGTTGGACCAGAGCTCACTGAAATACTGGCCAGAGTTTGGTCCATAAAGCCCCCAAAGAAACCCACATTTGGGCGGCTGGGCACAGTGGCTCATACCTGTAACCCCAGCAGTTTGGGAGGCTGAGGCCGGTGGGTCACCTGAGGTCAGGAGTTCCAGACCAGCCTGGCCAACATGGTGAAACCCCATGTCTACTAAAAATACAAAAACAGTCAGCCATTGTGGTGGGTGCCTGTAATCCCAGCTACTTGGGAGGCTGAGGCAGGAGAATTGCGTGAACCCAGGAGGTAGAAGTTGCAGTGAGCCGAGATTGTGCCACTGCACTCCAGCCTGGGCAACAAGAGTGAAACTCTGTCTCAAAAAACCAACAACAAAAACAGTCACATTTGCCCACTGAAGGCAGGATTCCTGGGAGTAACATGTGTGAAGTAAGGATCCTGGGTCAGACCAGACAGGAACTCCCCTTTTCCCAGCAGGAGACACAGAGTTTCCAAATGGCAAGTCTCTGGGCACGGGCCCGACCACCGGTGTCCCAGGAGGGGGGCCTGCTCAGCAGTGCTCTCTGGGCTCCCTTCTCATTCTCTCTGGATGACAGCAGCACAAGCAATGCCATTTCCCTGGGGCCTGACAGGCTGCTCAAGGCAGCCAAATGCCCCAGCTGGGAACTTGCTGGCTCTGGTTTTTAGATTCTGGGGCCACATTCCCTGAATGGGTCACTGGATGGCTGGCAGCCTCTGCTTTTCCCAGACTGACACTAGTTCACACACCTACCTGGGGAGGAGGCCTGGCTATTTTTCTGACAATTGCTACCTTCTCCAGAGAGCTCAAAAAGCACATCAGTTTTGTGTTGTTCTGTAAGTGAAATATTTGGAGCTGCCTTACAGAATTAACCCTCTCTTCCGTTATAATGTATTGCCAAAGAATAATTTACCCAATAACCAGTTATTTCCTATTGATTCTGGTCCAACATGTACTTTCACTGGACATTTTATTTTGCACTTTCACTAACTACTGAATTATTTGCACTGCTGCCAAATACAAGGTTCTGTGAAGATCTGGTACATAAATTAAGAATTCTAAGTAATTCCAGTGACTACATGTCACTCATTGATCATAGGCTGGAAAAGTGCAAAACTGTGAAGGTAAAGATGCTTTTTCCTTCCCTGTGTCATATGACTGACGTCTCTTTCCCTGGAGGTGGGTCAGATGAGCCTGGAGGCCCATTTCCATCTCAAGTGCAGCATTTGTCATAGACTTTGAGATCTGGCACAAGATCCCAATCTTGGCCTCTTGCACCTGAGTTCAAATCCCATTTCTATGACTTAGCTCTGTGGATGACCTTCGAGCAAGTCACTGACTCTCTCCCCAGCTTCCATTTCCTTCAGCCTCCACACAGGAACGTCACACGGACTGACGGGTTACTAACTGAGACAGTCTGTGTGGAAGGGGACACTCAGTATTGGTCCCTGTGGCTCCCTCCATAACATGAAGTATGGGTTTTGCTCTTTGTCAAAGGTGGTACTTTACACCTGCAGGTATACACATGAGGTCTCAGCCTTTCCATCCGAGTCTACTGATAGAAGGTTTTCTGAACAGAAACTGAAAATTGAAAGAAGCAGAAGAGAGGCAAGTGTTTCTACCCTCTCCTGAAGGCTCAGTCCTTCCCACATGTAAGCACTGCTCTAACTCTGTGAAGCAAGGATTCCTCAGCTCTGGCAGGCGGAAGGCAAGGCTAAGTAAACTGACTTACCCCAAACAAGGAATGGAACTGGACGGGAACCCAGGTCCGAACGTCGAAGTCTGTGCTCCTTCCTGCCTCTCGCTCCGCTAGGGTGGGTGGAAAAGTGTGTTGGGTCTCCACCTGCCCGGCCCTGTCAGAGCACTGCATGCCAGCCAGTTCTGCCAAGTTCGACTGCACTTTTCCTCGACCCCTTCTCCTCTCAGTTTCCTTGTGAGAGAAGCACCCCCCATCTTCCACTTCCCTAAGGAAAGCCACGCTTCTGCTTGGATGGAGACCGGCAGACAGGCTACACCTCACAGGCCATCTGGAGGGGGCAAGGATGTTCCTTGTCACGAGTCCCTGGAGTACAAAGCACAGCCTCCAACCGGCGGGACTGGCAATTGCAAACATCAACCGCTGTTTTAGTCATTTGGCTGAGTCACCGCAGAGGATGTGAATGTCTTCGCGGAGAGGAGCAGGAACGCGCCTGTCATCAGTGGGCCTCTCATACCGTGCGGCACTCACACCTAGGGCTGTGTACTCTGGATTACAGGAAGGTTCAGCACCATCAATGCGGCCCGCAGGAGGCAGAAGCCAACTCATTCTCTTCAGCCTCTTCCGGGTTTACCGAAGTCAGTGCCCATTCAAACCAAGTCTTCTGCGCACCAACTTCCCCAAAAAGCATGTGGCCGTGACCCTTGCCTGAGGCTACCCCTCGGCGGCTGCAAAGCTGCTGCACCTCTGAAATGCTCCTTCTTCCGGGGGCTCCTGACTTCTTTCCCACCTGGACCTTCCTCATCCTCCTAATGGGCACAACTGCTGGGTGACTACATCTGATCCTGTACCAGAAACGTAAGGGGAGATGGGATTCTCCTTGAGTGCACACAGACCCCAGGGTTAGTAAGACACATGCTCTACCTAGAAACGCCCTGGTGAGAAGCAAGGCCTGGCTAACCTGCATCACAGACACCACACAGAACCCTCCACTTCTGATATAAGCAACACATGACACGCCTGTTAGCCAGCAACCGGAGACACCCCACACAAGAGTCAACGAAAGAACACTGAACACCTGCTTTCTTGGAGATCTTGACATTACTCTTCTGGAACATAAGGCTTTTGGAAAGTTTCTGTTTTAAGATCAGTAAACATGTCCCTTCTGGTATCTTCATTGACTAGATATGTCAAGAAAAAGTTGATGCAAAGGACTGGCTCAACCTGGATATATTCTAGAGTAGAACAGTAGGAAAGAACAGAAAAATTCGTCAGCTGGGACTGTTAAACATTAAAAGGTGGAAAAGGATTACACCAGGTAAAGAGACCATGGCTAGTGTTTTTTTCCTCTTTCTGCTTTTATTTTTCAAATTTTATTTATGTGAAAATGGATCTGTTTACATAAAAATACAAATCTGGGTAGCAACTGGTATTTCAAGAAAACACCACGGATACAATTGTCTCCATTCCCACAGGGAAGTGAAGGCGTTTGATAAAGGGGCCGAGGCTGCCCCCGTGTGGCCACGGGGGGAAACGCCGCGGCTTCGGCAGGAAGGAGGGGGCTCCAGCTGGTCGTGAAGTCATCCGCTCCCTTCTTTCAAAAGGCCTCGGATTTTCCACAGGCTTTTGCAGCTTTTCCGCTCCTGGCGGTTTTGTTACTCCTGTCAGAACTTAGAAGTTCGAGTGCTCACATGGTAAGCTTTGATTTCCGCTGAGAGGAAAGGCTTTATGTTTTATAAAAAAATATGTACTCATGTACACAAACCTTAAGATGAGTGAGTTGAAAGGCCGCTGCAGAGCCTCAGCCCTGCCAGGACACACAGCAGAGGTCTCGCGTGGGAACAGTGGGGCCACGGTGTGCGGGGAAGGAACCAAGCTACAGAGGCAGAGCAGATGCCGAGGAACAAAAGCAGCTTTAGTTTGCCTCGAAAACAGGCCCAGTTACTGTCAGCTTCTGTCTCCACTTCAGTTATCAAGAGACCAGAGCTGATTCTAGGGACCAGAAGAGAGTTTAGGATCATACCACAAAGACTTAATTTCATACCAATCCATCGACATGAACGTGGCCTCCGGACACTTACGGAGAGTAACACTCACGATCATGACATGTGAGTCAATAGCCTATTTCTTCAAAGAAAAAAACAACGTTCCCACCTAGAGAGAGGTATATGCCATAACACAGCACGCAATCATAAAGCGCATGCATGGCCACGACCATGTGTAATGTCCTTTAAAAACATTTCCAATGTTCTCTCACTAGGTAGTCTGAGAAGTTAATCTTCTCAGAGAAGGAAATGGAGGCATCCAAATGCAAAGCCGCTCAGCTGCCGACCGTGAGAGCCAGCCTTGCCACGTGGTGGTTTTTGTTTGTTTTGTTTTTGCGACAGAGTCTCACTCTGTCATTCAGGCTGGAGTGCAGTCAGTGGCACAATCTCGGCTCACTGCACCTCCACCTCCCAGGTTCAAGTGATTCTCCTGCCTCAGCCTCCCGAGTAGCTGGGATTACAGGCGCCCCACCATCACGCCCAGATAATTTTTGTATTTTTAGTAGAAATAGGGTTTCACCATGGTGGCTGAGCTGGTCTCAAACTCCTGACCTCAAGTGATGCGCCCACCTCTGCCTCCCAAAGTGCTGGGGCTACAGGTGTGAGCCACCACACCCGTCCACTGTCACAGATTTTTAAAACCCTCAAGTCATCAGCTTCACACCTATAAAATCTCCTCCAAGACACCAGGCCCTAAACCTAGGGACAGAAACACATATAGACACAGAAAAACCTTCTGTGCCTCAGTTACACGGAGTATTTTCTGGAAACCCCTAAGAAACAGACTTAAGCAAAGGCCAGTCCTGTGCCTGAAAGACACAGGAACAGGCAAGGAGGTTAAGTAAACACAGTACTGTTACAGCATGGAAACATACTTCTGAGATGTTCAATGAAAACAAGACCAGAATACAAACCTGAGTATGCAGCCTGAGTACAACCAAAGCCAACCCACACTCACACCCCGTCTACAGAAAGAGACTGGAAAGAAACACGCCAGTCCCAACAGCGGTTATGTTACAGAAGGCAGACTCGGGGTACTTTGCTGTTTTGACTTTCATTTTTCCAGGCTTTCATGAGCATGTGCCACTCTTTCGTAATGAAAAAAGCAAATAACTACTTACTGACTACTTACTGAATGCATGGTTCCCACTCAACCAATGATCCTAAAATTACACCAAGAAAACCAGGTTTGTGTCCAGCAAAATGACTCAAATGTGATACTCATTTGAGATAAGTACAGTGGGCGGGTGTGGGCTAGGGCGGCAATTACCAGACCAGGGGAATGTGAGCTCCTGAATGGAGGCTTGCCTCTGTAAGAGCCTAGGTACTGGTTTTCACAGCCTGACACATGAATGGTTACACTGGAATAATACTTCTTAATCCTTAGTGGGTTATTGACCCCTTTGTCTATGTCTGAGGGTTCTGGAGGCGCTCTCTCCAGAAAAAACAAACAAACAAACTACGCTCACAGAGCTTTTAGAGGTAACTCTAGGAGGTGTATGGACTCTCTGGAGGTTCACGGACCAAGTTAAGAACACTGGTCAGTGGCCAGGCGCAGTGGCTCACTTCTGTAATCCCAGCACTTTGGGAAGCCAAGGTGGGTGGATCACCTGAGGTCAGGAGTTAGAGACTAGCCTGGGCAACATGGTGAAATCCTGTCTCTACTAAAAACACAAAACTAGCCAGGCATGGTGGCACATGCCTGTAATCCTAGCTACTTGGGAGGCTGAGGCAGGAGAATCGCTTGACCCTGGGAGGTAGAGGCTGCAGCGAGTCGATATTGTGCCATGCACTCCAGCCTGGGCAACAAGAGTGAAATGCCATCTCCAGACAAACCAACCAACCAACAGAAACACTACTGGTCACTGTGCTGTCTTCTCTAGCCCCAGCTCCACGGGCAGACTAAAGCAGTCGTTCCGTCTCCTGTGTCTTTGCTGAGGGCCTGATCTAGCTGCTGCCAATATATGCCAAGGTCATCAGCTTTCTGTCCTAACCAACAGCCACCTCTCAGAAGGGGGGGCTTAGCTCCTCAGCCCCGGTCTTCTTAGCAGACGGCAAGGAGCTCTGGGAAAGATTTTAGTCTCAGTGGAACCCTAGGCTGTTGAAGTCAAGCACAGCAAAAGGCTGCCCCTTTTCCAGGGGTATTTCTACATGACCCTGGCATTCCTATGAGAAACTGTTTTAAGCACACGGTCACCCTGGGCTCAGAACTCTCCAATGTGAGCAGGCAAGCACAGAGGGGATTACAAGTGAAGCCACAAAAAACAGTCTTTGATCAGCAACCAAGTACCTGCGCCTTTCTGCAGCTGCCTATGGCACACACTGTTTTGTTCCATTTCTCATTTCTGTCATCAGTCCCTCACTCAGCCAACCCCAGGATTCAGCACACCACTGGTTTTTAATTTGTGAATATTCTTATATTAAAAACAAAACAAGCTCTACTTCAAATGTCCAAACAAAACTCATGCAGTAGTAAAACTGCTACGAAGGGGTACTTTGAACAGGCTGGAGGGGGAGGTGTGGGTACATTCTGTGTGCCTCAGTCACGCCCGGGAGTCTGGCTTACCTAATTCTGCTTCTGAAGCAAGCAAAACGAAACAGCCACGTCTCAGGAATGTGCCATCTACCAGGTGCTCCCCAGACTGGTCCTTCTTCCTGCCATTATAAGGTTTCTTTCCCCCGACTCCCCACCACCCACCATGGGGCTGGCTCCCTTAGTGGACTGACGCAAGGTAGGTTCCATCTTGAAGAGTGACCTAGAAGAGGGTACTAGGGCCTCCGACTGGAGGCAGAGAGCTGCCACTCGTCAAGGAACACCCCTGGGTGACAGAGCATGGCATTCCAGGCAGTGCTGCCCAGCCCTGCCTCCACAAACAGCACTTCTGGCCGTGCAGAGGCAGTCCACAGCTGAGGGGCCCAGCTCTAGCCAGCTTTCAAAGCCTCAGGAGTGTACCGAGGGCCTTCTGTTGTTACAACCACACTACAACTCCTGTAACTTAAAAAGAACAGCAGGAAGGCGGTGGGGGGGAGGTGGGGGATAGATCTCACAGGTTCTTGTTTCTGAAGGCAATTCGTGTCAGTGGCCAGTAATGCTACAAATGGACCACTGACGGGATTCCTCCTGCCACCCCACAGCCACTCCAAAGCCTGCTCCTATAAACACGCCTCCAGCCGTGCAAGATGTTTCCAGTTAACTAGCAACAAGCCGGAAAATTTGGTTACGTATGTAGGTACAAAGCTGGTTCATCAAATCCCTGTTCTGGCCCTCAACCCAGTGCATTTCAACTAAGGCATCGTCCACCTCCTTCTTAACGTTGATCAAACACTTAAACAGGTACTGCCCAGCCATGCCTGGGAGACGCCTCGCCTTGGCAGCCACGGGGTTGCTGAACTGCTCAGAAGCCTCTTGGTCCTGGGCTCCGTTGCTACCGCCTTTACAGCTTTCCAAAACCTCCATCTCTCCCTTCTCCTCACACCTTTCGTCCTCCATGGGTTCTGCGTTTTCCTCCGGGGACAGGGACTCCTGGCTCAGGCCCTGGCCCTCCGCATCGGCAGGTTTGCCTTCCCCGCAGAGCAGGCCCGCACGGCACCCTCTCCTGGGGGCCCCTGGCCGCTTCCTGGCCGTTGCCAGGCTCTCTGGGCGTGGATTTCTTCTCCTCCAAGGCCTGAATGACATCCTCAGGAGCGCGAGGGACTTCTCTCAGTTGTCTCACTCGCTCTCTTTCTTTCTCCTTAAATGAATCCAGGAGTTTTCTATGGCTGTTAGGAAAAGGCTAACTTCCTCTTTTCCACAGGGAACTCGTTTATGCTGGACCTATTTGGAGGAAAAACAGAATTTTATAGGAAATCACTTTTCCCTCCTTTCCAAACTCTCAATTAAAAAAAAAAAACAAACAAGGGAATGTTCCTTATGAGGACTTCATCAATATGGTTAACCAGGTACCTTCAAATCAGTGAGAATCTTTTCAATCCACGTGGTGACAACCACGATGCCTTCCCCCATCTCGGAGCCCAGAGACGATGCTTTAGGGACAACTCTTTCATCACAGACGCCAGCACCACAAACGTAATGGGTTTCCTTGGTTTCTCTAATTTTCTTCGCTTACTTGGTGGTGACTGAAAGAAAAGCAGGCATGGGAAAGAGAAGAAAGTTACCTGAATAATTAAACCTCATGCATTGTAAGGAACTAGATGGAGAAAATTTCCACAGCTTCTGCCACCAGTCGTAGAGCACTGAACACACAAAGGCTTTTGGACGTGTTATTTCCAGCACTTAACACAAGCCTGCAAGGGGTGCTGGGTCATCCTATAATCCTAGCCATGGGGAGGCCATGGCCGGAGATCACTTGACCTTGGAGGTCGAGGTCAGCCTGGGCAATGTAGTAAGACCTCCATCTCTAAAACTATGTTTATAACTAGCCAGCCACAATGGTGTATACCTGTAGTCTCAGCTACTCGGCAAGCAGAGGAGGGAGGATCACTCGAGCCCAAGACTTCCAGGCTGCAGCGAGCTATGATTGTGTTACCGCACTCCAGCCCAGGAAACAGGATGAGACCTTGTCTCTTTAAAAACCAACCAAACAAACAAAAATAGGCCGGGAGCAGTGGCTCATGCCTGTAATCTTAGCCAGCAGTTTGGGAGGCCAAGACGGGCAGATCACAAAGTCAGGAGTTCAAGACCAGCCTGGCCAATATGGTGAAACCTCGTCTCTACTAAAAATATAAAAATTAGCCAGGCTTTGTGGCGTGTGATTATAGTCCCAGCTACTTGGGAGGCTAAGACAGAAGAATCACTTGACCTCGGGAGAGGGAGGTTGCAGTGAGCTAAGATTGTGCCACTGCACTCCAGCCTGGGACAGAGCGAGACTCTGTCTCAGAAAACAAAACAAAACACACACACACACATTTTTTTAAATTAAAAAAGAACCCCACAAGATAGTTTTGGCATCTCCCTATTTTACAAAAGGGAAACCTAAGCAACAGAAAGGCTATGTCATCACAGCTGAAGGTCACACAGTAGCTGGTTAGGACTGAACGCTAGACCCCAGTTCCTTCCAGCCGTCCACACTCACTGCCTTTGATCTATCAGCATGTAACTCCTCCAACTGCTGAACGTCCTTCAGGTACCTGTGGTCCCACAGCAGACCTGCACAGTGATTCATTTCATGGCAACTCAAGGGCCCTGGGGCATTGCCGTTTTGCTGGAAAGAACTGCACGGTATAAAACCATCAAGTTGTAGTGTGAGTTTATATTTGCTGAGGCTTGAAATAAAGCAGCTGGTGAACCACAGCTGTGAGATTCCATGCAAGGAAAGATCAGGGCCGTGAAGATCACATGGGCAGAGGAGGAGGACTACTGAATGCTGGCTGACGCTGGGGCCAAGCCAGCGGTGAGCTGAGCACTGCCTTTTAGCTGGGGAGGGTGACACCAGCGCTGATGAGACATTGGATCTGAAAGCTGCTTCCGAGAAAATCATGACTGACATCTCCCACCTAGCAAGCTTGGAAGGTGAATTACACCCTACCCACTAGAGGGACTCAAGTTCCACTTGAAAAACCAGTGGCACCACTGTATTGAAAATTGCTTTCTTTAAAGTAAAAACTTTAGTCTGGGTGCGGTGGCTCAAGCCTGAAATCCCAGCACTTTGGAAGGAGACAGAGGCAAGCAGATGGATTGAGCTTAGGAGTTTGAGACCAGCCTGGGCAACCTGAGGAAATCCCGTTTCTACAAAAAATAAAAAATTAGCAGGGCATGGGGGTTCCAGCTACTCAGTAGGCTGAGGCGGGGGGACTGCTTAAGCCCGGGAGGTTGAGGCGGGAGGACTGCTTAAGCCCGGGAGGTTGAGGCTGCGGTGAGCCCAGAGTGGGCCACGACACTCCAGCCTGGGCAACAGAGGAGACCCTGTCTCAAATAAATAAATAAATAAATAAATAAAAGTAAAAACTTTTGGCCAGGCATGGTGGCTCGTGCCTGTAATGCCAGCACTCTGGGAGGCCGAGGCGGGCGGATCACGAGGTCAGGAGTTCGAGACCAGCCTGGCCAACATAGTGAAACCTCGTCTCTACTAAAAATACAAAAATTAGCCAGGTGTGGTGTCGTGTGCCTGTAATCCCAGCTACTCAGGAGGCTGAGGCAGGAGAATTGCTTGAACCCGAGAGGCGGAGGTTGCAGTGAGCTGAGATCACACCACTGCACTCCAGCCTGGGTGACAGAGCAGGACTCTGGCTCAAAAAAAAAAAATAAAAATAAAAAGTAAAAATTTTCTAACTGGCATTTTCAAAAATGACTCTTGGTAGCCGGGAGCAGAAGCTTGCACATGTAATCCCAGCTGCCTGGGAGTCTGAGGTGGGAGGATCACCCGAGTCTAGGAGTTTAAAGCTTCTGTGAGCTATGATCACACAACTTGCACTCAAACCTGGGTGAGAGTGAGATGAAAAAAGACTCCTGGCTGGGCGCGGTGCCTCACGCCTGTAATCCCAGCACTCTGGGAGGTGAGGCAGGTGGATCACTTGAGTTCAGGAGTTTGAGACCAGCCTGGCCAGCATGGTGAAACCCCATCTCTACTAAAAATACAAAAATTAGCCAGGCATGGTGGTGGGTGCCTGTAATGCCAGCTACTTGGGAGGCTGAGGCAGGAGAATTGCTTGAGCCCAGGAGGCAGAGGTTGCAGAGCTGAGATTGTGCCACTGCACTCCAGCCTGGGTGACAGGAGGCGGCTGTGTTTCAAAAACAACAAGAAAAAGCATAAAAAAGAGAAAATACCAAGTCAGGTTTGAAGATCTTTTTCTGCTAAAAGGAGTGTGGTGACTGTGGTATGGATGATTCCAGCTCTACCCGGCAACACCGACGGGCGCACAGATCCGCACGCACGCACGGCAGGTTCCAAGTACTGGGCGAGGTCCTCTAATAAGAACTAACCAGCAACCTCCACTGCATATGTACACAGCAACCTAGCCCATTTATTCTATACTAGGAAACTTTTAAGAAAGAATAAAAAACAAAGGGGGGTGTGTGTGTGTGTGTGTGTGTGTGTAGGAACCTGCTCTTGAGAAATGAACAGTGGACTCTAAGACCTGTCTGAACCTGAACTTGTTCAATTATGTTTCAGACAAGATGAGACAAATCCATACTGACATTAAGACAGTCATATTGTTACTACTCAATCATCCTGCATGAGAAACATTAACTTCTAGTCTACCGAGAGCCTAATGCTTTGCAGTAAGGAGCTTACAATAAGAGTATTAAGCTGGGGAAGAAGAGTATTAAGCTGGTGTGTGGAGGATGATGGGGGCCGAGAATCAGATTCCCCATTCCCTGTCCCAACATCCAAGGCTGTGTCCGTGGACAACTTACTGCTCCCTGGCCCTTGCCGACAGCCCACCTGCACTGCAATGGTCATGTTCAAGTATGGCTACAAGGGCGGCCCTTCCTATCTCTTCTCACAGAGGTCGGAATCATTTTGCTCACAAATTCTGAGCAGTCAAGTGAGGCTACTGCTGTTTCTCATTTGTCATGCTAAAGCTGACATTTCTCCAAAAGCAAGTATGGTCCTTCTCTAAAAGTAAGGATGGTCTTTATCATTTCTAGAAATTAAAAGGAAGAAAATACATCTTTAACAACCTGACAAGAACTCCATCAGGGATACTTTCAGAGTTCCGAGGGAGTCAGAAATCACAAAATAGACAACTTACTATCGGTTATCTTAGGACTCAATGAAAACTCCCCCATCTCAAATACGGCTCCTTCACTTGCACCCTTACCCAGGCTTCCCATATACAATGGTCCATCAACAAACCTGGTGTTTCTGAAGATTTCTTTTTTAAAAAATTTATTTTTACTTTTTAAATAAACAGGTCTTGCTATATTACCCAGGCTGGTCTTGAACTCATAGGCTCAGGCCCTCCATTTGCCTCAGCCTCCCAAGTGTTAGGATTCCAGGCTGGGCGCGGTGGTTCACGCCTGTAATCCTAGCACTTTGGGAGGCCGAGGTGGGTGGATCGCCTGAGGTCAGGAGTTCAAGACCAGCCTGGCCATCATGGTGAAACCCCATCTTTAAAAAATAAAAAAAATAAAAATAAATTAAAAAAAAAAGGATTCCAGGTGTGAGCCACTGCGCCGCCTGCATTAGGAAAATTTCTAATGAACTGCTTTAATATGTACACGCACACACATAGTCTCAGGATTGTCTTGAATGCAGTTTTGCTCTACTGTAGAAACTAGACATTGAAGGTCCGGGCGTGGTGGCTCACGCCTGTAATCCAAGCACTTTGGAGGCCAAGGCGGGCGGATCACCCGAGGTCAGGAGTTCAAGACCAGCCTGACCAACATGGTGAAACCCCGTCTTTAAAAAAAAAAAAAAAAGAAAGAAAAAAAAGAAACAAGATATTGAAGAGACAGACAATTCATACTCCAGGGGTTCTCAAGCAAGGTTTTCAGTGATGAAAGATTAACTTCTCTATGGCTTACTGCAGTTGATCCGTCCCCATCTTGTTTATAATGAAAATTCCTAGTGGGCAGGGTCACAGTAAAATATAGGATCAAGTTCTAAGAAATTAGTAGTTAAATTCAACACCACAGGTTACAAACACTAGTACACAGAAGCTGTCAGTTTCCCCTAACTGAAATAATCTTATTTTGCTAATATGCTTATAATTGCAAACCACAAATATTTTAAATGAAGAGTGCCATACTCAACTGTCATAATCTAGATTAGCAGGCAAAGTAAACATAAATAATTCAGCATTTTAAAGTCTACCCCCAAAATCAGTCATTTACAATGGCTAATCCAGTTTAATGCAAAGAACCAGAAGGTGGATTTACGACTGATTTTGGATTTGAAGATGTACTACTGAAATTACAGTATCAAAGAAGTCTGCTGAGGAGCCGTAGGTCCCACAGAGGATACGGGTGTGATATCTTCTGAATTCCAAGTAGTTAAGAAATGATAATCAACAGGGAGGAGCTGCAAGTGTTAAAAACACGTTAGATCACAGAAGCCATAAATCTGGTGCGCGCATGCACACACACACACACACACACACACACACACACACACCCACCCCAGTTCTTAAATTTTAAGATATCCTATCTCAGGGTTGTCTACAAATTTCTTGTCTTTGTTTTTGAGACACAGCTGTACTCTGTCACCCAGGCTGGAGTGCAGTGGCATGATTAAGGCTCAGTGTTCCCTCCACCTCCTAGGCTCAAGTGATCCTCCCACCTCAGTCTCCTGAGTAGCTGGGACTACACGTGCACGCCAACCTCCCCTAGGTAATTTTTGTATTTTTTTTTTTTTTTGAGATGGAGTCTTGCTCTGTCGCCAGACTGGAGTGCAGTGGCACAATCTCAGCCCACTGCAACCTCCGCCTCCTGGGTTCAAGCGATTCCCCTGCCTCAGCCTCCTGAGCAGCTGGGACTACAGGCAGGCGCCACCATGCCCAGCTAGTTTTTTGTATTTTAGTAGAGACGGGGTTACACCATGTTAGCCAGGATGGTCTCGATATCCTGACCTTGGGATCCACCGCCTCAGCCTCCCAAAGTGCTGGGATTACAGGTGTGAACCACCACGCCTGGCAATTTTTGTATTTTTTGCAGAGATGGTATTTTGCCATGTTGCCCAGACTGATAAAAATTTAAATTTCGCTTTAATTTCTGGATCTCAATGGTGCAATCGACCAAGAAATGTTCATATGTGGTGTAGTGTGACACAGATCAGTGCAGCATATTATATCTCCAAAGCTCTGTTGACCAAGGCTAAGGCAAAAAAAAAAAAAAAAAAAAAAGCAGCAGCCACAGGCTGAATGAAATAATTAAATTCTCTCTAGTATCTGCAGGAAGAGAAGAAGAGCCATTCTACAGAGAGATCTGATGAGCATGAAGCCACAACCTCTGTGTTTTGGCAAAGCAGCTTCTAGAAAAACTTCCAGGGGAAAAGAGAGCAGAGAGGAGAACCCAGTGCAGGGGTTGTTTTTGAAAAGAGATAGGGTCTTACAATGTTGCCTAGCTGGCCTTGCACTCCTGTGCACAAGTGATTCTCTCACTTCCGCTTCCCAGGCAGTGGCAATTGCAGGTGCACATCACCACACCCAGCCAATTTCCTTCATCTTAATCTAACGGTCATTGTTTAAAATGTCCTGAAATCATCCCCAGGATTACGTAAAAACAGTAAAAAGTAAAAATAGCAAGGGGAAGAAAACTTATTGCACAATGTTACCTATTTAAGAAGGAATGGTTATAAATACTGTGTATTTCCTTGATTTGAAAAAATGGGCCGGTCATGGTGGCTCACGCCTATAATCCTCACACTTTGGGAGGCCAAGGCAGGTGGATCACTTGAGGTCAGGAGTTTGAGACCAGCCTGGCCAACATGGTGAAACCCTGTCTCTACTAAAAATACAAAAATTAGCTGGGTGTGGTGGCACGCAACTGTAATCCCAGCTACTCGGGAGGCTGAGGCAAAGAATCGCTTGACTCGGGAGGCAGAGCTTGCAGTGAGCCGAGATCACGCCATTGCACTCCAGCTTGGGCAACAAGAGTGCAACTCCATCTCAAAAAAAAAAAAAAAAAAAAAAGGTAATTCCTCGCTCTGCTTAAGAAGCCTAAAAACAATGACTAACCCAGTACCATCCCTAGTGCCCAGATAAATACCTTTACCTTGAAATACTATTTCCAGCAAAATAAACCAGGTCTCCTGGGAGAAATCTGAGATCTGAGAGAGGAAAAAATGTGAGCCTAGAGCAACCTGTGATACCAGAAAGCTATCAAAGACTACAGTGGATATGATAAAAGACTCAGGCTGGGCACAGTGGCTCATGCCTGTAATCCCAGCACTTTGGGAGGACAAGGTGAGAGGATCACTTGAGGTTGGGAGTTTAAAACCAGCCTGGTCAACACAGTGAAACCCCATCTCTACTAAAAATACAAAAAATTGGCCGCTTGAACCCGGGAAGCAGAGGTTGCAGTGAGCCAAGATCGCACCACTGCACTCCAGCCTGAACGACAGAGCAAGACTCCATCTCCAAAAAAAAAAAAAACACCACTCATGAGCCAATCTGATAAATTCCCCATGACTGTATCTCAGTAAAGATAGTAAGTGTAATGATTTGAAAAATATCAAAATAACGTAATCCAGCAGGGCACAGTGGCTCACGCCTGTAATCTCAGCACCTTGGGAGATCGAGGCAGGAAGATCACTTGAGCCCAGGAGTTCGAGACCAGCCTGGGCAACACAGTAAGACTTCATCTCTATTTAATAAAAAGAAAAAATGCTACAAAGGAAACCAAATCACCCTCTTTGGTCACTTTTGGAAGATGCTAGGGAACCACCAACTCATTATTGTTAAAACTGATAAAGTGAAAGAATCACTTATTTTATTTTATGGTTTTTTTTTTTTGGAGACAGAGTCTCGCTCTGTTCCAGCCAGGCTGGAATGCAGCGGTGCAATCTCGGCTCACTGCAACCTCAAACTACTTCTCACCTCAGCCTCCCAAGTACCTGGGACTTCAGGTGTATACCACCACTCTGGGCTAATTTTTTTTTCATACAGACAGCGCTGCTCTACCTAAAAATATGCTTCTATCTGTATTTAAAGTTGAATTATCAACTTTAGACAGTTTCAGTTGCCTTATTTCTGTTCTATTCAGATACAGTTTTAAATTAAAAAAAAAAAATTGAAATATACATACAGAAAAGCCTATCTGTTATAAACTAAGCCTTAAGAACTCATGTACCAGGAACCCCAATTCCCTCCTGCTCAAGACCCTGATTTCTATCACAATGGGTTGTGCCGGTCTGCAGTCTTCAGTATCGGACTTCTTTCATGTAAATTATTCAATTATTATTATTTTTTGAGATGGAGTCTCACTTTGTCATCCAGGTTGGAGTGCAATGGCGCGATCTTGGCTCACTGCAACCTCCACCTCTCAGGTTCAAGCGATTCTCCTGCCTCAGCCTCTGGAGTAGCTGGGACTACAGGTGCACGCCATCACGCACAGCTAATTTTTGTATTTTTAGTAGAGACGGGGTTTCACTATATTGGCCAGGTTGGTCTCGAACTCCTGACCTCAGGTGATCCACCTGCCTTAGCCTCCCAAAGTGCTAGGATTACTAAGATGAGAATCCCAAAGTATGAGCCACTGTGGTCAGCCCTTTCATGTAAATTATGGGCATGGGACTCATTTATATTGCTGTGAAGGTGCGTTCAATCACTGGAACAGAATCACTGTGTACTTTCCATCTTCTGAATATACTACAGCTTATTTACCCTTTCTACTCTTTAGAGACGTATGAGTTGTGTCTAGTTTAGGGCTGTCATGAATAATGCTGCTGTGAGCATTCTCGTACATTTTGGGACATGCGTGAATACACATTTCTGCTGGATATAAACCTAAGAGCGGAACTGCTGGGTCACAGAGTATGAGCAACTTTCACTCTCGCAAGTCTTCCTAAAGATATGCTCTCCTGAATGTGCCCGTTTACACCCAGCAGCGTGCGAGGGGATCAGCGGTTGCTCTGCATCATTGCCAACACTAGATGGTCTAACCAGGATGCCAATATGTTTTTAATTTGCATTTCTCTAATAACTAATGAGATTTAACATCTTTTAAGGTATCTGTTGACTCAAAAAAATAAATAAAATGCCTCTGAATCGAGCAGTGTATTTAATTCTGCATTT
Organism: Ateles fusciceps; assembly: GCA_036589455.1. Lineage (NCBI taxonomy): Eukaryota > Metazoa > Chordata > Mammalia > Primates > Atelidae > Ateles > Ateles fusciceps. The sequence goes on from JAZHEH010000751.1 coordinate 2,188,600, forward strand.
TTGGTAATAGTTTAAAATTACATTTAAAATATATTGAATTAACCTGTTTTTATGACGTATAAAAATAACATTATTTGTCATACTTTGTAGAAGTAAAAATGGAGCACATAATAAATACAGGGTCTCGAGCCAGGTGCGGTGGCTCACGCCTGTAATCCCAGCACTTTGGGAGGCCGAGGCGGGCGGATCACGAGGTCAAGAGATTGACACCATCCTGGCCAACACGGTGAAACCCTGTCTCTACTAAAAATACAAAAAAAATTAGCTGGGCGTGGTGGCACGCGCCTGTGGTCCCAGCTACTTGGGAGGCTGAGATGGAAGAATCACTTGAACCTAGGAGGTGGAGGTTGCAGTGAGCCGAGACTGCACCACTGCACTCCAACCTGGTGACAGAGCAAGACTCCGCCTTAAATAAATAAATACATACATACATACATACATACAGGGTCTTAGAAGGTCAATGTGACTCAATATTAAATCAGTTTGCATTTTAGGCTGGGCGTAGTGGCTCATGTCTATAATCTCAGCACTGTGGGAGGCCAAGGCAGGTGGCTCACTTGAGCCCAGGAGTTCAAGAGCAACCTGGGCAACCTAGGGGGACCCTGTCTCTATAAAAGTAACACAAAAATTAGCCAGGCATGGTGGCACATGCCTGTAGACCCAGCTACCAGGGAGGCTGAGCAGGGAGGATCACATGAGCCTGGGAAGTTGAGGCTACAGTGCGCCGTGAGCATGCCACTATACTCCAGACTTGGCAAAAGAGTGAGACCCAGTCTCAAAATAAAAAAAAAAATTAAGCTTGGTGGAGTTATTTATAGCCTATCGCTCAAGGTCATCGCCGAGGTCTGATTTTTCACAAAAAAACTTGCAACTTCTGGCATGCATGGGTTAATGGTCAGAGGAGGAATCTGCAGGCAGAGGGATTAGAGAGCCATAGCTCAACATTACTGGAGCAGCAAATACAGGGGCAGGTGGGAAGAAACGGTGGGAAATGACAATACGATATATTTTACTGGGCACTTACTACATACCAGACGCTATGTTAAGCACATTTAATCCTCAAAACAACCCTATGTGGTAGGTGCTATTATTATCCCCCACCTTACAGATGAGGAAACTGAAATGCAGTTAAGTCAGACAGGGACTGTTCTATGTAAAGCCAGACAGGGACCAGCTCACGAAAGGCCTTTCCCATATCCATGCAAGAGGGTTTTGGTGTTATCCACAGTACCTCAGTTAAACAAAATACCAATGTAAAGTATGCCATAAGGAAGTTTATGCAGAGTACAGATAACTGAAAGACAAATGCAGTGGAGTCCAGAGGAAGGGAGAGATTTCTATGTTCTATGGGCTGAATGGCTGAGGGACCTTTACGCAAGTAAGTTGGAACTGGGCTGGGTTGCCCTGGAGGAAGTCAGAGGGAAGGATCAGAATGGGGTGTGAGCAAAGGTTGTAAGACATCAGCCCTGACTCTGGCACCATGGGAAAGCTGTGGAGGCAAATGGGGTAGAGACGGGACAGTCAGGAACACTGGGAGTGACTAGGACGGAAGAGAAAGTCAAGACACAGCTGGCAGTCCCAAGGAGCCTGTCTGCAGGAGCCACTCAGGAGTGGGTGAGCAGGGTGCTGACCACAGGATGAATCCAAGTCACTCTTAGATGAGAGGCTGCCGCATGGTCCATAGCAAGATGGGAGGGCCAGCAGGAGCAGCTTCCGGCCAGGCCAGGAAAAACGCAGGACCACGGCAGGCCACGTGTCAGTGACGTGAAGTGCCCAGGCTGTGAAATCAGACTGATCTGGGTTCCAACCTGACCTTCTGGAGCCTCCAGTTTCCTCATCTATCAAGTGGAGATAATAATCCCATCTACTTCACTCGACTGCTGTCAGGTTGAAATAAAATGAGAATATAATATATGTGAAGTATTCTAATAACAACAAATATTATATCCAGTGCTTCAAATGTAGTAGTTCATACTCACAATGCTGCCTTCGATACGAGTCCTACACCATTCCTTTAAACATTTCAACACATACTTACAGCACCACCCGCCTACCTACGAGTCAGACGCTGGCGATGCCTCCTTCATAAGGTTGCCCTTGACTAGCCCCAGCCTGAGCCACGTCCTTTGCTGAACTCCTGACCACTCTCGCCCCTACTATTCATGTCAGCACTTAGTCACATGCAATTTTGCATCAGCAGTTCCATGTGTCTTTCTTTCCTATAAAACTCATCATTTTAAGGAACAAAAGACAATGTTTTATTTGTTTATCATCGTAATGAAGATCACACTTAATAAGAAAAGTAACTAAGAAGAGGGTCCTAAGCTTTGGTTTGGCTCAACAGCTCAGGCCCAGCACATCGATTTTTTTTTTTTTTTTTTTTTTTTGAGATAGAGTCTTGCTCTGTCGCCCAGGCTGGAGTGCAATGACGTGATCTCAGCTCACTGCAACCTCCGCCTCCCAGGTTCTCAGCGATTCCCCTGCCTCAGCCTCCGGAGGAGCTGCGACTATGGGCACGTGCCACCACGCCCGGCTAATTTTTTGTACTTTAGTAGAGACGGGGTTTTACCATGTTGGCCAGGAGGGTCTCAAACTCCTGACGTCGTGATCTGCCCGCCTCAGCCTCCCAAAGTGCTGGGATTACAGGCGTGAGCCACCGCACCCGGCCACCATCACATCAATTTTGTAGCATAATGCACAGCCTGGTACAGTACTGGTTTTCAAACTATTTCTTTCTTTTTTTTTTATTTTGAGACTGAGTCTCACTCTCACCCCTCAGTCTCCCTAGTAGCTGGGATTACAGGCGCACGCCACCACGCCCAGCTAACTTTTGTATTTTTAGTAAAGATGGGATTTCACCATGCTGGCCAATCTGATCTAGAACTCCTGACCTGGTGATCCACCTGCCTCAGCCTCCCAAAGTGTTGGGATTACAGGCATGAGTCACCGCAGCCAGCCCAAACCATTTCTTAACAGCAGGACACTTTCAACAAATAAACCCATACATAAAATTGATAAAAGCAGATGAGCTCTTTAAAATGAGAGGGAGGCCTCCAGTCGTACCAGCCTGATGCCTGCCCCAGTAGTACCAGCCTGATGCCTGCCCCACACCAGGGCACCTGCACGGCATCATCCCGCAGCTCTGTGGACGAGACTAAAACCTGGGGTGAAGGAAGGAGGCAGAGCACCCAGCCGAACTGGACCCTCTCCTCCATCTGCCCTCCATAAAGCCCTCTAGTTATTACCCCCTAGACGGCAATGCCTCAGGCTTAAAGATAATGTCTTGAATTACAGGGGATCCTTTTTTAAACCCAGAGTTCCTGAGCCATGCACACCAAGAGTCGCTAGAGCTACACTTTCCCCCCTTCTCTTAACAAATGTCAAACTTCCTTAAAGAAAACCAAAACAAAGCTAAAACAATGCCTTGGGCACTTAGAGGAGAACGGGAACAAAGAGGCTAAGTGGCTTGTTAGAATCCTGCAAAGAACAGCTTGTACTATATGCTTCCTCAGAGTCATCATCAGTTGAAACGATGGAACAAAATTCTATCAACATTAGGACTTGTCTTTTTGTTGCTAAAATAAATCCAGACAACAGGAATGGGCTGAGTGTAGGCGTGCGAACCACCAGTGAATTAGAATGTTTCAGCACCCGGCACCAACAGAAACCAGTCAGTAGGCCTGAGGTAAGTGAAAACAGAAGTTGCCATAGTAACTTGCACATTTACCCTAAAATGGCGGGGAGTGGGGGGTGGGGGAAATAGGTCAATGTTTCTGCTTAACTAGCTCTATTCCTTGTCTAAAGCAATAACCTTCTCCTTCCTCGCCCCCAACAGGAGCAAGAGGGGGAAAGTCAGGTGGGCTTTTCAAAAACGAGGGTAGAGAAAGAGGTCTAGGAAGAGGGAAGAGAACCACGAAGACAGCCAAATAAAAACCTTGCGAGTACCCTGGACGACCCCCAGGGAAAGCAGTTGCTGATCAAGGGCAGCGGTGCTAAGAAACTGTTGCTGGGTTACTACAAATCAGGAATTGCCATTTTTTCCTGTAGCGGTTTAAGTGCGTCTAATGGAACACTTGGGAGTGCGTTATTAACAGCCTGGCGCTGGGGACAGCAGAGGGGGAGGAAGGCAGACTGTGGCATGGGAGAAATCTGAGGTCCTCAGCATTCTTTCATGGTTGACAACTATGAATGGGGCTGAAGGATGTCCCAAAACAGAGGAGAGGAGGAGAGGGAAGCTTAGGGGGTTCCTTTTCAAAATAAGCTGATTTTGTTAACACAGAAGCAGTGCCCTTTACTGCATGGATCTGAAATGGCGACTCATCCAGGAGGGCCAGAGGGACTCGGTCGGAGCTGGTATAGAGTGCCAGGGTGCACTACCAGCCCTTCCACCTGCAGTGCCGACAAATGTGGGAAGCGGGTGAAGCAGAAAGCGCCTGAAAACAGGTGCAGTTCCTCCCTCCTGCACCTGCTAGTGTCCGCACGGAGATACCTCAGAGCATTACTAACGGCTTAACCATTTGCTGTGAGGGCCCTGGCATTCTAGAAAACGACAGAAAGGTTAATCCTTTCGCGTGGTGGGGGGTGTCGAAAAGCAGAAGCATCTTTTTAACCACGGACTGCTTCAAACACAAACCTCTAGATACCATACTGCCCTGTGCAGGAGTCTAGGCTTCCACGGAAAGGGTCATTCAGGCGCCACAGGGGAGCGGACTTCGGCCCAGAGGCGCTTCTAGCTGCAGAGTAGGACAGGCTGAATCTCGAATCTGAGCTCCTGTTTTCAGAAACATGGCAGTCCCTGCAAACTGTTGCCTTGTGCGTCTCTACTCCTCTACCCTACAAGGGCAGGGAAAGAGCCTCAGACACACAGCAACATGTAAGATGACTTCAGAGATCAACAGCAGCCAAGAGCTTGGGAGAACAGCACCCAGCAAAAGCCGCTGCAGGGGCTGAGGAGACAGACGCAAAGCAGCAGGCGCCAGGTCCCTGCACATCCTAAGAAGGGACGAGCACGTGCTGAGCAGGGTGTGCAGACACTTCAGGGGGGAATCTCCAGGCAACAAGAAGCCAACACACCTGGGAGGGAACTGCGGAGAACCGACAGGTGCTATTCTGACATTGCCTCTCAGCACTGCCCGGAAAACCATTCAGTGTGGCCAGCTCAGAGGCATTTTTCCTTTACTATGGCAGTACCGAGGACAAAGAGACACCTGTGAACAAATCATTTCTTTTTTTTTTTTGAGACAGGGTCTTACTCTGTTGCCCAGGCTAAAGTGCTGAAAGTGCAGTGACATGGTCATGGCTCACTGCAGCCTCCACCTCCCAGGATCAAGTGATCCTCTCACCTCAGCCTCCTGAGCAGCTGGGACTACAGGCATGCACTATCAAAATACAAAATTTTTTCTATTTTTTATAGAGATGGGGTTTCACCGTGTTGCCCAGGCTGGTCTCGAACTCATGAGTTCAAGTGATCAGCCCGCCTTGGCCTCCCAAAGTGCTGAGATTACAGGTGTAAGCCACCAGGCCTGACCACAAATCATTTCTTTAAACTTTTTTATTCCAGAAAATGTTCTAGCATACACAAAATAGAAAGGGATAATGATCTATCACCCAGCTTCAAATGGTTAATATTCTAGTGCTAATCCAAAAGGCGAGATAGAACCCTTCATTAGAATGATCGCCAAGTGTTACACATCAAAAGCCTGCAATCCAAAAAGTCAACCTCTCAATTCTCCGGAGCCCCAGAAGGCAGCTATTCTAGGAAGGCAGCAGTGGTAAAACAAAAGAAACTGACTTCGCTTTCAATCTTGAGGCATGTCCACCAGCGTAATTCTACCTGCAAAGTGTTTCTACAGCTTATGTTGCCTGAATTCTTGCTGTTGCTTTAATTTTTACTTATTTTATTTTTAATTTTTTTGAGACAAGAGCCTTGCTCTGTGGCCCAGGCTGGAGTGCAGTGGCACAATCTCAGCTCACTGCAACCTGTCTCCTGGGTTCAGGCAATTCTTGTGCCTCAGTCTCCCTAGTAGCTGGGATTACAGGCATGCATTACCACGCCCAGCTAATTTTTGTATTTTTAGTAGAGACGTGGTTGTACCATGTTGGCCAGGCTGGTCTCGAACTCCTGGCCTCAGGTTATCCGCCCAGCTCAGCCTCCCAAAGTGCTGGGATTACAGGCATCAGCCACTCCGCCTGGCCAAAATTTTAATTTCTAAAAGATACATTTCTGTCTGCTGAGCCAAAATCACTATACACTGTACAAAGCCACTGAGGAAGGCCCCATGGTCTCCACAGTCAGCTTTCCAGGACGGGGTCTTGGTTACAACCCCTTTCCATTTTGACATAAGCATTTGGGGCAAATTCCAGTTACACAGGACAATACAGATTTAGTTCACTTATGACTGCACCAAAACCCACCACGTGCTGGCAGGTGGTGAGGCCGAAGCAAAGTCTGTACTTACTGGTACTGTTACGTCTTCATAAAAACTCCAAGCTAAGGCCCATCTCATCGTCCGACCTTGACAGAATTCAGTGTAGGTGACTTTTGGAACCTGAAACCAAAAAAGACAGCATTTCATCAAACTGAAATCATTCTGCCACTGTTTCTGGCTGCTGCCTCATGCTATATTATGTTGACCCTTCTTTTTTAATCAGTTAACAAACACTATTACCAAACAACAGTTATAGACAGCTGCCTAATAATGAATGAATAAATCATCTCTCAACAAAGTTGTATTTTTTTCTCCCATAAAACATAAGAGAATTTATAGATCTGACTTGAAGGTTCAAATATATGAAACACAGAGAAGACAGCTAATTAGAGAATTATTTGTAATATGACTCAAGAGGTTTTTGTTTTTGTTTTTTTTGGGACTGAATCTTGCTCCGTTACCCAGACTGCAGTGCCGTGGAGTGATCTCGGCTAATGGCACCCCTCTTCCTCCCACGTTCAAGCGATTCTCCTGCCTCAGCCTCCTGAGTAGCTGGGATTACAGGCACGCGCCACCACGCCCGGCTGATTTTTGTATTTTTAGTAGAGATGGGGTTTCGCCATCTCGGCCAGGCTTGTCTCAAACTCCTGACGTCAGGCGATCCACCCACCTCGGTCTCCCAAAGTGTTGGGATTACAGGTGTGAGTAACTGTAACTGGCCTCAAGTGGTTTTTTGTTTTCTTTTTTAAGAAGAAAGCCAACCAAAGCCTGGCTAGACACAGGTAGATATTACTCTCTCTTTTTTTTTTTTTTTTTTAGACGAAGTCTCACTCTGTCACCCAGGCTGGAGTGCAGTGGTGCAATCTCGGCTCATTGCACCCTCTGCCTCCTGGGTTCAAGCTATTCTCCTGCCTCAGCCTCATGAGTAGCTGGGATTACATCACACGCCACCACGCCCAGCTAATTATTTAATTTTTAGTAGAGACAGGGTTTCACCATGTTGGCCAGGATGGTCTCGATCTCCTGACCTCGTGATCCGCCTGCCTCGGCCTCCCAAAGTGCTGGGATTACAGGTGTGAGCCACCACGCCTGGCTGGTAATCTCTTTTATGAATCAGATTTTAGGAAAGGAAAAGGAACTACTTTGTAGCTTTCACAATTTACCCAAGAAATGGTATTGTGAGGAAAGAGGAGGAATAGGACGTCAGAGAGAAACCAGAGATCAGAAACTCTGTTTCCCTAACTGACTTGCATCTGATCCTTTTGCTGAAAAGTCCTCTGACTCAGACCAAACACCATAAACTGAGAGGAAAGTGGAAGTGGCAGGGGGAGTCTTTATTTTATTTAAAAAATAATTTTGGAGACAGGGTGTCATTCTGTCGCCCAGGATGTAGTGCAGCGGCATGATCTCAGTTCACTGCAACTTCGACTTTCCGGGCTCAATGGATCCTCCCACCTCAGTCTCCTGGGTATCGGGGCCTACAGGCACGCACCATCACACTTGGCTAGTTTTTTGTATTTTTTTGTAGAGATGGGATATTGCTGTGTTGCCCAGACTGGTCTTGAATTCCTGGGCTCAAGCAATCTGCCCACCCCAGCCTCCCAAAGCGCTGTGATTAGAGGCATTAGCCATTTTGCCAGGCCTGGGAGTGCTTACTTGTGACCTGCCTTCTGAAGCAGGAGCAGGGGCTATCCTCTTTGGAGTGTCATCCTAGTGGGAAGCACACTGGACCGAGACTCTGTTCTGGTGCTGTTCCCCCATAGCTAACTGCACAGCCCACCACAAGCCCCTAAACCTATCTAGCTTGAGTTTCTGGCTCCATAAAGGAGTGAGTTGAACTTGTCTTGGAGGCATGGTGAAAAACAAACATTAAAAATAAAAAGGAGTTAGATGTAAGGTCACTGGTAGACATCAGGTTTTCTGGTTTCTCTTTTGACATTCTACTCATCTTATTTTTCTCCACCTTTGTCCGTTATATTTGTCAAAAAAGGCCTTGTTTCAATAATCTATATATAAAATATATTTTAGCCCTAAAAATACAGAACTTGGAAAACAAAACAAAAAAAATATTTAGAGTTTTAGAGTTATACTCTAAATTCTATACTCAAAACTACCATCAGAGTAGATACAGGTCAGGTGCAGTGGCTCACACCTGTAATCCCAGTGCTTTGGGAGGCCAGAGTGGGGGATGGCTTGAGGCCAGTAGTTTGAGACCAGCCTGGGCAAAACAGTAAGACCCTATCTTTATAAAAAATAAGGATTACTTGAGTGCAGGAGTTTAAGACTAGTATGGGCAACACAGAAGGATCTTTTTCTACTAAAAATTAAATTAACTGAGCATGGTGGTGTGTGCCAATAGTCATAGCTACTTGGGAGGCTGAAGTGGGAGGATCGCTTAAGCCTAGAAGTTTGAGGTTGCAGCAAACTGTGATTGTTCAACCACACTACAGTCTGGCTGACAGAAACCAAGGCTCCATTTTTTTTTTTTTTTTTTTGAGACAGAGTTTCACTCTGTCGCCAGGCTGGAGTGCAATGGCATGATCTTGGCTCACTACAACCTCCGCCTCCCGGGTTCAAGCAATTCTTCTGCCTCAGCCTCCTGAGTAGCTGGGATACAGGCATGTGCCAGAACACCCAGCTAATTTTTGTATTTTTAGTAGAGACAGGGTTTCACTATGTTGGCCAGGATGGTCTCGATCTCTTGACCTTGTGATCCACCTGCCTCAGCCTGACCCCCACTTCTAAAAAAAAAAAAGTAGATATATGAAAAATAACCTCAAGATGGACTAAAGACTCGAATGTAAGACTTGAAAGAATAAAAAACACTAGAATAATTGGTCCCAAAGGAAAATCAATCATTAGCTGGGGTGCAGTGGTGCACACTTGTAATCCCAGCACTTCGGGAGGCTGAGGTGAGAGGATGGCTTGAGCCCAGGAGTTTGAGACCAGCCTGGGCAACATGGTAAGATCCCATCACTACTAAAGAAAAAAGAAAAATTACCTAGGCATGGTGGCGTGTGCCTATAGTCCTACCTACTCAGGAGGCTGAGGTGGGAGGACGGGTTGAGCCCAGGAGTTCAAGGTTATAGTGAGTCGTGATCCCACCACTGCACTCCAGCCTGGGCAACAGAGCTAGACCTTGTAAAGAGGAAAGAGAGGAGAAAAGAAGAAATATCTGTACTTGAATCAACTTAAGTATCCATCAACAAAGGATTAGATAAGGAAAATGTGGTATGTATACACAATGGAGTATCATTCAGCTCTAAAAAAGAATGAAATGCCGGGCACGGTGGCTCATGCCTGTAATCCCAGCACTTTGGGAGGCTGAGGTGGGCAGATCACCTGAGGTTAGGAGTTTGAGACCAGCCTGACCAATATGGCAAAACCCTGTCTTAAAAAAAAAAAAAAAAAGAATGAAATTATGTCTTCAGCAACGGGAATAGAACTGGAGGCCATTATCTTAAGTGAAACAACTCGAGACATAGAAAGAGAGATACCACATGTTCTTACTTCTAAGTAGGAGCTGTACGGACTGATGGACAAAGGGAGACTTGTGGTAGGGGGGAGTGGGAGACTGGGTGATGGGGAGGTTGCTTGGGGGAGTGGGAGACCGGGTGATGGGAGGTAGCTAGGTGGGTACAACACACACAACCGACATTGATCGTTCCAGGGATAGTTACAGTGAAGGCCCTGACTTCACCACAGTGCAATATATCAATGTAGCAGAACTGTACCTGTGCCCCATGGATACAAACAAGAGTAGCTGCATGAGAACAGTAATGACAAAGCCTCACCCCTTGGATGCGAAGCTCTTCTTTCAGAGGCGCCAGGCTGCATTTCTTTCCCAGCATACAGCTATACCATCTAGGAAAAAAAAAAAACAGACAAGAAAATACTGTTTATGTGGTTACATTTTTAAACTAAGCATAATTCAAGTGAACAAGATGAGAACAGTAACAAACATTGAGTGAAGTTATAAGGAAAAAATAACAAGAATTACATATAATGTATTTAGACAAAGACTAAATCTAGTGATGGAAAACAAGCCCAAGGCAACTTGAAAAACATAAATGCACTTAGCCTCTCCAGTGCTTCAGGGCTATATACTAAATATTTGGGAAGAGAGTAAAGAAGTCTCATCTGTCATGCTTAAAATGAAGGCCGTTGAGCTCTAGAAAATAAAGAACAACAAAACACATACTAAGAGAACTTGTAAGATCCAGCATGGACCTGTATTTTAAGGTGTCCTCATCTGCAAGTAATTTAAAGATAGATAATGCATTTGAGTTTCAACAGATCATGAAATCAATTTGTTCTAGAGTAAAAACAAATACAGAGGAAGGAATGTGGAGAAGTTGGACTGAACTGATTAAAAGATAAAGGTAGGGCCGGGCGCGGTGGCTCACGCCTGTAATCCAATCACTTTGGAGGCCAAGGCGGGCGGATCACCTGAGGTCGGAGTTCAAGACCAGCCTGACCAACATGGTGAAACCTTGTCTTAAAAAAAAAAAAGGTAAAGGTATAGAATTTATTTTCTTCTGATTATTCTAAAAGGTTTGCAAAGGACCTCTGCTGCAGCCCAAGAAAGATTAGTTACTATGGGAATTGCCTTTCCACCACAAATAACCAGGAAACTAGACAAAACAGACAAAATAGCTGTTTATCTGACACTGGACAACCGGCAGTGCAGACTAGTCTCGGAAACACACAAGGTAAGCCTGCATTTGCCGGTGCTTCCTGCTTGAAGGGAATTCCCAGACTGCAGTACAGGGAAAAGAAATTCAAACACAGTCCAATGGACTTGCTGAGGTGACGAGACAGAGATCAAAGTTCAGAGATGCTGAGAGAGTTATGATTTGTAAAGCAAATTAGCACGGGCAAATGAAACCCAAGCAAGAAGAAAGGGAAAAAAAAAAGATCAGAGTAGAAACTGAGCAAAGAGAAAACAGGAAAACAGTGGAGAAGAATGATGAAACCGAGCTGGTTCTTTGAAAACAAATTTTCTTGAAGTCAAGAAAAAAGACATGAGGCCAGGCGTGGTGGCTCACAGCTGTAATCTGAGAACTTTGGGAGGCCGAGGCAGGCGGATCACCTGAGGTCAGGGGTTTGAGACCAGCCTGACCAACACGGAGAACCCCGTCTCTACTAAAAATACAAAATTAGCTCAGTGTTGTGGAGCGCGCCTGTAATCCCAGCTACGCGGGAGGCTGAGGCAGGAGAATCGCTTGAGCCTGGCAGGTGGAGGCCACAGTGAGCCAAGATCGCACCACTGCACTCAAGCCTCGGAAACGAGCCACTGTCTTAAAAAAAAAAAAAAAGGCCGGTGCGGTGGCTCACGCCTGTAATCCTAGCGCTTTGGGAGGCCCAGGCAGGTAGATTGCCTGATCTCAGGAGTTTGAGACCACCCTGAAACCCCATCTCTACTAAAATACAAAAAAATTAGCTGGGCGTAGTGGCATGCGCCTATAGCCTCAGCTACTCAAGAGGCTGAGGCAGGGAACTGCTAGAACCCGGGATGCTGAGGTTGCAGTGAGCCGGGGACTGCGCCACTGCATTCCAGCCTGGGCAACTGAGACTCCGTCTCAAACAAACAAACATGCTTTTAAAGTGGACATACCAAAATATTATGGTTAATGAGACATGACGATGTCTGTAAGCTAATTCTTAAACAGCATAGGAAAAAACACATACATGCAGAATGAGTAAATGAAGGAAGATGTAATTGGTGAATCTGGATGAAGGGTATACCAGAGTCATTTGCACAAATCTTGCAACTCTTCTGAAAGTTTGAAATTTTTCAAAACAATTTTTCTTGAAACCTACCATCTCAGAGGAACTCCTAAATGTTGTAATAAAGTAGAGTGCTACCTTCATCATTAAAATAGTATAATGGATTCAGAGTCTCTTGGGTGACTAGATCTTCCTTTTCTTCATTTTTTTTCCACTTGCCTTTTGATTAGCTGTCACAAGATGCCTGCTGAGAGTAGCTAGGATCTAGTGGGCAGGCATTTTTAAAATGTGCAGCTAAAATAGGATTTTTAACACATCCAGTGACTTCTGCTTTTTCTATAAGAAATACAATTGTTGCTGAAAACAGTACACATATATGACATTCAATCTTAAATGATTCATAATGTGGTATTCAGTTTAGTGCAAAGGTTAAAAGAACTATGAACTCCCTCCCAAGTGTATATGAAGTACCAACGGCATGTTTAACTATGATTAATCTTACTTGTTTTCTAAATATTCCTTTTCCTTTGTCTCCTGAAGAACCTTATAGTATCTTTTGTTTGTTTTCTGAGACAAGGTCTTGCTCTGTCCCCAAGGCTGGGGTGCAGTGGTACAATCACGGCTCACTGCAGCCCTGACTCCTCAGGCTCGAGGATCCTACCAGCTCAGCCCTGCTAATAGCTGGGACCACAGGCATGCACAACCATGTCCAGCTATTGTTTGTAGAAATGGGGTCTCGTCACGTTGCCCAGGATGGTCTCGAATTTCTGGGGTCAAGTGTTTCACCAGCCTCGGCCTCCCAAAGTGCTGGGATTACAGATGTGAGCCACTGTGCCCAGCCAGTATCTTTTTTTGTTGTTCTGGGCCATTTTGTGGCTTCTCATAGCCCCGATCCATCTCATCTGTTCAGGAATGCTAGTTTTAAAGCAAAGTGTTTATTAACCTGTTTTATACTGTTACTGTGTGAGCACTAATTGCTCCTGATTTCTCTTCTTTCATCTTGTTCCTAACACACCCAAGGCCTGGTTAATGATTTCTCCATTTTTACACTTTCTTTTTTTTTTTTTTTTGAAACAAAGTCTCCCTCTGTCACCCAGGCTGGAGTGCAATCATGCGATCTCAGCTCACTGCAACCTCTGCCTCTTGGGTTCAAGCAATTCTCCTGCCTCAGCCTCCTGAGTAGCTGGAACTACAGGTGCGCACCACCATGCCCGGCTAATTTTTTTGTATTTTTTAGTAGAGAGACGGTTTCCCCATGTTGGCCAGGCTGGTCTCAAACTCCTGACTAAGTGATCCTCCCGCCTTGGCCTCCCAAGTCCTGGGATTACAGGCATGAGCCACCATGCCCGATGACACTTTTTAAAGGGAACATATTATTTTTCTTCTAAACATTTTTAAACCACCAAATGAAATTTATTATCCTTTAAATAACTTTACCCGGGTTTGTTAAAAGTAGTTTAGCTGTAACAATTATTTCTTTATTTTCAAAGGGAAAAAAGATTGCCTAAACAAAAATAGGCGCAGTGACATGTTGAACTCACAAACAATGAAGACAAAATACACTATTTCTAAAGTAATATAATAGTATTTTTCATACTTTTCAATTAGATAGATTTTTCATTTACGTTATTTAGTGTATGAGGTCGAAATACCAGATTGCCAGGCTTCAAGAGTCTTTGTCCTATAAAAGTTTTTGACCTATAAAAATGTCAAGTTTCATATAGTTTTAAGCTAATTTGTGATTTTAGAGGCTCTTAAATTTTCTTAGAATTTTAGTCACTTTAAAATTCATCTTCGTGGTAGGTATTCTGTATATAAACAATTAAATATTGAATGTATATCCCTTAATCAGAAATCTCCCTTTTAATGCGATTAGATGAATTTTGACTGACACAGGTAATTATAATGCTTAGTGAGAAAAGCAGGAAATAGGCCAGGCTCGGTGGCTCCTGCCTATAATCTCAGCAACTCTGGGAGGCAGCGGTGGGCAGATCTCCTGAGGTCAGGAGTTTAGGACCAGCCTGGTCAGCATGGTGAAACCCTGTCTCTAGCAAAAGTACAAAAATTAGCCGGGCATGCTGGCAGTGCCTATAATGCCAGCTACTCAGGAGGCTGTGGCAGGAGAATCGCTTGAACCCAGGAGGCGGAGGTCACAGTGAGCCGAGATCATGCTATTGCACTCCATTTTGGGAGACAAGAGTGAGACTCTTTCTCAAAAAAAAAAAAAAAAAAAGCAAGCAGGAGACAGAATATGTATTGTTAGTTCGGCTAAGCTGTTATAAAACAAGAAGGAGGCCGGGCGTGGTGGCTCACACCTGTCATCCCAGCACTCTGGGAGGCCGAGGTGAGCGGATCACCTGAGGCTGAGGTGAGCAGATCACCTGAGGTCAGGAGTTTGAGACCAGCCGGAGCAACATGGAGAAACCCCATCTCTACTAAAAACACAAAATTAGCTGGGTGTGGTGGCACATGCCTGTAATCCCAACTATTCGGGAGGCTGAGGTAGGAGAATCACTTGAAACCGGGAGGCGGAGGTTGCGATGAGCGGAGATTGCACCATTGCACTCCAGCCTGGGCAACAAGAGAGAAAGTCTGTCTCAAAACAAACAAACAAGAAGGAAACATGTAAAACGTTACAACATTGTCAACTATTATTTTATGTGTATTTCAAGGTATAAGATGATCACATTTATAAATTTATATATTTCAATCAGTTTTACTGTGGTAAACTTGAGTACCTACAATTTCAGTGTGCAGTTGGCTGAGTTTAGACAAAGATGGAACATTTCCATCACCCTGAAAAGCCCCGTTTCCTCTCTGCAGTCTGTCCGCACTCTGCTCTCAGCTTCCTGCAGCCCTGATGTACTTTCTGTCACAATAGTTTTGTGTGTTTTAGACTTTTCATACAAATGGAGTCATAGAAAATGTAGGTTTGTATATGTCTGGTTTCTTTCACGTAGCATATCCACGCTTTTTCTGTGTCAGTGGCCAGTCCCTTTTGTGGCTAAATAGGCTGAGTAAACCACAACTTGTTAATCCACTCATCAGTTGACGGACATCTGGGTCATTTCCAGATTTTATCTAGTATGAATAAAACTGAGTATTTGCTTACAATTTTTTGTGTGTAATTAAATTTTCCTCCATCTTGAGTAAATATCTGAGAGTAGGACTCCTGGCTCCTGTTGTAAGTATATGTTGAACTTTGTAAGAAGCTGTTTTTCAAAGTGACCCTACAGTATTTTACATTCTCACCAGCAATCTATGAGCGTTTCCGTTGATACCACTTGGCATTGCTGTCACTCTTTGAAAACACATCTGTTCTAATGGGTATATGGTGGTATCTGGTTATGATCTGAATTTGCATTTCCCTAGTGGCTAGTCATAGGAGCACTCTCTCATGGGCTTACTGGTCATTCCTGTATCTCCTTTCCATTGGTTTATGAATCTTACTGACTGGTAGCAGTTCTTCATATATTCTGAATACAACCCACTGTCAAATGTGTCTTGCAAGTATTTCCTCCCAGTCTATAGTTGCCTTTGCATTTTTACAAATCTCTTAAAGAGCAACCTTCAGTGACCTTTGTTTAAAATCAACTGATCATATAAGTGAGTCCAGAAATAACTGTTCCATTCTGTTAATCTGTGTCTATCTTTATGCCAGTACCATATGGTCTGAATTATCACAGCTTTATACAAGTCTTGAAATCCGGTAGTGTAAATCCTCTATCTTTGTTATTCTTTTTCCAAAGTGTTTTAAGCCAGGCATGGTGGCTCATATCTATAATCCCAGTACGTTGGGGAGGCTAAGGCAGGAGGATTGCTTGCATCCAGGAGTTTGAGACCAGCATGGGCAACATAGTGATAGCCTGTCTTTATGGAAAAATTTGTTTTAGCTATTTGAAATCTTTTGCATTTCCATGAAGATTTGCTTTATTAGTGTTTTACTTTTTAATCACTTTTATCTTTCCTTTTTACTGACAATTTTTTTTTTTTCAGATGGAGTCTCCCTCTGTTGCCCAGGCTAGAATGCAGCGGCGTGGTCTAGGCTCACTTATTAGTTCTAATAGCTTTACTCTAGATTTCATGGAATTTTCTGCATAGATGACCATGTCTTCTGTGATGTAAAGGCAGAAGTAAAGGCAGTTTTACTTCTTTTTTTTTTTAATTTTCCTTTATATTTAATCCATGCATACTTAAAAGTTTTACTTCTTTGATTTCAGTTTGTTTGCGTTTTCTTTCTTTTTTCTTCCCTTGCTGCACCGACTAGGATCTCCAGCACGATTATGAACAGAAGTGGTGAAGAGCGGCCATCTTCGATCATTCTCAATCTTAGGGCAGTTTTAGCATACTTTGTTGTTGGCTGTAGTAGAGTTTTCTTGGTTTTGGGGTTTTGTTTGTCTGTTTCTTAGATTCACTTTATTAGGCTGAGAATGTTTCCTTCTATTTCTAGTCTGTTTAGTTTTTATCATCAATGATGAGTTTTGTCATGAAAAAGTGTTGACTTTTCCCAAATGCTTTTTCTATGTCTATCGAGGTGATACTGTGGTTTCTCCTTTTTAGTCCATTAATACAGTGACTTACATACGTTGATTTTTGAATACTGAACCAGCCTTGGATTCTTGGGGCAAACGCCCCCTGGTTCTATTATTCTTTTTATATATGGCTGGATTATATTTACTAGTCTTTTTATTAGGGATTTTTAAACCTTTTAAATAAACATTTTATTTCATTTTGAAAAATTAATTAATTTTTTTTTTTTTTTTGAGATAGAGTCTTACTCTGTTGCCTAGGCTGGAGTGCAGTGGCACAATCTCAGCTCACTGTGACCTCTTGAATTCAAGCAATTCTCCTCTCTCAGCCTCCTGAGTAGATAGATTTACAGGCGTCTGCCACCACACCTGTCTAATTTTTGTATTTTTAGAGGCGGGGTTTTGCCACGTTGGCCAGACTGGTCTCAAACTCCTGACCTCAAGTGATCTGCCCACCTTGGCCTCCCAAAGTACTGGAATTACAGGCATGAGCCACCGCGCCCAGCCTCAACTCCATTTTAATCTTATGGGACCACTGTTGTAAGTGCGGTCTGCTATTGACTGAAATGTCCTTATGTGACTCATGGCTATATGTGTTTATTGTTAAATGATTCAATCAAACTAACTAACATATTCCTCACCCACTAATTTTTTGTGTGGTGAGAACACTTTAAGTCTAATCTTTTAGCCGTTTTGAAACATGTAACACGTTAAGTACAGTCACCACGCAATGCAGATCACTAAAAACTTATTCCTCCCGTCTGACTGAAACGTTGTACCCTTTCACCAGCATCTTCCCTTTTCCCAGCCCACCCACCCTGTTAAGGATTTTTATACCTTATGTTCATGAAGGCTACCTGGTCTGTAGTTTCTTACATTATGAGAAATGATACGATTTGTCGATATAATACTGGCCTTGTAAGATGAGTTGGGAAATGTTCCCTCTTTTTAACATTTTTTGGAAGAGTATGCATAGAATTAATATTTCTTCTTTAAATGTTTAGTAGAATCCACTAGTGAAGTGACTTGGGTCTGGAAAGTTTTTAATACAAATTCAGTTTCTTTAATTGATATAGAACTATTCAAGTTATCTATTTCCCAGATGGGCTTGGTGGCTCACGCTTATAATCCCAGCACTTTGGGAGGACAAGGCAGGTGGGTCACCTGAGGTCAGGAGTTTGAGACCAGCCTGGCCAACATGGTGTAACTCTGTCTCTACTAAAAAAAACAAAAGAAAATTAGCTAAGTGTGGCGCCGCATGCCTGTAATCCCAGCTACTCAGGAGGCTGAGGCAGGAAAATCACTTGAGCACTGGAGCTGGAGGGTGCAGTGAGCCGAGATCGTGCCACTGCACTCCAGCCTTGGGCAACAGAGCAAGACTCTTATCTGAAAAAAAGAGCTATTCAAGTTACCTATTTCTTGTAGAGTAAGCCTGGGTAGTTGGTGTTCTTGTTGCCCCGGCTGGTCTCAACCTCCTGGGCTCAAGTGATCCTCCTGCCTAAGCCTCCCAAAGTGCAGGGATTACAGGTATGGGCCACTGTGCCCAGCCCAGGCCCAGATTATGAAAATTTATTACCTATCCCCCAATATGTGGATTATATTCGAATCCAAGCAGTATCTATCATCTGGCAGGGGACACACTGGTGCTTCGTAGAATACAGATCTCTAGTTCCTAAAAAATCCTAAAATCATTGCCATAAAGGGCATCAGTTATAGAACTAGTAACCAATCACAAGAGAGAATCTAAAACATAGAATTATGGTGTGGTGAAGAAATTTAAAAAAAAAAAATTCAGGGCCAGGTGCGGTGGCTCACACCTGTAATCCCAGCACTTTGAGGCTGAGGCAGGTAGATCATTTGAGCTCAGGAGCTCGAGACCAGCGTGGGCAACATGGTGAAACTCTGTCTCTACTAAAAATACAAAAATTAGCTGCGCATGGGGGCGCACACTTGAAATCCCAGCAACTTGTGAGGCCGATGCGGGAGAATCACTTGAACTTGGGAGGCAGAGGTTGCAGTGAGACAAGATCACTCCACCTCACTGCAGGTTAGGCGACGGAACGAGACTCTGTCTCACACACACACACACACACACACACACACACACACACACACACACACACACAAATTCAGGCCATGATTTTGATAAAGTCTGGTAATTTATCTAGAAGTTTAGATGGGTGAGTCCCTTTTCTCTTCTGAGATAGGGTCTCACTCTGTCATTCAAGCTGTAGTGCAATGGTGTCATCTCAACTCACTGCAGCCTCGACCTCCTGGGCTCAAGTGATCCTCCCACCTCAGCCTCCCGAATAGCTGGGACTACAGACACATGCCACTAAACCCAGTTAACTTTTGTATTATTTGTAGAGAAGGGGTCTCACCATGTTGCCCCAGCTGGTCTTGAACTCCTGGGCTCAAGTGATCCACCTGCCTAGGCCTCCCAAAGTGTTGGGATGACAGGTATGAGCCACTGTGCCCAACCTGGATGAGACACTTGAGAGAAAAAAAAGCTATTAAGCTCAAGTCACAGGCACAAAAAGTCAAAGTAAGGGTGACAAGCACTTGTAAATCTTCATCAATGACAGAAAGGCTGTTCACAGTCCAACTGTAGCTTAAAGCTGCAGACGCTGCAAGGGGTGGTGGAAAGGCCACTGGACTAGAATGAGGATATCTGAGTTCTAAGTTTCTAATCCGTAAACTAAGAGGCTGGATAACTTGACCTCTCAAGGTCTTTCCAGCTGCAAAATCCCTTAAGATACAAAACAAAACTGTAACTGCTGCTGAGCCTGACAGAGGTGAGACATGAACCTCACAGGGAGGCGAGGCATCACAAGCGCCATCCTGAGGTCAGCCCAACACATTTAACTCATTTCACCCCATCATGCTGCAAATCCTGCTTAGCTCCTGTACTTCCTCAGGGACAAGAAGGAAAACAGTCTAGAGGGATAAGAAACAGATGTTAGGGTTAAGGTACTTGGTTATAGCCTCTTACTTTATAGAGCTTCAAAATATACAATTTTCACAGCATTGTCAAATGTGAGTCACATAGTGGTATAAACATTATGATGTCAAGTATAAAAATATGCACGAGAGTCTGGGCACGGTGGCTCACGCCTGTAATCCCACTACTTTGGGAGGCCAAGCTGGGCAGATCACAAGGTCAGGAGTTCGAGACCAGCCTGAACAAGATGGTGAAACCCTGTCTCTACTTAAAAAACAAAAATTAGCTGAGCGTGGTGACACGTGCCTGTAATCCCCGCTACTCAGGAGGCTGAGGTGGGAGAATTGCTTGAACCCGGAGGCAGAGGTTGCAGTGAGCCGAGATCACGCCACCGCACTCCAGCCTGGGCAACAGAGCAAGACTCTGTCTCAAGAAAAAAAAAATGCCTGGGGCCATGAACTGGTAATTGTACAAATGTAAATAATCATGACAAGATGTGACTGAAAACAGTATTTCCAAGCCATACCCTTTCACAAAACACTATTTTCTTTTCAATAAAAATCACTTCACTTCTTCCTCTCTTTATCTAAATTCTCAAACTACCTGAGTCCTAACAGAGAAGACAGTTGAACCTTGTTTTTAAATAAATCACAACGGGGCAACGTTCCCCTATATGATACCAAGCGCAAAATGGCCAACTCTCCAGCGACACGGTGGGCTGTAGCCTTGCACTGTAGCCTTCCTGGCAAACTGACACCCTGTCATTCAATTTGCAGGCTGCCACAGAGCCGAATGCAGGCAGACTAGGAACAAACTGAACGCTGTGACGTGATGTCGGCTCCCTGCGACCCCTTCCACCTGGCTTCAAGCTGTTCTCCTGCCTCAGTCTCCCGAGTAGCTGGAATTACAGGTGCATGCCTCCCTACCTGGCTCATTTTTTTTTTTTTTTTTGTATGTTTTACTAGAGACGGGGTTTCACCATGTTGGCCAGGCTGGTCTTCAACTCCTGACCTCAGATGATCCACCCGCCTCAGCGTCCTAGAGTGCTGGGATTACAGGCATGAGCCACCGTGCCTGGCCTTCTCATGTCTTTAAGTGATTTTGTTTCCTACAATCATCTATACTACATAGACAGAAAAGAGGACAATACCATATAGGAAAAAAATCTTCCCTATCCAGGAATTCCACTTCTGGGGCTACATCCAAAGAACTGAAAGCAGGGTCTCTAGGAGGTATTTATACACCCACATTCATATAGTGCTATGCACAATAGCCAAAGGATAGAAGCAACCTAAGTTTCCATCAACAGATGGACGGATAAACAAAATGTGGTAGATACGAACAACGGAATTTTAATACTTTCAGCCTTCAAAAGAAAGAAAATTCTGAAACACGCTGCATCATGGATGAACCTTGAAATCATTAAGAAAAGTGAAAAAAGCCAGTCATAAAAGGACAAATAGCGTATGACTGCATTTGCATGAGGTACCCACAGTAGTCAAGTTCATAGAGACAGACAGCAGAACGATGGGTGCCAGGGGCTCCGTGAAGGAGAGAATGAGGAGTTAATGAGTACCGAGTTACAGCTATGCAAAACGAAGAGCGCTGGAGATCGGCTGCACCACAATGTGAATGTATCAACATCACTAAACTATCTGTAAAAATTTACATGGCAATATGGTTTGGATGTGTGTCCCCGCCCAAATCTCATGTCGAATTGTAATCTCCCCTGCTGGAGAAGGGCCCTGGTAGGAGGGGACCGGATCTCGAGGGGCAGATTTCCCCTTGCTGTTCTCATGATATAGTCAGAGAGTTCTCCCCAGACCTCCCATTTCTCTCTCTTCCTCCTCCTCTGGCCATGTAATGATGTGCCTGCTTCCCCCTCACCTTCTGCCATGATTGTAAGTTTCCCACGGCTTCCCCAGCCATGCTTCCTGTATAGTCTGTGGAACCCTGAGCCAATTAAACCTGTTTTCTTTACAAATTACTCAGTCTCAGGTATTTCTTTATAGCAGTGTGAGAATGGACAAATACAGATGGTAAATTTTATGTTATGTGTATTTACCACAATAATAACGAAATCTTCCCTCTGTCCCAAAGCTAAATCCTAGGGTTGAAAGCTCTTTTAGTTTTGAACTACCACATTATCCATCATTTCAACAACATGTGGCAGGGTGAGAAGTCAAGCGAGACAAATAGCTCTTTTTGAGTACCTTATGTTGCTTAATGACAGGTGTGTTGTCCAAAATAATTAGCTTTAAAAAGGAATGGCCTTAACCCTCCTCTGCAACTGGTTAGTGATCTCAGTTTCCCTTCATTAAGTTCTTGACAGCTCAATGTCCTCACATATGTCACTGTTTGGGAGACTGATTCCAACAACATAAATTGCTTCAAGGACCAGGCAACAAATTTATTCTGGTTCATGGGAGAGAACTGAACCCATCTGTTTTCTAATCAAAAGCCATATGTGAATCAGTTTTGTTCCATCACAGGACCGTACTAATGGGAACAATACAATCATATGGTATGTTCCTCTTTCCATCTATGTAGTATACATGATTACGGTAAACACAATTCAATAAAAGGCACGAGAACATCCTCAGAAACAGGGTCTTTGCAGATTGCAGGAGCCACTACCTTTGCAATCTTTATCTGCCTGTTCTTCTGACCACTAGGATGACTTTTCCTCTGAGTTACATGGTTTGCTCTAGAACTACATGGGGGAGGCCGGGCACAGCAGCTCATGCCTATAATCCCAGCACTTTGGGAGGTCGAGGCAGGTGGATCACCTGAGGTCAGGAGTTCCAGACCAGTCCGGCCAACATGGTGAAACCCCCCATCTCTACTAGAAATACAAAAATTATAGGTGGAGGGTGCCTGTAATCCCAGCTACTCAGGAGGCTGAGGCATGAGCAAAGCTTGAACCCGGGAGGCAGAGGCTGCAGTGAGCTGAGATTGCGCCACTGCACTCCAGCCTGGGTGACAGACAGACAAAGACTCCATCTCAAAAAAAAGAACGACATAGGGGGTAAATATTCCCATGTTGTAAAAATGGACTGTATGTTATGAAAACAGACTTACCTTAATCTTTTTTTCAGTTGTAGACTGTCATGGATGATCCTTTTAACAAACTCGAGTTCACCTCCTTCTGCCATGATCTCTGTGATGCCGCCTGTGTTAACAGAACTAGGCGGAGGTCTCCGGGGGATTTCTTGAGTTTACTCCCTGAACAACAACAACAAAGCACTCCGGTGAAAAATGTGTACACCCACAGAACCAAGTCTGAATGTGATCCATCCTAAGTTAGAATGGTGAGATGCAATTTGACTTTCCAAGTAGCAGGCTAGATTTAGGATTTTAAAATCACATAGCCACTGCAATATTTTATTTTAAACAACCACTTTATGTAGCTGTTTCCTCCCAGGTCTTTTACCTTTCATTTTTGTGATTAAACATAAAACTTTTTTACCTTTTCGGATAGCCCAATCTGTCACTTTTTCTTTATGCTTTCTGTCTTGGTTTCATCTACAGAAAATCTACCCAAAGATTAAATAAATATTTACTTATGGGTTTTTCCTAGCATTTTCATGGTTTTGCTTTTTACATTTAAATATTTAATCCACCATTATCTCATACCATATGAAAAAACTCAAAAGGCATCAAATACCTAAAAATAAAAGCTAAAACTATAAAACTCTTAGAAGAAAACATAAATTTTCATGACCTTGGATTAAGCAACAGTTTCTGAGACATGACAACTGAAGAAAACAGAGAAATTGGACTTCATCCGAACTAAAAACTCCTGAGCTGCAAAGGGCACCATCAAGAAAGAAGAGAAGACAACCCACAGGAGGGGAAGAAAGAAAATGTCTGCAAATCAGTACCTAACAAGGAACTTGTAAGCGGGATGTACAAAGAAGTCTTACAACTTAACAATAAAAAGAAACATCAACTAACTTAAAAATGAGCAAAGGATATGAAAAAGCATTTTGCCAAAGAAGATATACAAATAAGAAGTGTTGACCTGGCATGGTTGCCCGCACCTGTAATCCCAGGACTTTGAGAGGCCAAGGCAGGTGGATCACTTGAGGTCAGGAGTTTGAGACCAGCTTGGCCAACATGGTGAAACCCCATCTCTATTAAGAACACAAAAATTAGCTGGGTGTGGTGGTACATGCCGTGTGATCCCAGCTACTTGGGAGGCTAAGGCAGGAGAGTCGCTTGAACTCGGGAGGCGGAGTTGCAGTGAGTCGAGACTGTGCCACTGCACTCCAGCCTGGGTGACAGAGTGAGACTCTGTCTCAAAAAAAACATAAAACGAAGAAAGACATGCAGCAATAAAAACACTGATTTCCTTCCTAAGCCAAGAAGCTGAGTCCAGGGGGTAGACTATGACCCACGTCGGTCCAGTGAGAAGAAGATCAAATGTCCAATGGTTTAGGGAAGAAAAGAGCTCTCTCCTCACCCTCCCACCCACTGAATATTGCTGTACAAGTAAACCAGCTTATGAACAAAAACAACCATGGAACAAGTCACAGCCAAGAGAAAAACAGAGCTCTTAATACTGCGAACACCTTAATCAAATCATTATGACATCCCAACTACTGCTGGGTTTCTCAAATAATCAACTTTCTTTGTTGTTAAGTCAATCTAAATTGGGATTTTAGGTACAGTCAGGAAGACCTGCCTCAAATACCAAAATCCACGGAAGCTCAAGTCCCTTTTATAACACAGGTGGTATCTGCATCTAACCTGACCACATCATCTCATATACTTGATAATTCTTAGATTAGTTATAATACCTAATACAATGTGAATGCTATGTAAAAATAGTAATACTGTATTTTTCTATTATTTTTTACTGTTACATTGTTTACGTTGTAATTTTTATTGTTTTCTTTTTCCCCAAATATTTTTTTCTGAGACAGGGACTTGCTCTGTTCCCAGGCTGGAGTGCAGTGGCACGATCTTGGCTCAACATAAGCTGCACCTCCTGGGCTCAAGTCATCCTCCCACCTCAGCCTCCCAAGTAGCTGGGTCTATAGGCACATGCCACAACACCCAGCTAATTCTTTTTGTAATTTTTGTAGAGACAGGGTTTTATCATGTTGCCCAGGCTGGTTTTGAACTCCTGAGCTCAAGCTGTCTGCCCGCCTCAGCCTCCCAAAGTGCTGGGATTACAAGTGTGAGCCACCATGCCAGCCTCCAAATACGTTCAATGAGTGGCTGGCTGAATCCACATAGGTGGAGCCCACAGAGAGAGCGCCAAATATACTTCAAACCAAAAGCACCCTGACACGGCTTTCAAAAGCCAGGCACGGTAGCATATGCCTATGGTCTCAGCTACTAGGGAAGCTGAGGGGGAAGGGGATTGCTTGGGTCCAGATGCTTAAGACCAGCTTGAGCAACATAGTAAGACCCCATCTCAAAAACATTAATTAAAAAATTAATAAATTAGGTGTTGTTTTTTAATAATTTTTTTTAAAAAAAGAATAGAGACGGGGTTTCACCATGCTGGCCAGGCTGGTCTCGAACTCCTGACCTCAGGTGATCTGCCCGCCTCGGCCTCCCAAAGTGCTGGGATTACAGGCGTGAGCCACCGTGCCTGGCCAATAAGTTAGTTTTTTAAAGTTTTCTTTGCTCTTATCTCTGCAAATAAGGCAAATTTAGATATATACTCAATTTTTTTTTTTTTTGAGATGGAGTCTCACTCTGTCACTGAGGCTGGAGTGCAATGGCACAATCTCAGCTCACTGCAACCTCCACCTCCCAGATTCAAGCAATTCTTCTGCCTCAGCCTCCCGAGTAGCTGGAATTACAGGTGCACGCCACCATGCCTGGCTAATTTTTTGTATCTTTAGTAGAGATACGGTTTCACCATGTTGGCCAGGTTGGTCTTGAACTCCTGACCTCGTGATCCGCCCGCCTCGGTTCCCAAACTGTGGAGATTACAAGTGTGAACCACTGCACCTGACCTATACTAAATTATTTTAAAGTATAAGAAATTCTACCTTGGCTTCCAACTGATTGGCAAAAAAGGGAGGGTTGCACATGCAAAAGTCATAGATGATCTCAGATTCTTCTTTCAGAGCATCCATCAGGAGCGTCTTCTGTGGCACTTTCACCACTAAGAGAAAAAACAAGGTGTGAACTAACATTAATGCTGCGGTGGCTTTAAAGTGTAATCGTGCACTGCAGAATGCTGCTCTGGTCAACAACGCACTGCAGATATGATGGTGGTCACCACGTTCTTACTGTACCTCTTCTATGTGTGATGTGCTTAGACACACAAATACTTACCATCGTGCTAACATTGCCTTTGGTGTTCAATACAGTAACACACTGTTCAGCTTGGAGCCTGGGAGCCACAGGCTGTTACATACAGGCCTGGGTGTGTAGTAGGCTACATCATTCAGGTGTGTGTAAGTACACACTACGATGACATCACCTCATGATGCATTTCTCAGAATATATCCCTGCCGTGAAGTAATGCATGACTGTACGTCCTCAGACTCCTAGACATTACTCCCTTCGGGAGATGGAGTTTCACTTCCCTCCCCTTGAGAACAGGCTGCACTTCAAGGACACTCACGTAGCTTCATGGAGAGACCCACACAGCAATGAACTAGGGTTCCCTTCCAAGAGTCATGTGAGTGAGCCATTATGTAAGCCATCTTGGAAGCACATCTCTATCACCCAGAAAGCCTTCAGCTCCAGCCAACAACTCGACTGCAAATTCATGAGAGAGTCTGAATTAGAACCACCAGACTAAGCCACGCCGAAACTTATGACCCACAGAAACAATGAGATAAATGTTTATTGTTTACAGTTGCCAGGGTCAGGTGCAATGGTTCATGCCTATAATCCCAGTGCCGTGGGAGGCCAAGATGGGAGAATTGCTTGAGACCAGGAGTTCCAGATTCACCTGGGAAACATAGCAATAACCTACCTCTATAAAAATTTTAAAAATAAAAAATTACCTGAGCATGGTGGTACAAGCCTGTAGTCCCAGCTACTTGGAAGGCTAAAGTGAGACACTGCTTGAGCCCAGGAGGCTGAGGTTGCAGTGAGCCATGATGATACTACTGCATTCTAGCCTGGGTGGCAGAGTAAGACCTTGTCGCTAATAAAAAATATTTAATAATAATAATAAGGCTCCTAGGGCTAGGCATGGTGGCTCACACCTGTTATCCCAACACTTCAGGAATCCAAGGCAGGTAGATCACCTGAGGTCAGGAGTCTGAGACCAGCCTGGCCAACATGGTGAAACCCTGTCTCTACTAAAAAATTACAAAACTTAGCCGGGTGTGGTGGCGGGCACCTGTAATCCCAGCTACTCAGGAGGCTGAGACAGGAGAATCTCTTGAACCTGGGAGACAGAAGTTGCAGTGAGCCGAGATTGCGCCACTGCACTCCAGCCTGGGTGACAGAGCAAGACCCCGTCTCAAAAAATAAAAAATTAAAATAAGTAAATAGGCTCCTAGATTTTGGAGTAATTTGTTACACAACAATGGAGAAATAAAACAAATGCACTAATAATATTAATGTCTGTCCTTATAAAGATGTTCAATGCTATGAAGAAAAGTCTTCTTTCTTTCATAGAGACATAAAATCTCTTTAATGAAAAAAATTAACACTGCTTTATATACAGAATGGTCACAAAAATAAAAAGTAATCACAAGGGGACGTGACTGTTTCTAGCACAGTTCTATGTACTGACATTATTATTATTTGTTTCGGAGGTGGAGTCTCGCTCTGCAGACCAGGATAGAATGCAGTGGCGCAATCTCAGCTCACTGCAACCTCCACCTCCTGGGTTCAGGCAATTCTCCTGCCTCAGCCTCCTGAGTACCTGGGATTACAAGCGCCAGCCACCATGCTGGCTAAGTTTGGTATTTTTAGTAGAGACGGGGTTTTACCATGTTGGTCAGGCTGGTCTCAAACTCCTGATCTCAGACAGTCTGCTTCAGCCTCTCAAAGTGCTGGGATTACAGGCGTGAGCCACCGTGCCTGGCCTATGTACTGAAATTAAAATGACGGTATAGTTTGATCAACAGTAGGATTTCCTTCCTTTTAAAATCTTGGAGACTAAGTCACTTCATGTATAGTCAGTTCTCATTATCTGCGCTAGTTACGTTCTACAAAGTAGCCACAGAGTGAATGAGTGAATACCGAACCACTGGTTCCGGGGGGAAATACAGGGTTAGGTTCCTACGAGTCTCTGATCACACTTTCATCAACTGATAGATACACAACCTTGTTTTATGGTGTTCCTGTTTAAAGACACTTTATCTAACATCCATGGCTCATGCACTCACACTGAACTCACAGCCAACAGCAGTACAACTTGTGTCTGAAGGAAGCTTATGGAACACCTGTTTCCTCTATAAGGCACATTACAGCCTCTTTGCACTGAGGAACACAAGACAGCCCTTCAGCACTATGTTTGGGGACTATTTTAAACAGCAAAATCACCAAGAAAAATCACAAAAATGAGAGGAAAAAAAAAAGCCCGAAACATGTGGCATTAAATAGACCAAGAAAAGGCTGCTTGGTTGACAGTACGGAAGCTGGAGTGAGAAGGCAGAGCGTCGCCTTGCTCAGCCTCAGCTGGGAACATGCATGCCGGGCAACTCCAATTATTTGCCACTACGCACATGTCTGTGAATGACCACAAAAGTACCATGAATGCCAATTTTGGAGTTAAAAATAAGTTTTAGGATAGGGGCGGTGGCTCAAGCCTGTAATGCCAGCACTTTGGGAGGCTGAGGCCAGAGAATTGCTTGAACCCAGGAGTTCAAGACCAGCCTGGGCAACATGGCAAGACCCCATCTCTACAAAAAATACAAAAGTTAGCCAGGCGTGGAGGTGCACACTGGCAGCCTGAGCTACTCAGAAGGCTGAGGCTGGATGATTACCTGAACACAGGAGGCTGAGGCTGCCGTGAGCCATTACACTCCAGCCTGGGCGACAATGAGACCCTGTCTCTAAAAATAAATAAGTAAATACATTCATACATACAAACATACATACATGTATTTTAGCTATTGATAAACTAATTCTAAAGTTTATTTGAAGAGGCAAAAGACTCAGGATAGCCAACGCGATGCTGAAAGAGAAGAAGCAAGTTGAAAGACGGACATTACCCAATTCTAAGACTTACTACAAAGCTACTGTAATCAAAACAGTATGTTTTTAGTGAATGAATAGATCAATGGAACAGAATCAATATAGTCTTTCCAAGAATTGATACTATGACATCACTTGGACATCCACACGCAAAAAATTAATATAGACACAGACCTTATATCCTTTACAAAATCTAACTCAAAACGGATCACAGAACTAAATGCAAATGCAAGACTATAAAACTTCTAAAAAGTAACATAGAATCTCGCTCTGTTTCCCAGGCTGGAGTGCACTGGCGCGATCTCAGCTCACTGCGACCTCCACCTCCCAGGTTCAAGTGATTCTTGTGCCTCAGCCTCCTGAGTCACTGGGATTACATGCATGCACCACCACACTGGCTAATTTTTGTATTTTTAGTAGAGTTGGGGTTTCATCATGTTGGCCAGGCTGGTCTTGAACTCCTGACCTCAAGGATTTGCCTGCCTCAGCCTCCCAGCATGCTGGGATTAAAGCACTTTTTGGATATAATACCAAAGGTACTGTATACGATTCTTTAAATGGACTCAATAAGCTGGACTTGGCCAGGCGTGGTGGCTCACGCCTGTAATCCAAGCACTTTGGAGGCCAAGGCGGGCGGATCACCTGAGGTCGGGAGTTCAAGACCAGCCTGACCAACATGGTGAAACCCTGTCTTAAAAAAATGATAATAATAAGCTGAACTTGGTGGGCACAGTGGCTTATGCCTGTCATTCCAACACTTTGGGAGGTCCAGACAAGAGAATCACTTGAGGACAGGAGTTTGAGACCAGCATCTTTTTAAAAAATGAGCTGGGCATAGTGTCATACGCCTGTAGAACCAGCTACTCAGGAGGCTGAGGTGGAAGGATCACTTGAACACTCATACATATATATACACACACATATATATTTTTTAATGTTAATAAGACCACCTATTTTTTCTATATATATATATATATATATATATATATATTCTTATAAAAATTTTTTTTTTTACTTTTTAGGCTATCATTTTTTTAAAAAAGGAAACAATTTAATTTTTGCTCTACTAAAGATACTGTCAAGAGAATGAACAGACAAGTCACAGACTGCAAGAAAATATCTGCAATACATAGCTGATAAAGGACAGTTACTCAAAAAAGACAAGAACTCTTAAAACTCAACAATAAGAAAATGAACATGATTTAAAAATGGTCAAAAGGCCTGAACAGACACCTCACCAAAAAAGATATACAGATGGTAAACAAGCACATGAAAAGATGCTCCACATCAATGTCAGGAAAATGCAAATTAAAATAATGAAATACCACTACACGCCTATAAGAATGGCCAAAATCCAGAACACCGAAAACACCCTGTGCGGGCAAGGATGTGGGCAACAGGAACTCTCAGCCATTGCTGGCGGGAGTGTAAAACAGTTTTTTGGAAGACAGTTTGGTGGTTTCTTACAAAAGTAAAGATACTATTACTATACCATCCAGCAAGCACACTCCCTGGTATTTACCTAAAGGAGTTGAAAACTTACATGCACAGAAAAAGCTGCACACAGACTTTCTCACAACTTTATCTGTAGTTGTCAAAACTTGGAAGCAATCAAGATATCCTTCAATAGGTGAATGGAGAAATTCTGGTATACTCAGATAATGGAATATTAAAATGAAATGTGCTAAAAATAAATGAGCTTTCTGCAATTACAGAGGCGGTAGAAAAAAATTAAATTAAAAGAATTTTTTAAAAGCTATCAAACTATAAAAAGACATTAGGAAACTTAAAAATAAATGTCACTAAGTAGAAGAAGCCAATCTGAAAAGTCTAGATACTGTATGATTCCAATTATATGACACTCTGAACAATGTAAAACTATGGAGACAGTCCAAAGGTCAGTAGTTTCCTGGGGTTGGGGGCAGTGAGAGACGAACTGCTGCAGCCCAGAAGATGGGAGGGCAGTGAAACGATCCTGTGTCTGTGAAACGACCCTGTGTATACTGTAGTGGGAGATACACGTCAGTTTCATTTGTCCAAAACTACAGAATGTACAACACCAAGAGGAAACCGTAATGTAAACTCTGAACTGTGGGTGAGAATGATGTGTCAGCGTAAGTGCATCACCTGTAACAAATATCCCACTCTGGGGGGGATGCTGATAACGGAGAAGGCTCTGCACGTGTGGAGGTGGGCACACACAGGAAATCTCCAAACCTCCACTCCATTTTGCTATGAACCTAAAAATGCCCTAAAAAATAAATTCTATAAAAGTATACAAACACACAAACAAACAAAAAAAGCCACCACTTAAAGTCTCTGGAAATGATTCTAAGGCAAATAAAGCAACATTTATTCAAGAAAATCTACTAAAATAAACGAATGCATAACTAAATAAATTTCGGCAACTAGGCAAATTCACAAATACAGAATCCACAAATAATAAGAATCAACTGTACTTACGATTTTCTTTCTGAGTTAATTCTCATGTCAAAACAGCAAACCCAATGACAAAGTACCAGATTTTTAAAAATTACCAAAGTCTGCATATTAAAGAAAAAGGTAATGAAATGCGTTAAATTAAAAAGGCAGGTGAAAGAAAACAAAGTTTGGAGGTATTCATTCAGTGGCGCTAACCTTTTATGAGATCAGATAAGTTATTCTGTTCCACATTTTTCTTTGCATAGTTGAAACACATATCATCCACTTCTGTTGCAAGGAAATACCAGCCATTCAAGGTTGCTCCAAGTAACGGGTAGATGCAGGAGGCCCCTGTACCTAGTAAAATGAAAATTCAAACACATTCTACACACCAGAGGGAAAGGTTAGAATAATCATGACAACACAATTCTTCTCAGAACCCTGTTTTGTGACAGGGTCTCACTCGGTCGCCCAGGCTGCAGTACAGTGGTGTGATCACAGCTCACTGCAGCCTCGACTTCCTGGGCTCAGGCGATTCTCCCACCTCAGCCTCCCACGTACCTGGGACCACAGGTGCATGCCACCATGCCTGGCTAATTTTTTGTATTTTTTGCTAGAGAAATCACAAGCTGGTACCTGATTTCATACATATTACAGCTACTGGTTCCCTAGTCATTTCGTGTATGTTAGTCTTACCTCCCAATTAGATTCAAACTTCCTAAAGGATAGAAACCTTGCTGTCCTCACTTGTGTGCTGTATAAAAAATAAAGTGCACATAAGCAGAGGTCAAGGAATACATGACTAATTAACCTAAAATGCCCAAAACTCAGTTGATTTACTTTATAAAAAGTCTTCATTTAAAATCTCATACAAAACTCAATTTTCTTAAAAGAAATCAGTGCTATTTGCTAAAATGCCTTAGTAATAACT
Source organism: Ateles fusciceps (assembly GCA_036589455.1). Taxonomy (NCBI): domain Eukaryota; kingdom Metazoa; phylum Chordata; class Mammalia; order Primates; family Atelidae; genus Ateles; species Ateles fusciceps. The sequence goes on from JAZHEH010000751.1 coordinate 2,220,709, forward strand.
TAAAACCGATCAGTACACATTCCATTCTCCAAAAGCAGGAAAAAATATGTAGGGTATAAAATTTTTAGTATATTAAACTGCTGAATGTCCCAAATGTCTATAAGTTGTTAGTTGAAAGAAACAAGCAACAAGAAGTTAAAAAATAAAAATAAAATAAAAAAACCCTAAAGAACTCATTTCTTACATGTGGAGACATGGAAAGATATTTGACTTGGAGCCAAGACATCAGCGTCACTGGCTAGCCCCACCACAGTTTCAAGGGAGGCATTCAAGAGGCAAACATTCCAGGCAAAAAAAAAAAAAAAAAAAAAAAACACACACTCTTTGACCACTACGGTTTGGTACTAAGCTATGTAGAACCCCAGCCCTAGACTGGACTATATATTAACCATGAATATTACTTTTACAGACCGGGCACGGTGGCTCACACCTGTAATCCCAGCACTTTGGGAAACCAAGGCAGGCGGACCATCTGTGGTCAGGAGTTCGAGACCTGCCTGGCCAACACGGTAAAACCCCGTCTCTACTAAAAACACAAAAATTAGCTGGGCATAGTGGTGGGTTACACCTGTAATCCCAGCTACTCAGGAGGCTGAGGCAGGAGAATCGCTTGAACCCAGGAGGCAGAGGTTGCAGTGAGCCGAGACCGCACCACTGCACTCCAGCCTGGGTGACAGAGCAAGTCTGTCTGTCTGTCTCTCTTCTGTCTGTCTCTCTCTCTCTCTTTACAATATTGACCAATTAGATCTTGGCCAATTAGATCCTAAAAAGTATATTCAAGAGAAGAAAAGCCAGTGTTTCTCCCAAAGGCCTAAAGTAGTCAGCCTTTACCAGCTACTTTAGGCCTGCTCTCATCTGCCATGTCCCAGTTCTGGTCTAACCTTGTAAGGATCTGGCAGGAAGAAGCAGAGGCTAGATATTCCTAACCCAGAGGAAATTCAGGCTCATCATCCAGCTTCCTCATTAGGCATCCTGAACAGGCTGGAAAAGACGACGGCCCAACAATGAAGCTCTCTGATGGTCAGTGAAGGCTGCGCTGCCTACCACGTCTGCCTGAGAGTATCCTGGCCCCAGTGCTACTGGACAAACACCACCTTGGACCATTGTGGGGTAGTGAGGGAAGGGGTGGAAAAGGGTACTCAAGGTCCTCTCAGAAACCACAATTATTCAGCTCCTGCCAGCCATTCTAGCAAGCCAGATACACACATAAGAAAATTTCAGTTGTACTTTCAACTCTGTAGGAAAAAAAATCCAGATGAGATCCTTGACTTTTACACAACTGCCTCTCTCTTCCAACTTCAATTTCATTTAAAAGATAAAAAAGTTAAAAAAAAAAAAAAGATAAAAAAGTACACTTACCTCCAGGGTAATAGATAAAAGATCTGTCACGGCCAAAAAAAGTTTCTTAATTCTCAAGACCCAAAGACTTGCACTCTAACAGAATGCAAAAGACTCTTTACTAGTCCTTTATAGGACAGAACAAAATCCCCCCCAGAAAGCCAAATGACATTTTTAAACGGGTAATCATCTTTGTAATGACAAATAAAAATGGAAAGTACGTAATCTTAGAATTAGAGCAAACTGATGGAGTCTGGGGGAAGAATTTATATAAAACCCTAATTAGCATGGATGTGATTGCAGTTAGGTAGTGCCCCTTGTGAAGAATTAAAATCCATTAACCTCCTCTATCCCCAAGTGCTATTTTAGAGGGTTTGGGGCATAATTAAAATCAAATTAGTACCAAACAGGCTGTGAAGCTTTTTAAGCAGACTCGCTGAGAAGCTCTTCTGCAGACAAGGTGAGAGATGATGCCTGGCTAGGGCGGCAGTGGAGATGGAGAGACGCAGATGACTTCAGAAGCATTTCAGAGAGAGAGTCAACAGGAAATAGTGACAGACATTTTTTAGTGAGTGTGGAGAAGCAAGCATCAAGGATCACAAGGTGGGCAATGGTAGACTCACTGAAATAAGAAACAGAACCAGGATTAGGGAAATAGAGATGAGTTTGGTCTTGGACACAGCAAGTTTCAGCAAGTCTCATCTCACAGCAAGTCTGAGATGTTTTTCAGACATCCAAGTTTCTCATATATGTGAGATCGGAGGTGAAGAAAAGTAATCTGAGTCAGAGGAACATATAAATATGTGGCTTATTTGCAGTGAGGTGGGAAATCGCCATAGAAGTGAATGCAGTTGCCCAGGGTAGGGTGCTGAGTGAGAAAGGAGCTAAAGGCTGAGCCTTATGTAAGGAACAACAATATCCAGTGGTCAGATATAGGAAGGTATGCCGGAAAAGCAGAGAACAGTGCATATTAATGAAAGAGGAAACCAGCGGAGGAGTCTGCTGTCATGGAAGCAAATGAAGGAGAGTGAACAAAAGAGAAGGGAGGGATCAATAAATGCTGCTGAAAAGATCATGTAGGATGGGGACTAAAAATGCATGCAAACCGCAAAGTGAAACATTTACTACTATCTAGAAATTGGAACTGTTATTAATTCTAGTAAGTTAGAAACAGAGGCTGGGCATGGTGGCTCATACCTGTAATCCCAGCACTTTGGGAAGTCAGGAGTTTGAGACCAGCCTGATCAACGTGCTAAAATCCCACCTCTACTAAAAATATAAAAATTAGCTGGGCGCGGTGGCGGGTGCCTGTCATCCCAGCTATTGGGAGGCAGAGGCAGGAGAATCGCTTGAACCTGGGAGGCGGAGGTTGCAGTGAGCCGAGATGGCGCCACTGCACTCCAGCCTGGGTGACAAGAGCCAGACTACATCTCAAAAACAAAACAAAACAAACAAACACACAAAACAAAGAAAAGAAGAGAAAAGAAATAGTGACAAAGCTGCTAATTCAAATTTTCCTAAAATGGACTATTAAATGAAAACTCCGGCTGTAACAAATGCACATGTACAGTCACAAAACGTGCCCTGGCTTCATTTCTGCCTGTCTCCCACTTATCCTCCCAAATGAATGAAACTGGATAGTCTTTATTGTAAACGTTACATTAAAACAACATCTTTATTTATTTATTTTGAGACAGGGTCTCTCTGTCATCCAGGCTGGAGTTTTCAAATTTTTGTTTCATGATTTATTCTTCCAGAAAAAGTTTAAAATTATATTGCAAAGTCCTCAAGAAATTCCACTGAGGTTTCTGGCTAGGCGTGGTGGCTCACGCCTGTGATCCCAGAACTTTGGGAGGCCAAGGCGGGTGGATCACCTAAGGTTGGTAGTTTGAGACCAGCCTGGCTAACATGGTGAAACCCCGTTTCTACTAAAAATACAAAAAATAAGCCAGGCGCAGTGGCAGGCGCCTGTAATACCAGTTACTCGGGAGGCTGAGGCAGGAGAATCGCCTGAACCTGGGAGGCAGAGGTTGCAGTGAGCCAAAACCATGCCATTGCACTCTAGCATGGGCAAAAAGAGCAAAATCCAGAGTAAAAACAATGTCCAACAGACACAGACATCAATGTGGTAATCTAAAATCTAAGTAGGGCCAGGCATGGTGGCTCATGCCTGTAATCCCAGCACTCTGGGATGATGAGGCAGGGGGACTGCTTGAGCCCAGGAGTTAAAGACCAGCCTGAACAACACAGCAAGATCCCATTTCAAAAAAAAAAAAAAAAATTTTTTTTAATTAAAATAAAAAAAAAGAAAATGAAAAGCTAAGTGAGCAAGAGCCTCACTTTGGTTTTGTTCTTCCCTGAACCTCCTGCTCCCTGCTTGGACCGACAATCCCTTCTCAAGAGAAATGAACGGGAGAAAAGGCCAGGTGGAGTAAACAAGAACAGTAATACAGGCGGAGGATCCCTAATCCAAAATGCTTGGGATGAGAAGTGTTTTAGATTTCAGTTTCTTTTTTTCAGATTCTGAAATATTTGCATTATATTTACTGGCTGAACATCCCTAACCCCAGAATCTGCAAAGCTCCAATACGCATTGTCTCTGAGCAGCGCACCAGTGTTCAAAAGGTTTCAGACTCTGAAGCATTTCGGAGTTTCAGATTAAGGATGCTCAACCTGAATCTGCAGCCAGCTTCTCTTACACAACAACAAATACCCAATAAAAACTTTACAAAGAATTTGATTGTGCAAAACTTATGAAACCTATGTTTAGCCAAAAACGAATTTAAGACAATATACCTATGTCAATTCCTCTTCGGAGAGTACTTTTGTCAGAGTCCTGGTGACCAATCAGATCTTCTACCCAGTGAATATAGTTGAGTCTCAAGGGAACTGTAGGAATTAGTCTCTCCAACGGAATATCAATAGAAAGTCCAAAATCTTCCCTTAGGAGAGTACAAGTCAGAGCTCTGACTGCTTCAGGGTCTTTAAAATTAAGGCTGAGGAGTAGAGAAAAAGAAGTAAAACTGATAGTAAGATTCACCATGTGGTACAAGCTCTGCAGCAAACAGGCAATACCAAATGCCCATCTGAACTTCCTAGAGTGATCACACATAAACAGTCATATGGAGCATGCATCCCAGTGGCATATATACGTGAGGGTTTAACACAGTCACAGCATATGAAAAGCAGTACAATCCTCCACCAACAACACTGCGTATCCACACACGGAGCACAGAGATTACGAATGACTCGGTTCCGATGCCTGCCTCCTTGTCTCCTTTCTATGTGACTTTGGACAAGTTATTCACCTCTAGGAGACTGTTTCCTTGGCTGTGATATGAGGATAACGGTACCAATATCACAACGCTATTGAGAGATAACCTGAAAAGTACCTAGCATAATGTCTGCTGCACAGTAACTGTTTTACAAATGCGAGCTATTTTTACTGTTACCATTAACATCATTTGACATTAGCATTCCTTGAAAATCAGACTTAAAAGTGGAAAGAAAGCAGTATAAAAATGTTTAATAATGAATACAGGCTAAGATAAATGTGATAAATATTACAGACATCAAATTTTAAATGTAACTATCTCTTAAAGCTTTATGGAATACAATGCACATACTATAAAATTTGCCTGTAAGTATACAATTGAATAATTGTTAGTATATTAACAGAGTTGTGCAACCATCACCACAACCCGCTTTTAGAACACTCCTATCACCCCAAAAAGGAGAACTCATGACCATTTGCAAGTTTTTCTTCATTTCCAACTGCAGCCCGAGGCAACCATGGATGTACTTTCTGTCTTTGCAGATTTGCCTTTCCTGGACATTTCAACCAACTGAAATTATAACGAGTTCTTTTGGTCACTTAAGACAAGTTTGTGAGGTTCACCCATTTTATAACTTGTCAGTATTTCACTTCTTCTTATGGGCGAATATTACTCCACAGTAAGAATAACTACATTTTGTTGATCCAGTCCCCAGTTCCTGAACCTCTGGGTTGTTGCTACTTTTTGACTGTGACACACAATGCTGCTATGAACACTTGCATACAAGTCTTTGTGTGGACATACATTTTCATTGTTCTTGGGCAGACAGTCAGGAATGGATCATATGATATATCTGTATTTAACTTTTTAAGAAACTTATACCAATATAACTATGTTGATGTCAAAATACTGCTAAACTGAAAATATTAAAAAAGAAAACCAACAGACCCTATTTGTCAACAAAGCAGGATCTTTTTTGGTTTTTGTGAATTTTTTTTTTTTTTTTTTGAAACAGGTCCTCACTGTCTCCCAGTCTGCAATGCATGGTATGACCATGGCTCACTGCATCCTCAACCTCCCAGGCTCAAGTAACCCTCCTGCCTCAGCCCCCCCAAGTAGCTGGGACTACAGCTGTATGCCACTACACTCAGCTTTACTTTTTTGTAGAGACAGGAGCCCACCTCATTACGTTGCCTCGGCTGGTCTTGAACTCCTGGCCTCATGTAATCCTCCTGCCTCAGCCTAAGTGTTGGCATTACAGGCGTGAACCACTTGCACTTGGCCAACAGAGCATTTTGAAGAAAGCAGAAAGTCAGTAGATGGGACTATGAAAGGTAGGAGGAGGGGTTTTTGTTGTTGTTCTTTTGTTTATTTTTAGACGGAGTCTCACTCTGTTGCCCAGGCTGGAGTGCAGTGGTGCAATCTCGGCTCACTGTAATCTCTGCCTCCCGGGTTCAAGCAATTCTCCCTCAGCCTCCCAAATAGCTGGAACTACAGGCGCACGCCACCATGCCTGGCTAATTTTTTGTATTTTTTTTAGTAGAGATGGGGTTTCAGCATGCTGGCCAGGCTGGTCTCAAACTTCTGACCTCGTGATCTGCCCACCTCAGCCTCCCAAAGTGCTGGGATTACAGGTGTGAGCCACTGAGCCCGACTGGTAGGAAGAGCTTTGAAACTACTTAGAATTCTGGCCTTTCGGTGTCTAGTCAGACAACGACGCATCCTCAAATAGCTGCTGGTCTGCACCATCTTGTTTTCTGCTACCTTCTTGGTCATCAAATTACAAATCACTGGAAAAATTCAATGCCCATCTGGATGCCTGAGTGCCAAAACAGAAGGAAGAGTGCTGTATCCACCCATCAACCACGAAAACTTCCGGCAGGTACCATCAACCCAAGCTCTCTCCACTACCCGCAGCAGAAGTGTTCTAGTACAGAAGTTAGGAGACCTGGACTGTATTTTGGCTCTGCAATTAGTCATGGACTTAAGTCATTTCAGTTCTTAGGTCTCAGTTGTTCCATCTATAAAGGTAAGGGATTGGCCAGGTGCAGTGGCTCATGCCTGTAATCCCTGCACTTTGGGAGGCCAAGGCGGGCAGATCACCAGAAGTCAGGAGTGCGAGACCAGCCTGGCGAACATAGTGAAACCCCATCTCTACTAAAAATACAAGAAATTAGCTGGGCGTGGTGGTGGGTGCCTGTAATCCCAGCTACTCCAGAGGCTGAGGCAGGAGAATCGCTTGAACCTGGGAGGCAAAGGTTGTAGTGAGTGGAGATTGTGCCACTGCACTCCAGTCTGGGCGACAGTGCGACACTCTGTCTCAAAAAACAAAAACAAAAACAAAAACACACTTTTCATAGGAAAAGACCTTGCAAAAAAGATGGATGATGGGCAGAATGAGAGTTCACAAACACAGATTCGTTATCTATACAAAAATTGCATTCCATACTTGAATATAATGATTTCTTGTGACCTCTAGGAATGCTTCAAGGTGCCAATTTATAGGGAGGAAAACGGAAGGGATGAAGAATGAAACTTTAATACAGTCTACAGCAAACAGAAATAGCATAACTGTAGTGGACTGTGAACAGACACAGCAGGAGCCTGGAAGCAGTGACACTCCCATGCTATGAGCATAGCTGGTGCTCCAGTCCTAGGTTTCTAAATAGTACTCCCCATTAAAAGGAATCAGAGTTCCCTGGGTATATGGTTATTCCAGAATTGGAAAGGGAAAGTGCAAGATTAACCTGAAACATTTTATTGCATTAAAGTCAGGACATGCTAAAAGGAATATAGGAACAAATAAAAAGTACCCTGGAACCAGCTGGATGGGGCTCCCATTGGCCACATCTAAGTCAATGTGAATGACGACCGCTAACAAGGGATGATAGCTGTTAGAATAAAATACATGAGTCCATACTGAAATATAGAAGGAATGAAGGAGTTAGAAAATTACATTTGGTAATCACCATACAAATAACTAATTCAATTAAGAATTATCAATGGATGCTAAAAATAATGAGTAAGTTTGTTGAAAACCAGAGTTGTGGGCTGGACACGGCAGCTCTCACCTGTAATCCCAACACTTTGGGAGGCCATGGCAGACGGATCACTTGAGGTCAGGAGTTCAAGACCAGCCTGGCCAACACAGTGAAACCCTGTCTCTACTAAAAAATACAAAAATTAGCCAAGCACAGTGGTACATATGCCTTTAGTCCCAGCTACTCAGGAGGCTGAGCTGGGAGAATTGCTTGAACCTGGGAGGCAGAGGTTGCAGTGAGCCGAGATCAAGCCACTGCACTCCTGTCTGGACAACAGAGTGAGACCTTGTCTCAGAAAAAAAAAAAAAAAAAAAAAAAAAAAAAAACCACACTGGGCACAGTGGCTCACGCCTGTAATCCCAGCACTTTGGGAGGCCAACGTGGGCGGATCACGAGGTCAAGAGATCAAGACCATCCTGGCCAACATGGTGAAACCCTGTCTCTACTAAAAATACAAAAATTTGCTAGGTGTGGTGGCACACGCCTGTAGTCCCAGCTACTTGGGAGGCTGGGACAGGAGAATCACTTGAACCCAGGAGGCAGAGGTTGCGGTGAGCCGAGAACGCGCCATTGCACTCCAGCCTGGGCAACAAGAGCAAAACTCCGTCTCAAAAAAATAAATAAATAAAATAAAAAATAAATAAAAAACAAAAATAAAATCAATTTTTCTCTCATCACTTATAAGGAAGTGGCATTATTAGAGGACCTGCTATACATTATTTCGTTAATGTTGCAGTTTCCAAGAACCTACTGGCAACACTACTTACTGTACAGCAAAACAGCTGGCACTAAGCATTTAAACTATTTTCACCAGAGAGCTAAGATGAAACACCTGTTAACCGTAGCTACATAATAAAATGTAAGCGTTTACAAACCATAACAACATACTCATAATTAAAATTCAGGACAGGAAGGGGAGAGGGAGTTCCTCAGCTTTTATACACAGGGCCAAAGGACTTTGTTTAAAGCTGATAAACTAAGTAGCAAGAGGTAGAAGCACACACTTAAGAAGACAAACAGGCTGGGCCCAGTGGCTCACACCTGGAATCCCAGCACTTTGGGAGGCAGAGGTGGATGGACTGCTTGAGCTCAGGAGACCAACCTGGGCAACATGGTGAAAACCTGTCTCTACAAAAAGTACAAAAAATTAGCTGGGTGTGGGAGTGTGGTGGTTGTGTGCACCTGCAGTCCCAGCTACTCAGGAGACAGCATCAACTGAGCCCAGGAGGTCAAGGCTGCAGTGAGCCAAGATTCCATCACTGCACTCTAGCCTGAGTGACAGAGTGGGACCCTGCCTAAAACACACACACACACACACACACACACACACACACACACACACCCTCTCTCTCTCTCCTCTCTCTCTCTCTCTCTAGAAGAATTAAGATAAAATAATCAAACAAAATCAGGGACAGTAAAGGAAAGGTAGGTGAAAATCAGATTACAAGGCATAAAAAAAGCAACAAGAACAAAGCATGCCATGAAATGAATGTGAAATAAATGAATGTAAACTGTAAACTCAATACTCTCAGATTAGATCACGAAAGCCAAATCCAACTAATTACAATAAACTGCTTTAAACAAAAACTCCAGCTAAAACAAAATGAGCCGAAGATTGAAAAGAAAAGCTTAAGCAACAGTATCCCAGACAACTACAAATAAAAAGGAAAATAGGAGTTATTTTACAACAAATAACCTTAATCTTTGAATCAAAAGGACTAAATGAGCAACTATGTAGAATGGGTTAAAAATATAAAATGCTGATGGAGGTCAAGAGAATAATAACTTTAAAAAGTGACTTTCCATTTCTGTGGGGGATTGCTTTTAAAGAACAGCTTCTATACGACAGTGGAAGCAGAGTTTATTGCATAAATATATGCTAGCAATTAAAAGTCTCATTAAGCCGGGCGCGGTGGCTCACGCCTGTAATCCCAGCACTTTGGGAGGCTGAGGCGGGTGGATTATGAGGTCAAGAAATCGAGACCATCCTGGTCAACATGGTGAAACCCCGTCTCTACTAAAAATACAAAAAATTAGCTGGGCATGGTGGCACACGCCTGTAATCCCAGCTACTCAGGAGGCTGAGGCAGGAGAATTGTTTGAACCCAGGAGGCGGAGGTTGCGGTGAGCCGAGATCGCGCCATCACACTCCAGCCTGGGCAACAAGAGCGCAACTCTGTCTCAAAAAAAAAAAAAAAAAGTCTCATTAAAATATATTAAGTCTATTTAAAGGGGTATTAAATCTATTCTTATACATCAGAATTGGATATGTATTAATTTTGTCATTTGTGGGGGCTGATCAAAGAGGGTTAATCAAGGGGCAACAACCATGAACACATTTCTGCTGTTCTCAACAGCACAATGGCCTCAATCAATTTTCACATTTAAAAAAAAAAGATTTGGACTCCCTTTGTATTTCTTACTCGATTAAAAGCAGTATAAACTCAGGATCAACAAGATAAATGATGAGCAATGAAAAGGTATAAAATCTATAAAGACTTTAGTTTTATTTTTAACAGTAATATTTTATTCCTGTGAAATCAGTCAAGTGTATGAGAAAGATAAGCCAATTCCATGTTCTTCAATAACACAGGAATGAAAGTCGTTTTACATATGAGGAAGAAGTTCACATCTAAGTACCATGCTAAGGCATTCACACACATTCGTGTCTTTAACTCTAGAATGGCAGTCTGACCTAGTAACTAAATTTCACTGCTAAACATACAAAAGAAAAAAAAGCCTGTGTCTATGTTCAAAGGCTTAAAAATCTCAAATGTAAAATTTCATGGTAAAAGGAATTTGAGGACAAAAACATTTTTCAGAAAATTTCTATTAAAGAAACAGTAACTTAGATATTTTATAAAATAAACTTGATAAATAGTACTATCTAAGGGCAGTAAATATTAACAAAATTATTGCTGTTTTGCACTGGCATTTCAAACTAATTGTGAAAATCAGGGCTTTCAAAATATTTATAAGGAATAGCTATTGGCACTACTCAAAATGCCAGTCCCTGACAAGATAAGGAGCTTGTGCCAGAATGTAAATAACACTTTAAAAAGTCAATTAAACCAAACAAAGGTGAGGCAAACTAAACATACGCTGCAAGGTCCTTATCTCTGAGGAGAGTAAGCAGCCAGTTCAATGACCACTCTGAGTAGCACTATGCCAGATGCCACAAATGACCATGTCAAAGGGTATGACCACCACGCTGTGGTTTTTTTCAGATGAAGTTTTGTTCTTGTCACCTAGGTTGGAGTGCAATGGCGCAATCTCAGCTCACTGCAACCTCGGCCTCCTAGGTTCAAGTGATTCTTCCGCCTCAGCCTCCTGAGTAGCTAGGAATACAGGCACATATCGCCATGCCCGGCTAATTTTGTATTTTCAGTAGAGACGGGTTTCGCCATGTTGGCCAGGCTCGTCTCGAACTCCTGACCTCAGGTAATCTGCCCGCCTCAGCCTCCCAAAGCGCTGGGATTAAGGCATGAGCCGCTGCACCCGGTGACCAGCACTCTGCTCTAAGTAGTTAATGTCGTGCGGGTTTGCCAGCTCAGTTTTGTCAGATCTCCAACACTTTCAAACAAAACCAGCAATCCATGTTTTTATATGAAATGGATCTGATTCTTAAAATTAATATGGGGAATAAATAATAACGGCAAGGCTTACACAATTCACAGGCTAATGGGCTGCACCCTCTAATACAGGGGTCCCCAACGCAGGGCCATGTACTGATACTGGTCCGTGGCCTGTTAGGAACTGGGCCACACCGCAGGAGGTGAGCGGAGGTGAGCGGAGGTGAGAAGCAAGCGGAGGTGAGCGGAGGTGAGCGGCAAGCGAAGCTTCATCTGAACTGACAGCCATGCCCCATCATTCGCATCACCGCCTGAGCTCTGCCTCCTGGTGATGAGCGGCGGCATTAGATCAGCAGGAGCACTGGATTCTCATAGGAGCAGGAACCCTACTGTGAACTGCGCATGTGAGGGATCTAGGTTGACCACTTCTTGTGAGAATCTAATGCCTGATGATCTGTCATCGTCTCCCATCACCCCCAGATGGGACTGTCTAGCTGTGGGAAAACAAGCTCAGCGCTCCCACTGATTCCACACCATGGTGAGTTGTATAATTATTTCATTATATATTACAATGTAATAATAACAGAAATAAATGCACAATAAATGCAATGCGTTTGAATTATCCTGAAACCAACCCTCCACCACCACAGGTTCCTGGAAAAACTGTCATCCATGAAACTGGTCCCTGGTGTTGAAAAGGTTGTAGAGCACTGCTCTATTGTAAACAGTAGAACTGTAAAGAAAGTTGGGGTACCTGACTACTCTACTTTTTTCTTTGAGAAAGAGTCTTGCTCTGTTGCCAGGCTAGAGTACAGTGACACAATCTCGGCTCACTGCAACCTCTGCCTCCCAGGTTCAAGCGATTCTCCTGCCTCAGCCTCCTGAGTAGCTGGGACTACAGGCGTCCACCACTGCGCCCAGCTAATTTTTGTATTTTAAGTAGAGACGGGAGGTTTCTTACCATGTTGGCTAGGATGGTCTCGATGTCTTGACCTCGTGATCTGCCCGCCTTGGCCTCCCAAAGTGCTGGGATTACAGGTGTTTGCCACTGCACCTGGCCGACTACTCTACTTTTAAAAGTGAAATATAAAAATGTTTCACTCTTTTATGGGCCAGGCATGGTGGCTCACGCCTGTAATCCCAGCACTTTGGGAGGCTGAGGTGAGCAGGGAGGAGTTCAAGACCAGCCTAGCCAACATAGTGAAACCCTGTCTCTACAAAAAATAAATAAATAAATAAGAAAAAAAAGTTTCACTCTTCGGAGCACTACTTTGTTGACCTGAGGTATACAGAATAGGTCAGAATTTTTAAGAAACTGTGATAGCTGGCATGCATTCCTTAACAAGTGTCAACTATGTAACAGGTATTATGTAAAATGCTAGGGATACTGCAGTAAGCAAACACAGGCACAATCCCTCCCTTTCTGAAGCAGACAGTTTGACAGAGGATAGGTATTATCCAGAAATCACTTAAATACCTGTAAAACGATAATTGTGATAAATGCTGTAAGAGACGGGTAAGAGGTACTATCAAACCTCCCTAATGAGTGGCTCTGCCTTAGGAAGGTCAGAGAAGGCTTCCCTGCAGAGGCGGCAGAGCTAAGAACTGACAACGCAAGAAAAATTAACAAAGGAAAGAAAGAACTGGGGAAAAGGAACTTGGCATTCTGGGGCCTAGGTAACGCAAACAGCAAGAACAAAGACCCTAGGGCCTTCCAAGTACAAAGAGACAGTCAGTCACTGTGTCTAAAATGTGGAGGGCAAAGTAAGCATATATAGTTCAAGGTGAAGCTGGGGGAGGAAGACACGTTCTAGATTATGTAGGGAATTATCATTAGACTGACCATATAATTTTATCATATCCAGTCAGAAATTTTTCTGAAAGTGAAAGTAAAAACTATTAATAATCACACCAGGATAAAATTATATTCTGTTAAGGAGTTAGGTCTGGTATAGAATAAAGCTGGACCAAAGTGGAAGCAAAGGCTCTACTCAGCAAGCTACTGCTATACCTGAATTAAGGGGCTAGACACAGGTTGGGTGTGGTGGCTCACGCCTGTAATCCCAACACTTTGGGGAGGCCGAGGTGGGTGGATGGCTTGAGTCCAGGAATTTGAGATCAACTTCGGTAACATGGTGAAACCCTGTTTCTACAAAATATACAAAAATTAGTGAGTGTGGTGGTGTGGAGGGGAAGTGGAGGGTGGGGTGCGGTGCTGAGGTGAGAGGATGACTTGAGCCTGGGAGGTGGAGGCTGCAGTGAGCCGAAATTGTACCACTGAACTCCAGCGTGGGCGACAGAGTGAGATGCTGTTTTAAAGTGAAAGGAATTAAAAGATATTTTGGAGAGAAAATTTGTGAGAGTTAGCAAGAAGCTGATATGTGAGGTAAGGGATGACGTGTTTCACATTCGTCTTCCAAGGTTCTGGCTTGCTCAACAGGATAGGCAGTGCCACCCTAACGGAAGTTAGAACTCTGGCAGAGAACCATTTTTGAGGAGAAATGTATATATGAGCTGTATCTGAGACGTTTAAGTGGAGATGGAGCCCAGGGAAGAGCTGTATAGAAATAAACATGTAAGTTATTTGCAAACAAACAAGTGAAGCCCTGGCACGGACGAGAGTGATTAGGGAGAAAACATACAGTGAGAAGGAAAGAGAGCTGGAGAGCAAGCTCTGAAAATGCCTTTAATAGCTGCACACACAATCATTACAGAGGAAGTTCCACAAGGAGACAGGGACACCAGCATGGAAGAAGGAAAACCACAAGTCTTCCCGTGTGCTGCCAACGAGCCCAAGGGAAGAGGGTGTCCACGAAGGATCAACCAGCAGAGGGGCCTGCTGCTCAGAAGGCGACAGAGGGCTGAAAATCAGAGTTAGTGACATGAGGCCGCTGGAGACCTTTTAAGGAGCTGTTCCGGCAGTGGAACAATTAGAAACCACCCTGGAATCAGCTAAAGATTAAATGAGGCAGGGTGTGGAAGCTCACACCTGTCATCTCACCACTGTGGGAAGCTGAGGCAGGAGGACTGCTTGAGCCCAGGAGTTCAAGACCAGTCTGGGCAACATAGAGAGACCCTGTCTCTACAAAAAAAAAAAATTAAATTAAATTAGCCAGGTGTGATGACGAACACCTATAATCCTAGCTACTCAGGAGGCTGAGGCAGGAGGATCAAGGCTACAGTAAGCCATAACCGCATAACTGCACCCCAGCCTAGGCAACAGAGCAAGACCCAGTCTCAAATAAAATAAAATAAAATATCATGCTGTACACTTTGAATATAGACAATTTCAACTCTAAAAAATGAAAAAAAAATAGAATTGAAAAAAGAACCTCAAAAAGATACCTGCATACCCGTATCTACTGCAGCATTAACCCCCACAGCCAAAGGTGAAAGCAACCTAACATCCACCGACAGATTAATGCATAAAGAAAATGTGGTATATACACAAAATGGAATACTATTCTGCCTTTAAAAAGAAGGAAATCCCAGCCGGGCACAGTGGCTCATGCCTGTAATCCCAGCACTTTGGGAGACTGAGGTGGGCAGATCACCTAAGGTCAGGAGTTCAAGACCAGCCTGGCCAACATGGTGAAATTCCATCTGTACTAAAAATGCAATAATTGGCTAGGCTTGGTAGTAGGCGCCTGTAATCCCAGATACGTGGGAGGCTGAAGCAGGAGAATCTCTTGAACCCAGGAGGCGAAAGTTATAGTGAGCCAAATTCACGTCACTGCACTCCAGTCTAGGTGACAGAGCGAGACTCCATATCAAAAAAAAAAAAAAAAAAGGACATCCTGTCATGTGCTAGAACATGGCTGAGCCTTTGAGGATATCATGCTAAGTGAAATAAGTGAGTCAAGAAAAACAAGTACTGCCTGATTCTACTTTAAGGTCAAGGTATCTGAAGCAGTCTTAACTCATGAAAAGGTTCTAGAAATCTTTTGCACAACAAGGAGCATAGAGTTAACACACTGTACACTTAAACTTGACTAAGATGGTATATTTTATGTCCTGTTTCTTACAACAATAAAAAAATTAAGTGGCCTTAAATTATTATTCAAGTACCGTGCTGACATCCTTCCCATTTGTTCAACTCTCTGATATAGAAGACTTATTGAAGAAAATGTCCACTTTTAAACACTCTCATGGGCCAAATAAGCAATTAGCAATACACAAAAACACAGATCCTGAGACAATGGAAACGACCGTTACTGATAACCCTAACTTAACCAAAGAATCCAAAATCCTACCAGCAAAAAAGAAGTTGTACCTCGATCAATCAAGCTGATCTTCTCTTCTCTTTTTTTTTAATTTTTATTTTTCATAGAGAAGGGGTCTCACTATATTGACCAGGCTGGTCTTGAACTCCTGGCCTCAAATGACAGCTTCCAAAAACACTGTGATTACAACCATAAAGCAACTTGAAGCCTGGCCTTCAAGCTAATCTTTAAAAGGACCATCCCTATGCTAACTAAAGAGCAAATAATAGGAAAGAAAAATCTAGTCATTCAAATCCCTCTTTGCCCTTTCCAGGCATAGTTAAGAATACTGCGATTTCCTAGCCATGCCCAGTGACTTACCCTAAATTCAGTGAAAACTTTAAAAAAAAAAGTCCAGTGATAAAAAGAGGAACTGTTAAATTTAAGTTGTGTACTACAGAAAATTTAGGAACAACCTAAAAGTAATCAATATGGAATTGGTTAAATAAGCTGTGATATATCCACGTGAGAAAATCCCACGCAGTTAAGAGAGTAACATTGGGCTCTACTCAACACATGACATTTGAAAAAGAAGTTAAGGAGAAGTACATATGTACATTATGATTACATTCTTGTAAAAACAAAAAAAAGACGCTGTATAAATATATGCAGAGGAAGAAGTCTGGAAGGGTAAGAAGTGACTCTGGATATATACGCAGGTGAGTAGATGAGTGGGGTGGAGACTTCCATTCACCTCACATTTCTGTATTATCTAAATACATTTTATTATATAATTCCTCCTTTTTTTTAAAAGAAAAAACAAACATATAAACTCTCTTCATACAAGTATATGTGGATCAGCCCAGTCTCATTCTTTTTAATGACTGCACCGTATTCTCTTGGGTGCCTTATAGCTTCTGTAACTTTATGCAAAATGCTTACAGTATAATGTCAAAAGGGGGAGAAGACGAATGACTGTATGTACACCACAATTACAACCACAAAAATTACTTTATACATGAATAAAGACTAGGGCTTAGAAAGATGAGATTACAGACTCATTTCATCTTTTAGGGTGAAAGAATTCTGACTTTTTGTATGTATGTGACATTACCGTTATAAATGTAGTTAGGAAAAACATATTTCTGTAATTTTCCCATTAAGGGGTCTATAATGTCTGTATAGTAAAAAACAATTCCTTTTTTGAAAAAAGGAAAACGGGTCTTTGGTTCTAGAATACTTGCTTTCCATAACACAGTGACAGCAATCACCAAAAGCTGTAGCTGTGGCACTCATCACACAGCTTCAAGAGACATTTTGGGCGAGAGAACAATACAGTCAATGTTTTCCAAGGGCCTTCAAAGAGAGTGGCTGCTTACATAAACAAGTCTTGTTATTAAAAAATATATATACAAATTCAGCTCACAAAATGATGAAATAAAGCACACAATTTATTCACAAGGAACGATATCCTAATTAGCAAAAAGTATAAGACATTAAGCAGAGGCTAGTTTAACTGAAGGAAATCAAATGAACATCAATGAAGAGCTGATTCTTAGACTCTGTTGTTTATTTTCTACTTCTAAAAAGATGCAGACACTAGTCTGAGTGTTGAAAATCCTTTTGTAGGACAAAGTCAAGTCACTCGACTTCCCTAGTTAAGTATCTAGGTCATGTTAGCACCCTGGGACATTCAAAAATCCTGAACACAGGCAAGATCTTTCTTCATTCTCATTTCCAAGATCACGGGGGAGGCCCAGGAACTAAAATTAGCTCTCACGTGAAAATCAACAATTTATTCATTTTCAGTCTTTGCTGTTTAACACGACCAGCTTCCCAAAATAGCCTATTGTCAACAGGCTCATGGCCGATTTCCCCAGAATGACTCCTGCTCTGCCACTGATGAATACAGTATTACCATTATAGATAGATTCTGAATAGACACACGTTTCTGTAATCCACGGTTGAAATAACAATCATTCTAATCCTGCAGAAGCTAAACCCGATATAACAAAACAAAGGCCAAAAACCTCCCAGTGTTACTCCAAGGTTAGCTTCTAGTCTTTAGATTGTCACTGAAGTGCTAAAAATGGTACAGTCTACCCAGTATGACAAAGCCCTTCAATGCCAGGTCTTTGGCTTAAAAACAAATCAGTTAAGTGTCACATTCTATTCAAGCTCAACTGACAGAGCTGAACTAAACTGGAGGCTGTCCCTGTGGAACTGATTACTGTGAAAAAACACAAACTAAAATCTAATTGCAATGGTCAGATATGATTATAACAAAGCAGTGACACGTGCAGGGAAGACAGACAGAGGTGTCACACTAGCAATCCTTGTCACCTTAATTTTGCCAGGCACGAGCACCTTCCATGAACAAAGTGTCTATAGCATGCCAGTCGTTGTACATGCACCACTGCTAACCTTTGTGCAACCATCCGAGGAGGTCCTCTTATCCCTTCTTTTCAGGTGAGGAGACTCAGTCTCAGTAAAGCTAAGAAAATCACATAAAATCTCAGAGCCGGAAGGGGCAACTTCAAGACTTGATACTTAACAAGACTAACTTAGAAATGTCCCGTCTTCCACAACACCCCTAATTCTCTTAAGAGTGCACTTAGGAGTTAGGCAAATAAGTGACACTCTAACCCACCAAAAGTCTAATGTTTTGTCTGACATTTCTTTTCCATGATTCACTGAGTTTACATTTTGGTGATTCTGTAATACATCTCACAGAGTTAAATAAAGTCATTGTAGGTCAGGCGCAGCGGCTCACACCTGTAATCCCAGCTCTTTGGGAGGCCAAGGCGGGTGGATCACTTGAGGTCAGGAGTTCGAGACCAGCCTGGACAACATGGCGAAACCCCGAAATACAAAAATTAGCCAGGTGTGGGGGCATGTACCTGTAATCCCAGCTACTCAGGAGGCTGAGGCACAAGAATCGCTTGAACCTGGAGATGGAGGTTGCAGTGACTGAGATCGCACCACCGCACTCTAGTCTGGGTGATAAAGTGAGACTCTCAAAAAAAAAAAAAAAAAAAAAAAGCCACTGGAAAAACAAAGAATATTCTACCAGTGTAGAAAATCATGAATAACGCCTACCCAAGCAAGCAGGAAAGGGAAGATTTCCGGGAGCCGCGAGGTCACTTACACCAGGAAGAGTGCGACTCCTCTCTGCTCTGTCTATCATAGGTCCCTCCTAACCACGCTAGGTGGCCAATAAATATGCTCACATTGCTCCCAACTAAAAGAAAAAAAAGGAAGTTCTCCTCAAGACTGCGTATCTTCTTCCCATACCTTCACAGACACACTTCTTCTTCCTGCAACAAAGTCTTTCTAAAAAACTTTTTTAAAATTACTTTTCTTTTCTTTTTGTTTTTGAGACAGAGTCTTGCTCTGTCACCCAGGCTGGAGTACAACAGTGTAATCTTGGCTTACTGTAACCTCCGTCTCCTGGGTTCAAGCGATTCTCGTCCTCAGCCTGCTGAGTAGCTGGGAGGCTAATTTTTGTGTTTTTTTGTAGAGAAGGGGTTTCACCAAGTTGGCCAGGCTGGTCTCGAACTCCTGGCCTCAAGTGATCCACCCACCTAGGCCTCCCAAAGTCCTGGGATTATAGGTATGAGCCACTGTGCCTGGTCAAGATTTACTAATGTTTGTGGGAACATGGTAGGTATATGTAGGATATACACTGTATTTTTAACAGATCAAATGTTTGTGGCAATCTTCCATCTAGTAAGTCTACTGGTGCCATTTTTCCAATAGCACATACTCACTTTATGTCTCTATGCCACATTTTGGTAATTCTCACAATACTTCACACTTTGTTGTGGTGATCTATGATCAGTGGTTTTTGAGTGTTTGTGTGTGTGTTTTTTTGTTTTAGTTACTCAGGAGAGTGAGGTGGGAGGATTGCTTGAGTCCAGGAGTGTGAGGCTACAATGAGGTATGACCCCACTGCTGCACTCCAGCCTGGGGCGACAGAGACCCTCTCTCTAAAAAAGAAAAAAAAATGTACTGCTCCCATGAACATCCAAATGATAAGAAAGCAAAACAGACTTCTTGCTGATACAAATAAAGTTTTAGTGATCCGGATAGACACCAGCCACAGCATTCCCTTAAGACAAAGCCTAATCCAAAACCAGGCCCTAACTCTCTTCAATTCTATGAAGGCTAAGAGAGGTGAGGAGGCTGAAGAAAAGCTGGAAGCTGGCAGAGGTTGGTTCACGAGGTTTAAAGAAAGAAGCCGGCCGAGTGCAGTGGCTCACAGCACTTTGGGAGGCTGTAATCCCAGCACTTTGGGAGGCTGAGGTGAGTGGATCACAAGGTCAGGAGACCCAGACCATCCTGGCTAACACAGTGAAACCTGGTCTCTACTAAAAATACAAAAGTTAGCCGGGCGTGGTGGCATGTGCTTGTAGTCCCAGCTACTCAGGTGGCTGAGGCAGGAGAATCAGTTGAACTAGGGAAGCAGAGGTTGCAGTGAGCTGAGATTGCGCCACTGCACTCCAGCCTGGGCAACAGAGGGAGACTCCATCTCAAATAAAAAATTAAAAAAATATGCTTACGTATTTTTTATTTTTTAAAAAAGCAAAAAAAAAAAAAAAAAAGCAAAAAGAAAAGAAAGAAGTCATCTTTATAACATAAAAGTACAAGGTGAAGCGGTAAGTGCTGACGTAGAAGCTGCAGGTTATCCAGAAGATCTAGCTGAGACAACTGACGAAGGCCACCGCACTAACCAACAGATTTTCAGTGTAGACAAACAGCATTGGATTGGAAGACATTACCATCTAGGACTTACATAGGTAGAGAGAAGTCAATGCCTGGCTTCAAAGGACATGTCAACTCTCCTGCTAGGGGTTCATGGAGCTGGTGACTTTAAGTTGAAGTCAGTGTTCATTTATCACCGTGAAAATCCTAGGGCCCTTGAGAGTCACACTAAATCTACTCTGCCTCTGCTCTATAAATGCAACAACAAAGCCCAAATGACAGCACATCTGTTTTCAGCACAGTTTACTGAGTATTTAAGCCCACTGTTGAGAACTACTGCTTAGGAGGAAAAGAAAAGACCCAAGTGTTATAACCCTTTTAGAATTTGTCTAGCAGGCTTTCTGGTTTTTGCTGGAAAGTGCCCCCTGACCAAAAAAAAAACAACAACAACAACAAAAACTCTTTCAAAATATTATTGCTCATTGACAATGTACCTGGTCACCCAAGAGCTCTGATGGAAACGTACAAGATTAATGCTCTTTTCACGCTTGCTAATAGAACATTCATTCTAAAATCACTCCAGAAGTAATTTCAACTTCCAGATCTTTTCTTTTTTCTTAGGGTTTTTTTTTTTTAATTTTTATAATAGGCATGAACTGGCATAAGCTACCACACCCAGCCTCATGTCTTATTATTGAAGAAACATTTTAAGGCCATAGATAGTGATTCCTTGGACAGATCTGGGCAAAGTGAATTGACGACCTTCTAGAAAAGATTCAGCATTCTAGATGCCATTGAAAACATTTGGGATTGGCCAGGCATGGTGGCTCATGCCTGTAATCCCAACACTTTGGGAGGTCGAGACAGGCAATCGCTTGAGCCCAGGAGCTGAAGACCAGATCGGGTGAAACAACAGCAACACAAGATCAGCTGGGTGTGGTGGCACACACCTGCAGTCCCAGCTACTCAGGAGGCTGAGGCAGAAGGATCACTTGAGCCTGGGGAGGTCGAAGCTGCAGTGAGCCAAGATTACACCACCGCATTCTAGCCTGGGTGACAGAGTGAGACCCTGTCTCAAAAAATAAATAAATAAAAGAACATTTGGGACTGATGAGAGAAAGTCATTATCAATATTAATGGAATATGAAAAAGATGATTTCAACCCTCATGGATGAGTGTGACGGGCTCAAGACTTCAGCATAGGAAGTAACTGCAGATGTGCTGAAAATAACAAGAGAACTAGAATTAAAAGTGGAGCCTGGCCGTGCGCAGTGGCTCACGCCTGTAATCCTGGCACTCTGGGAGGCTGAGGCAGGTGGGTCACTCGAGGTCAGCAGTTTGAGATCAGCCTGGCCACCATGACAAAACCCTGTCTCTATTATAAAATACAAAAATTAGTTGGGCGTGGTGGTGTGCACCTATAATCCCAGCTACTTGGGAGGCTGAAACAGGAGAACTGCTTGTACATGGGAGGCAGAGGCTGCAGTGAGCCGAGATCATGCCACTACACTCCAGCCAGAGTGACAGAGCAAGACTCTGTCTCAAAAAAAAAAAAAAAAAAAAAGAAAAGAAAAAAAAGTCGTATATATATAAAATTTTTTGAGATGGAGTCTCACTCTGTCACCAGGCTAGGGTGCAGTGGCACAATCTTGGCTCACTGCAACCTCCACCTCCTGGGTTCAAGCGATTCTTCTGCCTCAGCCTCCCAAGCAGCTGGGATTACAGGCGTGCACCACCACGCCCAGCTAATTTTTGTATTTTTAGTAAAGACAGGGTTTCACCACGTTGGTCTGGCTGGTCTCGAACTCCTGACCTCGTGATCCACCCACCTTGGCCTCCCAAAGTGCTGGGCTTACGGGCATAAGCCACCACGCCTGGCCCACAAATAGTATTTTTATCAAATTGTGTTCAAGGCATTTACGGATCCTTTGAAATTCTCTAAGTTCATTGTTCTCTGTATATTTCAGACTACTTAGTTAGAAATATTTAAAAGTTCCAAATTTTGTAAAACATTATTTTTTAGAGATGGGTCTCATCCTGTTGCCTAGGCTGGAGTGCAGTGGTGCAATCATAGTTCACTGCAGCCCTGAACTCCTGGGGCTGGGGCTACAGTGAACTATGATCACTGTAGGGGATCAAATGATCCTCCCACCTCAGTCTCCCAAGTCGCTGGGATTAAAAATGTGCACCACTATACCCTGTCAAATATATTTTTAAAAATTTCTGTATTTTTCAAAATGTTAAGCCTAGCATTTAGCCGGGTGTGTTGGTGAACACCTATAGTCCCAGCTACTCGGGAGTCAGACACAGGAGAATCGTCTGAACCTGGAAGGCGGAGGTTGCAGTGAGCTGAGGCTGCACCATTGCACTCTACCCTGGGTGAGAGCGAGACCCTACCTCAAAAAAATAAAATAAAATAATAAAAAATTAAAAATCAACTTTCTGGCTTGGTGTGGTGGCTGTAATCCCAGAACTTTGGGAGGCCAAGGAGGGAGGACCACTTGAATCCAGGAGTTTGAGACCAGCCTGGGCAATATGGCAAGACCTTGTCTCTACAAAAATAAAAATAAAAATAGCTAAGCATATTGGGGCACACTTGGCTATTTTTATTTTGAGAGGCTGGGGCAGGAAGACAGGTTGGGCCCAGGAGGTCAAGGCTGTCATAAGCTATGACTATGCCCCTGCACTCCAGCTTGGGCAACAGAGCAAGACCCTACCTCTAAAAACAAAATAAATAAATAAAAATAAATCAACTTCTTAAATTTAGTAACATCTGAAGTATTATCTGTGAAATCAGTTCTGATGTCCTGGTTATTATTTTCCTGCCTCACATTAAAATAAACACACACTTATTAAAATATCTTTAGATCCCACTGGCGACTAAGTTTTAGATCACAAAGAGCACAGTCCTGTCTCTGCAGTGACTCTGGGATTTCTGTAGGATAAGCAATAATGTAGACATTAAGAGAAGTTTTTTTTTTAAACCCAGAAGGAAACTTAAAAGTATTTGGTCCATTCCTCTAATGGTATACATTAAAAAGCTGAGACCTGGCCAGGCACGGTGGCTCACACCGGTAATCCCAGCACTTTGGGAGGCCGAGGAGGGTGGATCATGAGGTCAGGAGTTCAAGACCAGACTGGTCAACATGGTGAAACCCCATCTCTACTAAAAAATACAAAACTTAGCTGAGCATGGTGGCTCATGTCTGTAATCCCAGCTACTTGGGAGGCTGAGGTAGGAAAACTGCTTGAACTGGGACCCGGGAGGCAGAGGTTGCAGTGAGCCGAGATCGTGCTACTGCACTCCAGCCTGGGCTACAGAGCAAGACTCCATCTCAAAAAAAAAAAAAAAAGCTGAGACGCAGAGAGGTTAAGTGATTTGTCAACGGTTGCATGGGAAGTTTAATCAAATGTCTAAGATTAACATTCAGGAGGGCTTGCTATTCTATTGTGTCCCTTTGAATCACACAAGAATAATACAGTAATTTTTCATCCGTTACCTACCTCACTCTTCCATTCAGATTTATCTGAACATGCTGCTTAAAATCTGGATATTTGGATGCCAGATATGCAAAGTCAGGAGGTTTGTCCTTGTATCTATTTCTTGCATGCATTGATTTGCTCAGAGCCATCTTAAGAGAGAGAAAGAAAGAGAGAAAAATCAGTATATTTATTAAAAATCATTAATGAGGGTCAGGCACGGTGGGATCACACCTCTAATCCCAGAACCTTGAGAGGCCAAGGCAAGTGGACTCTACCTGAGGTCAGGAGTTCGAGACCAACCTGGCCAATAAGGTGAAACCCTGTCTCTACTAAAAATACAAAAATTAGCCAAGCGTGGTGGTGGGAGCAGGAGAATTGCTTGAACCCGGAAGGCGGAGGTTGCAGTGAGCCAAGATCTTGCCACTGCACTTCAGCCTGGGCAGCAAAAGTGAAACTGTCTCAAAAAAAAAAAAAATTTTTTTTAATGGGGAAAGCTGTGGATGCCAAGTTAATAGTTACAGCCAACATATATTTGCTGATCAAGTGAGAAAGTAGAAATTACATTTTAAAAATGTGTACAACAAATAAGCACACGAAGAGATGCTCAGCATCCTTAGTCATCAGGGGAAATACACGTCAAACCACCTGAGATACCACTGCATATCCACTAGGATGGGTATTATCAACGAAAAACAAAAATAAAAGACAACAGAAACAACAAGCATTCTGCAAGGATGTGAAGAAGCTGGAGTTCTCGTGCATTGCTGGTGGGAATGCGAAATGGCACAGCTGCTGTAGAAAAAGCTTGGCGGTTCTTTAAAAAGCTAAACATAGAATTACTATCTGATTCATCAATTCCACTCCTGGGTATATTCCCAAAGAACTGAAAGGAGGAACTAAAAGAGATATTTGTACACCAATGTTCAAAGTAGTGCCATTCACAAGTGTGAAAAGGTGGGGAACAACCCAAGTGTTCATCAGCAGATGAAGATGGATAAATGAAATATGGTATATACATATAGTAAATATTATGCAGCCATGAAAAGGAATGAAACTCTGATACATGCTACAACATGGAAGAACCTTGAAAACATGATGCTAAGGGAAATAAACCACACACAAAAGGACAAATATTGCATGCTTCCACTTATATGAGGCACCTCAAAGAGGTAAATTTATTACACAGACAGAGAGAGGTAATGAGGGGTTGGGGGGAGGGAAAATGAGGACTTACTGTTTAATAGGTACAGAGTTTCACTCTGGGATGATGGCAACGTTCTGGAGATAGAGGTGATGGTTGCACAAGAGAATGAATAAATATATACATGTTCTTTTTTGTTTTTTTTTGAGATGGAGTCTCACTCTGTAGCCCAGGCTGGAGTGCAGTGGTAAAATCTCAGCTCACTGCAACCTCCACCTCCTGGGTCCCGGTTCAAGCAATTCTCCTACCTCAGCCTCCCAGGTAGCTGGGATTACAGGCATGAGCCACCATCCCCAGCTAATTTTTGTATTTTTTAGTAGAGACGGGGTTTCACCATGTTGGCCAGTCTGGTCTTGAACTCCTGACCTCATGATCCACCCGCCTCGGCCTCCCAAAGTGCTGGGATTACAGGCATGAGCAATCGAGCCCAGCAGAGAATGAATATATTTAATGTCACTGAATGGTACACTTAAAATAGCTAAAATGGACGAGCATGGTGGCTCATGCCTGTAATCCCAGCACTTTGGGAGGCCGAGAGCTCCAGATCGGTCTGATCAACATGGAAAAACCCCATTTCTACTAAAAATACAAAATTAGCCGGGTATGGTGGCACATGCCTGTAATCCCAGCTACTCGGGAGGCTGAGGCAGGAATATTACTTGAACTTGGGAGGTAGATGTTACGGAGAGCCAAGATCACGCCATTGTACTCCAGTCTGAGAACAAGAATGAAACTCTGCCTCAAAACAAAACACAAAAATGACTAAAATGGTAAATTTTATGTTATGTATATTTTACCATAACTTTTAAAATGTAGACAACATAAGGGTGAATCTTTTTTTTTTTAAATCAAGAGAAGAAAGCTGAAAATTATTCCTTTAAGAGAATCAAAGTGACAGAAGACAGTATGATCTACAGCCAAGAATATTAGTTAGAAGTTAGTTTTGTTTTGTCTGTCTTGAGACAGGGTCTCACTGTCATCCAGGGTGTAGGGCAATGACACAAGCATCACTCACTGCAGCCTCCATCTCCCACGCTCACGCAATCCTTCCACCTCAGCTTCCCGAGTAGCTGGGACTATAGGTACATGTCACCATGCCACCACACCCGGCTAATTTATTTTTAATTTTATTTTTTGTAGAGACAGCATCTCCCTTTGTTGCCCAGATTGGTCTCCAACTCCTGAGCTCAAGTGATCCTCCTGCCTCAGCCTCCCAAAGGGCGATGACTACAGACATGAGCCACCACACTCAGCCTGGAGGTTAGTTTTTATAGTGGCCTTACAAAGACTGAATATTCGGGAGTGCAACATAACATCACTAAAGTTTGAAAAAATATCTTTGATTCCAACTTAAAGTGTCAATCTTGTCATTCCTAGGTAGCTGAAACCAAATAAAAAACATAATTTTGTCTTCTTCCAAATTATAAGAAATAAAAGTGAATGTATTTATATCAAGAAATAAAAACTGAAAGAGAAACTATTACAGTGGTTTAGTAAATCTCCAGGTAGTTGGTAATTTTAAAAATATTTTACTATGCCAGGTGCGGTGGCTCACGCCTGTAATCCCAGCACTTTGAGAGGCTAAGGCAGGTGGATCACAAGGTCAGGAGTTCGAGACCAGCCTGGCCAATATGGTGAAACCCCGTCTCTACTAAAAATACAAAAATTAGCTGGACATGGTGGCGGACGCCTATAGTCCCAGCTACTCAGGATGCTGAGGCAGAAGAATTGCTTGATCCTGGGAGGCAGAGGTTGCAATGAGCCGAGATCAAGCCATTGCACTCCAGCCTGGGCAACAAGAGCGAAACTCCGTCTCAAAAAAAAAAAAAAAAAAAATTTACTATTATATGTATCTCTGGGTAGTAAGTGACTTTTATTTTCTTAATATCTTTCTGTATTTTCTACTTTTTAATTAATGTTAATTCTTCTAAACAGTATTATGTAAGCCAAAAACCTAGGAGTCACCTGATAGTTTCTCATATCCAAGAAATCACCACTCCTGTAGGTTTTACCTGCTAAATACCTCTTAAATCCATCTATCCTCAACAATGTCAAGCCCAGAGGCCTCTTTTTTTTTTTTTTTTTTAAGATGCACGGTTTCACTATGTTATGTATATTTTGAGGTTGGTCTTGAACTCCTGGCCTCAAGCAACTCTGCCACTTCGGCCTCCCAAAGTGCTAGGATTATAGCCATAAGCCACCACACCCGGCCAGAACAGGCTTTTTATTTATTTATTTTTATTTTATTTTAGAGACTACATTGCCCAGGCTAGACATGAACTCCTGGGCTCAAGTAATCCTCCTACACTGGCCTCCCAAATAGCTGAGACTACAGGTGTGCACCACTGCACCTGGCTTACAGTAGCCTCTTAACTGATCTCCCTGCATCCACTCTTGTTCTTGCCATCCTTCCTTCCACCTCGCAGTGATCATTGCTAAACTCAAATCTCAGTATGTTCTTCCTACTGTGACCACCTGCTCAAAACCTTACTCTCAGGATAAAATAAAAAAGATCACTGCAGCATACATATTAGGCCCCACATGACCTGGCTTTATCTATCTTTACACTATCAGTTTAAGTCACACGCCCTTGCTCTTTCTGTTCTTGCACCCTTACCGCACGGCCTTCATGCAGGCTATTCTTTTTATCTGTAATGTTCTCTCCTCCCTCTCTCCGGTTGAAATTCTTAGTCATCCTGAGGCTCACAGTTCAAGCACCTCATCTTCAGGAAGATCTTTCCTTCCCTAATCTCCTCAGTTAAGACAGTCCTCTATTACAACACCTCCTAGCAAGAAACGTCTTTCCTTCGCAAGCTTTGTTAGAGATAGAATTGTACATAGTAATAAATCTGTCAACGCTCTTTCAGATGGTTTTTTGACAGCTTCCTACACTGGAAATTAAATCGATTTCAAAAAAGAAGTGTTGACTTCAATCCAGACTTTTCCAAATCACATATCCAACTGCCTACCATATTTTCACTTGAAAGGCTCAAAAATACATGCACAACATGTGCAAAATCAAATCACTTCTACCCACCCCAAACTGGTCCTCCTCATCTTCCCTATCTCACCGAATGTACCACCATCTTTCTTGCGATACACACATCAAAAATCTCCAACACCTTCTCCATGCTGCCTCCCCCATTCACAACACACCATGTCCTGAATACTTCTATCTCCCAATTATTTCTTGACCCATTCCACTTTTCACCCTTCACAGCACCACCTCTCTGGCCCAGATCATTACCATCTCTTTCTTGGGTTGCTCTAAGAGTCTCAAACTGATCTCTTTATAACCACTCTTGTCTTCTACAAGCCATTTTTCACTCAGCAGACAAGCCACACCCCTCATGCAAATATAAACATTTCCTTACTAAACCCCTTCAGTGGCAGCCCAATTAGGCTAATAAGGTCTAAAATCACTAACAAGACGTGCATAATCCAGGCCTTATCTGTCCCTCCAACTTCATTTTTGGCCACTTTCCCTTCCAGACATACTGGTCTTCTTTCTTGTTCTCTGCTGCATGGTAGTCTGTTTCACCACCTGCTATTCTTATTGGCTGCCAGACTCTCCTCACCCTCTCACCATCTTCCTTCATCTCTGACGGCCCACTAGCTGCTCAAATCACACATCAGGCATCATTTTCTCAGCCAGGCTTTCTCTGACCCCACCATCCACTCAGATGCCCATCTACATGCTTCCAAAGCACCCTGTGCTGCTTCTCCCTCAGAGAGCTTCGGTTTACGACTGCATATGTTAATTGATTTGCATACGTCACACACAAACCTGCAACCACAGCCATCCTAATCTTCACTATACCCCCCACAGCTTGTATACAACAAATATTTGTTGAGTAAGCAATTCAGAACTTGAGGGAATTAGTAGCCACCTGCAAGTTTTTCAGCATACTGTGACTACATTTTGCCCCTCACACTACTAAAACTGAGTATACACCTGTTTTAATGTCCTAGCATTGACGTACCCTTTACTGACCATCACGAAAGCGGGGAGCATAAAACTAGGATGGACCTCAGTCCTCAAGAAAACATAAACTGGGAAAGGTGGTGTGTGCTTCTGATCCTAGCTACTAGGGAAGCTGAGGATGGCTTGAGCCCCCAGGAGTTCCAGTCCACTCCAGCCTGGGCAACACAGTGAGACCCTGTCTCAGAATAAACAAATACAAATAATACACTTTATTAAAAAGAAAACATCAAAAATGAAAGCGTCAGCCAGGTGTGGTGGCTCACGCCTGTAATACCAGCAGTTTGGGAGGCAGACGCAGGAGGATCATCTGAGGTCAGGAGTTCGTGAGACCAGCCTGGCCAACATGGTGAAACCCCATCTCTACTAAAATACAAAATACAAAAATTCGCCAGACATGGTGCTGGGCACCTACAATCCCAGCTACTAGAGAGGCTGAGGCAGGAGAATCACTTGAACC
This sequence comes from Ateles fusciceps, assembly GCA_036589455.1. Lineage (NCBI taxonomy): Eukaryota > Metazoa > Chordata > Mammalia > Primates > Atelidae > Ateles > Ateles fusciceps. The sequence continues at coordinate 2,249,967 of JAZHEH010000751.1, forward strand.
CAGGAGGCGGAGGCTGCAGTGAGCCAAGATCATGCCACTGCACTCCAGCCTGGGTGACAGAATGAGATCCATCTCAAAAAAGAAGAAAAAGAAAATGCCCTTTCTTGTGATTCTGGCAAGGAACAAAAAGAAAACTACACTAAGAGTAATCTCTTTAAGCTGACAGAAAATATTTTACACATTTATGGGGGACATGTGACATTTATGGGGTATTTGCTATACGCATAGAATGCGTGATTGGCTGGGTGAGGTGGCTCACGCCTGTAATCCCAGCACTTTCGGAGGCTGAGGCGGGCAGATTACCTGAGGTCAGGAGTTCAAGACCAGCCTGAACAACAGAGTGAAATCCCATCTCTACTAAAAAGACAAAAAAAAAAATTAGCTGGGTGTGGTGGCTGGCGCCTGTATTCTCAGCTACTCAGGAGGCTGAGGCAGGAGAATCACTTGAACCCAGAAGGATGCAGGGAGCCGAGATCATGCTATTGCACTCCAGCCTGGGTGACAGAGCGAGACTCTGTCTCAGAGAAGAAGAATGTGTGATGATCAAGTGATCAGGTCACAGTATGTGGGGTATTCATCACTTTGAGTACTTTTTTTTTTCTGGTTCAAGTTCTCTCATGAGGTTGCACACTTTGAGGATTTTTTACATCTACGTGTCGGTAACATTTCAAGCCCTCTCTTCCAGCTATCTTGAAATATACATTGTTGCCGACTACAGCCCCCATATCCTAACAGTGACTTCAAGAGACAGTGGCATATTAGGGGTCTGCAACACATTAAGGAAAATTCTAGACTACGTAGCTGACATCAGTGCACATACAACATGATACTCTGAACATATGTGAAACAAATTAAATTACAGATATGGCAGATACGATTCATTTCCTATGTTATTCAACTTTTCTCGTCCCGAACAGACACAGAATGAGTCAATACAACTAATTCTTTTCTAACTAATCTCCCAGTATAGGCAATGTGTTCTTAGCTAAATTTATCCTATTCTTCAGAGTTTAACTGGGCATCAACTCTTTTTTTTTTTTCTTGTTGAGACAGGGTCTCATTCTGTTGCCCAGAGTGCAGTGGTGCAATCATAGCTCCCTGTAGCCTCCAACTCTTGGGATCAAGCAATCCTCCAGCCTGAGCCTCCCAAGTAGCTGGGACTACAGGCACAGGCCACTGCACCTGGTTAATTTACTTCATTGTTTGTAAAAATGGAGTCTCGCTTTGCAGCCTAGGCTCTAGCTTCAATTTTCGACACAGAATTCACTCATCTGACATTCCATATATTTCACTTACTTTAAAAACACTCCCGTCAGTAAGCTTCAAGAGGGATAATATTTTGTCTGTCTTGTTCACCGCACATCCCAACGCCTAAAATAAGGCCTGAGAGAGTAGGCACTCGGTATTTGTTCACTGAAAACACGATGAACTCTTCCCTGTCCAGACCACTGACACAAAGCACCCTCATCGAGTTTAGAAAAAAGCTCTGCCCAAGGACTGGAACTTTCTTCCTGGTTACCTGAGTTAGCACAGAAAGCTAAAGTTAATAGTAGAACCCTGAGAATGAGGCTTCCACTTTTTTTTTTTCTCCCTTTTCATCTCCATGCTCCTGTTTTCTTGGTTCCTCTTGACCATTAACCCTCTTCAACTACCATTCTCTTAATACATAGCCTGTAAAATAGTCTAAATGCCTGTTTCAGAACTTCGAATTCTCTCTGCACAGATCCCTCCCACCTCAACCCAATCTAGACCTCCTCTCTTCGCCTTCTCTCATAAATCCGACTTTTCCCGCTAGTCCTCCCACTGCCATTTCTACATCTCTTCCACTCTTTCCTCGCCCTCATACGCTCATTTTGCCTTCCCGCCTCAGTTTTGGATCTCTCTAAACCTCCCAAACCCCGGGGGAGTCTCTCCTACTTCAATCCTAGTCTCTCTTCTATTCGCCAACTCCTCCCACTCACCCACCCTCAACACCACCGCGCGCGCACACACAGCCGCACCAGGTCTCCCGTCCTAGACCCCGAAGTCAGCACCTCACTAGCCCAAAACTCAAGAATGAGGAACCAGGTGACCCATGGGTTAAGTGACCCATTACTGGAAATCTGCGTGAGAGATATAAGTGACCCACCTCTGAGGCCGAGGTTCTTGCCAGACGTCGTGTCTGACGTGGGCCTGTACAACCCTAGAATCTTAAGCCAGCCGCAGCGCGAAGCTCCTAGAAACGCAGATGTTACGCTCCCCCGCGCGCCGCCATCTTGTGAAGCCATCTAGCCTCATGATTGGACAAACCCCTCTCGCGCGATCTGTGGCCGAGCCTGAAGAAGAAGAAACCGCGAGATCTGGAGTTCGCGGCTCCTGACAGAAGGCGGGGGCGTGGTGGCGAGCGGAGTTCTCTGCCGTGTGGCAGGAGGAGGTCCTGCCTTCGAATTCGCGGGAAAACGTTATTTAAAAGAAACAGAAACAAGTTTTCCGGACCCTGCTGCAGACTTACCTATCACACTCACTGGGACTGGGTAGGTTATGAAGATGAGGGAAGGAGACGGGTATGATGGCGGACAGTGAGCGCTGCTGTCAGGTGTGTCCTCAGGCGGCTGTCTCCCTGAATCGTCAGCGATGGAAGCCTGTGAGGCGGGGAGGAGTACGCTTATTTACAGAGAAAGAACTGAGGAGCAGAGAGGTTTTTTGTTTTTGTTTTTTTTGAGACGGAGTTTCACTCTTGTTGCCCAGGCTGGAGTGCAATGGCACGATCTCAACTCACCGCAACCTCTTCCTCCCGGGTTCAAGTAATTCTCCTGCTTCAGCCTCCCGAGTAGCTGGGATTACAGGCACCCACCACCACACCCGGCTAATTTTGTATTTTTAGTAGAGACGGGGTTTCTCCATGTTCGTCAGGCTGGTCTTGAACTCAGGTGATCCGCCCACCTCGGCCTCCCAAAGTGCTGGGATTACAGGTGTGAGCCACCGCTCCCAGCCTTTTTTATTTTTTTTTTCTTAAGACGGAGTTTTGCTCTTGTTGCCCAGGCTGGAGTGCGATGGCACGATCAACTCACTGCAGCCTCCGCCTCCCAAGTTCCAGCGATTCACCGCCTCAGCCTCCCAAGTAGCTGGGATTAAGGCACCCCGCCACCTTGCCCAGCTAATTTTTGTATTTTTTGTAGAAGCGGGGTTTCATCATGTTGGCCAGGCTGGTCTCAAACTCCTGACCTTAGGTGATCCGCCCGCCTCGGCCTCCCAAAGTGCTGGAATGACAGGCATGAGCCACCGCGCCCGGCCGGATCGGAGATACTAAGTGATTTGTTCAAGATTTTACATTCAGAGGCCGGACACCTTCCCTCAGTTTTGGATTCTAGTCTCTATTCTATTCCCAGTTTTGGATCCTACTCTCTGTTCTCTTCGCCTATAATCCCAGCACTTCAGAAGGCCAAGATGGGGGGGATATCTTGAGCCCAGGAGTTCGAGACCAACCTGGACAACATGGTGAAACCCCGTCTCTACAAAAAATACAGAAATTAGCCTGGCGTGGTGGTGGTGTGCCGGAAGTCCAGCTACGTGGGGAGCTTAGGTGGGAGGCTGAAGTGGGAGGATTGCTTGAGCCTAGGAGGTCGAGGCTGCAGTGAGACAGAGCAGCCTGGGAGACAGGGCAAGATGCAATCTCCAAAAAAAAAAAAAATGACCTCAAGTCCACACCTGCCTCAAGCTGGAAGCTCTGTTAATGCATTTCAATTTATTTTCAACTTGTTTATACTCATTTTACCCTCTAGTAAGTGGAGTGAATATAAGTCTCCCCCAGTTTGCTACTGAGACAGAAAGGTTAATGACTTTCAAGAGGCATACAAGTAGTAACAAAGTGAGGGCTAAAGGCAGCCTCTGGACCTAGTACCTCTTTCCATTAAAAAAAAAAAAAAAAAAAAAGGCCTGCCTACGTCCTTGGAATTAAAGTGAACACTTCTGGCAAACTATTGCCATAAAATTGGGAGATGGTAGGGATTAAAGAATGGAGAGTTCAGCTTTATGCAGAAGTGAGTGTCCCAGTAGTAACCCAGGGAGAGCTGTGGAGGTGTTTTCATAATTCGTTGTGTAACAGACCACCCCAACACGTAAGACTTAAAATAACAACCATTTTATTTGCTCGACGTTCTGCAATCTGGGCTGTGATTAGCCCAGCTGTTCTGCTGGTCTTCCCGGTGGTCACAGGATCAAGTTGGGGCCGGTTCCACTGAAAGAACTGGGCCTCTTCGGCCTGACATGGTGGCTCAGGTCTGTAATCCCAGCACTTTAGGAGGCTGAAGGGGGCAGATCACAAGGTCATGAGTTCAAGACCAGTCTGACCAACATAGCGAAACCCTGTCTCTACTAAAGATACAAAAAATTAGCCAGGCATGGTGGTGTGTACCTGTAATCCCAGCTACTCGGGAGACTGAGGCAGAATAACTTCAATCTGGGAGATGGAGAATGCAGTGAGCCAAGATTGCGCCGTTGCTTTCCAGCCTGGGTAACAGGGCAAGACTCCATCTCAAAAAAAAAAAAAAAAAAAAGAACTGGGTCTCTCTCCCTGTAGTCCATATTCTCTCCCTCTCCACGTGGCCTTTCCATGTAATCTGTCTAGCAGAGTAGGAAGACTTCTCACATGTTGGCTCAGGGCTCCCAAAAGGGCAAAAGTGGAAGCTGCCAGACCTTCTTAGAGCTTAGGTGCAGAAGTAGCACCTTCACCATACTCTTGGTTAAAGCAAGTAAAACAGCCAGCCCAGACTCAAGGAGAAGGGTACCTTCCAGTATTGGAAGGCATGGTTCCTTTCGGCAACCATGGTAACATATGACGACAGGAAGTGTTCCATCTTTAGTTGGTAGTGGCTTTGTTACTAGATATCAAAAAATATAGTATTGTATTTAGTGCATGCTGCGGAAAAGGTGAAAGATAAGATGGCCTTGGAGATATAACTGATGGGGTTGAAGTGATTGTATTTAGAATATTGGTAACTTTCTGTTAGCTCCAAAGAACAATCCAGTTTACCTGTGGGTCAGGCCAGAGAGACCCAAGCACTGTGCTGGGAAACCTGGCCTTTAGTCCTGCCCCACCATTTACTAACCCTGTGATTACGGGCAGTTTACTTAAACACTTGAAGCCTCAGTGTGCTCGATATTACAAAACAGGATAATAACCTCATAGGGTCGTGAGAATTAAAATCAAATGATGCATATAAAATAGCAGAATGTCTAGCAGATAGTAAGTTCCTAATAATATTTAGGAATAATTATTGTTCCTTATAATTTCTTTGGTCAGTTTTTGTAAATATTCCGTAAAGATAAAACGTTTTAATAATTGAAAATTTGTAAACAATTTAAATAATACATAAAGGTATCAGAAAGATAAAAATTATCTAAAATCTCACCACTCACAGCCAAGCACCATCAAATTTGGGTAACCTTACTTCTAAACCTCTATAGCTCATAAGGGTATATAACCAAGTAATTGTTATATAAATAATAATATATATTAGTATATATATGTAACTACATATATATACACACATATGCATATATACTCAAATATAATTATTGGAGAGTCTTCCACTTCCATCAATATAGTTCTATATTATTCTTTGTGATAGGTGCATAGGTTTCCATTGATTGTATATACTAGTTTTGTTGTTGTTATGTTTGTTTGTTTGTTTTGAGACAGAGTCTCCCTCTGTAGCCCAGGCTGGAGTGCAGTGGTGCAATCTCAGTTCACTGCAACTTCTGCCTCCTGGATTCAAGCAATTCTCTGCTTCAGCCTCTCAAGTAGCTGGGATTACAGGTGCCCGACACCACACAGGGCTAATTTTTTGTGTGTTTTTGGTAGAGACAGGGTTTCACCATCTTGACCAGGCTGGTCTCAAACTCCTGACCTTGTGATCCACCTGCCTCAGCCTCCCAGAGTGCTGGGATTACAGGCGTGAGCCACCGCCCCTGGCCAGATATACCACTATTTAAAAACTAATTCCCATCCGGGTGCAGAGGCCCATGCCTGTAATCCCAGCACTCTGGGAGGCTGAGGTGGTAGATCACTTAAGGTCAGGAGTTTGAGACCAGCCTGACCAAGATGGTGAAACCCTGTCTCCACTAAAAATACAAAATTTAGCTGGGCACAGTACGCATGCCTATAGTCCTATCTACTCCAGAGGCTGAGGTGGGAGGATCACTTGAGCCCAGGAGTTCTGGGCTGTATGCACTATGCCAGTTGGGTGTCCGCACTAAGTTTGGCATCAATGTCGTGACCTCCCGGGAGCAGGGGACCACAGGTTACCTAAGGAGGGTTGAACCGGCCCAGGTTGGAAACGGAGCAGGTCAAAACTCCTGTGCTGATCAGTAGTGGGATTGCACCTGTGAATAGCCACTGCACTCCAGCCTGGGCAACATAGCGAGACCCCGTCTCTAAAAAATATATAAATAAATTTAAAAATACAAAAATGAGCCGGCGTAGTTGCAGGTGCCTGTAATCCCAGCTGTTCGAGAGGCTGAGGCAGGAGAATCACTTGAACTCGAGAGGCAGAGGTTGCATAGAGCCGAGATCACTCCACTGCACTCCAGCCTGGGGGACAGAGCGAGACTCCATGTCAAAAACAAACAAATGACAACAACAAAACGAATTCCCCTGTGGGTGGACATAGGTTCTTTCCAATGCATCTGGTATAACCTATTCCCAAATCTTGTGGTACAATGATAAATACATATCCTTAAAAACTTTTTTATATAAAATGAAAATTATCTGGAGACTCTACAAAATAGATTAACAAGATATTCAACATCTGCCTTTTTTCTAATTTACCCTCAAATCTCCAAGGATTCAACTGGTCAGAGAAGTCTCTCAAACTTCCATACCCCAGCAAGGGCAGTGAAGATGTCCAATTAGCTAATTATATCCTTAGCTACCTCTTTGTAGCAGGAAGCTGATTCTGCACATCCAATAAATAGTGCTGCTAATTATGAAATGCTGCATAGCAAGTTATCAGAGCTGCTTTCAACAGCAGCTGCCTGCTGGACTGGAATCAACCCTTGAGGGCATCAGACTAGACTCCCTTGTTACTGAAATCAATTATTTCAAGGACCTTGTTGCCCTTCCCTGCCACTGTCCTTTGGCCACAGCCAGCCAGTCAACAGCCACAGGTCCCTCTAACTTTGTGTTTCAGAAAGTAATCATTGAGTATCAAGTTCTTCTAGCTTAGAAGACCCTAGCTTTCTTATGTAAATATATCCACCTCTTTCTTTGGGGCCAAGTTTACATGTCAGGGATCTAACAGCCATTAACAGTTGTCACAAAAGCTGTATGCAGCTGGGCACGGTGGCTCAAGGCTGTAATCCCAGCACTTTGTGAGGCCCAGGAGGGAGGATCACTTGAGGTCAGGAGTTCTAGACTAGCCTGGCCAACGTGGCGAAACCCCATTTCTACTAAAAATACCAAAAATTAGTTGGGCGAAGTGGCGGATACCTGTAATCCCAGGTACTTGGGAGGCTGAGGCAGAAGAATCGCTTGAACCCAGGAGGCAGAGGTTGCAGTGAACTGAGATCGTGCCACTGTACTCCAGCCTGGGTGACAAAGCAAGACTCCATGTCCAAAAAAAAAGTCTATACCCTATTTGCAGAACAATGAATTTTTCTCAGCTTAGATTTACATAACTGAGAGAGCCACTCAAGTGATCCTCTATACTAAGAATACCATATTTTCTTTTTTCTTTCTCATTTTTGTTTTTTGAGACAGGATCTCATTCTGTCACCCAGGCTGGAGTGTAGTGTCATGATCACAGCTCACTGTAGTCTCGACTTCCAGGGCTCCTGAGCCGAGATCGCGCCATTGCACTCCCCCACTGGGCGACAGACGAAGACTCCTTTTCAAAAAATTAAAAAATAATAATAATAATAGCTGATGAAAGAATTGAATATAAATGTACCTCTTACTACTGCCCTGCTTCCTGTTCCAAGTCCCATAAAACAGAACATACTCATTTTAAAAATTAAATAGTAAATTTCAAATCGAGCTGAAAATTCAGATTTAGTGTTATTGACACATCATAAAATTTGAGGATACTCTGAAAAAAATAAAGAGTGAATAGGAATACCATCTAAAACGCCAAGAAGTTTTTATAGGAAGCTTAAACTGATTACAACATTTAGCCAGAAAACAAAATGTGCAAGAATAGCCAATAGCGATGCTTTTCCACTTGGAGAAAAATTAAAATTATGCCATACATAAAATAATTCCATATGCATTAAGAAACAAAATAAGCATAAAAACAAATAGAATTGGCCAGCTACAATAGCTCATGCCCATAATCCCAGCACTTTGGGAGGCTGAGGCAGGTGGGTCGCCTGAGCCCAGGAGTTTGAGACCAACCTGGGAAGCCAACATGGCAAAACCTCATCTCTACAGAAATTACAAAAATTAGCGGGTGTGGTGGTGTGCACCTGTAGTCCCAGCTACTTGAGGGGCTGAGGCAAAAGGATTGCTTGAGCTGGAGAGGTTGAGGCTGCAGTGAGCCATGTTCATGCCTTTGCATTCCAATCTAGTGACAAAGCGAGACCCAGTCTCAAAAAAGAAAAAGAAAAGGCTGAGCGTGGTGGCTTACGCCTGTAATCCCAGCAATTTGGGAGGCCAAGGTGGGCGGATCACCTGAGGTCAGGAGTTCAAGACCAGTCTGGCCAACACGGTGAAACCCCATTTCTAAAAAAAAAAAAGAGAAAGATAAAGAAAATCTATATCTACTGACATAGAAAATTTCCAAGATATAAAATAAAGCAAGGCCAGGCATGGTGACTCATGCTGTAATCCCAGCACTTTGGGAGGCCAAGGCAGGCGGATCACGAGGTCAGGAGATCAAGACCATCCTGGCTAACACAGTGAAACCCTGTCTCTACTAAAAATACAAAAAATTAGCTGAGTGTGGTGGCACATGCGTGTAATCCCAGCTACTCGGGAGGCTGAGGCAGGAGAATCACTTGAACCAGGAAGTCAGAGGTTGCAGTGAGCCAAGATTGCACCGTTGCACTCCAGCCTGGCAACAGAGTGACTTTGTCTCAAAAAAAAAAAAAAAAAAAAAAAATTAGTGGGGCGTGGTGGCACATGCCTGTAGTCGCATCTACCGGGAGGCTGAGGCAGGAGAATCACTTGAACCCAGGAGGCAGAGGTTGCAGTGAGCCCAAGATTGCTCCACTACACTCCAGCCTGGGCAAAAGAGTGAGACTCTATCTCAGAAAAACAAAATAATAATAAGGTAAAAGGAAATTGTGAAACAGTAGGTTCAATTTGATATTATTTATATAACGTAAAACCAAAACAGATTTCAATATGAAAACATAAAGCATAAAAGTAGCCATTAGAAAAAAGATCTGAAAGGAAAAACTGAACTGAGAACATTGGTTACTGTAGGGAAACTGGGTTGGAAAGTTAGAAGGGGGACAGGAGAGTCTTTAATTGTGTCTGTATCATTTGAATGTTTTACAGTGACAATGGATTCATACATCATTTGTATGATTTAAAAATAGATATAAAATAAGAAAAAGAAGAGAAAATCAAATCTGTCAAAAAACCACAGCCTGAAAGTTATGCAGGGAAAGACAGTTTGGAGGGGCAGCAAAGCCTCCTGTGGCCTCAGCAGCTGCTCAGGACAACCATCCTGATGTGATGATTCAGTGATCCACATAGCCACAGTCTGTGGCACCACCGTGTCATCACGGGCTTCCAGGACCCCTGCAGCAAGGACAAAGAATGGCTTTTCGGTATTTCCACTCAGAAGTGACATACATCATGTCACCAATTCAATCAAGTCAGATGTTCCCACCTAACTTGGGGGTGGGGGAAGAGGACAGACATGCAGCCCTTCCACATGCTCACAGTATTGCTGGAGAGTGTTAATGTTCACTGCACATGCCTCATCCACGAGCACTGGACACAGACAAAACAGAAGCAAAATGGAGACAAATAGGGATTATATTCTAAATCGACCAATTCTGCCGGGTGTGGTGGCTCACGCCTATAATCCCAGCACTTTGGGAGGATCAGGTGGGCAGATTATGAGGTCAGGAGTTCGAGACCAGCCTGACCAACAGGGTGAAACCTCGTCCTACTAAAAATGCAAAAATTAGCTGGGTGTGGTGGCATGCACCTGTAATACCAGCTACTCAGGAGGCTGAGGCAGGAGAATTGCTTGAACCTGGGAGGCGGAGGTTGCAGTCAGTTGAGATCACACCACTTCACTCCAGCCTGGGCAACAGGGTGAGACTCCATCTCAAAACAAAACAAAACAACAACAACAAAAAAGAAGAGATGGATGTGAAAAAGAACCAATTAGAGATCTTAGAAATTAAAAACAGGGCCGAGTGCGGTGACTCACACCTGTAATCCCAGCACTTTGGGAGGACAAGGTGGGTGGAACACCTGAGGTCAGGAGTTCGAAACCAGCATGGCAACATGGTGAAACCCCATCTGTACTAAAAATACAAAAATAGAAAATTTTTGTATTTTGTAAAAATACAAAAACTAGTCTGCAATCTCAGTTACTCGGTGGCTGAGGCAGGAGAATTGCTTAAACCTGGGAGGCAGAGGTTGCAGTGAGCCAAGATGGCACCACTGCACTCCAGCCTGGGTGAGAGAGCAAGACTCTGTCTCAAAAATAAATAAATAAATAAATGAAAAGTAAATAAATAAATTAAAAACAGAATACCTGAAACTGAAACTCAAGGAATGGAGAAAGGCAGGGGTCCAACTTTATTCTTTTGTGGTTATCCAGTTGTCTCTGGACCATTTATTGAAGAGAATATACTCTCCCCCATTGAATGGTCTTGGTATTTTTATAGAAAATGAATTGGCCATCATTGTTTGGGATTATTTCTGAGTTCTTATTCTATTCCATTGGCCAATATATTTATGCATATGCCAGTACTCCAATCTCTTGATTACTGTAACTTTATGGTAAGTTTTTCTTCTGTCTGGTTGGTTTTTTTGGAGACAGGGTCTCGCTCTGTCACCCAGGCTGCAGTGCAGTGGCGTGATCACGCCTTAGTCAGCCTTGACCTCTCGGGCTCAGGTGATCCTCCCACCTCAGCCTCCCAAGGAGCCACCATGCCTGGCTAATTAAAAAAATTTTTTTTGTAGAGACAAGATTTCACCATGTTGTACAGGCTTGTCTGAACTCTTGGGCTTAAGTGATCTGCCCACTCAAAGTGGCCTCCCAAAGTGCTGGGATTACAGATGTGAGCAACCATCCCCAGTCCCTTTGTGGTAAATTTTGAGATCGGGGAATAGTGAGTTTTTCCACTTTGTTCTTTTCAAGATTGTTTTGGCTGTTTGGGGCTCCTTGCAATTCCATATAATTTAAAAATCAGTTTTTTCACTTCTGCAGAATGGCTTTTGGAATTTGATAGGGATTGCATTGAATCTGTAGATTGTTTTGGGGAGTATTGCCATCTGAACGATGTTAAATCTTCCAATCTATAAACATGGAGTGCCTTTCCATTTATTTGTGTACTTTTATTTTTTTCAAGCAATTTTTTTTTTTTTTTTTTTTTTTTGAGACCGTGTCTCGCTCTGTCTTCAGACTGGAGTGCAGTGGCACGATCTTTGCTCACTGCAACCTCCGACTCCCTGGTTCAAGTGATTCTCCTGCCTCAGCCTCCCAAGTAGCTGGGATTACAGGTGCATGTCACCACATCCAGCTAATTTTTGTATTTTTAGTAGAGACGGAGTTTCACCGTGTTGGCCCGGGTGGTCTTGATCTCCCAACCTCGTGATCTACGCGCCTCGGTCTCCCAAAGTGATGGGATTACAGGCATGAGCCACCGCGCCCAGCCTCAGCAATGTTTTATACCTTTCAGTGTGCAAGTCTTTTGTCCCCATTATGCATTGAATTGGGTTCCCCTAAAACTCATATGTTGAAGCCCTAAGATCAGAATGTGACTGTATTTGGAGACAGGACCTTCGAAGAGGTAATTAAATTAAAATGTAATTGTTAGGGTGGGCCCTAGTACAGTGCAACTGGTGTCCTTACAAGGAGAGGAGAATAGAACACAAACACCCAGCTATGTGAGGATGCATTGAGAAGACAGCCATCTGCAAGCCAAGGAAAGAGCCCTCAGAGACCAGACACGGTGGCTCACGCCTATAATCCCAGCACTTTGGGAGGCCAAGGCAGATGGATCACTTGAGGTCAGAAGTTCGAAACCAGCCTTGCCAACATAGCAAAACCTCATCTCTACTAAAAATACAAAAATTAGCTGAGCATGGTGGTACACACCTGTAATCCCAGCTCCTCAGGTGGCTGAGGGAGGAGAATCACTTGAATTCAGGAGACAGAGGTTGCTGTGAGTCGAGATCACGCCACTGCACTCCAGCCTGGGTGACAGAGACTCCATCTCAAAAAAAAAAAAAAAAAAAGGCCTCAGAGGAAACCAAATCTGCTAACTTTGATCCTTAACTTGTAGGCTTCACAATTGTGAGAAATAAATTCCTGTTGTTTAAGCCGCCTAGTCTGTGGTATTCTGTTACGGTAGCCCTAGTATGTGGTTGCTGTGGTAGTCTGTTACGGTAGCCCTAGTGATGTGGTTTGACTCTGTGTCCCCACCCAAATCTCCTCTTCAATTATACTCCTCGCATGTCAAGGGATGGACCTGGTGGGAGGTTACTGGATCATGGGGGCAGTTTCCCCCACGCCATTCTGGTGATAGTGAGGGAGTTGTCACAAGATTCTGATGGTTTAAAAGTGGCAGTTTCAGCCGGGCACCGTGGCTCATGCCTGTAATCCCAGCACTTTGTGAGGCTGAGGCGGGCAGATCATCTGAGGTCAGGAGATCAGCCTGACCAACATGGAGAAACCCTGTCTCTACTAAAAATACAAAAGTAGCTGAGTGTGGTGGTGCACACCTGTAATCGCAGCTACTTTGGAGGCTGAGGCAGGAGAATCGTTTGAACCTGGGAGGCAGAGGTTGCAGTGAGCCGAGATGGCACCATTGCACTCCAGCCTGGGTAACAAGCGAAACTCCGTTTCAAAAAAAACAAAGTGGCAGTTTCCCCTGCTCTCTTTCTCCTGCCACCATGTGAAAAGGTGCTTGCTTCCCTCCAACTTCTGCCATGATTGTAAGTTTCCTGAGGCCTCCACAGCCATGGGGAACTGTGAGTCAACTAAACCTCTTTTGTTTATAAGTTATTCAGTCTGAGGTAGTATCTTTATAACAATGTGAAAACACCTGAGGACTAATGCATGTAGCAAACCAATGTAGCCTTCTTGGTTAAGTTTATTTGTAAGTATTTGATTCTTTTTTATGCTGTAGTCAACGGAATTGTTTTCTTAATTTCCTTTTCATATTGCTCATTGTTAGTAAGCAGAAATGCAACTGATTTTTGTGTGTTAATGTTGCATCCTGCAACTTTGCCGACTTCATTAGTTCGAACAGTTTTTTGGTGGAATCTTTAAGTTTTCTACAAATAAGATTATATATGACTAGAGATACTTTTACATCTTCCTTTCCAGTTTAGATATATTTTATTTGTGTTTCTCTCCTAATTATTCTGGCGAGGTACCATGTTCAGTAGAAGTGGCAAAAGCAGACATCCTTGTCTTGTTCCTGGTCTTAGATGAAAAGCTTTTGGGCCAGGCACCATGGCTCTCACCTGTAGTCCCAGCCATTCAGGTGGTTGACGTGGGAGGATTGCTTGAGCCCAGAAGTTTGAGGCTGTAGTGAGCCCTGATTGTGCCACTGCACTCCAGCCTAGGTGACAGAGCAAGACCCTGTCTCTTAAAAAAAGAAAAGAAAAGAAATGCTTTTGGTCTTTCACCCCTGAGTATAATGTTAGCTTGGGATTTTCATATATGGCCTTTATTATGTTGAGATAGTTTCCTTCTATTACTAGTTTTTTAGTGTTTTTACTAAGAAAGGGTGTTGAATTTTGTCAAATGCTTTTCTGTATCAGTTGAGATAATCATGTGGGTTTTTTTTCCTTCATTCTGTTAACGTGGTATATTAATTGATAGATTTTCACAGGTTGAACCAGGCTGGAGTGCAGTGGCATGACCATGGTATACTGCACCCATGAACACCTGGGCTCAAATTATCCTCCCACCTCAGCCTCCTAAGTAGCTAGGACTACAGGTGTACACCATCACATCCTGCTAATTAAAAAAAATTTTTTTTTGTAGAGATAGGTTCTTGCTGCGTTCAGATCACAGGAAAATAAAAATAAATAAAATAAAACAAAAGTGAGATAGGTTCTTGCTATGTTGCCCAGGCTAGTCTTGAACTCTTGGCCTAGAGTGATCCTTCTACTTTGGCCTCCCAAAGCACCGGGATTGCAGGCATGAGCCTATAAAAAAATGGCATGAATACCATTTTTGTTTTTTTTTTTTTGAGATAGAGTCTCACTCTTTTGCCCAGGCTGGAGTGCAGTGGTGTGATCTCAGCTCACTACAACCTCCGCCTCCTGTGTTCAAGCGATTCTCCTGTCTCAGCCCTGCCGAGTAGCCAGGACTACTGGCGCATGCCACCACACCTGGCTAATTTTTGTATTTTTTGTAAAAACGGTTTTACCATGTTGGCTGGACTGGTCTTAAACTCCTGATCTCAAGTGATCCACCTGCCTCGGCTTCCCAAAGTGCTGGGATTACAGGCATGAGCCACTGCACCCAGCCTGCATGAATACCATTTTTAACACATTGATTTGAATTGTCCTCTTGGTAATTTATGTGCTTCCCACATATGCTTGAGTTTATTTCTAGACTTGTTTCATTGATCTGTCAGCTTAGTCCTATACATGTACACATTTGTTTTAATTAGTGTAGCTTGCTATTACTATACAGTATCATATCACATAAGGCTGATATGTTAATCTTGTTTTTCAGAATTTGCCTGACTCACATGTTGATGCTTCTAAACAAACTCTAGAACCATTTTATTAAGTTTTCTACAAAAACTCTTTTGGGTTTTTTTATTGTTATTCCATTTTATATATATATAGATCAATTTTGAGAGGTTTGGCATTTCTTCAGTATTCACTCTTCACATTTAATAAGACTTCACTCTGGAACACAAGACCGTTCACGACAGTCCCAATCTTCCTTTTCCTCCAAAGTTTAACTACCTTTCAGCCAGAACCACTATGATCTGGCCCCTGAACATACTCTATGTCCTTTCTGCCTCTCTCTCTTCACCCAAACTAATCTCTTTCTGAAATATCCTTCTTTTCTTCTTCCCACAGTTCCTTTTTTTTTTTTCATGAGAGAGTCCCCTCTGTGGCCCAGGCTGGAATGCAGCGGTGCAACCTTAGCGCACTGTAACCTCTGCCTCTCAGGCTCAAGTGATTGTCGTGCCTCAGCCTCCCGAGTAGCTAGGATTATAGGCACGGGCGTCCATGTCCAGCTAATTTTTTTGTGTATTTTTAGTAGAGACCGGGCAAACTCCTGGCCTCAAGTGATCCACCCACCTCGACCTCCCAAAGTGCTGGGATTACAGTGTGAGCCACCACACCCAGACTACATGTTATCTCTTCTAATCTCTCTCTCTCTGTCTCTCTCTCTCTCTGTCTCTCTATCTCTCTCAACAGGGTCTGATTGTGTTGCCCCGGCTGGTCTTAAACTCCTGAACTCAAGCAGTGCTCCTGCCTCAGCCTCCCAAAGTGTTGGGATTACAGGCAGGAGCCACCACACCCAGCCGAGTTTAAGAATCTTATTGCAGTCAGTAAGTGGCTGAATCAGAGCCCAGATGACTGTCTGGCTCTCAGGTACCTCCTTCCCACTCTACTGTGTACTGTCCTTCCCAGCAACTCTGTAGAATGGACTCTCAGATTACTTCCAGGGTCCTGTGTGCAGGGGTCTGGGAGCTCAATAGTCTCTTAGGCCCTGGAGGAGTACAGGGAAAGACGCACATGTGGTGTTGTGTTTTAAATACCCTCAACTCAAAACACATATTTTATTGTTTAAGGCAGTTTGAGTTGGGTGTTCTCCTACAACTGAATCTATCTTTTTTTTTTTTTTTCCAGACGGAGTTTCGCTCTTGTCGCCCAGGCTGGAGTGCAGTGGCACAATCTTGGCTCACTGCAACCTCTGCCTCCCGGGTTCAAGCGATTCTCCTGCCTCAGCCTCCCAAGTACCTGGGATTACAAGCATGTGCCACCATGCGCGACTAATTTTTGTATTTTTAGTAGAGTTTCACCATGTTGGCCAGGCTGGTCTCAAACTCCTGACCTCAGGTGACCCACCCACCTTGACCTCCCAAAGTGCTGGGATTACAGGTGTGAGCTACCTTGCCTGGACATGAAGTCACTTTTAATAGTTGCACAGCATTCCATTGGAAAGATATGTCAATACGTATTTTGCCAGGCTTCTACTAGTAACCAGCTGTTTTTAGTTTCTTTCCTGCTTCTTTTTTTTTTTTTTTTTTTGAGACAGAGTCTCACTCTGTCACATAGGCTGGAGTGCAGTGGTGCAGTCTCAGCTCACTGCAACCTCTGCCACCTGGGTTCAAGCAATTATTCTGCCTCAGCCTCCCGAGTAGCTGGGATTACAGGTGCCTGCCACAATGCCTGGCTAATTTTTGTATTTTTAGTAGAGATGGGGTTTCACTATCTTGGCCAGGCTGGTCTTGAACTTCTGACCTTGTGATCCACCCGCCTCAGCCTCCCAAAGTGCTGGGATTACAGACTTTAGTTTCTTTCTACTGTAAACAATTCCTATCCTAACGCCTGCAAAGCATTCCCACCATTCCTCTTTGCATCTGGCCCACACCTGGCTGGGCCTTTAGGTTTCCTTTGCATCCCTCTTGATGCGCCTTCTTTGGCTCTTTCTCACTGCTGTTTGTAAGCTCAGCAGCTGGACTAGAGCTCTCCTGAGTCTTCCTATTTTTTATTATTATTATTTTTTTGAGACAAAGTCTTGCTCTGTCGCCCAGGCTAGAGTGTAGTGGTGCCATCTTGGCTTACTGCAGCACCCACCTCCCGGGTTCAAGTGGTTCTCCTGCCTCAGCCTCTTCAGTAACTGGGATTACAGGCACACACCACCATACCCAGCTAATTGTTTTATTTTTTAGTAGAGACAGCATTTCACCATGTTGGCTAGGCTGGTCTCAAACTCCTGACCTCAGGTGATCTGCCTGCCTTGGCCTCCCAAAGTGCTGGGATCACAGGCGTGAGCCACCATGCTCGGCCTCTCCTGAGCCTTGAATGTTCTCCCTCTGCCATGTTTTCTAATTCAAAGACCACTCAGCCTTTGGAAGAGGGGTAGAGCTCCCCGAGGTGTAGTTTGCCTTGAACAACACAGTTAAGTGAACTGGGATTCAAAACAGAGGCCAGGCAACATAAGGAGATGCTGTCTCTACAAAAAATCTTTAAACAGTTTAGCTGGCTCACGCCTGTAGTCCCAATGCTTTGGGAGGCCAAGGCGGGTGAATTACTTGAGGTCTGGAGTTCAAGACCAGCCTTGCCAACATGGCGAAACCCTGTCTCTACTAAAAAATACAAAAATTAGCTAGGCATGGTGGCATGCGTCTGTAATCCCAGCTATTTGGGAGGCTGAGGCAGGAGAATTGCTTGAACCCAGGAGGTGGAGGTTTCTGTGAGTTGAGATCGCATCACTGCACTCCAGCCTGAAACAAACAACAACAAAAATTTAACTAGGTCAGTTCCAATACCTTTCCCCTGACTGCATGGCTCGGGACAGGCGCCTCATCCTCTCAGAACCTACTGACTTGCATGTGAGATAAAGAATATTGTCTTTTGGGACTTCAATATTGTGTGTGGGCCATCAAGAGGTAAAGAGGCTTTAAAGTTCATCTAGTTTCTGTTGTGTTTTGTTTTGTTTATTGAGAGGGTCTTCCTCTGTCACCCAGGCTCGAGTGCAGTGGCATGATCACAGCTCACTGCAGCCTCAACCTCCAGTGCTCTGATCCTCCCACCTTAGCCTCCCAAGTAAGCTGGAACTACAGGTATGTGCCACCATGTCTGGCTAATTTTTTATGTATTTTGTAGAGACAGGGTTTGTCAAGTTCCCAGGCTGGTCTCAAACTCCTGGGCTCAGGCAATCCACCCACCTCGGCCTCCCAAAGTGCTGGGATTATATTTATTTTTATTTTTTATTATTTTTTGACATGGAGTCTCATTCTGTCGCCCAGGCTGGAGTGCAGTTGTTCAATCTCAGCTCACTGCAACCTCCACCTCCCAGGTTCAAGCAATTCTCCAGCCTCAGCCTCCTGAGTAGCTGGGACTACAGGGGTGTGCCATCACACCCAGCTAATTTTTTTTGTATTTTTACTAGAGATAGGGTTTAAGCATGCTGGCCAGGCTGGTCTGGAACTCCTGATCTCAGGTGATTTGCTTGCGTCGGCCTCCCAAGGTGATGGGATTACAGGCGTGAGCCACTGCACCCAGCCCCATAGTGCTAGGATTTTAGATGTGAGCCACTGTGTCCAGCCCCATCTAGTTTTAATCACTTGTCTTAAAAATAGAAAAACTTTGAGAGGTTGAGGCGGGCAGATCATGAGGTCAAGAGATCAAGACCATTCTGACCACCATGGTATAAACCCCATGTTATAAACCTCTACTAAAAATACAAAAATTAGCTGGGCGTGGTGGCGGATACCTGTAGTCTCAGCTACTCAGGAGGCTAAAGCAGGAGAATGACTTGAACCCGGGAGGCAGAGGTTGCAGTGGAGCCGAGATCGCGCCACTGCACTCCAGCCTGGTGACAGAGCGAGGCTCCGTCTAAAAAAAAGAAAAGAAAAACTAAGGCTAGGGTGGGAAGGAGACGTGGATGGACCAGAGATGCTTAGCTCTTCTGTGGCCGATGCTGGACCAGAACCTGGTTTTCCTGTCTCTCCATCCTGTTGCCTCCCTGTTGCTTGCTGAGGCATAGAGGTGAGGAAGGAGGACCCACAGCCACTAGCTCAGCCCTGCCCCAGCTCCTCCCAAGGCCTCAACACTCAGCCCTTTGAAGATGCTGGCTACTAAACAGCTAATGAGGCTGCCGTTCTCTGGGGCGGGGGAAGAGCCTGCCTCACCTGTCAGCCTGTCCATTGCACAACTTGACAAGTTGAGGCCAGGGACTCTTCTTCCCACACTAGCCGCAGCTGTAGAGTGGAAAGGTCAGGGTGCGGGGAATAACCAGGAAGTTGGACACTAGCCCTGCCTTCCCCCACAGGTCCTACCCCTCTCCCTTCAGGGTTTGGGGTGGGTTGAAGTTAAGAGAAGCCTATCCGGGAAGCAGGGGTGGGAGAAGTTCTCTGCAAGAGTTGAAGGGAGCAGAACTAGTACTCTTTCTCACCTCTGAAGGGTCGTTTATTTCAGGGAGGGAATTTGTGGACAAGATAGAAAGGCAGCTGTGTGCCGTGGCTCATGCCTGTAATCACAACACTTTGAGAGGCTGAGGCAGGAGAATGACTTGAGCTGAGGAATTTGAGACCAAGCTAGGCAACATAGCGAGACCCTGTCTATAACAATTTTAAACCAATGATGGTGGCATATGCTTATAGTCCCAGCGATTTGGGAGGCTGAGGCAGGAGGATGGCTTTAGGAGTTTGAGGCTGCAGTGAGCCTTGATGGCACCACCCACTCAAGTCTGAGTGCCAGAGCAAGACCTTGTCTCAGAAAAACAAAACAAAGCAAAACACAGGCCAGGCACAGCGGTTCGCCCCTGTAATCCCAGCTACTCAGGAGGCTAAGGCAGGGAGAATCTTGGAACCCAGGAGGCAGAGGCTGCAGTGAGCTGAGACTGTGCCACTGCACTCCAGCCTGGGCGACAGAGTGAGACCCTGTCTCAGAAAAAAAAAAAAAAAACGAAAGGAGGAGGAAGCGCCAGGCGCCATGGGTCATGCATGTAATCCCAGCACTTTGGGAGGCTGAGGCAGGCACATCACTTGAAGTCTGGAGTTTGAGTCCAGCCTGACCAACATGGCAAAACCCCAACTCTACTAAAAATACAAAAATTAGCCAGTTGTGGTGGTGTCGTGTAATCTCAGCTACTCGGGAGAGTGAGGCAGGAGAACTGCTTGAACCCAGGAGGCAGAGGTTGCAGTGAGCTGAGATGGCGCCACTGCACTCCAGCCTGGGCAACAGAGCAAGACTCCATCTCAAAAGAAAAAAAAAAAGGAGGAGGAGGAAGAAGCTTTTGACTGGTCCTGCTTTCAGGTGAGTTGCAAGTTTTCATATAAAATGGAGAAATGCGAGAGAGGAGGGAGAGCCAGGTTTGTCTGTGAGGCTGCCAATGTAACCTCTAATGGAAGTGATGGAGAGTGGACTCAGTGCAAAGATGTCTGGAGACCCAGTTTGGTTTCCTGAGCTGTGAGGCAACAAATGCAGAGGCCAGATCTGCCCTTCCCAGGGTCATGGCCTTTCTCAGCTGTGCCATGAAGATGGCCATACTTAGCCACTATTCAGCAATTCCATCACAGCCCCGAGAATCCAAGGAGAGGTTTTGTTTTGTTTTTGTGGGTTTTTTTTTTTTTTTTTTTTTGAGACAGTCTTGCTCTGTCGCCCAGGCTGGAGTGCAGTGGCACAATCTCGGCTCACTGCAACCTCCCTTCCTGGGTTCAAGCGATTCTTGTGCCTCAGCCTCCTGAGCAGCTGGGATTACAGGCACATGCCACCACGCCCAGCTAATTTTTGTATTTTTAGTAGAGACAGGGTTTCACCATGTTGGCCAGGCTGGTCTCAAACTCCTGACCTCAGGTGATCTGACTGTGTCAGCCTCCCACAATGCTGGGATTACAGGTGTGAGCCACTGCGCCTGGTCTGGTTTTTTGTTGTTGTTTTTGAGACGAAATCTCGCTCTGTCGCCCAGGCTGGAGTGCGGTGGCACGACCTTGGCTCACTGCAAACTCTGCCCCTTGGTTCAAGCGATTCTCCTGCCTCAGCCTCCCAAGTAGATGGGATTACAGGCGCCTACCACTGTGCCCAGCTAATTTTTGTATTTTTGCCAGAGACGGGGGTTTCGCCATGTTGGCCAGGCTGGTCTTGAACTCCTGACCTCTTGATCCACCCGCCTTGGCCTACCAAAGTGCTAGGATTGCAGGCATAGGCCACTGTGCCTGGTCTGTGTTTTTAAAATTATCCAACTGTTTGTCATATATAAGACTGCGTGGCTATAATAGAAAGAGGATTTTTTTTTTTTTTAATTTAATGTTACAGTGTACACGGCAAGTGCAAACTGGATCTCACTACTCGAACACAGGTATTTGACCTTTCCATGCTGTTGATGTGTACAATGCACAGAAGTCTGTAACTAAAGCCAGGCCTTCAGTCACCAGAGAGGCCTTTGTAGCTGGCATGAACTTCAACCCCCAAACTCAGTTGCAAAGGAAGTACTTTGGGTTTTGAGGGTCTTCTATTTCCATGGGTTGTGTAGAGTTTTGGGAGTGCTTTTGTGGGAGGGCCCATCAGGCCCCTGGGCACTGGTCCCCAGGCCACACTGGCTCTGTTGGCTGTTTCTATGCCTAACTTGGTGACATGGGACTCTTGTCCCTAGACAAGAGTGGTAAGCAGCCGCTCCCTCTCAGAGGACCCAGGACTCCTACTCTCAGTCTCAGAACCATCTCTGTTCTTTTCCTTGTTTTCTTCTGCCAGGTTGGGAAGAAATATTGGTGTATGATGATCAAAATGTTTTAAAAACAGACATGATATAATTATATATACATATGTGTGTGTGTGTGTGTGTGTGTGTGTGTGTGTGTGTGTGTGTGTGTGTTTTTTTTTTTAGACGGAGTCTTGCTCACTACAACCTCCACCTCCCAGGTTCAAGTGATTCTCATGCCTCACCCTCCCAAGTAGCTGGGATTACAGGTGTGTGCCACCACACCCAGCTAATTTTTGTATTATTAGTAAAGACAGGGTTTCTCCATGTTAGTCAGGCTGGTCTCGAACTCCTGTCCTCAGGTGATCTGCCCGTGTCGGCCTCCCAAAGTGCTGGGATGTGAGCCAACACACCTGGCCACCAAGCCTGGCCTAGATTTTTTTTAAAAAGCACATCAAATATCAAGATCTAGTGATGGACAAACAACTTCATACTTCTGAAGTAGCGATAAGTGTAAACAACATTTCAATGTAGTGCAACCACCATAATTTGATCTGAAAATATCTGATTTCTGCTGAGGACAAAGGCACAGGTACTGTCAATTCTTCAGTAGTTTGTTGCCTGCACTCGTAGTGGAAAGAAGTGCTGTATTTATTTATTTAATTTATTTATTTAATTTTATTTTTCACAATGGTGGCCAGACTGGTCTCGAACTCCTGACCTCAGGTGATCCACCTGCCTTGGCCTGGCAAAATGCTAGGATTAGAGATGTGAGCCACGGCGCCCAGCCAGAAATCTTTGTTTTAGATACAAATTATTGAATATAAAGATGTAATTTTTTTCCATCTAAATCCAAGGACCCCAGGTCATAAGAAACCCTGGCCACAGGAAATTCATCCCTTCTCAATCCCAAATTCTTCCATAGGAGTCACAAGTCCTCCAGAGACAAATAGCCCAAGATCGATTATCTGCTTGAATGAAGAGAGTAGAGGGTGGGTGCACAGTTCTCACACAGTGTCAGGCCTTGATGTCTCTTTGGTTCCCTCTGGTAGGCCCCAGTCCCAGGGCAAAGTGGAGGACATTTGGCTTTGATTGGAAAAGATTTCAGAATTCTGTGGTTTGGTGCTCTCTGACCATGAGTGGATAAGTGGAAGCCACTGATGGTTAATATCTCAATGACATTTTTCTACATTACCTTTATGGGGTTTACACACAATCTCAATGTACCTAGTAATCTCTGCTTTTCTTTTCTGTGTTTTTGAGATGGAGTTTTGCTCTGTCACCCAGGCTGGAGGAGTACAGTGGCACCTCACTGCAGCTCTCAGCTCACCCCTCTCAGCTCACTGCAGCCTCTGCCTCCAGGGTTCAAGCAATTCTCTTGCCTCAGCCTCCCGAGTAGCTGGGATTACTGGTGCGTGCCACCATGCCCAGCTAACTTTTGTATTTTGTTTTTAGTAGAGACGGGGTTTCACCATGTTGGCCAGGCTGGTCTCAAACTCCTAATCTCGAGTGAGCCGCCCACCTCGGTCTCCCAAAGTGCTGGGATTACAGGTGTGAGCCACCATGCCCAGCCAAGAAAAAGACAAAAGGTTTAAATAACTATTATCATGAATGAAAAGAGATACTAAATAAATATTAGCTGCACTTAAAAAACATTTTTCCAGCCAATCATGCTCATGCCTGTAATCTCAGCACTCTGAGAGGCCAAGGTGGGCAGATCACTTCAGCTCAGGAGTTCAAGACCAGCCTGGGCAACATAGTGAAACCCCCATCTCTATTTTTTTTTAATTAAAGAAAACATTCCTATACATTTACAACTGACAGTAACAGAGTTTTTAATGTTTTGACCAAAATGTTTAAGGGTCACAGAGCAATCATACATTTTCTCATTGATTATGAAGATTGCTTTGCATGGTTTCAGCTTGCACAGTCATGTCTGTGGTCCTGCAAGGCCAAGCACAGTGAAGCCTGCTGAGTAAGCAGTTTCTAGATGGTTGTTGTCTTCACATCTGATGCTGGAGTTTGAGGTCCCCAGGGCAGGCAGTTGGTAAAGTGGAGAATGAGCTGGAACTCACTAGCGTAAACTGAAACCCATGAGGGCCAGCTGGAGACCGTGTCAGTTCTTGTTGCTTCTAGTGTGGGTGGTGTGGGCGTCCAGGAGAAACCAGGGCTCTTCACACAGAGATAAACACCGACACCTGGCCCAGGAGTCAGAGAAGCTGAAGGAAGATTCAGGAGGTGAAGCAGTCACAGGTATAGCTGCTGCCTCCTGCCAATGAGTCGAGACATCAGATGGCCAGCACCAAGTGTCAACTACGGAGCGGCTGCTGTGTCACTTCAGCCCTCCAAGTCTCTCACAAGACTCTCTTGTGTAGTCTTCAGCTGGGTTCGAGGAAAAAAAAATCATGTGTGGCCCATGCTAACTGGAAACACTCAGCAAAGGGGGATTCTGGGAAAGGGAATTCAGCTGCCATAGTTATAATATAGTTTAATAGTTATGCATGGAGGGCTGGAAGTCAGAATTCTCAGATTTGATTTGTTTCCTTTATTTCAAGTCGTATGTCCAAGCGTAAGTTTCTTAGTCTTTCTGTGCCTCAGTTTGCTTGTCTATAAAATGCAGATATAATAGTAGCACTTAATTATTTAAGATTAGTTTGAGTTTTTTTTTATTTTTTAAATTATTATTATTATTGAGACAGAGTCTCACTCTGCCACAAGGCTGGAGTGCAGTGGTGCGATCTCAGCTCACCACAACCTCCATCTCCCGGGTTCAAGAGATTCTCCTCAGCCTCCCGGGTAGCTGGGACTACAGGTGCATGCCACCATGCTTGGCGAATTTTCGTATTTTTAGTAGAGTCAGGGTTTCACTATGTTGGCTAGGCTTAAAATTATTTTTTTAGACCAGATGCGGTGGCTCATGCCTGTAATCCCAGCACTTTGGGAGGCTGACGAGGGTGGATCACCTAAGGTCAGGAGTTTGAGACCAGCCTGACCAACATGGAGAAACCACATCTCTACTAAAATACAAAATTAGCCAGGTGTGGTGGCACATGCCTGTAATCCCAGTTACTTGGGAGGCTGAGGCAGGAGAATCACTTCAACCCGGTGGCGGAGGTTTTGGTGATCCGAGATCATGCCATTGCACTCCAGCCTGGGCAACAAGAGTGAACCTCTGTCCCAAAAAAAATTTTTTTATTTTCTTTTAATTTTTATTTATGTAAAACTTCTATGCTAATTTTAGGTTTAAATGAGATAATACAGATAAATTGTTAACATATTATTGATAGATTGTCAATAAGACTTGCCTTATTGGAAAAATTTAATAAACAGCCATGTTGGCCAGGCCAGTGGCTCGTATCTGTAATGCCAGTATTTTGGGAGGCTGAGGCAGGAGGATTGCTTGAGTCCAGGAGTTTGGGACCAGCCTGGGAAACATAGGGAGACCCTGTTTCTACAAAAAAATATATATATATATATTAAAATTAGCAGGACATGGTGGTGCACACCTGTAGTCCCAGCTACTCATGAGGCTGAGGCAAGAGGATTGCTCGTGTCCAGGCGGTCGAGGCTGCAGGGATCCAAGATTGTGCCACTACACTCTAATCTGGGTGACTGAATGAGAGACCCTGTCTCAAAACAAAACAAAACCAAGACAAATAAATAGACAAAAATATATCAGTCATCATTATTAGTTGTGTGATCTTTCTGGTCCTCAGGTTTTTTCATCTGTAAGGTGGGGATAACTTCCTTGGACTACTTCACAGGCATATATTGAGAATCAAATGAAATAGAAATGATTATATCAGTAACATAACATATTGCCGCTTCATGGTGGAGGTGGTGGTAAAAATGATGATAAACATAGTTCTTAGTTCCTTCCAGCCTCCACACTGGTACCTACTCCAGTGACTAAAGCCAGCTCTTCCATGATTATTAATCAGAAAAGCGGTTATCCAGATGTACCATTTTATTGTAAGATGTTAATAGGGAAACTGAGTGCAGAGGATGTGGAATTCTCTGTACTTAAAAAAAGTAAGTTTACAGAAAAAAACTTAATGTTAAAATAAAAAAGAATGTGGTCATCAAACTTTAGCAGAATTCTCTGGAAGGCTTATTAAATAAACATTGCTGAGTCCCACCCCCAGTTGCTGATTCAATGGGTCTGGGGTGGAGCCAGATAAGTTACATTTCTTTTTATTTTTTATTTTTTTATTTTCCAGACGGAGTCTCTGTTGCCCAGGCTGGAGTGCAGTGGTGCCATCTCAGCTCACTGCAACCTCAGCCTCCCAGATTCAAGCGATTCTTCTGTCTCAGCCTCCCGAGTAGCTGGGACTACAGGTACATGCCACCACTCCTGGCTAATTTTTGTATTTTCGGTAGAGATGGGGTTTCACCATGTTGGCCAGGCTAGTCTCGAACTCCTGACCTTGTGATCCACCCGCCTTGGCCTCCCAAAGTGCTGGGATTACAGGCGTGAGCCACTGCGCCCAGCTGAGAAGTTGCATTTCTTTTTTCTTTTTTTCTTTTCTTTTTTTTTTTTTTTTATAAGACAAGGTTTCACCATGTCGGTCAGGCTAGTCTTGAACTCCCGACCTCAGGTGGTCTGCCCACCTTGGCCTCTAAAGTGCTGGGATTACAGACGTGAGCCACCACGCCCGGCCGAGAAGTTGCATTTCTAACAGGCAGTGCTGAGGCTGCCAATATGCGGAAGACACTTTGAGAACTGTTGACTTAAAATGTGAAGTAAGTACGTGGGTTTCCTGTCTTTCCTATGAACAAAGGCTCCTATTCATCATGCTCTATCATTTCTTGGTTCGTTCTGTCCATGACATCACCCAACATTTACCTACTAGGCAAGAAG
This sequence comes from Ateles fusciceps, assembly GCA_036589455.1. Lineage (NCBI taxonomy): Eukaryota > Metazoa > Chordata > Mammalia > Primates > Atelidae > Ateles > Ateles fusciceps. The sequence continues at coordinate 2,276,346 of JAZHEH010000751.1, forward strand.
AAAGAGACAACTGATGACTGACTCAGCAGGACAATACTAAGCAGGACCTGGAAAATCCCCTTTACTCTCTTCGTTTCCTTCAGCCTCTTCAAAGCTCTAGGCCATGGATCCAAACCATGCTTAAAAATAACGGCAAATACATATTTTAACATGCATATGTTAAATATATAATACATAGATATTTTGTGCATACATTTCATTACAGGTTGAGCATCCCAAATCCCAAAATCTAAAACCCGAAATGTTTCAAAATCCAAAACTTTTTGAGCACCAACATGACACTCAAAGGAAATGTTCATTGGCACATTTCAGATTTTGAATATTTGGATTTAGGATGTTCAACACATAAGTATAATGCAAATATTCCAAAATCTGAAAAAAAAAAATCTGAAATCTGAAACACTTCTGGTTGCAAACATTGCAGATAAAGGATATTCAACCTGTATAAAGAAATACTTGGGGGCCAGGCATGGTGGCTCACACCTGTAATCCCAGCACTTTGGGATGCTGAGGCAGGAGGATCACTTGAAGCCAGAAGTTCAAGATCAGCCTGCACAGCACGGCAAGACCCTGTCTCTACAAAAAAAATTTAAAAACAAGCTGAGTGTGGTGGTGTGTGCCTATAGTCCCAGCTACTCAGGAGGCTGAGGTGGGAGGATCGCTTGAGCCCAGGTTGTCAGGGGTGCAGTGAGCCATGATTGTGCCACTGCACTCCAGTCTGGACAACAGTTCTCGGGCTGTCTCAAAAATAAATAAATAAACAAATAAATACATACATGCTTCAGGAAAAAAAATTCATACATGCATACATACATGTTCATGGAAGAAAATTAGGGAAAAGATCACTCACAACTTCCCAAAGACAACCACTTAACATTTTGGTCTATATTTACTTCCCAAATTTTATTTCAACTATATGTTCTGAGAGTTTTCTTTTAAACATTGCTTTTGCTTCTTTTGTTTGTTTGTTTGTTTTGTGATGGAGTTTCGCTCTGTTTGCCAGGCTGGAGTGCAATGGTGCAATCTCATCTCCCTGCAACCTCCATCTCCCGGGTTCAAGTGATTCTCCTGCCTCAGCCTCCCAAATAGCTGGGACTACAGAAGCATGCCACCATGCCCAGCTAATTTTTGTATTTTTAGTAGAGATGGGGTATCACCATGTTGGCCAGGCTGATCTCCATCTCTTAACCTCGTGATTCCCCCGTCTTGGCCTCCCAAAGTGCTGGGATTACAGGCATGAGCCACCATGCCCAGCCTGTTTTGTTTTAATAGAAACAAGGTCTCTCTCTCTCACTGAGGCTGAAGTATAGTGATGTCATCATAGCTCACTGCAGCCTTGAACTCCTGGGCTCAAGTGATCCTCCCACCTTGGTCTCCTAAAGTGTTGGAATTACAGGCATGAGCCACTGTGCTCAGCCTCTTTTAAACATTGTTGTAATTTAGCCCGGGTGTGGTGGCTCATGCCTGTAATCCCAGTACTTTGGGAGGCTGAGGCAGGTGGATCGCTTGAGGTCAGGATTTCAAGACTAGCTTGGCCAACATGGGAAAACCCGGTCTCTACTAAAAATGCAAAAATTACCCTGGTGTGGTGATGCATGTCTGTAATCCTAGATACTTGAGAGGCAGAGGCAGGAGAATTGCTTGAACCCGGGAGGTGGAGGTTGCAGTGAGCCAAAATTGCGCCACTGCACTGCACACCAGCCTGGTAGACAGAGGCTCCGTCTCAAAAAAACAAAACATAACAAAAAACAAAGAAAAACGTTGTAAATTAAAAGGGCACACACATCCTGCTTTTTCACATAACACTGTATCATAAACATTTCCGTGGTAGTGTGTAGTATTTGGAAATATTAAATACTTGCATAGGCCAGGCATGGTGGCTCATGCCTGCAATCCCAGCACTTTGGGAGGCTGAGGGAGGCAGATCACTTGAGCCCAGGAGTTTGAGAACAACCTGGGTGGCACAGCCAAAGCCGTCTCTGCAAAACATACAAAACTTAGCTGGGCATGGTGGCACATACCTGTAGTCTCAGCTACTTGGGAGGCTGAGGCAGGAGAATTGTTTCAGCCTGGGAAGTTGAGCCTATAGTCATTGGAGATGGTGCCACTGCAGTCCAGCCTGAGTGACAGAGTGAGACCCCGTCTCAAAGAAAACAACAATAGCAACAAAAACCTTGCGTAATACTGCAGGGTTATGGCTGGATACCCCAGTTTTCCCATTTTTCACTGTCATCAAAGGAGATTCAGATTTCTCAGTTGCATGAACTTTATTTATCTATAACTGAACTAAATTTCTTTCTTTTTTTTTTTTTTGAGATGGAGTCTCTCACCACCTTGGGGAGAAAAAAAAAAAAAAGAGATGGAGTCTCGCTCTGTCGCCAGGCTGGAGTGCAGTGGCGTGATCTCGGCTCACTGCAACCTCCACCTCCCAGGTTCAAGCAATTCTCCTGCCTCAGCCTCCCAAGTAGCTGGGACTACAGGCATGTGCCACCATGCCCAGCTAATTTTTGTATTTTTTAGTAGAGACGGGGTTTCACCATGTTGGCTAGGATGGTCTCGATCCCTTGACCTTGTGATACGCCCGCCTCGGCCTCCCAAAGTGCTGGGATTACAGGCGTGAGCCACTGCGCCCGGCCCTAAATTTATTTCTTAAACCCTGGAAGCAAATAACATAATCAAGTCACTTCCAAGTGAACTCAGTGTTTATATATATGTATTTTTAAGACAGAGTCTCACTGTGTCACCCAGGCTAGAGTGCAGTGGCATGATCTTGGCTCACTGCAACGTCTGCCTCCCAGGTTCAAGTGATTCTCCTGCCTCAGCCTCTCGAGTAGCTGGGATTACAGGTGTCCACCACCACATCCAGCTAATTTTGTATTTTTAGTAGAGATGGGGTTTCACCATGTTGGCCAGGCTGGTCTTGAACTCCTGACCTCAGGTGATCCACCCGCCTCGGCCTCCCAAAGTGCTAGAATTACAGGCATGAGCCACCATGCTCAGCCCAGGTAAACTGTCTTAATCAGACTCTGCTGTTCTCAACTCTTCACCTCTCTGTTGCTAAGGGAATTATGTAAATGTCACCGAAGAGCAACTGGAGAGGGACATACTTCTTGACCTTGGCCTGCTTCGTTCCATGGTCGTCTCCTGTTCCAGTTCCTGTTCATCTCCTGTTCGTCTCCTCTTCCAGGTGTACCAGGTGAGCCATCCCTGTCTGTCTCAGGCTTGGGTGGAAGAGGGTAGGAAGGCAGCATTGAGGGAATGTGTGAGTGGGAGGCAGGGGGGTCTGCCCTGCACGTGGATAACCTGCTATATAGTCACATCCTCATCCATCCATGTGGCATCCTCTTATCACAGCCATGAGACTCCCCGCTTGCCACAGGAGTAGAGTGTAGAGGCTGGGAGAATCTGTTTCTTTTTGTTTCTGTTTTTGTTTTGTTTTGAGACAGAGTCTTGCTCTGTCGCCCAGGCTGGAGTGCCGTGACATGATCTTGGCTCACTGCAACCTCCGCCTCGTGGGTTCAAGTAATTCTCCTGCCTCAGCCTCCCAAGTAGCTGGGATTACAGGCGCCTGCCACCACACCCGACCAATTTTTGTATTTTTAGTAGGGACAGGGTTTCATCATGTTGGCCAGGCTGGTCTTGAACTCCTGACCTCGTGATCCGCCCATCTTGGGCTCCCAAGGTGCTGGGATTACAGGCATGAGCCACCATGCCCAGCCGAGAATCTGTTTCTGATCTCAAGCCTAGACATGCCAAGCTACCATTTCTACTCTACAGTGTCCATGCCATAGTGGCAGGAGATTTGCCTCTGGGGCTTGCTGCCTTCCTGGGCCTTGCCCAGGAATCAAGATCTTTTCAATATCTATTTAAAAGTGGTTTATTGAACTTCAGATGAGGCTGGGTGCACAGTTCTTGCTCTTTTGCTTCCTCTTCCCTCTTAAAAAAATCATCTGGAGTAGAGGTGGGGAGAATTGTTTCTGGCTATCATGCCTCTTCCTGAATCTTCTGGTCTCACCCTTGAATGCACAGCTTGTGAGTTTAAAAGCCAAGATGTTGTTGACTTTTTTCTCTGGTTCTATCCTAGGAGGGATGGTGGACTTGGATTAGGGCCGCCCCGGGGACGGGGGGGCAAAAAAAAAAAAAGGGGTTTTGAGAAAAGGAGAGAAGAAAATGGCTATCATCTCAAATTATTATCCTGCCTCATAAATAATGCTGTAAAAATATCTGGGCACCTGTCACCAGTGATCTTTGACAGACAGGGTGGAGCAGACAGCTGTGTATGAGCTAAGGCCTGATGTCACTGAGGAAGGTAAGGTGAGGTTGGGGGAGTCTGATGGTAAAGAGAGCAGCATAGGCAGGTGATTCACCCTGTGAAAAAGAAGGGTGTAGACTATGGGTGCCTCAACAACAGTGCTGTCCAAGGAGCTGCAGGTGATCACCTGCCCCTCCTCCCTCAGTAAGAAAGTGGGGACAGATGCAGACAAGTAAGGGTGCCCTTTCCAGTCCGCAGGGATAGAGTGATGATCGTCCAAAGCAATTGGCTTGCTCACACAGCCAGAAAAAATCCGCCAGTTCTATCAGCGTAAACTGTTTTGTTTTATGGTTTTTTTGTGAGACAGAGTTTCTTCTTTGTTGCCAGGCTGGAGTGCGGTGACATGATCTCCGCTCACTGCAACCTCCACCTCCTGGGTCAAGTGATCCTCCTGCCTCAGCCTCCCCAGGTAGCTGGGATTAGAGTCAACATGCCCAGCTAATTTTGTATTATTTTTAGTAGAGACGTGATTTCACCATGTTGGTAAGGTTGATCTCGAACTACTAACCTCAAGTGATCTACCTCCCTCAACCTCGATCCCCAAAATGCTGGGATTACAGGCGTAAGCCACCACTCCAGTATAAACTCTTTATATGTATGTAATCACATAAAGAATGATTACAATTTGCAGTGAGCATCACCATAAACTCTTTATGTGTATGTAATCTGGATTCTTTAAAATTTTTCCCATAAGTAGAATTGCTGAGCCAAAGGATAAAACTTATGCAATTATGATGTTTAAAAAAAGGTACAGCATAGTTTGTTTGTTTGTTTCTGGCTATCATACCTCTTCCTTGTTTTAGAGACAAGATCTCTCTAGCTCTGTCCCCTAGGGGCTGGAGTCCAGTGGTGCTATCATAGCTCACTGCAGCCTGGAACTCCTGGGCACAAGCAATTCTCCCACCTGGGGCTACAGACACATGCCACCAGGCCAAGCTAATTTTTAAGTTTTTTGTAAATACAAGATCTCAAGTTGTCAACCAGACTTGTCTCCAACTGCTGGTCTCAAGCGATTCTCCCACTTCAGCCTCCCAAAATGCTGGGATTACAGGCATGAGCCACTGCGCCCTGCCAGCCATGGTCTTAATACAAAAAGTACCAAAGCTGTTGACTTAAAGGTGATCAGGCATGAGGCATAGTGGCAGAGAATAAATTGGTACAATCTTTCTGTAGGAAAAGTGGTCAGTATGTCAATATGCATAAAACATTGGGCCCGCCGGGGGGCGCCCGAACCAGCACGGGGGGCCCGGGCGGGGCGCCGGGGGGGGGGGGGGGGGGGGGCGGGGGGGGGGCCCCTGAAAAAAAGGCCCCCCCCCGCGTGGGGCGCGGGCCCGGGGGGGGGGGGGGGGCGCGCCGGGGGCGCGGGGGGGCGGGGGGGGGGGGGGGGGGGGGGGGGGGGGGGGTGTGGGGCAAAAAAAAAAAAAAAAAAAAAAACATTTGATCTAGCACCTCTACTTCTGGGAATTTATCTGAAGGCAATAATTGGACAGATGTGCAAAGATATATATGCCAGGAGGTTCAAAGAAGCATGTTTATAGTAGCTGAAAATAGACATAATTTAAATATCTAGCAACAGAAGATTGCTAAAAATAGTAAATCCACATGGTGAAATATCATACAGTCGTTAAAAATTATGACAAGGCCGGGCACAGTGGAACATGCCTGTCATCCCAGTACTTTGGGAGGTCGAGGCAGGCAGGTCAGGAGTTCGAGACCAGCCTAGGAGACATGGTGAAACCCCGTCTCTATTTAAAATACAAAAAATTAGCCGGGTGTGGTAGTGCATGACTATAATCCCAGCTACTTGGGAGGCTGAAGCAGGAGAATCAATTGAACTCAGGAGACTGCAGTGAGCCAAGATCACCCCACTGCACTCTAGCCTGGGTGAGAGAATGAGACTCTGTCTCAAAAAAAATAAAATAAAAAAAATGTTGACAAGAATGCGTATTAATTGAGAAGCAATAATATTCATGATATAGTGCTTGGTAGAAAGAGCAAGTTTGAAAAAAGCATATATGGGCCGGACGCAGTAGCTCACACCTATAATCCTAGCACTTTGGGAGGCCGAGGTGGGCAGATCACAAGGTCAGGAGTTTGAGACCAGCCTGGCCAATATGGTGAAACCTCGTCTCTACAAAATACAAAAATTAGCTGGTGTAGTCCCAGCTACTTGGGAAGCTGAGGCAGGAGAATCGCTTGAACCCAGGAGGTGAAGGTTGCAGTGATCCAAGATCACACCACTGCACTCCAGCCTGGGCAACAGAGCAAGACTCCATCTCAAAAAAAAAAAAAAAAAAAAAAGTGAGGCTTGCCCTTGTGACACCTCTCTCAAGTGGCTCACCCTGAAAAATCCTCTAGGAGAGTTGCCCTTGACGGGCCTTCACTACAGACAGACTAAGAGGTCACAGGCCCTGTGGGGTGTGGGGCCTAGTGTGGATAAGGATGTCAGCCAAAGTGGCACTGCTGGGGCACCTAACAATAGATCACACAAAGTCCACTGCCAAGTAGTCACTTGGGCTGGGCTGGTAAAAGGCCCTAATCAGTGGGTGGGAAAGGCTGGTCTTCAACCCTTGGACTCTAGCCATGGCAGGACTCAGCAGAACTCAAGGTCCTGCTCATGAGGCTGGCTTCAGGTTTCACATGTGCCAGTTCCTGCTCTGAAGCCTTAAGTTTGAGAGTAAGATGGGAACAAATGGCCAGGAAGGCTCCTATGAATACAGGAAGCACCCAAAGATCTCAGGAACAGCCCCTCATGAACTGAGAGCATTCACCTTCCCTTCTGATTTACTCCCCCCATAAAAACATTAGGGCTGACACCTTCTTGGTGACTTTGGATCATGGGCTCACACAGGGTCTCAGAGTTGGAAAGGCCAATACAGATCATCTGTCCTGCACAGTGCAGTGGCTCACGCCTATAATCCCAGCACTTTGGGAGGCTGAGGCAGGTGGATTATTTGAGGCCAGGAGTTCAAGACCAGCCTGGCCAGCATGGCGAAACCCACTCTCTACTAAAAATACAAAAATTAGCTGGGCATAATAGCGCATGCCTGTAATCACAGCTACTCCTGAGACAGGCACAAAAATCACTTGAACCCAGGAGGTAGAGGTTGCAGGTGAGTCAAGATCATGCCACTGCATTCCAGCCTGAGTGACAGAGGTAGACTCTGTCTCAAAAAAAAAAATCATCTGTCCCTGCTCTATGGGGCTGGAGTTTAAATAAAAACCATCTATCCCAACTCCCATGGTTTATAATGCGGAGAGGCCAAATGATTCACTCGCTGATACTCAGATTAGGGTGCAGCAAGTATCAGAGCCCAGGTTTCCTGACTCCCAGCTTGGGCTTTTGCTTTAATATAATGCTGTTTGTTTTCTTCACAAATCGAGTGTTTCTAAAGCCAACTATCATCTTACCTCCAAATCACTAGTGACGAAATATATGACTATAGCCATCAAAACTAGAAAATAGCCGGGCACAGTGGCTCACACCTGTAATCCCAGCACTTTAGGAGGCCGAGGTAGGTGGATCACCTGAGGTCATGATTTTGAGACCAGCCTGACCAACACAGTGAAACCCTGTCTCTACTAAAAATACAAAGTTAGCGGGGCATGGTAGCGCATGCCTGTAATCCCAGCTACTACTTGGGAGGCTGAGGCAGAAGAATCACTTGAACCTGGGAGGCGGAGGTTTCGGTGAGAAGATCGCACCACTGTACTCCAGCCTGGACAACAGAGCAAACTCTGCCTCAAAAGACAAACAAAAACTAGAAAATAAATGAGTCCAGTGCATTTAGTTTACAAAGGAGAAACAGGGGCCCCAGAGAGATTACCCAGGGTCGCTTGACTCTTCAGGATTGGGACCAGACTTCTGTTTTTTTTCACAGCTGTTTCTATTACAGAACAGCTAGGCCTCAGCCAGATAGGACTGAACTGTGGAAGGCAGGCTTGTGTCTCCAGATACACAGTCATCAGGAACTTTCGAGCAGGTAGCTCTTCTCTGCCACTCTTCTTTCTGTTCATTGAGTGTACATGTGTTCAATTCCTGGAAAAGTGAGTGACCCAGCTCCTGGGGATGATGGGGCTGAGGAATAGAGAGGAAGAATGAAAGTGCGAGACAGCCAGAATAAGTGTGTGTGTGTTGCGAGGGAAGTTAGGCTGAGTCTGAGGCTGATGGTGTCATGTGGACCATGTTTTCCAAATAAAATATTGAGACTGTGATCTAGGCCGGGCGCGGTGGCTCACACCTGTAATCCCAGCATTTTGGGAGGCTGAGGCGGTTGGATCACAAAGTCAGGAGTTCGAGACCAACCTGGCCAATATGGTGAAACCTTGTCTCTGAGGCAGGAGAATTGCTTGAACCTGGGAGGCAGAGGTTGCAGTAAACCAAGATCGTGACACTGCATTCTAGCCTGGGCCACAGAGCGAGACTCCATCTCAAAGACAAACAAATAAAAAAGCACAGACAAATTAGCCAGGCATGGTGGCACCCACCTGTAATCCCAGCTACTCGGAAGGCTGAGACACGATAATCACCTGAACCTGGGAGGCAGAGGTTGCAGTGAACTGAGATTGTGCCACTGCACTCCAGCTTGAGCAACAGAGCGAGACTGTCTCAAAAATAAGTAAAGAAATCAGTATACTCCATCTCCTGCTCTTGCTCGGTGTGTACTTCCTAGAGAATATGTGAAAGGACACGAGCATATCTCTTGGGACAGCCAAGAAGAGCAGGGACAGCCATCGATCTTGGACTGCTGGGATATTTACCAACCTAGAAGCCAGGGGCAGAATACTATGATTCATTGTCATTTTCTTCTCTAAGATTTGGCAATTGTCTGGGCTCAGTGATCCAGATGAGCCAATCATTCAACAGCTATATTTCAGAATTTCAAACTGTCTACAAAGAAGACAGTCCTGATTTTATTTTATTTTTATTTTTTAGGGACAGCATCTCATTCTGCCGCCCACGCTGGAGTGCAGTGCTGCAACCATAGCTCACGGTAAACTTAAACTCCTGGGCTCAAGCCATCCTCCTGCCTCAGCCTCCTGAGTACCTGCTACCACGTGTGTACACCCTGCCTCCACCTCCTGGGTTCAAGCGATTCTCCTGCGTCAGCCTCCTGAGTAGCTGGGATTATAGGCACCTGCCACCATGCCAAGCTAATTTTTGTATTTTAATAGAGACAGGGTTTCATCATATTGGGCAGGCTGGTCTTGAACTCCTGACCTCAAGTGATCCACCCACCTTAGCCTCCCAAAGTGCTGGGATGACAGGCAGGAGATGGAGTATACTAGTTACCCAGGGTAAGTACCTATGCCCTCCCCCTGGGACTAGGGCCTGGGGTGAGCCGCACCCAACCATATGCATCGCAAGCAGGACAGACGGTTCCTCACAGGAAAATCCTCTATTATTAGAAGAAAGGGCCATGGAGAACAGGAAGGGCAAAAATAGTTGTACGCATAACAGAGACCATGAGATTTCCTAGAGGTGACCAGCCTCTGCTGGGTAGCATAGGGTGAGCCTCGGCAGCTGTTCCAGCTGGCCTTCCTGTGCTATGGAGGCTGGAAGGAGAAAGCTCCCCTTCCCAGATTGCATGCAGCTCAGATTCTGGGCGCAACTTGGCTTCTAGGTTTCTATTTACTAATAGATGCATTTCTTCAAGATTTGAAAAGTAGAGGTGGGCCAGGTGTGGTGGCTCACGCCTGTAATCCCAGCACTTTGGGAGGCTGAGCTGGGTGGATCACCTGAGGTCAGGAGTTCAAGACCATCTGGCCAACATGTTGAAACCCCATCTCTACTAAAAATACAAAAATTAGCTGGGTGTGGTGGCGGGCACCTGTAATCCCAGCTACTCGGGAGGCTGAGGCAGGAGAGTCACTTGAACCCAGGAGGCAGAGGTTGCTATGAGCCAAGATCACACCACGGCACTCCAACCTGGGCGACAGTGAGAGACTCTATCTGAACAAAAAGAAAAGAAAAGAGGAAGTGGAGGTCATGCTGTGTTCTTGTTACTCTTAGCCGTTTGCTTTTGGCAAGAAGGCCATGCAATACCCACATCAAGTCTCCAGGTTGAAGGATATTGAGAGAAAACTGTGGAGGTAGCAGTGGCAGAATCCCACATTCTAGTGTTTAGGTGGGGCTGGTGGCAGCAGCCTCTCGGTCCCAGATTCCTGGTACCTGGATTGTTACTAGAACAATATGTCTTACAACTCATCATTCCTGAGGGTGACAGAGATGATGACTCCACTGGGAGTGTTCTGGGCGTCATTCCTGAAAGCAAACCTGAGTCTGCTCCTCCTGCCCGTCCAGGGACTTGGTCATCTTTGAGTGGCATAGATTATGTGTGCCTAGACCAGGCACAGTGGCTGATGCCTGTAATCTCAGCACTTAGGGAGGCTGAGGCGGGAGGATCGCTTTAGCCTAGGAGTTGGAGACCAGCCTGGGCAGCACAATGAGACCCCATCTCTAAAAAAAAATTTTTTTTTTAATCAGCTGGGATTGGTGGCACACATCTGTAGTCTTATCTACTTAGGAGGCTGAGGTGAGAAGATCACTTGAGCCAGGGAGGTCAAGGCTCCAGTGAGCTGTGATGGCACCACTGCACTCCAGCCTGGGTGACAGAGCAAGACCCTGTCTCTACAAAGGGGAAAAAAAAGCTCTTAAGGCCTTTCTTTTTTTTTTTTTTTTAAAGACGGGGTTTCACCATGTTGGTCAGGCTGGTCTTGAACTCCCGACCTCAGGTGATCCGCCCGCCTTGGCCTCCAAAGTGCTTGGATTACAGGCGTGAGCCACCGCGCCCGGCCTCTTAAGGCCTTTCAAGGCGCTAAATCATTGTTGAATTCTGGGAGGTTCTATTCCACTTTCCCCACCATACTGTTCCACGACGTACCACCTCATTCCTTCATTTCCCCCAAATACTATACCCTTCTCTCAAACTGTGTGTGCAGCAGACTTTACTGCAGTTTTTGTTTTGTTTTGTTTTGTTTTTTGAGACAGAGTCTCACTCTGTTTCCCAGGCTGGAGTGCAGTGGCACAATCTCGGCTCACTGCAACCTCCACCTCCCAGGTTCAAGCAATTCTCCTGCCTCAGCCTCCGGAGTAGCTGGGATTACAGTGCACACCACCACACCCTGCAAATTTTTTTATTTATAGTACAGATGAGGTTTCACTATGTTGACCAGGTTGGTCTCGAACTCCTGACTTCAAGTGATCCGCCCGCCTTGGCCTCCCAGTGTGCTGGGATTACAGGCACGTGTGAGCCATGGCGCCTGGCTTTTTCTGAAGATTTTAGGTACAGAACCACAACATACTACAGCGTGCAATGTGGCTCAGAATTGAACATTGGATATCACTGTCCAAAATAATCACCTGCCATTGTCTTGCCTGAAGATACTTCTTATTTAGTTATTTGCAACAGAGTCTTGCTCTGCCACTCAGATTTGAGGGCCCAGGTGTTGCTCACTCACTGCAGCCTCGTCCTGGGCTCAAGCAGTCCTCCCACCTCAGCCTCCCAGGTAGCTGGGACTACAGGCACACACCACCACACCTGGCTAAATATTTTATTTAAAAATTTTTTTGAATAAAAATGGGGTTTCACCATGTTGCCCAAGCTGGTCTCAAACTCTTGGCCTCAACTGATCCTCCTACTTCGCCTCCCAAAGTGCTGGGATTACAGGCCTGAGCCACTATGCCAGACCTATTTATTTTTTCACATGCCTACTGTGTCAAATGAAGATATTTCCACCTCAAGGTGGATCACTTGAGGTCAGGAGTTCAAGACCAACCGGGCCAACATGGTGAAACTCTGTTTCTACTAAAAATTTAAAAATTAGCTGGGTGTGGTGGCGTGTGCCTGTAATCCTAGCTAGTCTGGAGGCTGAGACAGGAGAATCGCTTGAACCGAGGAGGCAGAGGCTACAGTGAGCCGAGATCGTGCCACTGCACTTCAGCTTGGTTGACAGAGTGAGACTCGGTCTTAAAAAAATAGGCCAGGCATGATGGCTCACACCTGCAATCCCTGTACTTTGGGAGGCCAAGGCAGGCAGATCACAAGCTCAGGAGTTTGAGACCAGCCTGGCCAATGTGATGAAACCCCATCTCTACTAAAAATACAAAAATTCACCAGGTGCGGTGGCAGGCACCTGTAATCCCAGCTACTTGGGAGGCTGAGGGAGGAGAATCGCTTGAACCCGAGTGGCGAAGGTTGCAATGAGCTGAAATCATGCCATTGCACTGCAGCCTGGGCAACAGAGTGAGACTCCATCTCAAAAATAAACAAATTAATAGCTTCATGAGGCTAATGACTACCGTAGTGGACTGCGTGACTCTAGGCACTTCTTCCCTCGCATGCCATGGGTTTTCAACGTCTCAATTCCTACCACTTCCTCCTGGCAAAGCATTTGATTGCTCTGTTTTTTCAAAAACATTTTTTCTCCTTGTCTTCTCTAACCATGTTCTGGGGCAGGCGACACTTTTGCTATTCATCAACGGATGGCAGCTAACAGGCTATTTTCCTTCACAGCAGAATCTTCCCGCTGCTCTACCAGGGGCAGGAATGTGGCACCCCTGAGCTTTGTTTTCAAAATAGCATCCCCCGCCTCCCGCACTCTCTACCCTCTTTGATGTATACTGATGTGTAGAAAAAGACCAGAAAGATATCTACCAAAATGTCAATGGTTATATTTGGGTAGAAAAATTATATATCACCTTTATTTTTCTTTCTGGTGCCTTTTTAGTTTTTCTACAATGAGCAGGTAGGCCTTTTGAAAGTTAAAAATAGTTATAAAACAATTCTGTTTGGCATTCCCAGGAGGACAGCAAAGGAAAGTCTCAGAGAGGGTGCCTTGCAGTGGCCAGGAGGGCAGCCTGTCCAGGTGGGTGAGGGGCTGTAGTGGGGTCCTAGAGGACAGCACAGAACGGAGGGATTAACCAGCAAGTTTGACTGTGCAGAAAATTGGATTAGGACGGTTTACAGAGTCGTTGGAGAGTGTGGGGAAGACTCACAGTTTGTAACAAAGCTGAGCACATGCAACAAAGAAGAGGCTCGCTCCAGGGAAAACAAAAGGGAAATAGACGCACTTGTCACTGAGATCTGCATAGTTATCCATAGTCATTATAAGGAAGACGCTAAACATGGCTTTAGCCAAAATGTGTTAAAAGACATTGAGGGCCGGGCGCAGTGGTTCACGCCTGTAATCCAAGCACTTTGGAGGCCAAGGTGGGTGGATCACCTGAGGTCAGGAGTTCAAGACCAGCCTGACTAACATGGTGAAACCCCGTCTTTAAAAAAAAAAAAAAGAAAAAAGAAAAAAAAAGACATTGAGAAGGTAGGGGAAGAAGTGAAGACAGTTAAATCCTCCAAGTTCATAATAGGAAGCCCATGGGTAGTATCTGCAACTGAAATTTTAAGAAATGCTGATATAGCCTGGCACAGTGGTTCACGCCTGTAATTCCAGCACTTTGGGAGGCTGACGCAGGTGGATCATGAGGTCAGGAGATCGAGAACAGCCTGACCAACATGGTGAAACCCCATCTTTACTAAAGACACAAAAAATTAGCCGAGCATGGTGGCACACACCTGTAATCCCAGCTACTCAGGAGGCTGAGGCAGGAGAGTCACTTGAACCTGGGAGGCGGAGGTTGTAGTGAGCCGAGATTGTGCCATTGCACTCCAGCCTGGGCAACAGGGAGAGACACCGTCTCACAAAAAAAAAAAAAAGAAAGAAAGAAAGAAAAAAGAAATGCTGATATAAGCTTGTTATTGGCTATATGTAGATAGATACCAGAAAAAAAAATAGCTAAAAAGGAGTTCAAAGTGGTTGGATCTGAGAAGCAGGACTTGGTAGGGAGTTGGGGAGCAGAAGGTGGCTGTCTTTCCATTAAGCCTTTTTCTTCTATTGGACTTTAAAAAAAACTGTTCTTATATGATTTTATTAAAGAAAAAAATTTTGGCCAGGCACAGTGGCTCACGCCTATAATCCCAGCACTTTGGGAGGTTGAGGCAGGCAGATCACTTGAGGTCAGGAGTTCAAGACCAGCCTGACCAACAGAGACCCCCTTCTCTACTAAAAATTTAAAAAACAGTGGAGCATAGCGGTGTGTACATGCAATCCTAGCTTACATGCAATCCTAGCTACTTGGAAGGCAGAGGTGGGAGGATCCCTTGAGCTGCTGCAGCTCTGTTGTCCAGGCTGGAGTGCAGTGAGCTATGATTGAACCACTGCACTCCAGCCTGGGCAGCAGAGCAAGACCCTGTCTCAAAAGAGAAGGAAGAAGAAGAGGAGGAGGAGGAGGAGGAAAGGGGAGAAGCAGAAGAGGAGAAGGGGGAGGAGGAAGAAGAAGAAGGAGGAGGAGGAGGAAAAGAAAGAAAGAAAGGAGAAAGAAAAAAGAGAAAAGAAGGAAGAAAGAAAGGGAAGGAAGGAAGGAAGGAAAGAAGAAAGAGGGAGGGGGGGGAGAGGGAGAAGGAGAAGGAGGAGAAAGCAGCAGCAGCCTGAATCTCAAGCACCATGAAGCCCAGGACTTTTTTTTTTTTTTTTTTGGATGAGGTCTCACTGTGTTGCCCAGGCTAGAGTGCATTGGCTATTATAAACAGGTGTGATCCCACTACTGATCAGCACAGGAGTTTTGACCTGCTCCATTTCTGACCTGGGCTTGTTCATCCCTCCTTAGGCAAGCTTGTGGTCCCCCACTCCCTGGAGGTCACATATTGATGCAGAACTTAATGTGGACACCTGATTGGCA
This sequence comes from Ateles fusciceps, assembly GCA_036589455.1. Classification (NCBI taxonomy): domain Eukaryota; kingdom Metazoa; phylum Chordata; class Mammalia; order Primates; family Atelidae; genus Ateles; species Ateles fusciceps. The sequence continues at coordinate 2,291,393 of JAZHEH010000751.1, forward strand.
CAGTGCACTACAGCCCAGAACTCCTGGACACAACTGATGCTCCCACCTCAGCCTCCCGAGTGGCCGGGACTGTAGGCAGGCACCACCATGGCCAGCACCCAGTACTTCTAAATGCACAAGAGATGAGGTTTCATTCTGAGTAGCCCTGTTATTTGGAGGTTTCTGTGATTTGCCACTCTAACAGGAAGATGTAGTTCTATAGCAAATATAACATGGAACTTAACCCATATGAGAAGGGCTGCTGTGAGGAAATGATACTGGGTTGAGCTGGCAACAGAGTGAGGCGGAAGAGGTTTTCAAGCAAAGGGAAATCCGGTGTGGAAGTCCTGAGGTGGAAAGGAGCTTGATGTGTTCCAAGGAAGGGAAGGAAGGCCAGGGTGGCTGGGATAGAAAAAACAAGTAGAGGGTTTGCACAAAATAAGGTTGGAATGGCGACTACGCAGGGCATTATAAGCCTTTCAAGGCTTCTGGCAAAGATCCCAAGAGTAACGGGAAGCCACTGAAGGGGTTTTAGATAGGAGATGAAAGGGCTAGATTTCCTCTCCTGACTAGTAGCTCCATCTACCTGGAAGGCAGCTGCCATCTCTCATCTCCAGAATATCTTAGAGGCTGGGACCAAATGTTGTTTATCTGTGGATGAACTTTTTATAAAACTGTTTTTTGGCCGGGCGCGGTGGCTCACGCCTGTAATCCTAGCACTTTGGGAGGCCGAGGTGGGTGGATCACCTGAGGTCAGGAGTTCAAGACCAGCCTGGCCATCATGGTGAAACCCCATCTTTAAAAAAAAAAAAAAAAACTGTTTTTTAAAGTGTAGTAAAATAGAGCTGGGCACGGTGGCTCATACCTGTAATCCCAACACTTTGGGAGGCCAAGGCAGGTGGATCACCTGAGGTCTGGGATTCAACACCAGCCCGGCCATCATGGCAAAACCCCGTCTACTAAAAATACAAAAATTAGGCCAGGTGCAGTGGCTCATGCCTGTAATCCTAGCACTTTAGGAGGCCACGTGGGGCAGATCACGAGGTCAGGAGTTCGACACCAGCCTGGCCAACATAGTGAAACCTCATCTCTACTAAACATATAAAAAATTAGCTGGGTGTAGTGGCAGTGCCTATAATCCCAGCTACTCAAAAGGCCAAGGCAAGGAGAATTGCTTGAACCCGGGAGGCGGAGGTTACAGTGAGCTGAGATCGTCCCATTGCACTCCAGCCTGGGCTACAGAGCAAGACTCTGTCTCAAAACAATAAAATTCAAAAATTAGCTGGGTGTGGTGGCAGGTGCCTGTAGTCTCAGCTACTCAGGAGGCTGAGGCAGGAAAGTCGCTTGAACCTAGAAGGCAGAGGTTGCAGTGAGCCAAGATAACGCCATTGCACTCCAGCCTGGGCAACAAGAGAAAACTCTGTCACAAAAATAAACAAATAAACAAATAAAAAATATATATAAAAAATAAAAATATATATAACATTTGCCATTTTAATTATTTTAAAGTGCACAATTCAGTGACCTTTTTTTTTTGAGATGGAGTCTCGCTCCGTCACCCAGGCTGGAGTGCAGTGGCAGGATCTCCGATCACTGCAACCTCCACCTCCCGGATTCAAGCAATTCTCCTGCTGCAGCCTCCTGAGTAGCTGGGATTACAGGCTCAACCACCATGCCTGGCTAGTTTTTGTATTTTTTAGTAGAGACAGGGTTTCACCATGTTGGTCAGGCTAGTCTCAAACTCTTGACCTCGTGATGTGCCCGCCTGGATTCCCAAAGTGCTGGGAAAATTCAACAACTTAAATTACATTCAAAATGTTGTGCAGCCATCACCACCATTTCCAAACTTTGTGTGCGGCTGAGTGCCATGGCTCACACTTGTAATCCCAGCACTTTGGGAGGCGAAGGCAGGCAGATCACTTGAACCCAGGAGTTGGAGACCAGGCTGGGCAACATGGCAAAACCTTGTCTCTACAAAACACACACAAATTAGCTGGATGACTGTAGTCCTAGTCACTTGGGAGGCCATGGTGGGAGGATCATGGAAGGATCACCTGAGCCTGGAAGGTGGAGGCTGCAGTGAGCTGTGACCAAGTCATTGCACTCTAGCCTGGGCAACAGGGCCAGAAACTATCTCAAAAAAACAAAAACAGGCCAGGTGTGGTGGCTCATGCCTGTAATCCCAGCAGTTTGGGAGGCCGAGGCAGGCAGATCACCTGAGGTCGGGAGTTCAAGACCAGCCTGACCAACATGGAGAAATCCCTTCTCTACTAAAAAAAAAAAAAAAAAAAAAAAAATTAGCCTCTACTAAAAAAAAAAATACAAAATTAGCCAGGCATGGTGGGGCATGCCTGTAATCCCAGCTACCTGGGAAGCTGAGGCAGGAGAATTGCTTGAACCTGGGAGGTGGAGCACTCCAGCTGGGCAACAAGAGTGAAACTTGATCTCAAAAACAAAAACAAAACAGCCCCATAAACTTTTTTACAGATAAACTTTTGCACTTACTAATTATTTAACTACTGAATGTTGGCCTGAACTACATAATTGCAGCAGTCATTGTGTGTGAATTCCTAGAAAGTGGCTGTGGACTACCATGAAGAGCTGACCAAGTCAGTTCAGAGACAGCTGGGACCAGCCTGAGGAATGCCACACCCAGGTCAGCAGGTCTGTGGACCTCCCAGCTGTCACTGGATAGGTCGTTTGGTGTGCTTTACTTAACAGGAAGGACCAGCCTCAGAACTGGAACCAGAGGTAACTGAGGTCTGACCACTCCCAGCATCTTAGGAAAACAGTCTGACTTCATTGATCTACCATTGCCAAAAACAATGAAGAACTGGTCGAGTCTGTGTTTCTCAACCTGAGGCAGTTTCCTGGATGTACACAGAGGTATGTCTGGGACACGTGTAGCCCCAGGATAAACATGGGGCATTCATTTGACTTGATGGGAAATAATTTGTATTATTTTATTTTAAAACCAATGTGCATGTATTATGGGACAACAAACAACCTATGCTGAGGTCTAAGAGTAAACAATGAGGCTTTGAAGAAATTCTTCCTGCAGCTTTGGGCCTCACTCTCAGACGTGTGGTAATGTCTGCCTTTTTCCCTTGCCAATAGTGGTATTTCGTTAAAAGATTATGAAGAGCCTCTCAAGGCCGGGCGCAGTGGCTCACCCGTGTAATCCCAGCACTTTGGGAGGCCGAGGAATGTGTATCACGAGGTCAAGAGAGACCATCCTGGCCAACATGGTGAAATCCCATCTCCACTAAGAATACAAAAATTAGCTGGGTATGGTGGCACGCACCTGTAGTCCCAGCTACTTGGGAGGCTGAGGCAGGAGAATTGCTTGAACCCAGGAGGTGGAGGTTACGGTGAGCTGTGATCATGCCACTGCACTCCAGCCTAGGCGACAGAGAGAGACTCTGTCTCTAAAAACCAAAAAATAAAATAAAATAATAAAATGATTAGCACGTACCAAGTATTCCCTGAGTGGTAGTCGCAGTAACAGTAGTGGTATTTGTAGTAGTCCTAGTGGTAGTATCTGATGGAAATGTTGTAGACCTTTTGCTCTATTTTCAAAGTTGTTAACTTATTTTTTTTTTCTTTTTTTTTTTAAGACGTGGTTTCACCCTGTTGGTTAGGTTGGTCTTGAACTCCCGGCCTCAGGTGATCCGCCCGCCTTGGCCTCCAAAGTGCTTGGATTACAGGCGTGAGCCACCACGCCCAGCCCAAAGTTGTTAACTTATAACAGTAATATCTGCTGATTATAAAATACTAAAACAACATAGAAGTAAATAAAGGAAATCACGAAGGTTCTCATTGTCCCTAAACTTCAGTGACCAGACCAGAGGTGAACATAGATAGCTGTTAGATACACATTCTTCCTTCCAAACTTTTTTTTTTTTGAGATGAAGTCTCGCTCTTTCCCCCCAGGCTGAAGTGCAATGGTACGATCTTGGCTCACTGCAACTTCTACCTCCCGGGTTCAAATGATTCTCCTGCCTTAGCCTCCAAGTACCTGGGATTACAGGCACCTGCCACCACGCCCAGCTAATTTTTGTATTTTTAGTAGAGATGAGGTTTCATCATGTTGGTGAGGTTGGTCTCGAACTCCTGACCTCAGGTGATCCCCCCCACCTCGGCCTCCCAAAGTGCTGGGATTACAGGCTTGAGCTACTGCGCCCGGTCCCAAACATTTTTTAAAAAATTCACACAGTCATTTGTTGAGCACTGACCCCGTGTACTTTGTCTTGTTGTTAAGATTTCACCCTCATTCTTCTGTTGTGCTTTGGGACAGAAGTCCCCAACTCCAGGCTACTGACTGGTACTGGTCCATGGGCTGTGAGGAAATGGGCTGCACAGGAGGTGAGAGGCAGCGAGTGGGCATTACTGCCTGAGCCCTGCCTCCTCAGATCAGTGGTGGCGTTAGATTCCCATAGGAGGCCGGACGAGGTGGCTCACGCCTGCAATCCCAGCATTTTGGGAGGCTGAGATGGGCAGATCACTTGAAGTCAGGAGTTCAAGACCAGCCTGGCCAACATGCTGTTTTTTTGAGACAGAGTCTCGCTCTGTCACACAGGCTAAAGTGCAGTGGAGCGATCTCATCTCACTATAACCTCCGCCTCCTGGGTTCAAGCAATTCTCCTGCTTCAGTCTCCGAGTAGCTGGGACTACAGGTGTGCGCCATCATGTCTGGCTAATTTTTGTATTTTTAGTAGAGATGGAGTTCGCCATCTTGGTCAGGCTGGTCTCGAACTCCTGACCTCAAGTGATCTGCCGGCCTTGCCCTCCCAAGGCGCTGGGATTACAGGCATAAGTCACCACGCCTGGACGGAAGAATAAAATCTAATGAGACTTTGAGAGCCTGGAAGGTTGGTGAAAACGGGCCTTGGGGTATTTCCTCATTCCACTTGACTTCAGAACTCCACCTTGATTTTCTCATTCTGTACTTACAGTGTGAAAGGAGGATGGTTGAAGGGGTAAAGGGTATGTCTTAGTGTTCCCTGCTTCTTCTCCTCCCTCTCTAGTTTGCCCCTTTGGTCTCAGGACCTTCTTCAGCCATCCCTTCTTGGCAGTCTTTGCTCAGTCCCTCACCCAGTGTGAATCACATGCCTTCTGCCTACCTGCGTAACGTCCCTAAACTTCCTGAGTACAGATTGAGTGGCACTGCGATGCTGTTTGGTTGTCTTTGTTCTTCACTAGATCAGACATTCTTGAGGACAGACAAGGTGCCTCTTTTCCCTTCATACCTTGGGTCTAGCACATGGCACATGATATTTACTAATTAAAATATCCGTTGAATGGGTGGTAGGAATAATCAGTTGTTTACGAAGGTGGCTGCAATCGTTTTTCCCAACCCTTGATGCAAATCTCCTTTGCTATGTGACTTTGCTGCATCCAGGCGTGGAGATTATTCCTCCACCCCCTTGAATCTGGGCTTGGCCACTGGGACATTAGCAAATGTGATGCGAGCAGAGGCTTGAAAACAGCTTGCACAAAAGGAATTACCCCTTTTTGACAGTGGCTGTAACCCGGAGACTGCGATGTGAGCAAGCCTGAGCTGGCCTAATAGAGAGGCCTTATGCAGCTGGGCTGAGCCCACGCAGCAGCAGCCTGACTGTGTCCAACCGGCCAATTACCATATGTAATTATCTTAGGCCATCCAGCCTAATACATCTTAGGATGCCCTAAATACATCTTAGGCCATCCAGCCCCATTGAAGAGCCCAGATGACTACAGACGCGTGAATGACTCCAGGAAAGACCACTCAGGTGACCCCAGTCCAAATTGCTGAATCCAGATTCCAGATTCATGAGCAAGCCATTAAGTCTAGCCATGATTTGTAAGCCAGTGATCAATAACTGATATAGAAGGTACTTTATAAGTGATCATTCCTTCATTTGGTGTCTCTTCCTATCTTACCTTTAGTGGCTAGCTCTTGTTTTTGCCTGTCCAGACTTTATTTCACTTTCTTTCTTTTTTTAATGTTTATTTTTTGAGATGGTGTCTCACTCTGTCGCCCAGGCTGGAGTGCAGTGTCGCAATCTCGGCTCACTGCAACCTCTGCCTCCCAGGTTCGAGTGATTCTCCTACCTCAGCCTCTCGAGTATTGGGATTACAGGCGTCCACCACCACACCTGGCTAATTTTTGTATTTTTAGTAGAGGCAGGCGTTTCACCATGTTGGTCAGGCTGGTCTCGAACTCCTGACCTTGTGATCCACCCACCTCGGCCTCCCAAAGTGTTGTGATTACAGCATCAGCCTCTGCACCCAGCCTCTTTCACTTTCTTCTTGTAGCAGCAAGTAGGTATTTTCTGTAGAAAAAATTCTTAGAAATGAAAAATCTGAATCACAGAGTAGTTGATATTATGATTATCTTTCCAGCCTCCATTCTGCCTTCTCTGGGGTTAGTCATATAGTTTGGGTAGGGCTGGGCACGGTGGCTTACACCTGTAATCCCAGCGCTTTGGGAAGCCTAGGCAGGATTACTGGAGCCAAGGAGTTTGAGACCAGCCTAGGCAAAATAGACCACACTGCTATTTATTATTATTATTATTATTATTATTATTTTATTTATTTATTTTTGAGACTTAGTCTCACTCCGTTGCTCGGGCTGGAGTGCAGTGGCATGATCTCGGCTCACTCACTGCAATCTCTGCCTCCCGGGTTCAAGCAATTCTCCTGTCTCCACCTCCCAAGTAGCTGGGATTACAGGCGCTGCCACTATGCCCAGCTAATTGTTTGTATTTTTAGTGGAGACAGGGGTTTCACCATATTAGTCAGGCTGGTCTCGAACTCCCGACCTCAGATGATCTGCCTGCCTTGGCCTCCCAAAGTGCTGGGATTACAGGTGTGAGCCACTGTACCGGGCCTGGCTTTATTGAACTACTCTTGAAGCTGCATTACCTGTGGACTTTCAGTTATGGAAGTTAGTATGTTATCTTTAGTATGCAAGACACCTTGTTTGGGTTTTCTCTTACTTTCAGTAAGAGCATTCTCACTGACAAGAACAAAAGGTTATACACGTTGATCAAATGTTTTTCCATTGCATCATGAGGATTATCAGCTTCCTTGATTGTGGCAACACTCTTCGCTGTCAAAAGCCCTATTTAAAAAATTCCAAGGCCAGTGCCAGGTGCAGTGGCTCACGCCTGTAATCTCAGCACTTTGGGAGGCTGAGGCGAGTGTATCACCTGAGCTTGGGAGTTTGAGACCAGCATGACCAACACGGAGAACAGTTGCAGAGAAAACGTATGAATGACGTTGACCCCATTTTGGAAGACGGGAAAGAGTAGTGATAACTGATTCAGGTTTTGGCTTTCTCTTTCTGCTAGGTCCTGCGGAGATACAAGACCACAAGAAGCATAAAACAGCAGGATAAGTGTGGAAAGATCCAGGAACTGGAAGCAGTGACTGACTCAAAGTGCAGTGGAGGTTAGTGCTGAACATCAGCATTAGCTGACAGTTTGTAAAAGAAGCAGTTCCTGGCTGGCTGCGGTGACTCACACCTATAATCCCAGCACTTTGAGAGGCTGAGGCAGGTGGATCACCTGAGGTCAGGAGTTTGAGACCAGGCTGGCCAACATGGTGAAACCCCATCTCTACTAAAAATACAAAACAAGGCTGGGCACAGTGGCTCGTGCCTGTAATCCCAGCACTTTGGGAGACTGAGGCAGGCAGATCACCTGAGGTCGAGAGTTTGAGACCAGCCTGACCACCATGGAGAAACCCCATCTCTACTAAAAATACAAAATTAGCTGGGTGTGGTGGCGTATGCCTGTAATCCCAGCTACTAGGGAGGCTGAGGCAGGAGAATCACTCGAACCTGGGAGGCAGAAGTTGCGGTGAGGCGAGACTGTGCCACTGCACTCCAGCCTGGGCAACAAGGCCAGTACTTGGTCTCAAACAAAAGAAAACAAAACAAAAAACAAAACTAGCCGGCGTGGTGGTGCGTGCCTGTGGTCCCAGCTACTCGGGAGGCTGAGGCAGGAGAGTTGCTCGAACCCGGGAGGCGGAGGCTGCAGTGAGCCGAGATCAACCCACTGCACTCCAGGTTGGGTGCGAGGGTGAGACTTTGAAAAAGGAAAGAAAGAAAGAGAGAGAGAGAAGGAAGGAAGGAAAGAGAAAGAAGAAAGAAAGGAGGGAGGGAGGGAAGGAAGGAAGGAAAGAAAGAGAGAGAGAAGGAAGGAAGGAAGAAAAAGAAAGAAAGAAAGGAAGGAAGAAAGAAAGAGAAAGAAAGAAAGAGAAAGGGAGGGGGAGGGAAGGAAGGAAGGAAAGAAAGGGAAGGAAGGAAAGAAAGAAAGAGAAGAGAAAGGAAGAGAAGGAAAGAAAAGAGGGAGGGAGGGAGAGGAGAGGAGGGGAGGGAGGGAGAGGGAGGAGGGAGGGGAGGGAGGGAAAAGAAGGAAGGAAGGAAAGGGAGGGGAGGGAGGGAGGGAAGAAAGAAAGAAAGAGAGAGAAAGAGAGAAAGAAAGAAAGAAAAGAAAGAAAAATTGACTGCATGAGAGAAAAGTTCTAAGATACTGCTATTTGTGTGTCATTCAACCAAATGGCAGGGTCTCTTACCCAGCCTGGAAGAGGCTTGGTCTTGTCATCACCAGGTGACAAGCCTCACACATGAAAAATCTCCATTGACTTTCTCTGTGCCTCACTCTTAGAAATAAATAGGTAGGCAGGGCGTGGTGGCTTACACACGTAATCTCAGCACTTTGGGAGGCCGAGGTGAGCAGATCACTTGAGGCCAGCCATGATCGCAACACTGCACTCCGGGAATCAGAATGATGCTGGATTTCTCATCATAAACATTAGCAGCTAGAAGACAGTGGAAAGATGCCTTCAAAATCCTGAGGAAAAATTGATTTTCAACCTCAAAGCCTAGTTAAACCACAATCCAAGTGTGACTGGATAACAAACATGTATTTGAACATGCATGATCTCAAAAAACTGATCTCCCGTGCAAGTAAATTTCTCAGTAAGCCCTAGGAGGATGCTGTGTATCACAATGAGATGAGCGGGGGCCCATAATGTAAGGACTCCAACATTGATTAGAGACCAAGGAGGGGCTTCAGCAGGTTTTGGAAATAGTTCATCTATACTGGACCAGGAGGATGGAAAGCTTCAGGGGCAACATCAGCAAAATAGCTTTCCCGCTGTGTCTATTTTGAGACCAGATTTAGTTACGGTGCAGAGTTTGAACAGGTAATAGGCACATAGAAAACCAACGAACAAGCTGGGTGCGGTGGCTCATGCCTGTAGACCCAGCACTTTGGGAGGCTGGATGTGGCAGATTGCCTGAGGTTAGTAGTTCGAGACCAGCCTGGCCAACATGATGAAACCCCCTCTCTACTAAATATACAAAAATTAGCTGGACGTGGTGGCACACACCTGTAACCCCAGCTACTCAGGAGACTGAGACTGGAGAATCACTTGAACCTGGGAGGCAGAGGTTGCAGTGAGCTGAGATTGCGCCTTTGCAATCCAGCCTGGACAACAGAGTGAGACTCCATCCCAAAAAAGAAACCAGGCTGGGCGTGGTGGCTCATGCTTGTAGTCCCAGCACTCTGGGAGGCCAACGTGGGCAGATCACAAGGTCAGGAGTTAAAGACCAGCCTGGCCAATATAGTAAAGGCCCATCGCTACTAAAAATACAAAACAAACAAAAAATTAGCAGGCCATGGTGGTGGGCCCTTGTAGTCCCAGCTACTCAGGAGGCTGAGGCGGGAGAATTGTTTGAACTGGGAGGCAGAGGTTGCAGTGAGCCAAGACCACGCTATTGCACCCTAGCCTGGGTGATAAAGTGAGACTCTGTCTCAGAAAAAAAAAAAAAAAAAAGGAAAAGAAAAGGAGAAAGCCAACCAACAAGCAAAGCAAGGTTGTTTTGTTTTTGTTATTTGTTTGAGACAGGGTCTCGCTCTGTCACCCAGGCGGAAGTTCAGTGGTGCAATCACAGCTCACTGCAGCCTTGACCTCCCCAGCTCGAGTGATCCTGCCACCTCAGCCTCCTGAATAGCTTGGATCACAGGCACGCACCACCACACCCAGCTAACTTTTAAAAATTTTTTGTAGAGACAGTCTCAGTACATTGCCCAACCTGGTCTTGAACTCCTGGCCCAAGCATTCCTCCCATTTCAAACTCCCAAAGTGCTGGGATGACAGGTGTGAGCCACCACACCCGGTCAAAGCAAGGTTGTTTTTACTGCCAGAGAAAATCAAAAGTCGTACAAGAAAGGATGTGTAATCATGGCACCCTGTATGACTTAGCTGTGAACGATATTGCATGCTTACAACAAGGAAAGCAGTGAGTATCGACTTTTTTTTTTTTTTTTTGAGATGGAGTCTTGCTCTGTTGTCCAGGCTGGAGTGCAGTGGCGTGATCTGGGCTCACTGCAACCTCCGCCTCCTAGGTTCAAGTGATTCCCCTGCCTCAGCCTCCAGAGTAACTGAGATTATAGGTGCGCGCCACCACGCCGGCTAATTTTTGTATTTTAGTAGAGACAGGGTTTCGCCATGTGGGCAGGATGGTCTCGATGCTCCTGACCTTGTGATCCGCCCGCCTCGGCCTCCCAAAGTGTTGGGATTACAGGCATGAGCCACTGCACCCGGCCAATTTTTTTAATTGTAATACAATGATACTGGGAAGAATGAAGAAGGATGTGTATATGAGTGTGTGTCTATGTCCATTGTAAATTAGAGCAAAATTCTATTTCTAGAGTAAGTAATAGATTGTATACATATAGGAACATTTTTAAATGATGGTAAATGTCTTATTTAGAAATAAGAAGATACACCACAAGAGACTGGGCACAGTGGCTCACACCTGTAATCCCAGCACTATGGGAGGCTGAGGCAGGTGGATCACTTGAGGTCAGGGGTTTGAGACCAGCCTGACCAATACGGTGAAACCCCATCTCTACTAAAAATACAAAAGTTAGCCGGGGATGGTGGCACGCGCCTATAGTCCCAGCTACAGCTACATGGGAGGCTGACGCAGGAGAATTACTTTAATCCAGGAGGCAAAGGTTGCAGTGAGCCAAGATAGTACCACTGCACTCCAGCCTGGGCGAGAAGAGAAAAACTCCATCTCAAAAAAAAAAACAACAAAAAACACCACAAGAAAGAGCTAAGAGGGTGCAAGGGGTGGCTTTTGGGGAGCAGGGCTTGGGGTCAGAGAGAGATGAAACTGAGAACTGCTGAGCTTTATCATAAATCATATAGTTCTATTTTATTTTTATTTTTTGAGACAGAGTCCTGCTCTTGTCACCCAGTCTGGAGTGCAATGGTGCAGTCTTGGCTCACTGCAACCTCCGCCTCCCAGGTTCTCCTGCCTCAGCCTCCTGAGTAGCTGGGATTATAGGTGCCCACCACCATGCCCAGCTAATTTTTGTAGTTTTAGTAGAGACGGGGGTTTCACCATGTTGGCCAGGTTGGTCTTGAACTCCTGACCTAGTGATCTACCACCTTGGCCTCCCAAAGTGCTGGGATTACAGGCCTGAGCCACCGTGCCTGGCCCTATTTTATTCTTAAATGTGTGTACTGACATTACTTTTAAAAGTCAATTATCAAAAATTAATCTATAAATTAAATACAGTTCCATCCAAAATGTCATCATGATTTGTTGAGAAATGTCACACTTTTCTTATTAAGTATTTTTTTTTTTAGACAAGGTCTTGCTGTGTCACCCAGGTTGGAGCGCAGTGGCACGATCTCTGCTCACTGCAACCTCTGCCTCTAGGCTCAAATGATCCTCAAACCTCAGCCTCCTGAGTAGCAGCGATTACAGGCGTGAGTCACCATGCTGGCTAATTTTTGTATTTTTTGTAGAGAGGGGATTTCATCATGTTGGCCATGCTAGTCTCAAACTCCTGAGCTCAAGTGATCTGCCCGCCTTGGCCTCCCAAAGTAGGCGTGAGCCACGGCACCTAACCAACTAAGTAAATTCTGAAAACCAAGAGCTACAGAAGGGGACTAGCTCAATCAGATCAATCAGATTTTATAATATGCTATGAAGCCATTGTCATAAAACCAGAATGCTGTTACCACAGGAACAGATACATACACCAGAGAACCAGAATAGAGAGCTCACAAACAGACACGTGCATCTACAGGAATTTTATTTTTATTTTTATTTTTCGTGGATACACAGTGGATGTGTATATTTATGGCGTACATGAGATACTTTAATACAGGCATGCAATGCATAATAATCACATCATGTAAACGGTGAATGGGGTCTCCATCCCCTCAAGCATTTATCCTTTGTGTTACAAATAATCCAACTATACTCTTTTAGTTATTTTTAACTGTACATTTAACTGATTATTGACTATGCTCACCCTGTTGTGCTATCACATACTAGGTCTCATTTTCCTAACTACATTTTTTACCCATTAATCATCTACAGAAATTTGATATGAGAATGACACTGTAAGTCAATATAGAAAGGACAGATTATTCGGTAGAAGGTAAAACTGTCTCACTACTTGAAGAAAAATAAATTATGGTTCATATCACCTACTGTACATGAATCTGCACTCCAAGGGAATTAGATACCCAAATGTGAAAGATAAAAGAACACAAAAAAGATAGGAAACCTACTGGAAAAATGAGCAAAGGCTGTAAATAGGTAATGCCCAGGCTGGGAAATGCAAATGACCGGCAGGCATAAGAGAGATGTTTAGGCCAGGTGCAGTGGCTCACACCTGTAACCCCAGCACAGCGGGAGGCCGAGGCCAGTGGATCACCTATGGTCAGGAGTTTGAGGCCAGCCTGGCCAACATGATGAAAGTTTGTCTCTACTAAAAATACAAAAATTCCCTGGGCATGGTGGCGCATGTCTGTAATCCCAGCTACACGGGAGGCTGAGGCAGGAGAATCGCTTGAACTCAGGAGGCAGAAATTGCAGTAATCTGAGATCATGCCACTGCACTCCAGCCTAGACAACAGGGCCAGACTCCACCTCATTAAAAAAAAAAAAAAATTAAAAAAAAGAGATGTTCAAACTCACTAGTAATCAATGAAATGCAAGTTAAAACAATGAGATACCATTTTATACCTCACAGAGGGGCAAAAATTAGAGTTAGAAAATAGCAGGGTGAAAATTAGAGAAATGATCATTCTTTTGTCTCCTCATGGGAATGTAAACTGGTGCAGGTGTTCTAGAAATAAATGTGGCTTAACCGGGGAAGTCCAGGATATAAAGACCCAGCAACCACGGGCCAGGCTCGGTGGCTCACGCCTGGAATCCCAGCACTCAGGGAGGCTGCGGTGGGGGCATCATGAAGTCAAGAACTGAGACCAGCCTGGCCCATCTCTACCAAAAATACATAAAACCAGCCAGACGTGGTGGTGTGCACCTGTCGTCCCAGCTACTTGGGAGGCTGAGGCAGGAGAATTGCTTGAACCTGGGAGGCAGAGGTTGCAGTGAGCTGAGACCGAGCCACTGCACTCCAGCCTGAGCGACAGAGTGAGACTCTGTCTCAATAAATAAATAAATAAATATCCAAAAAAATTAGCCGAGCGTGGTGGCACACACCTGTAATCCCAACTACTCAGGAGGCCGAGGCAGGAAAATCGCTTAAATCCAGGAGATGAAGGTTGCAGTGAGCCTAGATTGCACCACTGCATTCCAGCCTGAGCAACAAGAGTGAAACTCTTATCTAAAAAAAAAAAAAAAAAAAAAAAAAAATGGCATCAATCAGTGGGGAAAGGCTGAATTTGTCAAATCATATTGGAAAAAATTACTAACAATTTGAGGGTAAAGGTAGAAAAATACAGAGCAACGATTAAGACCTTTGAAAGTAAGGTGGGACAATATAGGGAGACCACATCTCTACAAGTAATTTTTTTAATTAGCCAGGATTGGTGCCACACGCCTGTGGTCCCACCTACTCAGGAGGCTGAGGTAGAAGGATCACTTGAGCTGGGAGGTTGAGGCTTCAGTGAGCTATGATCGTGCCACTGCACTCCAGTCTAGGTGACAGAGGAGACCCTGTCACACATACACACAAAGACCTTTGAAAGTAAACAGACTTGGGGCTTGAATGCCAGTTTTGCCACTAATTAGCTGTGTAAATTGCAGGCAAGATACTTAACTTCCCAAAGCCTAATTTTTCCCATATTTAAAAGCAAGGTAATAAAAATGACTACCTCACATGATTATGAAGATTAAAAGGGATAATGAGTATAAAAAAGTAAAAACATGATGCCTATTACACAGAATGTACCTCATACAAGTTACTTCGTACACAGAATGAAGTACTTCATTATTATGTCCACTCTGTGCCACACGCAAAGTAATGTGCAAAATGAAACCATGAATGTTCTAGAAAGAAAATGAGTGCTGTTAGGACTGTGGGTGCTAGAGCACTTCCTAAATATGACACTAAGGACAGAAAACACGAAGGAAAAGAAAATAGTTCTAACTACCAAAACAATACAAAAACACCCAACACATTTTTTTTTTTTCTGAGACAGGGTCTTACTCTGTCGCCCAGGCAGTGCAGTGGCGCAATCTCGGCTCACCCACAATCTCCGCCTCCTGGGTTCAAGCAATTTTCCTGCGTCAGCCTCTGGAGTAGCTGGGATTACTTACAGGCACACGCTAATTTTTGTATTTTTGTAGAGACAAGGTTTCACCATGTTGGCCAGGCTGGTCTCAAACTCCTGGCCTCAAGTGATCCACCTGCCTTGGCCTCTCAAAGTTCTGGGATTTCAGGCGTGAGCCACCATACCTGGCTCACCATATTTCTTGATGCCAAATCCCTTCACAAAGTCATAACACAAATGGCAAACTGGGGAAATATTTGCAATATATGTGACAGACAAGTGGTGAATGGTCTCTTACTAACCCATGAGGAAAAGATGGATACAGCAATAGAAAAATGCACCAAGAACATTAACAAATAAACAGGCCAGCCACGGTGGCTCATGCCTGTAATCTCAGCACCTTGGGAGCCCGAAGCCAGTGGATTGTTTGAGGCCAGGAGTTCAAGACCAGCCTGGGCAACATGGCGGAAACCCATCTCTACCAAAAACAAAACAAAACAGCCGGGCACAGTGGCTCACGCCTGTAATCCCAGCACTTCAGGAGGCTCAGGCGGGTGGATCACGAGGTCAAAAGACTGAGGCCATCCTGGCCAACATGGTGAAACCCTGTCTCTGCTAAAAATACAAAAATTAGCTGGGTGTGGTGGCGGGCACCTGTAATCCCAGCTATTCGGGAGGCTGAGGCAGGAGAATCGCTTGAACCCAGGAGGCGGAGGTTGCAGTGAGCTGAGATCACGCCATTGCACTCCAGTCTGGCAACAGAGTGAGACTCTGTCTCAAAAAAACAAAACAAAACATACAAACCAAAAGAGATTACAAATATATAAATGGGGGGGATGTTCAATCTCCCTAATAAAGAATACAAACGAAAAGAAATCCCATTTATCACACATTAAATTAGTACAATACATTTTTATAATAATATTCCATTTCACTAAGCATACCTTTTTGTTTTGTTTTGTTTTTTGAGACAGAGTCTCACTCTATTGCCAGGCTGGAGTGCAGTGGTGCGATCTCGGCTCACTGCAGCCTCTGCCTCCTGGGTTCAAGCAGTTCTCCTGCCTCAGCCTCCTAGTAGCTGGGATTACAGGTGCACACCACCACGCCTGGCTAACTTTTTGTATTTTCAGTAGAAACAGGGTTTCACTATGTTGGCCAGGCTGGTCTCTAACTCCTGACCTCAGGTGATCTGCCCACCTCAGCCTCCCAAAGTGCCGGGATTACAGGTGTGAGCCACCGCACCCCACCTTGGTTTTTTGGCGGGGCGGTTTTGTTGTTTTTTTTTGAGATGGAGTCTCACTCTGTTACCCAGGCTGGAGTGCAGTGGTTCGATCTTGGCTAGTGAGCCAAGATCTCTGCAGCCTCTGCCTCCTGAGTTGAAGTGATTCTTCTGCCTCAGCCTCCCCAGTATCTGGGACAATAGGTGGGCGTACCTGTAGTCCCAGCTACTTGGGAGGCTGAGATGCAAGGATTGCTTGAGCGCAGGAGGTCAAGGCTACAGTGAACTATGATTGTGCCACTGCACTCCAGCCTGGGCAACAGAGCAAGACTCCATCTCAGGAAAAAACATATAGGCATAAAATCCAGTGGAAGACAATTGGGAGGAGCTGGAAAAAGCTGAGCAGATACACCCATTGCACAGAGAAAGCATCACAGAGACATGCAGTGTGGCTTGCTCCCAGCAGGATGACTGTCTCCTGCTTTCCCCTAGGCTCTGTGCTTCATTTTTGCTTGTCTCAAATTCCATTATCTTTTACACTGAACCTTCATTTACTTGACCTATTTCCGGCTGGTTTCTTTTTCTTGCAACCAAAAAGCATTCTGGCTGGAACACGACATTGGTGAGACAGAGGCAAGATGGTTGCTTTCGTATACCTGGAGGCCAGTATCAGACCCTTTCAAAAGCAAATCCTGGCCAGGCACGATGGCCCATGCCTGTAATCCCAGCACTCTGGGAGACTGAGGCAGGCAGATCACCTGAGGTTAGGAGTTCGAGACCAGACTGGCCAAACAAGGTGAAACCCCATCCCTACTAAAAGTACAAAAATTAGTCGAACTTGGTGGCGTGTGCCTATAATCTCAGCTACTCAGGAGGCTGAGGCAAGAGGATTGCTTGAACCCAGGAGGCAGAGGTTGCAGTGAGCCGAGATCGTGCCACTGCACTCCAGCCTGGGTGACAGAGTGAGACTCCATCTCAAAAAAAGAAAATAGGCAGAAGACCTGGATTTCAATGTAGGTGCTCTCACTCAATGCTTTGTCATCTTGAGCAAAGCACCCAGCTTCTCTCCATCTCTTCATCTGTAAAATGGAAGTAATAATATTTTATTCCTACCTCAAAGGGCTGAGATTCAAATAAGAATATGTAATTAAATATATGGTACTTTGCAAATTGTAAAGAATAGCAGAATGTGTCACTTGTACATCCACAAACCTCACCAGACTTTGGTACAAAGAAGGAAAACAATTGTTGGCTGGGCGCAGTGGTGCACATGTGTAATCCCAGAACTGCACTTTGGGAGGCCGAGGTGGGCAGATCACCTGAGGTCAGGAGTTCCAGAGCAGCCTGGCCAACATGGTGAAACCTGTCTCTACTAAAAATATAAAAATTAGCTGGGCATAGTGGCACATGTCTGTAATCTCAGCTACTCGGGAGGCTGAGGCAAGAGGATCACTTGAACTGGGGAGGCAGAGATTGCAGTGAGCCGAGATCGCGCCACTGCACTCCAGCCTGGGTGACAGAAAAGGCTTTGTCTCAAAATACAGAGGGCTGGGCATGCTCGTGGCTGTAATCCCAGCACTTTTGGAGGCTGAGGCAGGGAAAACACGAGTTCAAGAGATTGAGACCATCCTGGCCAACATGGTGAGTCCCCATCTCTACTAAGAATAGAACAATTAGCTGGGCATGATGGTCCAAGCCTGTAGTCCCAGCTACTTGGGACGCTGAGTCAGGAGAGTCACTTGAACCCGGGAGGTGGAGGCTGCAGTGAGCTGAGATTGCATCACTGACTCCAGCCTGGGCGACAGAGCGAGACTCTGTCTCACAAAAAAAAAAAAAGAAAGAAAAAAAGAAACAAAAGTGTTGTGTATAATATAATATGGTAGTTCAGAACAACTTGGTTTCTCGAAATGGTGATGGAACAATTGGATATTAACATGCAAGAAAGGGAACCTTGATCATATATGAATCATACACCTAAATTTAAACTGAAACTAGAAACTTTCTCTTTTTTTTTTCTTTTGAGACGGAGTCTTGCTCTGTCACCAGGCTGGATTACAATGGCGCAATCTCGGCTCACTGCAACCTCTGCCTCCTGGGTTCAGGGAATTTTCCTGCCTCAGCCTCTCGAGTAGCTGGGACTACAGGTGCCTGCCACCATGCCCAGCTAATTTTTCTATTCTTAGAAGAGACGGGGTTTCACTATATTGGCCAGGATGGTTTAAATCTCGTGATCCACCTGCCTCAGCCTCCCAAACTGCTGGGGTTACAGGCATGAGCTGCCACACCCGGCCCAAAACTATTAACTTTCTAGAAGAAAGTATTTGTGACTTAAGGATAGGCAAAATTTTATAGATAAGACACACAAGAAAACATGAACCAGAAAAAATGCTTAACTTAGATTCAATAAATGAAAACCTCAGCTCTCCAAAAACGCTTAAGAAAAATGAAAAGATGGCCAGGCACAGTGGCTCACGCCTGTAATCCCAGCACTTTGGGAGACTGAGAGATGGGCAGATCACCTGAGGTCAGGGGTTCGAGACCAGCCTGGCCAACAAGATGAAACCCCGTCTCTGTTAAAAAAAAAAGAGAGAGAAAGAAAAAAAAGAGAAAATGAAAAGACAAGACACAAATTGGAAGAAAATATTTTAAAAACACATATCTGATAAAAAAAAAACTTTGTATCTGGTGCTCAGCGTGGTGGCTCATACCTGCAGTCTCAGTGCTTTGGGAGGCTTAGGCAGACAGATCACTTGAGGCTCGGAGTTCGAGACCAGCTTGGCCAATACAGTGAGAACCTCTCACCTCCATTAAAAATGTTTAAAAAGGGCTGGGCACGGTGGCTCATGCCTGTAATCTCAACACTTTGGGAGGCTGAGGCGGGTGGATCGCGAGGCGAACGTGGGGAGATCAGCCTGGCCAACGTGGTGAAACCCTACCTCTACTAAAAATACAAAAATTAGCCAGGCATGGTGGCACTCGCCTGTAATCTCAGCTACCTGGGAGGCTGAGGCAGGGAATTGCTTAAAACCAGGAGGCAGAGGTTGCAGTGAGCCGAGATCTCTGCCACTGTACTCCAGCCTAACAACAGAGCAAGACTCCATCTCAAAATAAAAATTAAAATAAAAAAAGGAAAAAAGTGCACAAAATATATAAAATATACCTCTACTAGGTAAGAGAAAAAAATGGCATATAAGCACATGAAAAAAAGTTCAATATCATTAGCCATCGGGTGCAAATTAAAACCATAATATATCACCACACACCTATTAGAGTGGTTAAAATATAAATAAATTCATTGGCTGGGCGTGGTGGCTCACACCTGTAATCCCAGCCCTTTGAGAGGCCGAGGCGGGTGGATCACGAACTCAGGAGTTCAAGACCAGCCTGGCCAACATGTTGAAACCCTGTCTCTATTAAAAAATAATAATAATAGGGCCGGGCGCGGTGGCTCACGCCTGTAATCCTAGCACTTTGGGAGGCCGAGGCGGGCGGATCACGAGGTCAAGAGATCGAGACCGTCCTGGTCAACATGGTGAAACCCCGTCTCTACTAAAAATACAAAAAAATTAGCTGGGCGTGGTGGCACGCGCCTGTAGTCCCAGCTACTCGGGAGGCTGAGGCAGGAGAATGCTTGAACCCGGGCGGCGGAGGTTGCAGTGAGCCAAGGTCGCGCCACTGCACTCCAGCCTGGCGCCTGGTGACTGAGTGAGACTCTGTCTCAAAAAAAAAAATAATAATAATAATAATAAATAAATAAATTCATAACACCAAATGTTACAGAGGATACAGGATGACTGGAACTTTCATACATATACGTTGCAAGTGGGAATGTGAAAAGGGAACAGCCACTTTGGAAAACAGGCATTTATTGTTTTTTAATGTACTATTATTATTATTTTGAGATGGGCTCTTGCTCTGTCTCCCAGGCTGGGGTGCAGCGGCAGGATCACAGCTTACTGCAGCCTTGACCTTCTGGGCTCAATCAATCCTCCCACCTCAGCCTTGTGAGGAGCTGGGACTGCAAGTGCAACTACCATGCCCAGCTAATTTTTGTCTTTGTTTCAAGAGCTGGAGTTTTCCTTTGCTGGTCTCCAACGCCTGGGCTCAAGTGATCAGCCCTTCTTGGCCTCCCAAAGCGTTGAGAAAGCAGGTGTGAGTCATTAGCCTGGCATGGTGGCACATGCCTGTAATCCCATCTACATGGAAGGCTGAGGCAGGAGAATCCCTTGAACCCAGGAGGTGGAGGTTGCAGTGAGCCGAGATTGCATCACTGCTTTCCAGCCTGGGCAACAGAGTGAGACTCCATCTAAACAAAAAAAAAAAAAAAAGAAAGAAAGAAAAAGATTGCTTTCCTGCTCCCGGGTTCTAGATGTTTCTGGGACCCTGTTGCATGCTTGTCTGTCAGTGCTATGAAAGCACCTCTCTAGCCTTTCAAAACTGCCCTTTTGTTTCTGTAGGCTCACTCAAATGGGTTTCTGTTCTTTAGAACAAAGAGTCCTACCTACTACAATAGAGGTAAAATGAGTTATGGAGTAGAAAGACACGGCTTGGACCCAGCCCATGGGGGCTGAGAAGCTAGCTGACTTTTTGGGCAATGGGTGCTATGAGCCAGAGACAGAATCCTCCCCTCTTCTGTTCTTTATAAAATAAATTGCATGAAAGGTTTAGGCCAGTTGAGTGAACATTAGCTATGCAAAGTGAACAAGGGAGGGTATTATCCAGGTTAAACTATTATTTGTTTCCAGCTGGGAAGGAGTGGGGAGGATAAGGAGGAGGAGGGAGAAAATCTGGGAGTAAGAAAAGCCAGTGGAGGAGGGGGAGGAAAAAAACTGACGTGATGTGGTAGCGGAAAATGTTTATATATTCACATTTGGAGACTTCTTACCTTTGGATAAAAAATGCTGGCCAATTGCCAGGTTAGGAAAGTTAGGAATTTGTAATACATTTAAGTTTACTGTCAATAAATTAACCTTCCACAAAATCAGCTTTCTGACACATTTCCAGACATTTCTCCAAAGCAGCCCAGGAGAAATCCTGACTCCCTTTACAAGCAGAATTAAGTAGGAGTTTGAGTTTCCCTGCCATGTTCATGCCTTTGCCGTTAGCTGGGATGAACAGAATGAATGATGCACAGAGGCGGGTGAGACAATGGGGCTGATTCATGGTTTGGAAAAACAGGGAATTGTCACAGAGCTAACACTGGTCCTCCTTTTTGCCAAGGACACTGCAATGTTTAGCTGAAAGCATCTTGTCTGGATTCTTCCAACCACTGGGTAAGCATCTAAATGAGGAAAGCAATGTGGGGGTCCCAGGATCCCTGGGGGCGCTTAAAACAATCCTGAGATACCCTGGCAAAGCTTGTGATCTTTGTAAACAAGCAGAGAGATATTTTTCAAACAACTGCTAATTTCATTAAGAAGCCTAATTTTAAGGTCCCAGAACAGGCATTTCTTTTTATGCCAGGATCATCTCTGAGTTTTATGTCTGTATCCATTCCTAGTAGCTTAGTGTGGATGTCAGTGTTAGTTAAGCTTACATTTGGTTAGGCGTTTTCACCTGAGCTTCAGAAAGAATTTACCCTTAGAATAGACTGCATTTAACCAAACTAAAGTTAATGGGCAATTTAGAGCTACTTACTTACATTTTTATGGTTATCATATTGTACAAACTGTGTTGTGACTTTTTCCTTGAACACTATAGTTTGAAAATATTAACTTGTCAACAAATTTTAATCTATAAGATAACTCTGGGCCTGGTGCAGTGGCTCACGCCTGTAAACTCAGCACTCTGGGAGGCCGAGGTGGGCAGATCACCTGAGGTCAGGAGTTCAAGACCAGCCTGGCCAATATGGCAAAACCCCATCTCTACTAAAAATACAAAATTAGACGGGCGTGGTGGTGCATACCTGTAATCCCAGCTACTTGGGAGGCTGAGACAAGAGAATGGCTTGAACCCGGGAGGCGGGGATTGCAGTGAGCTGAGATCGCGCCATTGCACTCCAGCCTGGGCAACAAGAGCAAAACTCCATCTCAAAAAAAAAAAAAAGATAACTTCAAATAGATATGTAGTGTTTGACTCTACGGATGAACGAATGAACCATCTTTTGTTTCACTACTCCCTTGTTGAAGGACAATTAGGTTGTTTTTTATTTTTTATAGCAATAAATCATGCTTCAGTAAAAATTATTGTAGATAAATTTTTGCACACTTTCTTATTTTCCCATTAGAAAAATTCTAGATTTTGTGTAGCTGGGTCAGAAGAGATGCATTTTTAAATATTTTTGCCTCATTTCATACGGAGAAATTGCCCTCTGGAGTATAATTTATACCTCTGCCAAGCATAAAAGTGCTTTCCTTCACACACACTTGGCTCTCCAGTTTAACTTTATTTAGTTAATTTTCTTTTTTTCTCTTTTTTTTGAGATGGAGTTTTGCTCTTGTTACCCAGGCTGGAGTGCAATGGCGCAATCTCGGCTCACTGCAACCTCCACCTCCTGGGTTCGAGCAATTCTCCTGCCTCAGCCTCCCGAGTAGCTGGGACTACAGGCACGCGCCACCATGCCCAGCTAATTTTTGTATTTTTAGTAGAGATGGGGTTTCACCATGTTGACCAAGATGGTCTCAATCTCTTGACCTTGTGATCCACCCACCTCAGCCTCCCAAAGTGCTGGGATTATAGGCGTGAGCCACCGCGCCTGGCTAGTTAATTTTCTTTTTTTAAAGTGAATTTTCTTGAGTTTTCCAGGGAAGTGAGCATGCAATCTACAAATAATAATGATCTTTGGAGTGTTTTTGTGTGTTTCATCTACTAAATGAGCAAAGTCACAAGGATGTATGTTTCAGCATTGGTAGGAATGGGGGTAAATGGATGGTCTCAAACCCTGTAAGTATAAATTGGTAAGTATTTTTGGAGGATAATTTGCGACTGTGAAAAATTTTAAATTGCATAGCCTTTGACCTAGCAACTTCACTTCTAGAAGATTATTCTTCAAAAGTGAGCAAAGATAGATGGATAAGGGTATTCATTGAAGCACTTTTCCTTAACACAAAAATAAAAATGAAAAATTCACCAGTAAGAAATGGTTAAATAGGCCAGGTGAGGTGGCTCACACTTGTAATCCCAGCATTTTGGGAGGCTGAGGTAGTGGATTACTTGACTTCAGGAGTTTGAGACCAGCCTGGCCAACATGGTGAAACCCCGTCTCTATTAACAAAAACAAAATCAAAAAGTAGCCAGCTGATGTGCCACACGCCTGCAGTCCCAGCTACTCAGGAGGAGGCTGAGGCAGGAGAATAGCTCCAACCTGGGAGGTGGAGATTGAAGTGAGCCAAGATCCCACTACTGCACTCCAGCCTGGGCGCAGAGTGAGACTCTGTCGTTAAACACATGACATTAGCTATTACTATGAAACACTATGCAGCCATTAAAGAGAATAAGTTAGATCTCTAGCGCAAAACTGGAAATTGGTCCATGCAATTTTGTTAAATTGATAACGTTGCAGGACAATAGTATTTTATGATCCCAAGTTTTATTTTTCAAAATCCATGTGTATATACTCAGAAATATATATGCCTACATATGCATAGAAAAGTGTCTGAAAAAGACACATCAAACTGTTGAAGGCGATTACCTCAGAGAAATGAAATTGATAGAATAACAGGAATGTCTACTTTTTACTTTATATGTTGTTTTAACTTTTTTTTTTTTGAAATGGAGTTTCTCTCTTGTCGCCCAGGCTGGAGTGCAGTGGCGCAATCTCGGCTCACCACAACCTCCGCCTCCCAGGTTCAAGCGATTCTCCTTCCTCAGCCTTCCTAGTAGCTGGGATTACAGGCATGTGCCACCACATGCAGATCATTTTTTTGCATTTTTAGTAGAGACTGGGTTTCTTCATGTTGGTCAGGCTGGTCTTGACCTCCCGACCTCAAGTGATCCGTCCCACCTTGGTCTCCCAAAGTGATGAGATTACAGGCGTGAGCCACCGCTCCTGGCCTTAACTTTTTATAAATACTTATTCCTCTAAAAAGAGGAAACTAATGTGTCTCTTCCTTTCCAATTTTATGTCATTTCTTTTTCTTACCTTATTACATTAGATTCGAATTTTGAGAGCAATTGTTACTAAGCATAGTAATAGGTGACATCCTGGTCTTGCTCTTGAGTTTAGTAGTTACCTTTGGCCAGATGTGGTGGCTCATGCCTGTACAATCCTACTTTAAATTACTCCTTCATAGAACTTCCCTTAAGCCTTCTAGGTGAAAATTGATCTTTTACCCTACTAGTTAAATAAAACTAGCAGAAAGTGACCAAAACTTTGTTTTACCTGGCCGGGTGCAATGGCTCACAGCTATAATCTTAGCACTTTGGGAGGCCGAGGCGGGTGGATCACTTGAGGTCAGGAGCTGGAGACAAGCCTGGCCAACATGGCGAAATCCCATCTGTAATGAAAATACAAAACTTAGTCGGGGGTGGTGGAATGTGCCTGTAGTCCCAACTAATAAGGAGCTGAGGCAGAAGAATTGCTTGAACCCAGGAGGCAGAGCTTGCAGTGAGCCGAGATCATACCACTGCACTCCAGCAGCCTGGGTGACAAAGCCAGACTTTGTCTAAAAAAAAAAAAAAGTAAAAAGAAAAAAGAAAGAAAGAAAGGGCAAGGTGGCTCATACCTGTAATCCCAGCACTTTGGGAGGCCGAGGTGGGGCGATCATCTGAGATCAGGCGTTCAAGACCAGCCTGACCAACATGGAGAGAAACCCTGTCTCTACTAAAAATACAAAATTAGCCAGGCTTAGTCACGCATGCCTATAATCCCAGCTACTCAGGAGGCTGAGGCAGGAGAATCTCTTGAACCTGGGAGGTGGAGGTTTTGGTGAGCTGAGATTGCGCCATTGTACTCAAGCCTGGTCAACAAGAGTGACACTCTGTCTCAAAAGTAAAATAATATTAAATTAAATTGGCTGGGCTTGGTGGCTCACGCCTGTAATCCCATCACTCTGGGAGGCCGAGGCGGGCGAATCATGAGGTCAAGAGATCAAGACCATCCTGGCCAACGTAGTGAAACCCCGTCTCTAAAAAAAAAAGAAAAACAAAATTAAATAAAAAATTTTAAAAAATAAAAAATTAATTAAAGTTAAAACAAAAAAAAAGAAAATTTGGCCGGGCACCGTGGTTCACGCCTGTAACCCCAGCACTTTGGGAGGCCAAGGTGGGCAGATCACGAGATCAAGAGATCAAGACCATCCTGGCCAACATGGTGAAACCCCGCCTCTACTAAAAATACAAACATTAGCTGGGTATGGTGGCGTGTGCCTGTAGTCCCAGCTACTCGGGAGGCTGAGGCAGGAGAATCACTTGAACCCGGGAGGCGGAGGTTGCAGTGAGCCAAGATTGCGCCACTGCTTTCCAGCCTGGTGACAGAGCAAGACTCCGTCTCAAAAAAAAAAAAAAAAAAAACAGAAAATTTGTTCTACTCTTTGCCTGGTCTAGGTGGTGACATACCAAATAAAATTGACATTTTTTTTGTATTATGTTTCTTCATATTAGAACTTCAAAAATTAGGCCTGGTGCAGTGGCTCATGCCTATAATCCCAGCATTTTGCGAGGCAGGTGGGCGGATCACGAGGTCAAGAGGTCTAGACCATCCTGGCCAACATGGTGAAACCCCATCTCTACTAAAAATATGAAAATTAGCTGGGCATAGTGATGCGTACTTGTACTCCCAGCTAGTCGGGAGGCTGAGGTGGAAGAATCACTTGAACCTGGGAGGCGGAGGTTGCAGTGAGCCGAGATTGCGCCACTGCAACCCCGCCTGGTGACAGAGCGAGACTCCGTCTCAAAAAAAAAAAAAAAACCTTCAAAAATTACATATATATTATATATATATTATATATACACAATGTGTATATATAATATATATATAGTGTATATATATTATATATATATAAAGTGACATTTATTCAAAGAAAAAATGACAAGATGTCCATCTCTTGGCTCCCTTCCCTCCCCCCCTCCCACTGCTCCTCAGCCCCCCAAGATTGAACCCTGGCTGCGACTAGGTAACAGGACAGCCCCTCAGATGAAGTCAGCAACACTGAGGGGCACATCCTGAATGGAGGTGTTGTAGAGGGTCTCTGTTTCAAAGAGTCCTCTTGACTTCCTCTGTCACCATGTTAATAGCCACACCCTTATGGCCAAACTGTCCACCTGACCGAGTCTGTGGATATAGTTTTCCCTATTGGTGGGGAAGGTCATAGCTGATGAATAAAGAAACGTGCTGCACGTCAATGGCTCCGGCCAGCAGGTCAGTGGTACTGAAACTCTGCTAGAGCCAGAACCAAACTCCCTTTCGATCACGTCTCATTCCTGTTGGTCCATATCTCGATGCACGGCAGAGAGAGTGAGAGAGTGAAATCTCGAGCATTGACCTTCTCTCGGCGAGCCAGTCCACCTTCCTTCGGGTGCAGAGAAGGTGACTGCCTGGCTGATGGTCAGTGTTTCATGCAACTCACACACAGTGGGTCTGGAATCCAGCTTCAACTCCTCTCGTTCCACGTTGATGTAGAATTGGCAGACACCTTCCAGGGTCAACTGTTCCATATATTTTTTTTTGAGGCAGAGTGTTGCTCTGTCACCAGGCTGGATTGTAGTGGCACGGTCTCAGCTCACCGCAACCTCCGCCTCCCGGGTTCAAGCGATTCTCCTGCCTCAGCCTCCCTACAGGAGCATGCCACCAGGCCCAGTTAATTTCTGTATTTTTAGTAGAGATGGAGTTTCACCATGTTGACCAGGATGGTCTCAATCTTTTGAACTCATGATCTGCCCGCCTCTGCCTCCAAAAGTGCTGGGATTACAGGCTTGAGCCACCGCACCCGGCCAACTCTTCCTTCTTGACAAGAATCCAAATGGGGTCCCTCATGAACTTCTTGGTCACCTCAAGCACATCACAAGGCATTGTGGCTGACAGCAAAACCACGTGGGTGTTGCTGCTGCGCTTTTGGAACATGTCATAGATCTCGTCCTTGGATCCACGGCTTAACATTTCGTCAGCTTCGTCCAATGCAAACATCGTGATGTATTCGGCAGATAGGTATCTCTGGTTAAGCATATCAAACTCATGGCCAGGGGTACCCACGATGATATGGGGGAGCTTCCAACTGCAGTTTCTGCACCTCAGCACGCATGTTGATGTCCCCCAATACAGGCATGACAGGAGGCACCCATGTAGTCTCCTAGTGCCATGACCACCTTCTGTATCTGCTGAGCCACTTCTCTAGTGGGTGCTAATTCAATCTGCTGCAGAATCAATATGACAAATGTGACCATTTTCCCAGTCCCAGATTATGCCTGAGCGTAATCATAACCCTTGATTCAAGGTAGAATGGCTTGCTGCTGCTGAATGGCAGAGGGCTGCTCAAAACCGTAGGCACAGATGCCAGGGAGAAGGGACTCCAAGTGGTTCATGTCATCAAAGCTGTGTACACTCTCATTCCAGTTACTCCTGATGCCATCTTCGGGCTCCATCCCATGAGGGCCATTGTCTCTAGATCGGGAATCCTGACTCACAGACATGATCCTTAGAAGCTTTTTTTTTTTTTTTTTTGAGACTGAGTTTTGCTCTATTGCCCAGGCTGGAGTGAAGTGGTGCAATCTCAGCTCACTGCAACCTCTGCCTCCCGGGTTCAAGCGATTCTCCTGCCTCAGCCTCCTGAGTAGATGGAACTACAGGCTCAGGCCACCACACCTGGGTAATTTGTTTTTGTATTTTTAGTGGAGACAGAGTTTTGCCACGTTGGCCAGGCTGGTCTTGAACTTCTGGTCTCAGGTGATCCACCCACTTCAGCCTCCCAAAGTGCTGAGACTACAGGAGTGAGCCACCGCACCTGGCAAGTGGTGCTTTTAAATATTCCTTCTATGTCTAGGCTGAGTTTCACTCTGTGAATAGCCTTGAATTTGTTTTTATGGACGCCTAGTGTTCATGACACAGGTGGATGTCATGACGCTGAGATGAAGGAGGACGGGTCTAGTTGGAGTTGCCCTCGCTGACATATCCATGCCTTGGGGAAATACAGGTACACATGTTAATTAGCTAAAATCTTATAGAGTGAGTCCCATGACAGTTGGGTCATAATTCTCCTTTAAATGGGACTTTGATTCACATAACTTGTATGCCTCAAAGCTTCCTTCTCACAACTTGATAATTGCTTTCTATCAAATTTGCACACATAACAAAGTACATTTGCCTATAAATTATAGAGGACAGTTTAATTCTTAAAACAACATTTTAACATTTGTGCTTGTCGTAAATTTTTGTTCTGGAGATACCTTTAGAAGACTTTTGGTCCTCTTCCCAATAGAAGTATTTTCGGAGTGCTTCTTCCAGTCAGCTTATTTGCAGAATTGTTTAAACTAATACTAATTTTACTGCAGCAATTGAAATAAATGTTTCCAGGTCAAGCGCAGTGGTTCACACCTGTAATCCCAGCACTTTGGGAGGCCAAGGTGGGCAGATCACCTGAGGTCAGGAGTTTGAGACCAGCCTGGCCAACATGGTGAAACTCCGTCTCTACTAAAAATACAAAAATTAGCCTGGTGTGGTAGCGGGCGCCTGTAATCCCAGCTTCTCAGGAGGCTGAGGCAGAAGAATCACTTCAACCCAGGAGGCAGATGTTGCAGTGAGCTGAGATTACACCATTGCACTCCAGGCTGGGTGACACAGTGGGACTCCGTCTCAATCAATCAATCAATCCATCATAAGTGTTTCCATTTTGAAAATGTCTGCTGGGAAAATAAAGATTTGCAATTCAAATGAATGGGGAGATTCTTAGATTGTGGTAAGTAAAATGGGTATTTATACTTAATTTTTTTTAAGAAACATCATCTAAAATATCCATTATTAAATGTTTCCTGGATGGATATAGTAAGTTCTGTGTAAGTCCTTATGAATTATGCTTGGTAGCATAGATGTCCTAATTCTACTTTTTCAATAGACAAGTGTTTACTAGGATAGATCTATCATCCTGGCAACTAACTGAAGGGAAAGTGCATAGAACCGTGACACATCACTTTACATCAAGGTAAGCACGTAACAGTTTTCTGTTCAGAAAAATTGTAATCCAGGGAGAAGAGTTTTACACCTTCCCCAAAGAGAATTGATTGTTTTTTGAAGAATCGCTATAGAAATAAGATTTGATATCAATTTAGTGCACAATTACATAATACAGATTTAAAAATTTTCTAAATATGAGTCTGTGAGCTCAAGGTTTATCGGGGTTAGTGCTACCTATTTGTATGAAATCAGCGTTTATAAACGTGTTTCTGATTTCTTTCTGGGTAATTTTGTTTACTTTTAGAGCATTCGTTTAAAAAATAAAGAACTGATTTACTCAGCTAATTAAATATTAAGTAGCATGATATCAGACAATAATAAATATTTTAAAAGGTAAAAATGAAAGGATCTTAGAATAAAGGGATGCTAATTTATTGTATGTTTATTGAGTGTTATTGAACCCAAGCCACAGCACAGACCAAAGCTCTGTGCCTCATTTTATTGTCCTTTTCTGAAAATCCCAGAAACGTAACACTGGAAAAGACTTTCTGGAGACAATTTGATTTGTCTCTGGCAAGTCTTCATGAGGCAAAAACCCAAGCCCTTCATGCAGTTGGCTCATGTTCCTTTTGAACACTTACAGGGATGGAGACAACCTTTCTTTTTCACCCATTTTACGTGTAACTTTATTCTGGGACAGGGTCTTGCTCTGTCGCCCAGGCTGGAGAGCAGTGGTGTGACCTCGGCTCACTGCAGCCTCCACCTCCCAGTCTCAAATGATCCTCCCATCTCAGCCTCCCAATCGGTGGAACCACAGGTGCAAACCACCACGACTAGCTAATTTTTCTATTTTTTTGTAGAGACAGGGTTTCCCTATGTTGCCCAAGCTGGTCTCAAACTCCTGGGCTCAAGCAACTCTTCCACCTTGGCATCTCAAAGTGCTGGGATAACCGGCTTGAATGACCTAATCTCGACCTATTTTTAGAAATGGGGTCCAATCTGCCCAGGCTGTGGTGTAGGGTGCAGTAGCATGATCATGAGTCACTGAAGCCTGGACCTCCTGGGCTCAAGTGATCCTCCTGCCTCCGCCTCCTGAGTCGCTAGGATTCCAGGCACGTGCCGCCATGCCCAGCTATTTAAAAGTTTTTGTTTTTATTGTTTTTATTTTTTTTCCCCAGAGGGAGTCTCGATTTGTTACCTAGGCTGGAGTGCAGTGGTGCTCTTGGCCCACTGTGACCTCTGCCTCTGGGCTTCAAGCGATTCTCATGCCTCAGTCCCACAAGTAGCTGGGATTACAGCGCGCACCACCATGCCCGGCTAATATTTGTATTTTTAGTAGAGATGGAGTTTCACCATATTGGCCAAGCTGGTCTCAAACTCCTGACCTTAGGTGATCCGCCTGTCTGGGCATCTCAAAGTGCTGGGATTACAAGGTGTGAGCCATGGCGCCCAGCTGTTTGTCTTTCCTTCCTTTTTTCTCTTTCTTCCTTTCTTTCTTTTTCTTTCTCTTTCATTCATTTATTTATTTTTTAGAGATGGGATCTTGCTTTGTTGTCCCGGCTGGTCTGGAGCTCCAGGGCTTAAGCAATCCTCCCATCTCAGCCTCCCCAGTAGCTGGGGCATGTGCCATCACACTCAGCTAATTAAAAAATTTTTTTTGTAGAGATGAGGTTTCACTATGTTGCACCTGCTGAGCTCCAACTCCTTGGCTCAGGCGATCCTTGGCACCCCCCTCCCAACTTCCCATTCCTGCCTGGGCCTCCCAAATTGCTGGGATTACAGGGATTAGCAATCTGTGCCTGGCCGAGATAATGTTTCTTGATCAAAGGAAACTGGTTTTGGAATGAAGCAACAGAATGGTTATGAGATATCCATGAGTCCCAGGAAAGGCGGCAACTCCTCTCTAATTCTCACAAAAGCCGGGTTATTAGGTCTCTTTGTTTTTGTTTTGTTTGGAGTCTTGCTGGGTGGCATGGCCCAGACTAGAGTGCAGCAGCGTGACCTCGGCTCCACTACGACCTCCGCCTCCCAGGCCCGAGCGATTCTCCTGCCTCAGCCTCTAGCTGGGACTACAGGTGCTACAGGCCCGTGCCACAGCGCCCAGCGAATTTTTGTATTTTTAGTAGAGACAGGGTTTCACCATCTTGGCCAGGCTGGTCTCAAACTCCTGACCCTGTGATCCACCTGCCTTGGCCTCCGAAAGTGCTGGGATTACAGGCGTGAGCCCCCGCGCCCAGCCTTGTTAGGTCTCTTTTATTGAGAAACTGAGGTCAAAGAGAGGTATGGTAATTTACCCCAGGTTGCGTTTCTGGCAATTGCCGGGTCCAGGATTTACACCTAAATTGTCTCTTTCATTAACTCTGCTGCTTCTCAAATGCAGTGTATATATATTTACCTACATAAACTGCAGCAATAAAATCAGTACACATAAGCTTAAGCCCGTTTCAAGAAGAGAGCTTTCTTGGACAATGCAAATTAATGACGAGATAATCTCATTTGAAACCTCTTATTAAAATAATAGCGCATATTGAATTATTCAGAACCCCAAATCTCACTGTTTAAAAATCAAGGGTCACCTGGCCTTGCGGCTCACACCTGTAATCCCAGATCTCACCTGAGGTCAGGGGTTTGAGACTAGCCTGGCCAACATGGTGAAACCCCGTCTCTACTAAAAATACAAAAATTAGCCGAGCGTGGTGGCGCGTGCCTGTAATCCCAACTACTCGGGGAGGTTGAGGCAGGAGAATCGCTTGAAATCGGAAGGCGGAGGGTGCAGTGAGCCGAGATCGCGCCGCTGCACTCCAGCCCGGGCGACAGAAGAGACTCCTTCTCAAAAACACAACAACAACAACAAAAACAAAAATCAAGGGTCTCTGTGTGGAATGAATTAGGAATCCCCAAGACGACTCTGTCATCAATAGTTCAATCCATAATTTAGCAACCTCACACAGCCATCCCTCACAGGGATAAAGTTCCAGGCCTTTCTCTGGGCATCCGTTTCCAGACCTGGAGAGACTCTGGCGTGTGTGTGACTAAGGAGAATAGCTGAATCACATCTAAAAGCGAGTCCTCCCAATTAAGAATCTGTATTAAAATGAAGACGATGATAGCATTCCATCTGCCTTTTAACCTCGACAGCTCCTCCTCCCAAGCCAACCAGCCTACTCCCCCTCCCCTCATTCCCCCCCGCAAACTGGGAACTCATCTCGGAGGCCGGAGGCAGAGGGGGCGGTAGGTGGCCGGGCCCCCGCTGCCTCTCGCGCCTCCCGAGGCTCGCTCCGCACGGTGCCAAAGGGACCCCGCGGTGGGCCGCAGGGTCGCAAAAGCAGGGCGGGGAGGTGAGGAGGGCCAGAGTTCAGAAGGGGCCACAGGTCAGAGGAGGGGCTGTGAAAAAGGAGCCTTCCCAAGGTTACCGAAGCGTGCGGAGCGTGAGAAGTAGCGCCTCGCGCGCAGACGCGCCCGCCGGCCCATGGGCACGGAGGAGCCGCCCGCCCGCTAGAAGGCAGCGCGGCCCCGGCCCGGCCCAGCCCCGCGCATGCGCCGCAGCCCCTTCTCCGCTCCCGGCGCCCGCCCCTCCCGTTTCCTGGCGGGTCTGGGGCGGCGGCGGCGGCGGCGGCGGCGGCGGCGGCGCGGTGACGTCAGGGCGTTGGGGCAGCTCCTGTGACAGACGGAGCTGGAGCGGCGGGGCGGCGGCGGAGTCCGGCGGCCGGGAGAGCGAGTGACCGAGCGGAGGAGCGGAGACCCCGAGGTCTAGGGAG
This sequence comes from Ateles fusciceps, assembly GCA_036589455.1. Classification (NCBI taxonomy): domain Eukaryota; kingdom Metazoa; phylum Chordata; class Mammalia; order Primates; family Atelidae; genus Ateles; species Ateles fusciceps. The sequence continues at coordinate 2,323,932 of JAZHEH010000751.1, forward strand.
CGAGAAGCAGAAGGAGGGGAGAGCTCGGGCGCGAGCGAGAGAAACCGCGAGCGCCGAGCTTGGGCTCGAGCCCCGGAACGGCTGAGGAGCCCGCCGCTCCCCTCCCCCCTCCCCGGGCCCGGGCCCAGCGCGCCATCCTCCCCCCCTCCTTCCCTCCCTCCCTCCTTCTTCCCTCTCCCTCTCCCTCCCCCTCCCCCGCCGGTGGATGGGAGTGAAGGACGGAAGAGGCCCTGCGGAGGCGGCGGTGCAGCGCTCCGGTAAGGCGGCGCGGGTCTGCGCCCTCCTCTCTGTCTCCTCCACCGCGCCCGGGCTGCTGCGGGCCGGGCCCGGCGGCCTGACGATGTGGCTGCGCCGGTCCCCTCCCTCCCATTCTCCCCTCCCCCCTGCCGCCGCCGCCGCCTCCTCCTTCTTCTTCTCTCCTCGCTCTCAAATGGCGGCCGCGACGGCCGTTGAGTGAGAGACCCGGAGGAGGGGGATTGGCCGGGGAGGGCGCTGCCCTCGCTCCTCTCCGCCGGGGCCCGGCCTTGGGGGCTGCCCGCGCCGCTGCGACCCCCCCCCCGCGGCCCTCCCCGTGAAGGGATCGTCCTCCTCCCGCGGTGACTTAGCAGGAAAAGTATTCTTGGGTAGGAAGGGCGTGGGGGAGCAGGTCGCTCTCTGATCTTGGGGACAGGGCTCGGGCCCGCTGTCCCCGGCCGCGGAGGCGAGCTCCCGCAGTCCCCACCCCACCCTCCGTGGTTGGCTCGGGGGCCGGCTCTGCGCCGCGCCGCCGGGGCACCCACCGGGCCTTCCAGGCGTTCCGTCCCCCCACCCGTCCTTAGGATGGGGTTGAGCAGCGGAGGGCGGCCCACAGTCTCCCCGGCCCCCAGAGCGGCGGCCCAGCCTCAGCACCCGCCGAGGAGCAGCAGCCCTGCCCGCTGAGCAATCCGCAGCATCCGCCCACCGAATCTGGCAGGATTGTCTTTCTGCCACCGGCTCCTCGAGCGGGAGTTGCCTTTTGATGCTGTTAACATCGAGCTTGGAGGCCCTCTGCCATTCCCCTTCATCTCATCCCTGCCCCTATGGGAAACGCAGTGCCTGGGCCTGATTTACCCTGTTTAGCCTCCCGGGTGAGAAAATGCCTTTGAGGTGGTCGGCACATTTTGACTCTGCCCCTCTGAACGTAGCAGTAGAGTGCAAAAGGTTTTCAGTATTTAGTAGGAGCGAGCAAGGTACCTTAGCTTTATTATGCTGCCTTTTTTCAGTGACTTAGCAAGAAAGTCCTTGGGAAGAGGGCAGGAAATTTTGTTTTGGGGTTTGGGCCCAATCTATATCAATCTTTTGGTTAAGAAAATACGCCTTTGAAGAGGAGGACCAGATTTGTGGTTTCGTTCTCAATGGGCGATGTCATGCCTAGGTTCCCCCTCCCTCTTTCCTTAAGTGGCAGTCCGGACAAATGGAGATATTAGTGTGATTCCCACCTCTCCTTTAAGCGCCCAGTCTTTGAGATTCATAACGTTTTAAAGGCCAATTTGTGCCAATCTTGGCAATTCTATTTTTGTTGGGGGGAGTGGGTTATTTTGTGTGAATTTCTTTTTGAGGCCAGGGCGGAGGAGACAGTGCTTGGGCCTTCCATACCAGTAATAATGTCATCCCTCCCTTTTTTGCCACAGTAGTGTTTCTTTCCTTTTCTTTTTCTTTTTTTTTTTTTCCTTTTTGGCTGCAGCAGGGCTTGATTGCTGCTTGGTCCAGTCTCATAATGAGGAAAATTTCCTGTTGAGTATTTCATCATAGTGATGTTCAATGTATAGTAAAAGCTTTTACTTAAAAAATTCTGATACGGTTTTAAGGCATTAGCTGGCTTTTAATCTCTAACAGTGTCTTTTAGGACACAGTTTCACAAAATAATTGGCAGTTGCAAATTGCAGTTTTTAATAAAGCACAAGAGTAATCTGTATTTCGGCTGATTTCTTTCGTGTTCATTAATGATCATTGTTTGGATTGTTCAGAAGGGGGGAATCTCCTAAAAGAAATTTAAGACTGGCATATATTTTTTAAAAATCAGAAGGAGACCCAGTTTTTCACATGAAATACTTCTGTAATGTTGATTTTGATGGAGCAAGCCCTATGTTGGTCTCCCTCCCCCCCACTTCCTTTTTAAAAAAATGGGCTAATATTTGTGGATGCTGTGAACAGCCATTGAGCCGAGAAGACTGGGTGGAGTAAGGGAGCAGAAGCTGTGAAATGCTAGATTGCCCTTTCACAGTGTCTTTCTCTTGCTTAGGTTTTATAAGGTTATTTGATATGAATCGTTGCTACAAAGTCATTTTTCTGTAGTAAATTTTAAAATGTAATGTTTTCTACCTTTTCTGCATGATGGGCATTGAATGATTGGAATAAAAAGCAGTGTCCCTGCTTTAAAACAGACACTTATTGTCTCTGTATTTGTCTGTGTGTGTGTGTCTATGTATATTAATATAGCTACACTCTTGTTAATGTTTTTTATTGTTCTAGTCATATCAGCATAAATTAATGTCAGAAATATTTGCCAAGAATTAGTGGGAGGTACAGGAATACTGCAAAATTCTAAAAAAAAAAAAAAAAAAAAAACTGCAGTTTTCTTCTACTTAAAACAGTAAATCTGTTTAAGGTTTTAAAATAATGAACGTAAAATATGAGAAAAAAAGGATAAGATAATTTGCATTAAAGGCCCTTTAAACCTTTTTTCTTGTATTGCCCTTTGAAAGGGACCTTTTTGTGAGATACTGCCATAAGATAGGTCATTTTAATGCCTTGTATCAAGCATTCACGAGTAGACATCTTCAAAATAATTTCATGTATATGTAGTAAATGTGATTTTGATTAGCGTTATGAATGTTTGTCAGTGTATATTTTTACATTTTTGTTATTTTTAATATGATTAGAAAGTAGAAGGGTTAATACGGTGAGGAAATGAGTAAGGGTGGGAATGATAATTCACTGTATTATGTGTCAGACATATTCCTATTCCTACTGTTTGTAGGTATAAAAGCACACTAAGGGCCGGGTGCGGTGGCTCACACCTGTAATCCCAGGACTTTGGGAGGTCGAGGCAGGCAGATCACCTGAGGTCAGGAGTTGGAGACCGGCCTGACCAATATGGTGAAACCCTGTCTCTACTAAAAACACAAAAAAATTAGCCAGGGGTCATGGTGTGCACCTGTAGTCTCAGCTACTCAGGAGGCTGAGACAGGAGAATTGCTTCAACCCAGGAGGTGGAGGTTGCAGTGAGCCACTGCACTCCAGCCTGGGCGACAGAGTAAGACTCCATCAAACCACACACACACACACACACACACACACACACACACACACACACACAGAATAGTGATTTTTCAGTAGATTATTAATCAGGAGCTTAAGATAATTTGACTTAAGAGAGCTTTAGAGTTCCAAATGTGTGTAGTGTTTCTTGATACATGTTGCAAAATCTTATGCTTAATTTGGAGATTAATTTTTGAAATTCTTTGTAGTTCTATATACAACTTTTAATGAGATTGGAAGGAATTTTTTAGTACAATTATTTGTTACCTATTTTTCCAGATAAAATATCTCTAGTGTAAAGAGATTTTGAGACGTTTCTGGGAAGGAAAAATCAATATCATAATTTTTGGTTTTCTAGCTGTTCATCCATGTCTCATTCTTTTTTTTTTTTTTTTTTGAGACAGAGTCTTGCTCTGTCACCCAGGCTGGAGTGCAGTGGTGTGATCTTGGCTCACTGCAATCTCTGCCTCAGCCTCCCGAGTAGTTGGGATTACGAGTGCCTGCTGCCACACCCAGATAATTTTTGTATTTTTAGTAGAGACAGGGTTTCACCATCTTGACCAGGCTGGTCTTGAACCACTGACCTCGTGATCTGCCCACCTCGGCCTCCAAAGTGTGAGCCATTGCACCTGGCTCTATTTTCTATTTTTAAAAAAGAATATAAATGTTTCTCTCTCGGTTGTGTACTAAGTAACAGAGAGAGAGACTCTGTGTGTGAGAGAGAGACTGTGTGTGTATGTGTGTGTGTGTGACTTTATGGCTTATATTTTTTTAAGTATCCAGCAAAAAATAAGACTCTCTTGTTTACATGTGGTTCATCTTACCACAATCTGTCATCTTTGTAAATAAGCCATGGATGCTATGGAAATTGTCAACTTTAAGATGAAGATGTCTGGCTAGGCACAGCGGCTCTGGCTATATCCCAGCACTTTGGGAGACTGAGGTGGGTGGATCACCTGAGGTCAGGAGTTCGAGACCAGCCTGGCCAACAAGGTGAAACCCTGTCTCTACTAAAAATACAAAAAATTAGCCTGGCATGGTGGCATGCACCTGTAGTTCCAGCTACTCAGGAGGCCGAGGCAGGAGAATCGCTTGAACCCGGGAGGTGGAGGTTGCAGTGAGCCAAGATCGTGCCATTGCACTCCAGCCTGGGCAACAAGAACCAAACTCCATCTCAAAAAAAAAAAAAAAAAAAAAAGATGAAGATATCTTAAAAAAAACCCAAAGCAAAATATTTGGGCAGAGTAAATTTTCGGTATCTTCCTGTTGAGTTCTAAAGCAGTGAGTCAGGCTCTCTTTTTGCCAAAGGGACTTGAGGCTTGGTTGGTTTTAAACCAAGCTGACTGTTTCTGCTTGTGGTCCTAAAATATTTTTTACTTGCCTCTGAGTCCGTGTTATGAAAATATTTCATTATGACAGGTAACTTACTTTTATGTGCTTTGGAAAGAGAAATAGTTAAGTTTTGAAGTGGAAATTCTTTGCCGCTGTTATTGTGTCATCTACAATACAACTATTAACTGTTTTTTTTTTTTTACTTAGAAAGTTGCTCTATATAAAATAAAACGAATGGTATACAATATGAGTTCTGAAAAAGGCAGACTTACCATTCTCCAGAAGATGCTTAGCTGTAAATTCTTGTCATTGAAGGACAAACATTTTGAGAAATCTGTATTTCGTGAAGAAGGATGCTGTATTATGTTAGCGTAATGGTTAACTGCAGTGAAGGCTTTTGGATTGCTCTGACTTTGTGGCTGGTTTGGTATGGCACTTTTTGGCTAGTCATTGAATTGGAACTTTAACGTCTGTTATGTATGGGGTTTTTAACCTTGGCATGGCAGTTATAGAATTTCATTGATATTTGTGAAATGCTTTATACTCACTGGTGGCAGGCATCATAAGTACTTATTATTTTGATTTATTTTCTTTTTAAAAGATGGTGGCTTTTTGTTGAAACTTACCTAGTTAGGACTAATCTGCATTTGTCAAGGTTACTTCTAGAAGGATACTCTATAAAGTGTTGTCATTTAACATTGTCATAAACATTTCTCTAGAACTTTGTAAATGTTCAGGTTGGTACTAATTTTCCTGTTCTTGTGTCAGCTACTTTTTGAGGTAGGTTGGTATTTTTATGGATGAGATAACTAAAATCCAGAGAATTTCTTTTCCTGTCGAATGTTAGGTTAGTGACTAGAATAAGGTCAAGATTATAGTTACAGAACCATTTGGGTACTGCTTTGCAAGATCCCACATTCCTTCTTTTTGTAACTGTTGGATTCCTTATCTTGGTTAATCTAAAATGGTGAAAGTTGGTGGCATTTATTGCCTGCATTATTTAGATTGGCATTTATTAACATGTGGTCTGTATTGTTGACTGCTTTGCATGCATAAGGCTTTTGGCATTTGAGCAGCTTCTTCCAAAAAATGCCTAATACTGCTTTACAGATAGTATTAATAAGTAAATAAATACTGGTTGCACTTGACTGAATGAAGGGTTATTGGAAAGGAAATACGCTATCCTAAAGATCTTTATAATAGTTAACTCTAGTCATCTTGAGAGAATTAAGATGATGGAGGGAGAGTGGCCACATTTCCTATACAGAGATTTTATGTTGTCTGAGGGAACAGGGTTACATTGTGACAGAATTCTCAAGTATAAAAAGTGAATTAACTCAACTGGACAAATTACCTATACATTTTGATTACCTGCTTTTGGAGCACTTTATGTTAACAAGAATTGACAGTTAAGTGAGACTATTAAGAAATTTTCTGAGACTGTCTTCTGATGAAAGTAAAATTAAGAATCTTCGAAATTTTTAAGAAATTTAATTTTTGAAAGCATTGTAGAAAGTTTTATGGTTACCAGAATTTTGCAATGTGGATTAATCCATTTTTTTTTTAATTAATCATGCCAGATGAATTTTAATTATGCATAAAGATCTAACATATCACCCAGGGACCATTTCACCCACTGTTCTGTTTGGCTGCCAGTCTTTTGTCTCTCTCTTCAGCAATGGTGAGGCGGATACCCTTTCCTCGGGGAAGAGAAATCCATGGTTTGTTGCCCTTGCCAATAACAAAAATATTGGAAAGTCGAGTGGCAAAGCTGTTGCCATTGGCATCTTTCACATGAACCACATCAAAAGATCCAGGGTGCCTCTCTCTCTTGGTAGTCACACCAATTCTTCCCAGGTTAGCACCCCCAGTCACCATACACAGGTTACCAGTGTCAAACTTGATGAAATCAGTAATCTTGCCAGTCTCCAAATCAATCTGAATGGTATCATTCACCATGATGAGGGGGATCAGGGTAGCGGATGGTGCGAGCATCATGAGTCACCAGATGAGGGATTCCTTTTGTGCCCACAAAGATTTTTCGCACTTTGCACAATTTGTACTTGGCCTCCTCAGGTGTGATACGATGTACAGCAAAGCGGCCCTTGGTATCATAGATCAGATGGCAATTCTCTCCTGTCTTGTCAATGCTGATGACATCCATGAAACCAACAGGGTAGGTTATATCAGTTCGGACCTTGCCATCGATCTTAATGAACCGCTGCATGCAAATCTTCTTTATTTCATCTCCTGTCAGGGCATACTTAAGTCTGTTCCTTAGGAAAATGATGAGGGGGAGACACTCTCTCAACTTGTGAGGACCGGTGGATGGACGAGGAGCAAACACACCGGTCAATTTATCCAGCATCCAATGCTTTGCAGCTGCCACCCGCTTCAGATGCTTCTTGGGACCACGAGCCATGGCTGCGTTAGGAAAGGAAAGAGAGGATTAATCCATTTTTAACCTTTTTTTTTTTTTTTTTGTGACAAGTCTCACTCTATCACCCAGGCTGGAGTACACTGGCACTGTCACCCAGGCTGGAGTACACTGGCACTGTCACCCAGGCTGGAGTACACTGGCGCTGTCACCCAGGCTGGAGCACACTGGTGCTGTCTCAGCTCGTTGCAGCTTTGCCACCTCCCAGTTTCAAGCGGTTCTCATGCCTCACTCTCCCGAGTGGCTGGAACCAGAGGCACGTACCACCATGGCCAGATAATTTTTGTGTTTTTACTAGAGAACTCCTGGCCTCAAGTGACCCGTCTGAGTTGGCCTCCCAAAGTGCTGGGATTAGAGGTGTGAGCCACCATGTGCAGCCCAATCCATTTATAATCTAAGGCAAAGATAGAAGAATATGTTTTATGGGCTGGGCACAGTGGCTGATGCCTGTAATCCCAGCACTTTGGGAGGCCAAGGTGGGCAGGTTGCATGAGGTCAGGAGTTTGAGACCAGCCTGGCCAAGATGGTGAAACCTCGTCTCTACTAAAAATACAAAAATTAGCTGGGCATGGTGACGTGTGCCTGTAGTCCCTGCTACTTGGGAGGGTGAGACAGGAGAATTGCTTGAAGCCAGGAGGTGGAGGTTGCAGTGAGCCGAGATTGCGCCATTGCACTCCAGCCTGGGCAACAAGAGTGAGTATGTTTTATTATATACTAATGTTTTATCTATTCCTCTTTTCATATTTTTATTTTATAAAAAAATATGCTGGCCGGGTGCAGTGGCTCACACCTGTAATCCCAGCACTTTTGGCGGCTAAGGCGTGTGGATCACAAGGTCAAGAGATGGAGACCATCCTGGCCAACATGGTGAAACCCCATCTCTACTAAAAATACAAAGCTTAGCTGGGTGTGGTGGTGCGCGCCTGTAGTCCCAGCTACTCCGGGAGGCTGAGGCAGAATTGCTTGAAACCAGAAGGCGGAGATTGCAGTGAGCTAAGATCACACCACTGTACTCCAGCCTGGCAACAGTGAGACTCTGTCTCCAAAAAAAAAAAAAAAAAAAAAGCTAACTACAAAAGAAAGAAGGTAGAGATAGATGAGTCAGGTGTTTTGACTATTTAGTATTTTGGTTAACTTTTTTTTCTTTTTTGAGATGGAGTCTTGCTCTGTTGCCCAGGCTCAATCTTGGCTCACTGAAACCTCCGCCTCCCAGGTTCAAGTGATTCTCCTGCCTCAGCATCCTGAGTAGTAGCTGGGGCACCTGGCTAATTTTTTATTTTTAGTAGAAACAGGGTTTTGCCATGTTGGCCAGGCTGGTCTTGAACTCCTGACCTTGGGTGATCCACCTGCTTTGGCCTTGTGAAGTGCTAGGATTACAGGTATGAGACACCACGCCTGGCCTTGGTTAACTTTTTTTTTTTTTTTAGCCTCAGCTAACTGTCAATTCTTGTCAACATGAAGAGCACCAAAAGCAGATAATCCAAATGTATAGGTAAGACGGAGTTTCACTCTTGTTGCCCAGGCTGGAGTGCAGTGGCATGATCTCGGCTCACCGCAACCTCTGCCTCCTGGGTTCAAGAGATTCTTCTGCCTCAGCCTCCCGAGTAGCTGGGGTTACTGGCATCCACCACCACACCGGCTAATTTTGTATTATTATTCTTATTACTTTTTTTTTGTTTATTTGTTTTAGCAGAGATGGAGTTTCTTCATGTTGGTCAGGCTGGTCTCAAAAGTGCTGGGATTAGAGGTGTGAAGCACCATGTCCAGCCAAATCCATTTGTATTCTAAGGCAAAGATAGAAAAATATGATAGACCTCAGGTGATCTGACTGCCTGGGCCTCCCAAAGTGCTGGGATTACAGGCATGAGCCACCGCGCCCGGCCTGGTTAACTTTTTATGGGTGAGGAAAGGCTGTACATTTAGCATTGTCAGAGAAAATGAAATAAGCTGTTGACTAAACCCATGTATGAATATTTCTTACTTATTTTTCGAGATGGAGTCTTGCTTATGTCACCCAGGCTGGAGTGCAGTGATGTGATCTTGGCTCACCGCAGCCTCTGCCTCCTGGGTTCGAGTGATTTTCCTGCCTTAGCCTTCTGAGTAGCTGGGCTTACAGGTGTCTGCCACCATGCCTGGCAAATTTTTTTGTATGTTTAATAGAGATGGGATTTCACCATGTTGGCCAGGCTGGTCTCTAAACTCCTGGCCTCAGGTGATCCGCCTGCCTCCGCGTCTCAGAGTGCTGGGGTTACAGGTGTGAGCCACAGTGCCAGGCCTACTTAAAAAAAAAATTTTTTTTTTTTTTTTTTTTTGAAGATGGGCTCTCACCCTGCCACCTACACTGGAATGTACTGACATGATCATGGCTCACTACAGCCTCAGCCTACTGGGCCCAAGCAATTTTCCCACCTCAGCCTTCCTCAGCTGGGACTACAGGTACATACCACTCCACTTGGCTAATGTTTTTTTGTTTTTTTTTTGAGACGGAGTCTCACGCTGTTACCCAGGCTGGAGTGCAGTGGTGCAATCTCAGCTCACTGCAACCTCCATCTCCCGGGTTCAGACGATTCTCCTGCCTCAGCCTCCTGAGTAGCTGGGATTACAGGTGCCTGCCACCAGATAATTTTTGTATTTTTAGTGGAGATGGGGTTTCACCACTTTGGCCAGGCTGGACTCAAACTCCTGACCTTGTGATCTGCCTGCCTCGGCCTCCCAAAGTGCTGAGATTACAGGCGTGATCCATGGTGCCTGGCCACACCTGGCTAATTTTTGTTTTTTGAGATGGAGTCATTCTTGTTGCCCAGGCTGGAGTGCAGTAGTGCGATCTTGGCTCACTGTAACCTCTGTCTCCCAGGTTCAAGCAATTCTCCTGCCTCAGCCTCCCAAATAGCTGAGATTACAGGTGCCCGCCACCACGTGCGGCTAATATTTGTATTTTTAGTAGAGACAGGTTTTCACCATGTTGGCCAGCCAGGCCTTGAACTCCTGACCTCAGGTGATCCTCCTGCCACGACCTCCCAAAGTGCTGGGATTACAGGCATGAGCCGCTGCTCTCAGCCTAAGAAAAAATATTTTTAAAGTTAACAAATGGGCCGGGTGTGGTGGCTCACGCTTGCAATCCCAGCACTTTGGGAGGCTGAGGTGGGTAGATCACTAGGTCAGGAGTTCTAGACTAGACAAGCCGACATGGTGAAACCCCTGTCTCTAGTAAAAATACAAATATTAGCCGGGCCTGGTGGCAGGCGCCGGTAGCTCCAGCTGGGGGACCTGGGAGGCTGAGGCAGGAGAATCGCGTGAACCTGGGAGGCGGAGGTTGCAGTGAGCTGAGATCACACCACTGCACTCCAGCCTGGACGACAGCGAGACTCCGCCTCAAAAAAAAAAAAAAAAGTTGACAAATCTAGAAACAAGGAGCTAAGGTTTATCAAAGGGTTGTATAAGTTACGAAATATTCTGGTTATCAAAGTTTATCATATATGAACAAACAGTGAAAGAATGGGAAATAGCATAATTAACAAATTTTAATTTGTCTTTAATGATAGTCACTTAAAAATTTTTGCAGTATTACCATGGTGCTGTAATCTTTATCATCACAAACCGCAACATAAAAAAAGAAACATAACAAAATTATTATTCAAGCTTTCTGTCTCTTTGGACTTGGGCTAAATAAGTGTTCTGTATAATGGTATGTCCTTAAAGAGAAATTATCCCTACCTACTGAAAAAAAAAAGAAAGAAAACAAGCGTCTATAAATCTGAGAGTTTAAAAACTCTCTCAGGTCTGTAGTTCACATTTTTATGGAGGCATTAATACACTCCCAGAACATCAGATGTCACTAGCAGAGAAGACATCTAAGAGCTAAAGTTCCTAGAAGAGTATTGCTTTTGAAAACATCAGAAATAATACTTTACGTGGGACTCAACATTAACTCTTTTCTTTCTTCCTCTATGTCCAATCAATTACCTTGTCTTACCAATTTTACCTCTTCAGTATTTGTTGAATCGGTCTCTTTCTAGTCATACTTAACCATTACTACTACTATCATAGTTCACATATTTCCTACCCGACTAATTTCACATAGTCTCTCTAAATCCAGTCTTGTCCTGTTGACATCTTTCTGCTACATGGTCCCCAGTCACCTATTTCAAATACAATCTGACCATATCATACTTCTCTACTTAAAAAGAACCCTTCCTTGGCTCTCTTTGTATTTATTTAACAAATATTTACATAGCTCTTACTATATGCTAGGCACTGTTTTAAGTGCTTTACAAATACTCATTTACTCCTGACAACAGTCTAGGAGAATTTAGCGAGCCCAGCATAACAGCTTTGTCAGTAGCAGAGATGAAAGTTGAACCTCAGGTACCTAGGCTCCAGTCTGGTCTTTCAGCCACGCTACTATGCTGACTCCCTATTTCTACAGTCCACATACTTTTTTTTTAGTTGATTGATTGACATTGGGTAATTTGAACTTTCTTGAATTAAAATTTTCTCCAGATTCTTTTTACTTTCTTTTTTGAGACGGAGTTTTGCTCTTGTTGCCCAGGCTGGAGTGTAGTGGCATGATTGCAACCTCCACCTCCCAGCTTCAAGCAATTCTCCTGCCTCAGCCTCCTGAGTAGCTGGGATGACAGGCATGAGCCACTGTGCCCGGCCCAGATTCTGAATAAAATGATTAAATGGATAGGCAAATCAGTGTAGTTGGTATTTTCAAGCTGTCCTGAGTTGTTGTGGTATACCTTGTATATGATTTATGTCACTTAGGCTATTGCAGGGCCCATCTTCTCACTAAAGATAGCCAAGAGATGTTACTTGAACTGAATCTTGAAGAATGAATAATTGGGCCAGGCGGCTCATACCTGTAATCCCAGCACTTTCGGAGGCTGAGCTGGGTGGATCACTTAAGGTCAGGAGTTCGAGACCAGCCTGGCTAACGTCGTGAAGCGTCATCTCTACTAAAAATACAAAAATTAGCCAAGCGTGGTGGCGCATGCCTGTAATCCCAGCTCCTTGGGAGGCTGACACAGGAGAATTGCTTGACCTTGGGAGGTGGAGTATTGCAGTGAGCCAAGATGGCGCCACTGCACTCTAGACTGCTGGGCAACAGCAAGACTGTCTCACACAAAAAAAAGAATAATTGGAGTGAACATGGGAAGTTATTTTAGGTAGAGGGAACAGCAACATAAATAGACACAAAAGTATGAGAAACTATTTTGTGTATGCTGGTAGTAGTTTGGCAGAGGGGATTGTAGAATTTGAGGTTGGAGAGGCATGTCTGAGCCAGAGTGATAGAATTTGTGTATTCTGTATAGCTTATAGGCAAGTTGGAAGTCAAACAATTTCAAGCAAAGGCAAGATGATGTGTATTTTAGGTAGATTATGTGGGTGGCAAGGAGGAATATAGACTTTGGAGATCATGTAGACTTTTACCTTTTATCTTTTTTTTTTTTTTTTTTGAGACAGAGTCTCGCACTGTTGCCCAGGTTGTAGTGCAGTGGTGTGATCTTGGCTCACTGCAATCTCTGCTTCTTGGGTTCAAGCAATTCACCTGCCTCAGCTTCCTGAGTAGCTGGGACTATAGGTGTGTGCCACCATGCCCAGCTAATTTTTTTGTATTTTTAGTAGAGACGGGGTTTCACCATGTTGGCCAGGATGGTCTTGATCTCCTGACCTCATGATCCGCCCGCCTCGGCTTCCCAAAGTGCTGGGATTAAAGGTGTGAGCCACCACGCCTGGCCTATCTTTTTTTTTTGTTTGTTTAAAGAGACGGGGTCTCTCTATGTTGCTCAGGCTGGAGTGCAGTGGCTATTCACAGGTGCGATCCCACTACTGATCAGCATGGGAATTTCTGACCTGGGCCGTTCACCCCTCCTTAGGCAACTTGGTGGTGCTTAGCTCCAGGGAGGTCACCACGTTGATGGCGAACTTAGTGTGGACACCCGATCGGCATTGGGCACTACAGCCCGGAACTCCTGGGCTCAAGCGATCCTCCCACCTCAGCCTCCCGAGTAGCTGGGACTACAGGCACGCACCACTGTACCTAGCATGGTCATGTAGACTTTTTCAGGAAATAACAGTGCTTGAAGCAAGACAGTTACAATGAAGGTTGTTGACTGGAGAAAGGTTTAGAAGGTCCAGTTGTGAATGAGTAGTGTGATGGGGGAGAGGGAAGTTTAAACAATTCAGATTTGTAGTTTGGGTGACTGAATGGAACTGAGAAACTAGGTGTTATTAGCCATAGCAGAGAAAAAGAGGAGGAGTTGTATAGAATATTACATAAAGCAGCCAGCTAAGTGTTCCTGAACCACAGTTAAGTCACTTTATTGCCAAAAACACGTCATCAGCTTTTTGCTGTCTTTAATGAAAATGCACAGAACACAGTGGCAAAATATGGTACTGAATAGGTGTTTATTTAATCCTAAGTGGGCACTCAAAGACTTTTTCTTTTGAGACCAAGTTTCACTCTTGTTGCCCAGGCTGGAATGCAATGGCACGATCTTGGCTCACCGCTACCTCTGTCTCCCAGGTTCAAGCAATTCTCCTGCGTCAGCCTCCTGAGTAGCTGTGATTACAGGCATGAGCCACCACGCCCGGCTAATTTTTTATTTTTAGTAGAGATGGGGTTTCACCATGTTGATCAGGCTGGTCTCGAACTCCCGACCTCAGGTGATCTGCCTGCCTCAGCCTCCCAAAGTGCTGGGATTACAGGCGTGAGCCACTGTGCCCGGCTCAAAGACTTTTCTTATGTCCTGGCTCACCTTTTCATCTTTTTTCTTACTGCCTTCCATGTCTCCTGTCGTTCAGCTTTGGGAAGATACTTTCTGTTCCTTTTGCTGCTTTACTCCCTGCTCTGCCCCCCTTACTTATGCTTCAAATCTACATACCAGGTTTTCCATTTCCAGGCAATCTTTTCTAGTTTTTTCCACCTGGAACAAACTTTCTTTCGCTGAGTTCGTAATCTTATAGTACCTATTTTTCTCTCATTATAGCTTATATAAAATATATTATCTGATTTGTCAAGTGAGTTAATGCATTTAAAGACCCTAGAACATAGTAAGTACTCAGTAAATGGTGGTGGTGATTATGGTGATGATGAAGATGATTAGGATGAGATGACTTTTCTGCTTTCTTTTGGTGGCAAACATGATTTGCTGTCTGTTCTTGGACACTAGGAAAGCAAAGTCTTTTACTTTGCTATGCATATAAAAGTGCAAAAGTGAAATTATTGTCTTTGTATTACTTCACTGTTCTTGAGTTGTAGGTGAGAGCTATACAAAGGTAGACAAATCCTTAAATATTGACTGTTTCGTTGAGCTTCACTGCAGCTGTTTGAGGAAGGTGGTAGTATTAGTCCCTTTTTAAAAATGGGTAAATAGGTTTAGGAAGTTTGCAGATTTGCTCAAGGTCACATGGTTTGTAAGTAGCCAGATTATGAGCCTTATATACTCAACTCCAAAATTCTTCATAGGAGGGCTTCATATCCTTCAGTGCTTTCATTTCATTTACATATCCAACTTATTACCTGTCAGAAGGCCTGTCATGAGGCCTATGTTCAATGAAAAAAGTACTTTTTGAGTTTTCTTTAATTTAATTAATTTATTTATTTTGAGATGGTGTTTCATTCTTTTCACCTAGGCTGGAGTGCAGTGGTACAGTCTTGGCTCACTGCAGCCTCGCCTTCCCCAGTTCAAGCAATTCTTCTGCCTCAGCCTCCTGAGTAGCTGGAATTACAGGCATCTGCCACTGCGCCTGGCTAATTTTTGTATTTTTAGTAGAAGTGGAGTTTCACCATGTTGGCCACGCTGGTCTTGAACTCCTGACTTCAGGTGATACACCTGCCTCGGCCTCCTGAAGTGCTGGGATTACAAGTGTGAGCCATCGTGCCTAGCTATAAAATTTTGTTTATTTACAGTTTAATTTGTTTTTTTATTTTTATTATGAATATGTCAAATGTTCAGGGAAAAGTACCTGCAGTAATATTGCAAAATAGTCATATACCTATTACCAGAATTGACAGATGTTAACATTTTGTCATGTTTGCTTCAGAGCTTTTTTTTTTTTTTTTTTTTTTGAGTTGGAGTCTCACTCTGTTGCCCAGGCTGGAGTGCAGTGGCAGGATCTTGGCTTATATAACCTCTGCCTCCTGGGTTCAAGCGATTCTCCTGCCTCAGCCTCCTGAGTAGCTGGGATTATAGGCACGTGCCACCACACCCGGCTAATTTTTTGTATTTTTAGTATAGACGGGGTTTCACCATGTTGTCCGGGACGGTCTCAATTTCCTGATCTTGTGATCTACACGGCTCTACCTCCCAAAGTGCTGGAATTACAGTTTTTTTTCCTTTATTTAAGAAGGCATTATTACAGTTGATGTCCTTTTATTTACGTATTTATTTTTTGAGATGGAGTCTTGCTCTGTTGCCAGGCTGGAGTGCAGTGGAGGCTCACTGGAAGCTTCACCTGCCAGGTTAAAGCAATTTCCGTGCATCACGCTGCTCAGTAGCTGGGACTACAGGCATATGCCAACACACCTGGCTAATTTTTTTTTTGTATTTTAGTAGAGATGGGATTTCACCAGGTTGGCCAGGATAGTCTCCATCTCCTGACCTTGTGATCTGCCTACCTTGGCCTCCCAAAGTGCTGGGTTTACAGGCATGAGCCACCACGCCTGGCCTATTATTATTATTATTATTATTATTTTAAGATGGAGGCCCGCTCTGTCACCCAGTCTGGAGCACAGTGGCACCATCTTGGTTCATTGCAGCCTCTCCCTCCCAGGTTCAAGTGATTCTCTGCCTCAACCTCCCGAGGAGCTAGGATCACAGGCATGCATCACCATACCCAGCTATTTTTTGTATTTTTAGTAGAGACGAGATTTCACTGTGTTGGCCAGGCTGGTCTCGAACTCCTGACCTTGTGATCTGCCCACCTCAGCCTCCCAAAGTGTTGGGATTACAGGTGTGAGCCACTGCGTCCAGCCCTGGACCATATTTTCTTCATGTCTAGACTACAGAAATGGACATTTAGATTGTAATTTTTACTATTGCAGACAATACTGTGGTGAACATAAGCAAGGTGTTTGCTAATGAGATGACACCATATGTTTATTTGGGCTGGGTGGGGTGCCTCACATCTGTAATCTCAACACTTTGGGAGGCCAAAACAGGAGGATTGCTTGAGGCCAGGAATTTGACACCAGCCTGGGCAACATGGTGAGACCTTGTCTCTGCAAAAAATACATTAGCCGATGTGGTGGCCTGTGCCTGTGATCTCCAGGAGCTTGAGGTTGCAGCAGTGAGCTGTATTTGTGCTGCTGTGCTTCAACCTGGACAACAGGGTGAGACCTCATCTCTAAAAATAAAAAATAATTTGTTTTTGCACTGCAGAATTCACCCTCAGGTTAATTAAATAAAATATTTGTTCTTTGGTTTATGCTTTGAGTTGAATAAAGAATGGATAATATTATTGCATCAATTTTAGACCATACATTCCTAAACTTTGTTTCATTTTCTTCAAACAACCTATATTTATTCAGTATCTGGCCAAGGGTTAAATACTGGCAGCCTGCAGGCCAAACTCAGTTTGTAGACATATTTCTCTTTGCATTGATGGTTAAAATTATTTTGAGCCAGCATTTAAAAAGTAGCTATTTTACATAAAGTCTCTATATTTTGGTTATCTTGAAAAATTAGGAGCTCTGTCAACAGGCGGCTCATATTTTCCCATGACAACAGTTAACCCAAGCTGAATTATAGCTGCTCTCTTTTTTAATTCCCCGCTCTTTCCCCACTAGAGATGGGGTCTCACTGTTGCTGGGGCTGGTCTCAAACTCCTGGTGATCCTCCTGCCTTGGCCTGCCAGAGTTCATGGACTGTAGAAGTGAGCCACTGCTCCTGGCCCCAGCTGCCTTCCTTTAGGTGAGCATAAGCTCTCCAGTGGAACAAGTTTCTGGTACTCCCTGTTGGTGTTTATTATTGCACTTGTATTTTATGGTGGAGAAATACTTCTCTATTGATGATATTTCTTTCAAAAATGAAAAAAAGTATGACTTGACAGTGGTACTACTCAGGAAAAGTGGAAAAGAGCATATTTTTCCAGAAATGAAGAATATTTTAATACGATTAATATATGAACAAGGCTGGGTGTGGTGGCTCATGCCTCTGATCCCAGCACTTTGGGAGGCTGAGGCAGGGGGGATTGCTTGAGTCCAGGAGTTCGAGACCAGTATGGGTGACACAGCAAGACATGAGTTTGTGATCCCTGCATTTTTGTGCAAGTAACTCTGAGGGTAGCACCATATGCATTTGAAGATTAAGAAGACAGGAAAACAGGCCGGGCATGGTGGGTCATGCCTGTAATCCCAGCACTGTGGGAGCCCAAAGTGAGCAGATTACCTGAGGCCAGGAGTTCAAGACCAGCCTGGCCAACATGGCGAAACCACCTCACTACTAAAAATACAAAAACACCGGGTGTGGTGGTGTGTGCCTGTAGTCCCAGCTACTCGGGAGGCTGAGGCATGAGAATCACTTGAAACCCAAGAGGCAGAGGTTGTAGTGAGCCTATACTGTGCCACAGTACTCCAGCCTGGGAGCCTGGGCGACAGAGTAAGACTCCAACTCAAAAAAAAAAGGAATCCAAGATTTCCAAGATTTTTTTTTTTGGCTGAGTGCAGTGGCTCATCACCTCTCCTAAAAATAAAAAAAGTAGCCGGGCATGGCAGCGAGACTTTATCTAAAAAAAAAAAAAAAAAAAAAGATGTGGAAACAATTGGTAAATCATGAAGTTCTGTGCAAATGTAAGATACTTTATCTGTTATATACACCTTTTTTTCAGGAAGGTCTTTTTTTTTTTTCTTTTTGAGGCGGAGTCTTCACTCTGTCTCCCAGACTGGAGTGCAGTGGCGTGATTTCAGCTCACTGCAATCCAATATCTGTCTCCCGGGTTGAAGCAGTTCTCCTGCCTCAGCCTCTGAGTAGCTTGGACTACAGGTGCATAACACCATGCCGGCTAATTTTTATGTTTTTAGTGGAGACAGGGTTTTACCATGTTGGCCAGGCTGGTCTTTAACTTCTGACCTCAGATGATCCGCCTGCCTTGGTCTCCCAAAGTGCTGGGATTACAGGCATGAACCACCACGCCCAGTACTTTCTGTTTGTTTGTTTGCTTTTTTAAGACATTTCACTCTTGCTGCCCAGGCTGGAGTGCAGTGATGTGGTCTTGGCTCACTGCAACCTCTGCCTCAGAGATTCAAGCAATTCTGCCTCAGCCTTCCAGGTAGCTGGGATTACAGGCACCCACCACCATGCCTGGCTAATTATTTTTTTGTTAGTAGAAACGAGATTTCACCATGTTGGCTACGCTGGTCTTGAACTTCTGACTTCAGGTGATCTGTCCACTTCAGCCTCCCAAAGTGCTGGGATTACAGGTGTGATCAGCTGCGCCCAGGCATGTACCAGGAAGGTTTTAAGCAGAGGGGTTGAAAACTAGTGAATCTCAACCTTGCAGCACCATATTCATTAAGTGCCGTTTTCAGAGACTGCGAATGGATGGCCCAGGCTTTGGATTACAAACACATTTTTGTCTGTCTGCTCAGTAAAATTTTTTTTTTAAGACAAAGTCTTCCTTTGTCGCCCATGCTGGAGTGCAGTGGCACGATCTCGGCTCACTTTAGCTTCCGCGTCCTGGGTTCAAGCAATTCTTGTGCCTCAGCCTCCCGAGTAGCTGGGATTACAGGCGTGTGCTACAACACCCAGCTAAATTTTTGTATTTTTAGTAGAGACGGGGTTTTGCCGTGTTGGCCAGCTGGTCTTGAACTCCTGGCCTCAAATTATTTGCCCGCCTTGGCCTCCCAAAGTGGTTGGAGGCATGAGCCACTGTGGCTGGCCAGTAATTTTGTTTTTAATTGAACTTTGAAAATGCACCTCTACCACTGGTGTTTATTTTTAGCTGACTCAAACTTTTGTCTGCCAAGTTATTTAAAAACAAGTGAGATCTTTGACTCTTCTAGAATTGTATTTTTTTTTTTCCCCCTCTTCACTGCTGAATGTCTTGAATTCAGGGTAGAATCCACTTGGTTTTCTTACTCATGATTGCCCTTTATATCTATCAGTTTACCATCTTTAGCCTCAACTTTTTAGGAATGCTGTATTTCCCAGCTGCTTAAGATAGTTTTGCGTTTGGATATTTTGTTATGTTTTATTCAGCATCTTTTTTCCTCCTCCAAAACCTGCCTCAGAAAATTGCCAATCATTTTCGTCATCTTTTTTAGTCTTTCAGTTTATAATGCTGACTTGATTAGTCCTTAGCTCATGTCATATTCTCTTCTCATCTCTGTCCTACAAACTGACCTTAACTAGATTATGTGTTCCTTTACTGGATTGCACTTAATTTTTGCTTTATAACCTTATATCACAGAGCCTAGCAGAATATTCAGTGAGTGATATATTTATATATATATATATATATATATATAGCTCACATCTTCAACTATATTGTAAGTTTTGTATGGACTGGGACTATCGCTTAACATTGCTTTTATGTTTCATGTAGCTTTCCATAGATAGGGTATATAGGTTAAACTATGTGCTGAGCTATATGGGACATAGATACATGTTGTTTAATTTAAATACTGGATACCTGATTCTCGGTAAATAGATCAAATAATTGACACTGAGAACGTGGTTATTTCTGTTACTTGCCTTAGTGGATACAAGCATTGGTGTGGATAATGTTAAACTAGAAATCAGTTCCATTGAGGGAAATCGTGCCTGTTTTCCAGTTGGGTTGTCCTAACACTTGGGCAGTTGCACTTGACTGTTGGATTACAGGCTGGTGTGGTGGCTCATGCCTGTCATTCTAGCACTTTGGGAGACTGAGGTGGGTAGATCACCTGAGGTCAGGAGTTCGAGACCAGCCTGGCCAACATGGTGAAAACCCTGTCCATACTAAAAATACAAAAATTAGCTGGCATGTTGGTGCACGGCTGTAATCCCAGCTACTTGGGAGGCTGAGGCATGAGAATTGCTTGAACCCGGAAGGCGGAGTGGCCTAGATCGTGCCACTGCACTCCAACCTGGGTGACAGAGCAAGACTCTGTCTCAAGTAAAAAAGAAGAATGTTGGATTACAGACGTGAGGCACCTAGCCTTCCTTTTCTTTCTTTTCTTTAAAACTGTACAGGTTCTTGCTCTGTCATCCAGGCTGGAGTACAGTGACTGGCACTGTCACAGCTTACTGCAGCCTTGACCTCCTGGGCTCAAGTGATTTTTTCCACCGCAGCCTCCCTGGGACTATAGCCGTGGACCACCATGCCCAGCTAATTAAAAAAAAAAATTACGTGGAAACCAGCCCCAAGCAGCTGGTGTTTGATATATCTTATTGCCCAGGTTTTAGCATATGTTTCTTTTGAATTTATTTTTATTTTTATTTTATTATTATTATTATTATTATTATTTTTCACAAATAAGCCTTTTTATTTGCCACTATTATATAAGTCTGAACTTTAAACAGATTCTTGGACTGGTGGTTCATATCCATCAGCTCGTTCAACTTTAGCACCTGTCTCGTCCCCAGTGGCTTTTCCAAGAACTACTGCCTTCACTATGAAGCTCCATGAGTTTTCCCAATTCAAACTTGGGCTTCTTCAGCATTTTTCTTTTCTAACGAAGATATCATGGAGAGGATAAATAGATTGGCAAGCCTTTTCTATGTCTTTTCCAATGCTGTCTGGAATCAATTTATTGACCACTTCTTTCAAGTCGTTTGTCTCACCTCTCGGGTCATGATTTCCATCATCTTCTTCGCATTTGGCGGACCTGCTGGTGCTGAGCATAAGAGGTCTTCCGTATCTGATTGTTGCGTTTTAGTAAAACCAACACAGAACAGACGAAGCAAGTAACCATCGGTAGTCTTGACATCAACATGAGCCTCAATCATTGTCTGCCATTTTTTGACCATGGAACACATTTTGTCACGGGTAAGATCCATACCATGGAAGTTCGTCAGGCAGTTTCTGCCCTGAACATCTTCAGTAATCAGCTTGAATTTCCTAAATGCAACTTCATCATTCTGCAGATCAGCAAGACTCACTTCAAACACGCGACCCTTGAGGCCATCAGATGCAATTTTGGTTCCTTGGGTCCTGGTGACTAGCGTCTTTCCAATATTTCTTATATTGAACATAGCGGGTGCTTTCACATCATACCAATCTTTCTTAGAAATGGATCAACCACTTTCTTCTTGGCTCCCTTTTTGCCGCCTCTTCGTCAGGCGCTTGTTCTTGCCAACCGCCATCCTCTCTCAAAGAGCCAAAGGGCTTTATTATTATTTTTTAAGACGAGATTTCACCATGTTGGTCAGGCTGGTCTTGAACTCCCGACCTCAGGTGATCTGCCCGCCTTGGCCTCCAAAGTTCTTGGATTACAGGTGTGAGCCACCACGCCTGGCCTCTTTTGAATTTTAAAAGAGAGGAGTGAGAATAAAGTGATACATTACATCTTTACTTCCTAAGAATTTTGATCTTAGTTTTTACTAGGATGCCTACAGTAGTTATTTAGAAACACTAGATGCCTACTGTGCATTCATTAATTACCATGAATTTGGTTGAGATACAGTGAATATTGTGTCGGGTTGTTGAGACAACGTCAGGGCAGATAATAACAGTGTAGTGTGAGAAGTATTAAATATGTGTATGTATGAAGTGCTATGAAGTCACAGAGGGGGTGGTTACTCTGCTTAATTGTTTTGGGTCAAAACTAGTTAGAATGGTAACTAAAACCTTCAAGTTCTGCTGTTTATGCTAGCTGCTGAGAGGCTTGCTAATGCTGTTTAAATATCATTGATAAGTGTTAGGTTGAACCATTATTGGCAGTTTTTAATGGTTTAACTCTAATAGTGTTTTGGTATGACAATTTAAACAGTATTTTATCTTTTGCCAATACTGTTTGACAGTTGTTGAATAATTGGTATTTTGTTAAAATAAAGCTTTGAATATTGAATTAATGTGCCATTCTGGGAAAACTTTTTTTTTTTTGAGACAGAGTCTTACTCTGTCACCCAGGCTGGAGTGCAGTGGCACGATCTCATCTTACCGCAGTTTCCGTCTCTTCGGTTCAAGTGATTCTGCTAAGTAGCTGGGACTACAGGTGTGTGCCACCACGCCCGGCTAAATTTTTTTTTTTTTCTTTTTTGAGATGGAGTCTCACTCTTGTCGTCCAGGCTGGAGTGCAATGGTGCAATCTTGGCTCAGTGCAACCTCCACCTCTCAGGTTCAAGTGATTCCCCTGCCTCTGCCTCTTGAGTAGCTAGGATTATAGGCATCTGCCACCACTCCTGGCTACTTTTTTGTATTTTTAGTAGAGACGGGGTTTCACCATGTTGGCCAGGCTGGTCTTGAACTCCTGATCTCAGGCAATCCACCCACCTTGGCCTCTCAAAGTGCTGGGATTACAGGAGTGACAGTGTGCCCGGCTCTAAGTTAAGTCTTACTTTCAGAGCTTGATTCTTACTTACAAACGTTTGTTGAATGCCAGAAACTGTTCCTGATACTAAAGATGCAAAGATGAAATTCAGTTTAATGTTTGCTACTGAGCAGGTCAGTCTGGTACTAGTGACAGCTTACTACACGGTTACAAATAAAGTGAAGGGAGCACAGTTTAGAATGAGTGATTTTTCAGATTTATCTTACTGGAAACGTTTCCCCAAAAAACTGTATGCAGAAGCCAAATGTGTAAACAGATAAAAACAGAATCTTGGGGGTGGGGAGAGGGATGAAAAAAAAAAGAATCTTGGCTACTTGACCTTCTCTATGTCCTCATGCCTTGGATACATGGCCTAACTTAGTTTTGTTGCCCAGTGTTGTAAGAATTAATGTAGGAAGGGGCCTGGCGTGTAACGACAAACAGCAGATGATAGCTATGAGGATTATACTTCTGAAGAAGACAGTATCTACTGCTGCCAAGGGAAATGGGCTCATCAGGGAGGGCTTCATAGAGGTGGTGATGGGCTGCCTTCAGGCTGAATCTTCAAAGTAAACAGAGCTGGGCACAGTGGCTTATGCCTGTAATCCTAGCACTCTGGGAGGCCGCAGTGGGAGGATCACTTGAGCCCAGGAGGTCCAGCCTGGTCAAAGAGTGAAACTCTGTCTCTAAAAAATAAAAAAAATCATTAAAAGTGAATGGAAATGGCCAGATAGAAGACTTAGGGACATGTACCCAAAATAAACAATTTTAATGATGAAGACTCTCCACCTCAGGCTCAAGCGATTCTTATGTGGAATGCAACCTCATTATGCCTTTCTGAGGATAAGAGGCTTCACTTGCATTCTAGGGAGCGTGTGTGTGTGTGTGTATTTTGAGACAAGGTCTCACTGTGTCTCACAGACTGGAGTGTAGTGGCGTGATCATAGCTCACTGCAGCCTGGAACTCCTGGGCTCAAGTGATGCTCCCACTTCAGCCTCCTAAAGTGCTAGGATTATAGGCGTGAGCCAGTGTGCCTGGCCTTTCTATTTTTTGATTGAAATTTTACTGTTATGGTGGGTCAGGCCAAAGTGAGAGACTTTCTTTGGTAAAGTACAGGTTGAGTATTCTTTATCTAAAATGCTTGGGACCAGAAGTGTTTTCAATTTGGTTTTTAGATTTTGGAATATTTGCATATACCTAATGAGATGTCTTGTGAATGGGACCCAAGTCTAAACACTAAATTCATTTATATTTCATATATTCTTGATACATGTAAACTGAAGGTAATTGTATACAGTATCTTAAATCATTTTGTGTATGAAACCAAGTTTTAACTTTGACCTGTCATATGAGGTCAGGTATGGAATTTTTCCACTTAAACTGTCATGTTAGTGCTGAAAAATTTTGGATTTTGGAGCATTTTTTTTTTTTTTTTAAGACAGAGCCTCACTCTGCCACCCAGGCGGATGCAGTGGCACCATCTTGGCTTACTGCAACCAACCTCCACCTCTTAGGCTCAAGCAATTCTTATGCCTCAGCCTCCCGAGTAGCTGTGATTACAAGTGTATGCCACCACACTCCACTAATTTTTGTACTTTTTGTAGATAGAGGGTTTCGCCATGTTGGCCAGGCTGGTCTCAAACTTCTGACCTCAAGTGATCCGCCTGCCTTGGCCTCCCAAAGTGCTACGATTACAGGTGTGAGCCACCATGCCTAGCCCATTTTGGATTGTTGTATTAGGGATGCTCAACTTGTGCTCTAAACCTGAACGCATAAGCTGTGAGTTTGATCATAATGTAGTGATGCATTTATAGACAAGTTCTTCCTAAGTGCAACTGCATCAGTGAGCTGAAAATAAGAAATCTTTTTTTTTTTTTTTTGAGTTGGAGTCTTGTTCTGTCGCCCGGCTGGAGTGCTGCAGTGGTGCAATTTTGGCTTACTGCAATCTTGGCCTCCCAGGTTCAGGTGATTCCCCCTGCCTCAGTCTCCCAAGTAGCTGGGACTACAGGTGTGCACCACCATGCCCAGCTAATTTTTTTTTCTGTTTTAGTGGAGATGGGGTTTCACTGTGTTGGCTGTGCTGCTCTTGAACTCCTGACTTCGTGATCCACCTGCCTTGGCCTCCCAAAGTGCTGGGACTATAGGCGTGAGCTACCACGCCCGGCCAAAAATTAGAGACCTTCATATCCTCCTCTGAGGTTTTAAGTAGGAGATTTAAGTTAAATAGAGTACTGCTATGGTTAAATTGCAGATGGATACTTAAATTTGTATGTGTGGGAACATGAAAATTTTATTTTTAATTTTTGTGGGTACATTAAACATTTTTATTTTTAGTTTTTGCAGGTTAATACATTGACTTCGGATTTTTAGAAGTAGAAAATTAGTTTCCAGGAAAAACTTACAAATCATAATTGGATACTTTTTCTATCTCAACAGTGAAGGATATTTTTTTGTTTATAATAATCTGAATTAGGCAAAACATTTTGGTGTTAGAGGCTAACACAATAAAGAGTTATTAAACAAAATGGAGGAGAAAAACAGAATGACATACATGTGGATAAAATTATTTAGAATTTAATACGTACGAGGCACTGTTCTAAGTATTGTACATGAATCAACTCATTTAATCTGCCCGACAATCTTGTGAAATAGATAATACTGTTAGAAGTAGCTGTATCAGATAATTTCTAGATGTAAGAGGGTTTGAAAATTATAGCTAGCAAGCCAGATCCTGCTGTAGGTGTCTACCACCGGTTTTTGTTTTGAGATGGGGTCTCTGCCCCCAAGCTGGAGTGCAGTGGCCTGAACACGGCTTCTCTGTAGCCTTGACTTCCTGGGCTCAGGCAGTCCCCCTGCCTTAGCATCCTATGTAGCTGGGATCACAAGACGCGTACCACACCTGGCTAAGTTTTTGATTTTTTGTAGAGGTGGGGATCTCACTTTGTTGCCCAGGCTGGTCTCAGACTCCTGGGTTCAAGTGATCCTCCTGCCTCAGCCTCCACAAATGCTGAGATATACTGGCGTGAGCCAGCAAGCCTGGCCTGCTACCTGATTTTGTACCCTAAGCCTAAAAATGATTTTTGCTTGCTTTTTTTTTTCCTTCAATTTTTAGGGGTTGAGAAATCAAAAGAAAATATTTTGTAAAATAATTTTATAAAATCCATTTGACAAATTAATAATTTGTAAAAAAAAAAGGTGAAATTCAACTTTCGGTGTCCATAAAGTGTTATTGGAACAAAGCCATATCTTTTTCTTTATACATGTACGTGTGTGTGTGTGTGTGTGTGTGTGTGTTTGTATTTTTTTTTTTTTTTTGAGATTGAGTCTCGCTCTGTCACCCAGGTTGGAGTGCAGTGGCGCGATCTCAGCTCACTGCAACCTCTGCTTCCCGGGTTCAAGCAGTTCTTCTGCCTCAGCCTCCCGAGTACCTGGGATTACAGGTGCGTGCCACCACGCCCAGCTAATTTTTGTAATTTTTAGTAGAGATGGAGCTTCGCCATGTTGGCCAGACTGGTCTTGAACTCCTGACCTTAGGGTGATCCACCCACCTCGGCCTCCCAAAGTGCTGGGATTACAGGCGTGAGCCACTGTGCCAACCCCTATATATTGTTGTGTGTGTGTGTGTGTGTGTGTGTGTGTAGACATGATCTTGCTCTGTTGCCCAGGCTAGAGTGCAGTGATGTGATCACAGCTCACTGCTGCAGCCTTGACCTCCCAGGCTCAATCTACCCTCCTACCTTAGCCTCCTGAGTAGCTGGACTGCAGGTGTGTGCCACCATGCCTGGCTAATTTTTAAATTTTTGGTAGAAATGAGGTCTTGCTCTTTTGCCCAGGCTGATCTCAAACTCCTGAGCTCAAGGGATCCTCCTGCCTCAGCCTCCCAAAGTGCTGGATTAGTGAGCCATGGCACCTAGCCAATATATTTATTGTTGCTTTCTTACTACAGTGGCAGAACAGTTGCTACAGAATCTGAATGGCCCACAAAACCTAAAATACTTACTATCTTTGCAGTTTGCTGACCCCTGGCCTAGATAGAAGGGGAGAGAAGGTAAGATAGAAAGCAACAAAGTTAATATAGATGGAAAGAATGTGTCTTTATTATAACATCCCAGGAAGACTACATAGTTACATAATGAATAAGGCAACTGTATTTCCTTCTTGAAGGATTTTTAAAGAAGTTTTTTATAAAAGCTCTGTTGCAGGGATTCCATCTCTGGCTCCCCTTCCACCATCTTTGTGGAAGCTTTCTGTCTCTCATCTTTTTCTCTCTTTCTCTCTGCCTAAATAAATCACTTTCTGCAAACAAACAAAAACAACAACAACAAAAAGCTCTGTTGCATAGGCTGGAGTGCAGTGGTGCCTTCATAGCTCACTGAAGCCTTGAACTCCTGGGCTCTCCTCCCATCTTAGCCGCCTGAATAGCTAGGACTACAGGCCTGTGGCACCATGCGTGGCTACATTTTATAATTTTTTTTTTTAAGAGATGGGTCTTGCTGTGTTGCCCAGGCCGGTGTCAAACTTCTGGCCTCAAGCAGTCCTTCCACCTCAGCCTCCCACTGGGCGGAGATTATAGTGCAGCACCACTGCAGGCCAACATTAAAGTAAATGTAAAAGAAAAAATGGACTCACAATCTTGAAAATCATACTAAAACAGTAAATGTTTTTCTTTTTTACATTCCCTTCCACTATTTGTTTTTTTTTTTTTTTTTTTTTAAGACAGGGTTTCACCATGTTGGTCAGGCTGGTCTTGAACTCCCGACCTCAGGTGATCCGCCCGCCTTGGCCTCCAAAGTGCTTGGATTACAGGCGTGAGCCACCGCGCCCGGCCCACTATTTGTTTATAGGCATATGCAGTTGGCCCTCCATGTCCATGGGTTTTGTATTGTGGATTCAACTAACTCCAGATTGAAACTATTCAGACGAAATGATAGTTGTGTCAGTACTGAACATGCAGTTTTCTTGTCATTAGTCCCTAAACAACGCAGTGTAACAACTATTTACATAGCTTTTATGATCATTTTAGGTATTCTACTAATCTAGAGATTATTGAAAGTGTAAGAGTATGTGTGTAGGTTATATGCAAATACTATACCATTTTATATAAGGGATTCAGGCATCCTTTTATTGGTATCCAAGGGGGTCCTGGAAGGACTGTACATGTGTATAATACAGAACAACTGATACCAGATAAAAAGCACAGGAAAAAAGCTATATATGACAAAATCTAAATTAGAATTCAGTTTCTTTAGAACCTTCAGGTGTTCAAAATGGCTTTATTTTGAAGGCAAAAGTGGGAAAGTTTCTCTTTTTTGAGGAGCAGTGAAGTAGTAGTCTTTGAGCATCAACGAGTGAACACATCTGGGATGAAGATTATATCTAATGTGTTTGATGGGCCTGGTGTGGCAATAAGGATGCATCCTAATTAATGTCCTTAAAGAGAAATCCAGGAAATGATAAGGTAGACAGACTGAGAAAGAAGACACAAGGAGAGAAAAGTAAAGAGAGGAAAGATCAGCAGTAATGAGAGGGGTGCTTACAACCTGCAGTGGCAGTGAATATAAAAAACTTAGTGGAAAGAAAGCGATGGAGAAACGAGAATAGGATGAGTTCTCAGTTACCTACTTCATTCAGGTAGCCCTTATTCAGGACATCTATCTTGTGTGTTGTAGAATGGAGAGCAGTTTATTACATTTGATAATCCTTGAAGGTACTGATTTGCTTGGAGGGTACCCAAGGAGTAGAGTTTAAGCAGTATGAAGAGTGAAGAATATTCATTCATTCCAATAGAGTTTAGTGACAGACTAAGCTTATATTAATAAAGGATTCTATATTATAGCAGAAGAATACTGCTGCAGGAGTATGAGAGTATATTAAGGTTCTCCAGAGAAACGAGACCAGTAGAGAGAGTGTGTGTGTGTGTATATAGAGACTGATTGGTTGATAGATTTTAAGGAATAGGCTCATGCTGTTGTGAAGGCTTGCAAGTTCAAAATCTGTCAGGTAGGCTGACAGGCTGGGGACTTAGGGAATAGGTGATGTTGCATCTCAAGTCCAAAGGCAGTCTGTGGGCAGAATTCTATCTTAGGAAGTCTGTATTTTTTTCTGTTAAGGCCTTCAACTGATAGAAAAGGCTTACCCACATTATAAAGATAATTGATTTACCCTGAATCTGCTGACTTAAATGTTAATCCTATCTTAAAGAAATATCTTCACAGCAACATCTAAATGAATGCTTGATCAAATACACTGGCCAAGTTGTAATATAAAATTAACGATCACAAGAGTATAGTAGAAACCATCTCATAATATACATTTGGGACTTCTAGTGAAAGGCAAAGGGCAAAGCCAAAAATGATTGCTCTTACCAAGAAAAAAAAGAAAGGACATCCAGGTGTGACTTATATTGTGTTACTTAAATCTAAGTCTGATTGGTATCAAAGCCCTAAAACTGTATACTTTATTTCTTAAGATTGAAAGCTGTGGGCCATCTATTTGCAGCACTTGCCTTTAATGCTGGAGTTAGTAGATTTGAGATTGGTAGGAATGCTCCTAATGAAAAAAGTGGTAGCTTAATCTTTGGCTCAAGGCTAATTGTAAAATAGAAAATATTTTCATATGTAAATTTTGGATGGGTAACTTAAATCTTGCAAAATGAATGAAATATAGTGGTTAGCTGTAACTAATAGAAAAATGAGGAGATGGTGAAGCTGTTAAAAGAAGTTTACAACTGTTCAATGAAGTGTGCCTGAGCCCAGTGCATCCCCCAGTGATTTCACCATACTGATAAACCAACTTGATCACTTTTTTGTTTTTATTACGGGCTGACAGCAGATCCTAGTGAATCATAGATGGACCTTCAAGGTGAAGCAGAATAACAAGTAGACATGTTAAAGTCTCAGTGTTTGAGGTCAGGCATGGTGGCTCACACCTGTAATCCCAGCACTCTGGGAGGCTGACGCCAGCAGATCACTTGAGGTGAGGAATTTGAGACCAGCCCAGACAACATGGTGAAACCCTGTCTTAAAAAACCCTCTGTCTCGACTAAAAATGCAACAGTTAGCTGGGTGTGGTGGCGGGCAGTGGAATCCCAGCTACTCAGAAGGCTGAGGCAGGAGAATCGCTTGAACCTTTGAGGTGGAGGTTGCAGTGAGTAGAGATTGCGCCACTGTATTCCAGCCTGGGCGACAGAGCAAGACATGGTTCCCCTGGAAAAAAAGTCTCAGTATTGGATTAAAAACTTTAATTTATCATTTGTAATAGTACGAATGGGAAAAATCTGACTTCTCTCATATCTTCCCCTCATCCTCCCAAAATGCTGGCATTACAGGTGTGAGACACTGTGTCTGGCCCTTACCTGTTTTTTGTTTTTTGGGTTTTTTTTTCCCTCAGAAGATGCTCCTGAATTACCTGGGGTGTTGAATTAAAGTTTAAAACTAATGGTAATAGGTAACATATGTTACTCCTTAGTTTATAAAATTTGTTTGCATTAATATCCTGCCTATTCCTCACTGAATCCTGTAAAGTGAATTTCACATTTAAGTCTATTTTACAATTGAGGAGACTCAGGCTTAATGAGGAAATGGGTTTAGGGAGACTTTGTGAACACAGCTTTGTTTTTCTTTAATGGCAGAATTTTTCTGTCACCCTTGCTGGAGTGGCATAATAATTGTGGCTCATTGTAGCCTCCAACTCATGGGCTCAGGTGATCCTCCCACCTCAGCCTCTGGGTAGCTGGGACTAAAAGTATGTGTCACCCCACCTGGCGTTTTACTAGCTAGGACTACAAGCACTGGGACTACAGTGATCATAGCTCACTGTAACCTCAAATTCCTGGGCCCAGATATTCTACCTCAGCCTTCTGTGTAGCTAGGACTACAGGCATGCACCACCATGCTTCGCTAATTATATTTATTTTTATTTATTTATTTTTGGGACAGAGTCTTGCTCTGTTCCCCAGGCGCCCAGGCAGGAGTGCAGTGGCGGGATGTCGGCTCACTGCAACCTCCGCCTCCCAGGTTCAAGTGATTCCCCCTGCCTCAGCCTCCCAGAGTAGCTGGGATTACAGGCACGTGCCACCATGCCCAGCTAATTTTTTGTATTTTTAGTAGAGACGGGGTTTCACTGTGTTAGCCAGGGTGATCTTGATCTCCTGACCTCGTGATCCACCGGCCTCGGCCTCCCAAAGTGCTGCAATTACAGGCGTGAGCCACCGTGCCCGGCCTATTACTTTTTTGAGAGATGTGGTCTTGTTAGGTTGCCCAGGCTGTTTTTGAACTCCTGGACTTAAGCAATTCTCTGGTCCTAGCCTCTTTGTAATATGCCCCTACAAATATGTCCCAGCCCCATATTTTCATAAATACTACTTGATAAATTCCACCTGATTTTTCGTATAGTCAGAAGCAACTGAGTAATCTCCTATTTTGATTAAATTTTGTTCCTTGTAGCTTAGAACTTGAGGTGAAATTCCCCAAGCATTTGCTGAGTTGATTGTCTAAGCCTGAGCTAAGGTAATGTTGTACCTTGCTTTATGCTGTATTCAGAACATTCTTGGAACTATAACATTCACCTTAGAATAGAAATGTACAGATTGTTTATGAACATCAGATTCCTGTCTAATTCTCTTTACTTTTTATGACTTTGTTGTAACTGTAACTTACCTCAGTATTCTCTTACAATATTTTGGTTTGATTCTGTTTTGATTATCTAAAAAATAGATTATTATGTAGGAACATGAAGACTTAAAAAGTGAATAAACAAGTTTTATGTCTTTTCTGTTGGATGCTGGTTGTCTGTGCTCTTTAGTTTTTGTCTGGTTTTAAAAAATCATGTAGGGCTGGGCGCAGTGGCTCACACCTGTAATCTGAGCACTTTGGGAGGCTGAGGCAGGCAGATCATGAGGTCAGGAGTTTGAGACCAGTTTGGCCAACACAGTGAAACCCTGTCTCTACTAAAAATACAAAAAATTAGCCAGATGTGGTGGTGCATGCCTGTAATCCCAGCTACTCAGGAGACTGAGGCAGGAGAATCGCATGAACCCCGGAGGCAGAGGTTACAGTGAGTTGAGATCTCACCGTTGCATTCCAGCCTGGGTAACAGTGGGAGACTCTGTCTCAAAAAAAAAAAAAAAAAAAGAAAAGAAAGAAATGTAGAACAAGCATAACTAAGAAAGTAGCTTTTACTTTTCTAACTGAAATTCAGATTTTAATTCATTAAATTATAGGCAAAACATTTTTTTTTTTTTTTTTGATGGAGTCTCGTTCTGTCACCAGGCTGGAATGCAGTGGCATGATCTCGGCTCACTGCAGCCTCCGCCTCCCGGGTTCAAGCGATTCTTTGGCCTCAGCCTCCCAAGTAGCTGGGACTACAGGCACGCACCACCATGCCTAGGTAATTGTTGTATTTTTAGTAGATAGGGTTTCACCGTGTTAGCCGGGATGGTCTCGGTCTTCTGACCTCATGATCTGCCCGCCTCAGCCTCCCATAGTGCTGGGATTACAGGAGTGAGCCACCGTGCCCTGCCAGCAAAACATTTTTCATTCTTACCAGCTTTTTTAAAAAATAGCTTTTTTTCTTTAATAGATTGCGTACAGAACTCTAGAGATAAAGAAAATGGCAAAAGTGAAAACAAGAAGACTATGTTTGTGATATAAATAGTCATACAGATTAATAAAATATCTCCTGTCCCATAAGTGAATTTGAAAAAAATGCCATTATTTTGAAACTACTGTTTTTGTTTTTTTCAAGGGTACATGTGCCGGTTTGTTATATAGGTAAATTTATGTCATGGGGGTTTGTTATACAGATTATTTCATCACCCAGGTGTTAAGCCTAGCACCCATTAGTTGTTTTTCCTGATTCTCTCCTTCTTCCCACCCTTCACCCTCTGAGACACTCCATTGTGTGTTGTTCCCTTCTCTGCGTCCACATGTTCTCATCTTTTTTTTTTTTGAGATGGAGTCTTTCTCTGTTGCCCATGCTGGAGTACAGTGGCACGATCTTGGCTCACTGCAGCGTCTGCCTCCCGGGTTCCAGCGATCCTTCTGCCTCAGCCTCCTGAGCAGCTGGGGTTACAGGCGCATACCATTATGCCTGGCTAATTTTTGTATTTTTAGTAAAGATGGGGTTTTGCCATGTTGGCCAGGCTGGTCTCCAACTCCTGACCTCCGTTGATCCACCCGCCTCAGCCTCCCAAAGTGCTGGGATTACAGGTGTGAACCACGTCACCCAGCCAGTTCTAATCATTTAGCTCCTACTTATAAGTGAGAACATGCAATATTTGGCTTTTGGATTCTCTGTTAGTTTGCTGAGGATAATGACCTCTGGTTCCATCCATGTGGAACTACTATTCTAAAAATCTGGTAACTTGCAGGGTGTCATGAAACATAGTTTATCAGGAAACGTTGTTTAACAGATTCTTGAAAGCAACTGGTCTGAGAAGATACTCAGTTCTTGATTGAGAATAGCTTCTGCCTTGTTTGATTGCTGCAACTGGAAAATATTTGGATTAAGATTAGGAGCTATAATATGTGCTATTCAAGCATGACAGGTAACCTGCTGACTTTTTTTTTGGAGACAGGGTCTCCCTCTGTTGTCCAGACTGGAGTGCAGTGGTGTGATACCAGCTCACTGCAGCCTCTGCATTCTGGGCTGCAATCCTCCCACCTCAGCCTTCTGAGTAGCTGGGACTACAGACGTGTACCACTGTGTCCAGCTAACTATTGTACTTTTTAGTAGAGATGGGTTATAGTGGTTTGTTTTCATGTTGCTGATAAAGACATACTCAAAACTGGGAACAAAAAGAGGTTTAATTGGACTTAGAGTTCCACGTGGCTGGGGGCGCTCAGAATCATGGCGGGGAGGCGAAAGGCACCTATTACATGGTGGCGGCAAGAGAAAAATGAGGAAGAAGCAAAACTGGAAACCTGATAAACCCATCAGGATCTCGTGAGACTTATTCACTATCATGAGGAGAATAGCACGGGAAAGACCTGCCCCATGATTCAGTTACCTCCCCCTGGGTCTCTTCCACAACGTGAGAATTCTGGGAGACACAATTCAAGTTGAGATTTCTGTGGGGCACAGCCAAACCATATCATTCTGCCCCTGGCCCCTCCACATCTCAGGTCCTCACATTTCAAAACCAATCCTGCCTTCCCAACAGTCCCCCAAAACATTAACTCATTTCAACATTAACCCAGAAGTCTGCAGTCCAAATTCTCATTTGAGACAAGGCAAGTCCCTTCTGCCTATGAACCTGTAAAATCAAAAGCAAGCTAGTTACTTCCTAGATGCAATGAGTGTACAGATATTGGGTAAATACAGCCATTCCAAATGGGAGAAATTGGTCAAAACAAAGAGCTTACAGGGTCCATGCAAGTCCAAAATCCAGCGGGGCAGTCAAATTTTAAAGCTCCAAAATGATCTCCTGTGATTCCACGTCTCACATCCAGGTTACACTGATGCAAGAGGTGGGTTCCCATGGTCTTGGGCAGTTCTGCCCCTGTGACTTTGCAGGGTACAGCCTTCCTCCTGGCTGCTTTCATGGACTGACCTTGAGTGTGTGCAGCTTTTCCAGGTGCACAGTGCGAGCTTTCGGTAGATCTACCATTCTAGGGTCTAGAAGACAGTGGCCCTCTTCTCAGCTCCACAGGGACTCACAGTAGGGACTCTGTATTGGGGCTCTGACCCACGTTTCCCTCCTGCACTGCCCTAGCAGAGGTTCTCCATGAGGGCTCCAACCCTGCAGCAAACTTTTGCCTGGACATCCAGGTGTTTCCATACATATTCTGAAATCTAGGCGGAGGTTCCCAAACCTCAATTCTTGACTTATGTGCACCTGCGTGCTCAACACCACACCACGTGGAAGCTGCCAAGGCTTGGGGCTTTTTTCTCCTGGGCCTCCAGGCCTGTGATGGGAGGGGCTGCTGGGAAGGTCTCTGACATGGCCCAGAGACATTGTCCCCATGGTCTTGGGGATTAACATTAGGCTCCTTGGCTACTTACACAAATTTCTGCAGCCAGCTTGAATTTCTTCCCAGAAAAAGGGTTTTTCTTTTCTGTTGCATAGTCAGGCTACAAATTTTCCAAACTTTCATGCTCTGCTTCCCTTTTTTTTTTTTTGGTGACAGAGTCTTGCTCTGTTGCCCAGGCTGGAGTGCAGTGGCGCAGTCTTGGCTCACTGCAACCTCTGCCTCCTGGGTTGAAGTGATTCTCCTGCCTCAGCCTCTGAGTAGCTTGGATGGGATCTCAGCCACAGTAGCTGGGATTAGCCACCACACCTGGCTAATTTGTGTGTTTTTAGTAGAGATGGGGTTTCACTGTGTTGGCCAGGCTGGTCTCGAAAGTGCTGACTTCAAGCTGTCTGCCCACCTTGGCCTCCTAAAGTGCTGTGATTACAGGCGTGAGCCACCGCGCCTGGCCACTCTGCTTCCCTTTTAAAACACCCAAGTCACCTTTTGAATGCTTTACTGCTTAGAAATTTCTTCGCCAGATACCCTAAATCATCTTTCTCAGGTTCAAAGTTCCACAAATATCTAGGGTAGGGGCAAAATGCTGCCAGTCTCTTTGCTAAAACTTAAGTGTCATGATTGCTGCAGTTCCCAACGAGTTCCTCATTTCCATCTGAGACCACCTCAGCCTGGACCTCATTGTTGATACCACTATCAGCATTTTTGTAAAAGCCATTCAACAAGTCTTTAGGAGGTTATGGAGGTTCTAAACTTTCTCACATTTTCTTGTCTTCTGAGCCCTCCAAACTGTTCCAAACTCTGCTTGTTACCCAGTTCCAAAGTCACTTCCACATTTCCAGGTATCTTTTCAGCAATGCCCCACTCTACTGGTACCAGTTTACTGTATTAATTTGTTTTCATGCTGCTGATAAAGACATACCTGAAACTGGGAACAAAAAAGGTTTAATTGGATTTTCAGTTCCACGTGGCTGGGGAGGCCTCAGAATCATGGCAGGAGGCAAAAGGCACTTCTTACATGGTGGGGACAAGAGAAAAATGAGAAAAGTATAAACAGAAACCTCTGATAAACCCTCATACACATCCTTTATTTTCTGTATTTTCCCTATTTCATAAACTTCTAGTTGTCAGAGACCAAGGTAAAAAATAGATTTTTGTTGTTGTTGTTGTTTGTTTTTTGAGACAGAGTCTCTCTGTTGCCCAGGCTGGAGTGCAGTGGCACGATCTCAGCTTACTGCAACCTCTGCCTCCCAGGTTCAAGAGATTCTCCTGTGTCAGCCTCTTGAGTAGCTGGGATTACAGGTATGTGCCACCATGCCCAGCTAATTTTTTTTGTATTTTTAGTAGAGACAGAGTTTCACCATGTTGGCCAGGCTGGTCTCAAACACCAGACATCAGCTGATCTGCCCACGTTGGCCTCCCAAAGTACTGGGATTACAGGCGTGAGCCACTGTGCCCACCCAAAAAATAGATTATTAATGATTATTTTGTAAAGGTTGTTTTGATAAGTGTGAAACTTGTTTTGTTTAACACATTTGGAAACATAAAATAGGAATATGGGAATAATTTAATAAATGATCACCATCTTGTTTTATAAATTGCTTTTTAATGCTCTGTTGTTTTCTTTCCTTTTTTTTTTTTCTTTTTTACTCTTTCTAATTTTGTGGTGGGGTACTTAGCAATAAATACATGTCTTAGGTGCTTCATTGGATAACAGGATACATGGATATAATGTTAGAGTGGAGAATGCTTAAGAATTCTGCATTCCAAAAAGCATACTAAAGCCTCTGTTTCTAGTGCTTAAGCAGCAGTGATCTGATCTCTAAGAAAGTCTGGATATTGACATGCAAATGAATAAATCAGGATTTAGAGACCTCTACTTTCTTGACCCCTCTACACTCTAATTCAACTCTCTTCATCATGCATCCATTGCACATACCTTGCAAACCCTCAGCCCAACTCTAGAACCTTTTAAATGTGTTCCATTTCAGTGTCTGCATTCAGACTGTCCATACTTAGTAAAGAAAAATCATGTCTTTGGAGATTGACACCACCAAAAATGCATGGTCTCCAATCTAAAAAATGTTTTTTCTCTACTTACCGTTCAGTTTCTTTTCTCTCATTCTTCATTGTAACTATATCAGGCCTCTTAATGACTCTTCCTTATTCCTGCTCTTTAGTAAATGACCTTGCTGTCTGTTTTCCAGAAATGTAAAAACATATTGACATCTTTTTCTCCTTTCTTTCCAGCACCGTGTAAGAAGTGACCCATCTTTATGTGAGGCTTCTGTATCTGGATCCTATTCTTTGTCCTTCCTCTTCCCTTAGGTCTTTCTTCTGTTGAGTCCTTCTGATTTTTTTTGTTTCTTTGGTTTCTTTTTTCTTTTTTGAAATGGAGTCACACTGTGTTGCCCAGGCTGGAGTGTTGTGGTGTGATCTCAGCTCACCGCAACCTCCAACTTGCAGATTCAGGCAATTCTCCTGCCTCAGCCTCCCGAGTAGCTGGGACTACAGGGGGGTGCCACCATGCCCAGCTAATTTTTGTATTTTTAGTAGAGATGGGATTTTACCATATTGGCCAGGCTGGTCTTGAACTCCTGACCTCATGATCTGCCCGCCTTGGCCTCCCAAAGTGCTGGGATTATAGGTGTGAGCTACCATGCCCAGCCTGTTTTATTTTTTCATAAGTTATTGGGGAACAGGTGATACTTGGTTGCATGAGTAAGTTCTTTAGTGGTGATTTGTGATATTTTGGTGCACCCGTCATCTGAGCAGTATACACTCTATTATATTTGTAGTCTTCTATCCTTTGCCCTCCTTGCTCTCTTCCCCTCAACTCCCCAAAGTCCACTGTATCATTTTCACACCTTTGCATCCTCATAGCTTAGCTCCTACATACCTGTGAGAACATTACGATATTTGGTTTTCCATTCTTGAGTTACTTCACTTAGAATAATAGTCTCCATTCTCATCCCCGGTTACAGCAAATGCTGTTAATTCATTCCTTTTTATGGCTGCGTAATATTCCGCTATAGACAGACAGACTGACAGATAGGGTTTGGTGTGTACACACACACGCACACACAGTTTCTTTATCCACTCATTAATTGATGGGCATTTGCGTTAGTTCCATGATTTTGCAGTTGTGAATTGTGCTGCTTTAACATGTGTGTGCAAGTATCTTTTTCGAATAATGACTTCTTTTCCTCTGGGTAGATATCCACTAGTGGAATTGCTGAATGGTAGTTCTACTTTTAGTTCTTTAAGGAATTTCCACACTATTTTCCCTAGCGGCTGTACTAGTTTACATTCCCACTAACAGTGTAGACATGTTCTGTGTTCACCACATCCACACCAACATCTACTGTTTTTTTTTTGTTTTTTTTTTATTATGGCCATTCTTGCAGAAGTAAGTTGGTATCGCATTGTGATTTTGATTTGCATTTCCCTGATCATTAGTGATGTTGAGCAGTTTTTCTTTTTTTTTTCTTTTTTTTTTTTTTTGAGATAGAGTCTCACACTGTTCCCCGGGCTGGACTGCAATGGTGCGATATTGGCTCACTGCAACCTCCACCTTCTGGGTTCAAGCGATTGTCCTGCCTCAACCTCCAGAGCAGCTGGGATTACAAATGCCCGCCACCACACCCAGCTGATTTTTTGTATTTTTAGTAGAGATGGGATTTCACTATGTTGGTTAGGCTGGTCTCAAACTCCTGACCTCGTGATCCACCCACCTCTGCCTCCCCAAGTGTTGGGATTACAGGTGTGAGCCACCGCACCCGGCCACATTTTTTCGTATGTTTGTTGACCATTTGTGTATCTTCTTTTGACAATTGTCCTTAGCCAACGTTTTGATGCGATTGTTTTTTTCTTACCAATTTGAGTTCATTGTAGATTCTGGATATTAGTCCTTTGTCAGATGTGTAGATTGTGAAGATTTTCTCCCACTCTGTGAGTTGTCTATTTACTCTGCTGCCTGTTCCTTTTGCCATGCAAAAGCTCTTTAATTAGGTCCCAGTGATTTATCTTTATTTTTATTGCATCTGCTTTTGGGTTCTTGGTCATGAAATTCTTGCCTAAGCCAACGTCTAGAAGGGTTTTTCTAATGTTATCTTCTAGAATTTTTTTTTTCTTTCGTGTGCATCTTCAGAGAGACTTCTAGAATTTTTATAGTTTGAGATCTTACATTTAAATCCTTAATCCATCTTGAGTTGATTTTTGTATAAGGTGATAGATGAGGATCCCGTTTCATTCTCCTGTATGTAGCTAGCCAATTATCCCAGCGCCATTTGTTGAAAAGGGTGTCCTTTCCCTACTGTATGTTTTTGTTTGCTTTGTTGAAGATTACTTGGTTGTAAGTATTTGGGTTTATTTCTGGGTTCTCTATTCTGATCCATTGTTCTGTGTGCCTATTTTTAATGCCAGTACCATGCTGTTTGGTGACTATGGCCTTATAGTATAGTTTGAAATCAGGTAGTGTGATGCCTCCAGATTTGTTCTTTTGCTTAGTCTTGCTTTGGCTATGCAGGCTCTTTTTTGGTTCCATATGAATTTTAGAATTGTTTTTTCTAATTCTGTCAAGAATGGTGGTGGTATTTGTTGGGGATTGCGTTGGATTTGTAGATTGCTTTTGGCAGTATATTCATTTTCACAACATTGATTCTATCCATCCATGAGCATGGGATATGTTTCCATTTGTTTGTGTCATCTATTACTTCTTTCAGCAGTGTTTTGTTGTTTTCCTTGTAGAGGTCTTTTAACTCCTTGGTTAGGTACATTCCTAAGTTTGTGGGTTTTTTTTTTTTTTGGTAGCTGTTGTAAAAGGGGTTGAGTTATTGATTTGATTCTTCACTTAGTTGCTCTTGGTATATAGAAGAGCTACTGATTTATGTACATTAATCTTGTACTGAGAAACTTTGTTAAATTCTTTCATCAGTTCTAGGAGCTTTGGAGGAGTCTTTTTTTTTTTTTTGAAATTGAATGCTATCCAATCTGGAGGAGTCTTTAGGGTTTTCAAGGTAAACGATCACATCAGCAAACAGTGACAGTCTCACTTCCTCTTTACTACCGATTTGGATGCCCTTCTTTTCTTTCTTTTGTCTGATTGCTCTGGCTAGGACTTCTAGTACTATGTTGAAGAGGAGTGGTGAGAGTGGGCATTCTTGTCTTGTTCCAGTTCTCAGAGAAAATGCTTTCAACTTTTCCCCATTCAGTATTATGCTGGCTGTGGGTTTGTCATAGATGGCTTTTATTGCATTAAGGTATTTCCCTTGTATGCCAGTTTTGCAGAGTTTTCATCATAAAGGGATGCTGGATTTTGTTGAATGCTTTTTCTGCATCTATTGAGATGACCATGTGATTTTTAATTCTGTTTATGTGGTATATCACATTCATCGACTTGCATGTGTTAAACCATCCCTGCATCCCTAGTATGAAACCCACTTGATCATGGTGGATTCTCTTTTGATATGTTGTTGGATTTGGTTAGCTAGTATTTTGTTAAGGATTTTAGTCTTATGTTCATCAGGGATATTGGTCTGCAGTGTTCTTTTTTGGTTGTGTCCTTTCCTGGTTTTGGTATTAGGGTGATGCTAGCTTCACAGAATGAATTGGGGAGGGTTCCTTCTTTCTCTATCTTGTAGAATAGTGCAGAAGGATTGTACCAACTCTTCTGGCTCTGAATGTCTGATAGAATTCTGCTGTGAATCCATCTGTCCCTGGACTTTTTATTGTTGGTAATTTCTTCTTTTCTTTTTTTTTTTTTTTTTGAGATAGAGTCTGGCTCTATCGCCTAGGCTGGAGTGCAATGGTGTGATCTTGGCTCACTGCAACCTCCTCCGCCTCCTGGGTTCAAGCAATTCTCCTGCCTCCACCTCCCAAGTAGCTGGGACTACAGGCATGTGCCACCACACCCAGCTACCTTTTTGTATTTTTAGGAGAGATGGGGTTTCACCATGTTAGCCAGGATGGTCTCCATCTCCTGAACTCATGATCCGCCCGCCTCAGCCTCCCAAAGTGCTGGGATTACAGGCGTGAGCCTGTTTGTTGGTAATTTCTTAATTACCACTTCAATCTCACCTCTTGTTATTGGTCTGTTCAGGGTATCTAACTCTTCCTGATTTTTTTCTTCTTGATCATGAAATCCATGACTAAGGATTGCGAGGAGGTTTGTATTTTTCCAAGAATTTCCAAGAATTTATCCATCTCCTCTAGGTTTTCTAGTTTATGTGTGTAAAGGTGTTTATAGTAGCCTTGAATGATCTTTTTGTATTTTAGTTGTGTCAGTTGTAATATCTATTTCATTTCTTAGTGAGGTTATTTGGATTTCTCTCTTCTTGGTTAATCTTGCTAATGGTCTATCAATTTTGTTTATCTTTTCAAAGAACCAGCTTTTTGTTGTGTTTATCTTTTGTATTGTGTTTTTTTGTTTGTTTCATTTTCATTTAGTTCTGCTGCTATCTTGGTTGTTTTCTTTATTCTGCTGGTTTTGAGTTTAGTTTGTTCTTGTTTCTCTAGTTCCTCGAGGTATAACCTTAGATTGTTTGTCTGTGCTCTTTCGATGCAGGCGTTTAGGGCTATGAACTTTTAGCATGCCTTGGCTGTATCCCAGAGGTTGTGTCATTATTGTCATTCAGTTCAAAGAATTTTAAATGTCCATCTTGATTTCGTTTTTGACCCAATGCTCATTCAGGAACAGGTTATTTAATTTTCATCTATTCGCATGGTTTTGAAGGTTCCTTTTGGAGTTGATTTTCAGTTTTACTCCATTGTGGTCTGAGAGAATGCTTGATATAATTTCAATTTTCTTAAATGTATCAAGGCCCATTTTGTGGCCTATCTTGGAGAAAGTTCCATGCCCTGTTGAATAGAATGTGTATTCTGCAGTTGTTGGATTAAATGTTCTGTGTATATCTGTTAAGTCCATTTGTTCCAAGGTGTAGTTTAAATCCATTGTTTCTTTGTTGACTTTCTGTCTTTTTTTTTTTTTTTGAACAGAACAATAAACACCTTTATTACACGGATGAAGACAGAAAACAAGGATTTATTTGCCTTTCCGGGCCTTGATTTTCCTCAGATAAAACTCCAACTCTTTGCCCTCTAGCACATAGCCATCTGCTCGGCCACACTGTCCCGGCCTTGAAGCGATGCATGCAAGAAGCTTGCCCTGCTGGAACTGCTCCTCCAGGAGACTGCTGATTTTGGCATTCTTTTTCCTTTCATCGTATTTCTTCTGAATTTTTTTAGATCGTTTTTTGTTTAAAATCTCTTCTTCCTCAGGAGTCAGCTTGGCTCCCTTCTTGCGGCCCAGGGGCAGCGCATAGTGGGACTCGTACCACTGTCGGTATGGCGTGCTGTCGATGAGCACAATGCAATTCTTCACCAGAGTCTTGGTACGGACCAGCTCGTTATTAGATGCATTATAGACAACATCAATGATCCTTGTTTTTCGAGTACAACACTCTGAGCCCCAGGAGAAATTCCCCACGTCCAGCCTCAGGGCACGGTATTTCTTGTTACCACCCCGCACACGGACTGTGTGGATGCGGCGGGGGCCAATCTTGGTGTTGGCAGCCGGGCGCCCCAACTCATACTTCCGCTTCTTGTGGTAGGGCTTTCTCTTGCCCCCGGTCTTGCGGCGCTTGTGCCAGTTGTCCCGAGAGATGCCCATCGCTCGGCGCTGGCTGGAAAGAGCGACTTTCTGTCTTGATGAGCTGTCTAGTGCTGTCAGTGCAGTGTTGAAGTCCCCCAGTATTATTGTGTTGCTAATTTCTTAGGTCCATTAGTGATTGTTTTATAAATTTGGGAGCTCCAGTGTTAGGTGCATATATGTTTAGGATTGTGGTATTTTCCTGTTGGACAAGGCCTTTTACCATTATATAATGTCCCTCTTTGTCTCTTTTAACCACTGTTGCTTTAAAATTTATTGTCTGATATAAGAATAACTACCCCTGCTTACTTTTGGTGTCCATTTGCATGAAATGCTCTTTTCCACCCCTTTTACTTTAAGTTTATATTAGTCCTTATGTGTTAGGTGAGTCTCCTGAAGGCCACAGATGGTTTGTTGGTAAGTTCTTATCCAGTCTGAGGTTCTATATCTTTTAAGTAGAGCATTAAGCCGTTTACATTCAGTGTTCGTATTGAAATGTGAGATACCCTTGCCTTCATCATGCTCTTTGTTGCCTGTGTACTTTGGTATTTTTTTTGTTTTGTTTTATGCTTTGTCTTTTTAACTTGTATTTTTCTTTTATAGGTCCTATGTGATTTATTCTTTAAAGGGGTTCTGTTTTGATGTGTTTCAAGGATTTGTTTCAAGATTTAGAGCTCCTTTTAGCAGTTCTTGTAATGGTGGCTTGGTAATTGTGAATTCTCTCAGCATTTGT
This sequence comes from Ateles fusciceps, assembly GCA_036589455.1. NCBI lineage: Eukaryota > Metazoa > Chordata > Mammalia > Primates > Atelidae > Ateles > Ateles fusciceps. Next base: position 2,366,785 of record JAZHEH010000751.1, read on the forward strand.
TTGTCTGAAAACGACTGTAGCTTTCCTTTCATATATGATGCTTCGTTTCAGTGGATACAAAATTCTTGGCTGATAATTGTTTTGTTTGAGGAAGCTGAAGATAGGCCCCCAGTCCCTTCTGGCTTGTATGGTTTCTGCTGAGAAATCTGCTGTTAATCTGATAGGTTTTCTTTTATAGGTTACCTGGTGCTTCTGTCTCACAGCTCTTAAGATTCTTTCCTTCTTCTTAATTTTGGATGACCTGATGACAGTGTGCCTAGGTGAAGATCTTTATGTGGTGACTTTCCCAGGTGTTTTTTGTGCTTCTTGTATTTGAATGTCTAGGTCTCCAGCAAGGCCAGGGATATTTTCCTCAGTTATTCCCCCATATATGATTTCCAACGTTTAGAAGTCTCATCTTTCTCAGGAACACTGATTATTCTTAGGTTTGTCATTTAACATAATCCCAGACTTCTTGGGGGCCTTGTTAATATTTTCTTATTCTTTTTTCTTTGTCTTTGTTGGGTTGGGTTAATTCAAAGACCGTGTCTTCGAGCTGATAGTTGAAAATTCACATTATTTAAATATCTAGCAATAAAAGATTGTTAAAAATAGTACATCCACATGATCAAATCTCATGCAGTCATTAAAAAATTATGACAAGGCTGGGCGTGGTGGCTCATGCCTGCGATCCCAGCACTTTGGTATGCTGAGGTGGGTGGATCACCTGAGGTCAGAAGTTCAAGACCAGCCTAACCAATATGGCGAAACCCTGTCTCTACTAGAAATACAAAAATTAGCCAGGTGTGGTGGCATGTACTAGTGGTGCGTGCTTGTAATCCCAGCTACTCGGGAGACTGAGGCAGGAGAATCACTAGAACCTGGGAGGCAGAGGCTGCAGTGAGTCAAGGTTGTGCCAAAGTTCAGCTAGAGAATTCCTTCTCCCTGTGGAGTTTTTACCCCCCTGCTCCTCTGGCCACCCTCCCAGTGGATCCCTGTGGTGCCAGGCAAGAATGGGCTGCTTGGGACCCAGTGAGCTCCCAGGGCTTTTTTGTTGCTTCCTCTACCCCTGCATTTCGCTTGGCTTTGTCAGTTGAAGTCTGAAACTTCTCCCACAAACGCACCTTCAGCTTCTCCAGTGGGGGTGTGTGCTCAGAGAGGAGGGTCTCCCCTCCTCACTTCCGCAGTTGGGGCACTCACAGTATTTGAGATGTCTCCTGGGTCCTGCAGGAGCAGTTCACTTCCTTCAGAGGGTCTGTGGATCCTCTTGGGATTGTTGGTTTGTTCTTGCAGTGGATCTGGAGCTAAAATTCACAGTGTAAGCCTCCACATGCTGCTCTGTCCAGAGCTGCAATCTAGTCCTCCCTCCTGTCTGCCGTGATCCTCTAGTTCCTCTCCTGATTAAAAAAATTTTTTTTTATTATGGAAAACGTCAGGCCCTTACCCAAAGTTAGAGAACAGTGTAATGAACCCTTATGTACCCATTACCCAGCCTCAACAGTTAGCAATTCAAAACCTGTCTTGTTTCATGTATCTCTCTCATTCAGTCATTACTCAATTTTTTTTTAAGCAAGTCACAGACATCATATTATTTCACTTTGATTTGATGTTGCTTTTCCTTTTTTTTCTTTTTTTCTTTTTTTGAGATGGAGTTTTGCTCTTGTTGCCCAGGCTGGAGTGCCGTGGCACAATCTTGGCTCACTGCAACCTCCGACTCCCAGGTTTAAGCGATTCTCCTGCCTCAGCCTCCCGAGTAGCTGGGATTACAGGCATGCACCACCATGCCTGGCTAATTTTGTATTTTTAGTAGAGATGGGGTTTCACCATGTTGGACAGGCTGGTTTCGAACTCCTGACCTCAAGTGATCCACCCGCCTTGGCCTCCCAAAGTGTTGGGATTACAGGCGTGAGCCACCACGCCTGGCCTCTTTTTTTTTTTTTTTTTTTTGAGATGGAGTCACGTTCTGTCACCCAAACTGGAGTGCAGTGATGCGATCTTGGCTCACTGCAACCTCGCATCTCCCTGGTTCAAACAATTCTTCTGCCTCAGCCTCCCAAGTAGCTGGGATTACAGGCACATGCCACCACGCCCAGCTAATATTTTTGTATTTTTAGTAGAAATGGGATTTTACTATGTTGGTTAGGCTGGTCTCGAACTCCTAACCTCGTGATCCACCCACCTCAGCCTCCCCAAGTGCTGGGATTACAGGTGTGAGCCACTGTGCCTGGCTGATGTAGCTTTTTCATTGTGTATTTTCTTTTTGTAGAGATGTGGTCTTGCTATGTTGCTCAGGCTGGTCTTGAACTCCTGGCCTCAAGCAGTCCTCCTGCCTCAGCCTCCCAAAGTCTTGGGATTTCAGGCTGAGCCTCCACACCCAGCCTCATTACGTATTTCTGAAAGACTTTAAAAAATAACCACAATACTATTATCACTTTTAAAAATAATCAGTTATTTAATATTATCAGCTGTCCAGCCAGTGTTCAGATTTCCCCAGGTTGTTCATTGGTTTATTTTACAGTTTGTTTGAATCTAGATCTAAATTAAGTCTATAAATTGCAGTTGGTTGATACGTCACTTGTCTCACTTAATCCATACGTTTCCCTTTCTATCTCTTTTTCTTCCTGTGGTATTTATTGAAGAAACTGCGTCATTTGTTTTGTGGGACTTTTGACAGTCGAGATTTTGCTGATGGTGTCCTCACGGTGTCTTTAACATACACTTGGTCCTCTGTATCTCTGGGTTCTGCAACTGTGAAATCAATCCTGGATTGAAAATATTAGAAGAAAATATGTACTGAATATGTACAGACTTTTTTCTTGTCATTCACTAAATAATACATTATAACAACTATTTACATAATATTTACATCGTATTATATGTAATCCAGAGATTATATTATAGGAGAAGATATGCATAGGTTATATGTAAATACTACACCATTTTTGTTGTTGTTGTTGTTTGATTTTGAGACATCTGGTTTCCAATACACCAATTTTTATCAGGGACTTGAGCAACCTCGGATACCAAAATTCTAGAGGTCCCAGAACCATTGCCCCATGGATACTGAGGGGCAATGATATACTGTATTCCTCTGCCATCTATACTTCTTGCAAATTGGTAGTTGGAGCCAGAGGCTTGATTCCTCTTTGATTTTTGTGCCAAGAATACTTTATAGGTGGTAGTTGTTATTCCATCACTACACCAATTATAGGTATATAAATTATAGGTATATAACTTTAATCATACCCATGGTCTGGTTGCCTTTTTGTTGTTTTACTAGGCTTTGGTTATTTCTTCATTTCTCCTGTGGTCTTTTTCTCCACCATTAGGATCTCTCCCTCCCCTCCCTCCCTCTGTCACCAGGGCTGGAGTACAGTGGCATAATCTCAGCTTACTGCAACCTCAGCCTCCTGGGTTCCAGCATTTCTCCTGCCTCAGCCTCCCGAGTAGCTGGGATTACGGGTGCCTGCCACCACACCTAACTAATTTTTGTATTTTTAGTAGAGATGGGGTTTCACCACTGTTGGTCAGGCTGGTCTTGAACTCCTGACCTCAGGTGATCCACCCATCTCAGCCTCCCAAAGTGCTGAGGTTACAGGCATAAGCCACCAAGCCCAGCCAGGATTTCTTTTTTTTTTTTTTTTAAATTTGTAAGGCATCATACCTAGACCATCAGGATTTAAGTATCAATTTGGCTGAAAACAAAAAACAAAAAAACTGCTTTTCAATATTTTCATCTACTTTTAAAATACTTGTTTATGATACCATCTCTACTTCATCTCTTTGCTCATTTGCATATTATTTCTGCCATGCGAAATCATTTTACTGAAGCCATTCTCATTAAAGATTATTAATGAGCTCCTTGCTGAATACGACAGACTCATCCAGCCTTACTTTCCTTGAGAGTTGGACAACTTTGGATACTGTTGATTGCTTCCTGGAAATACTATTAGCTTTTGAGACATACTGTCTCCTCTTTTTCTTCTACCTCTTGAACTGCCACTTTCAGCTTCAGTTGTAGACTGTTTTAAATGTTGGTGTTGCTCTGCACAGCCTCCGTGGGTAATCTTACTCACTGCTGTGGCTTCACTAAACATTTCTACGTAAAAAGTAGCAAACCATTTTTTTTTTGGATGGTTTGGTTCTCTTCAGAACTAACTTGTTTGTTACAGCTTCCTACTGGAAATTTCACAGGCATCTTAGAATCAACATATCCATAATGGAGTTAATCATATTTTCTTCGTCCCTCACACATTCTAGTTTGCTGTTCAACTGTTCAATTTCATTCTTTTTTTTTTGTTTGTTTTTTTGAGATGGAGTTTGGCTCTGTCGCCCAGGCTGGAGTGCAGTGGTGCGATCTCAGCTCAACTGCAACTTCCTTCTCCCAGGTTCAAGCAATTCTCCTGCCTCAGCCTCTCAAGTAGCTGGGATTACAGGCAGCCACCACCAAGCCCAGCTAATGTTTTATATTTTTAGTAGAGATGGGGTTTCACCATGTTGGCCAGGCTGGTCTCAAACTCCTGACCTCAGGTGATCCACCTGTCTTGGCCTCTCAAAGTCCTTGGATTATAGGCATGAGCCACTGCACCCAGCCTCAACTTAGGTGTAAGCCGGGAATGACTTGACTCCTTGACCGACTTTCTTCCTTTCTGGCTGTCCACATTGAGTCACTAAGTCTTGTAAGATTTACCCAGTAAACAACTTAAATGCATCTAATTATCTTTATTTACTCCTGTAATCCTAGTGTAGACCTCTATTATAGACTATCACCTTCGTTACTGCAAGACTCCTTTCTGGTCTATTCTTCACTATGTAAGTGAGAATGATTTTTTTCTAAAAAATTTATCTAATGGCTCCCCATTGGCCCTGGGATAAATTATAAAGACCTGAGCTTATTTTGTGGCCTGCTTGCCTGCTCAGTTTCATCCTGAGTCATCACCCACAGGTGGCAGTACTTGTCACATTAGTCACGCTGCTTTAATTGCTGCCTTGGCTGACTCTTCCAGTAGACTTTAACTTCTTGAACGTAAGGACCAAGTCTGGCGGGGTGTGGTGGCTGATGCCTGTAATCCTAGCACTTTAGCAGGCTGAGGTGGGTGGATCACTTGAAGTCAGGGGTTCGAGACCACCCTGGCCAACATGGCGAAACCTTGTCTCTACTTAAAAATACAAAAAGTAGTCTGGCATGGTGGTGGACAACTGTAATCCCAGCTACTTGGGAGACTGAGGCAGGAGAATTGCTTGAAGCCGGGAGGTGGAGGTTGCAGTGAGCTGAGATTTTGCCACTGCACTCCAGCCTGGGCAACAAGAGCAAAACTCCGTCTCAAAAAAAAAAAAAGACCAAATCTTTTCCCCCCATTAAACATGGTATTTAAGATAATACCAAGCACATAATATAAATTAACTGTTCTTTATATGTTTGTTGAATTAATTAATTTGTTCAGTACATCAATATATTTATTGATTTGTGTTTCATCATTATTACATAATCCTACAATTCCATTACTGTCATTATTCTTTTATTTTTATTTCTTAAGAGACAGGGTTTCTCTGATGCCCAGCCTGGAGTGCATTGCCACAGTCATGGTTCACTACAGCCTTGACCTGCTGGGCTCAAGCAATCCTTCTGCCTCTGCCTCCTGAGTAGCTGGGACTACCGGTGTGTGCCACGATTCCCGGCTAAATTTTTTTACTTCTTGTAGAGACGGAGTCTTGCGGTGTTTCCCAGGGTGGTCTCAAACTCCTGGGCTCAAGCAGTCCTCCCACCTCAACCTCCCAAAGTGCTGGGATTACAGACATGAGCCACCATGCACGACACTGTCGTTATTCTTGTACATTGATTTGCTTTTCTGGCTAGCAGAGATTTGTTTATAATTAAATTGGACTCTGTAATATATATAATATAGTGGTTTTTCTGATTACATCAGGGGTTTTTGCTATACCTCTTTTTCACTCTAATTTATATGATTTACTCTTTGTTAGTAGATTATTGTACCAGAGAGTAAAAACCTGTAGACCAGGTACCATCAGGAATCTTCACCATATGAACTGTCTACACCATGATGCCATGACCTTTTTCAGAATATATGAGTCCCTAGATACTTTGGCTTGGGGACAGTTAAGACTTGGAAAAGTGAGGCCTGGGCCAAGCACGGTGGCTCACGCTTGTAATCCTAGGACTTTGAGAGGCCGAGGCAGGAGAATTGCTTGAATTCAGAAATTTGAGACCAACCTGGGCAACATGGCAACACCCTGTCTCTACAAAAAATACAAAGAAAAGAAAAAAATTTAGCGGGGGTTGGTGGCACATGCCTGTAGTCCCAGCTACTCAGGAGGCTGAGGTGGGGGGATTACCTGAGCCCAGCAGGTTGAGGCTGCAGTGAAACATGATTGTGCTGCCACTGTACACCTGCCTGGATGATAGAATAAGTAAGACCCTATCTCAAAAAAGAAAAAATGAAGAAAAGTGAGGCTTGAATAATTGGGAGTTGTTGAGTACCAAGGAAGTATGGTTTACTGGGTTGTCTGTTGTGTTTGGTTCTAATTCCACTATTTCTTACTGACGCCAATCATCTTTCTCCGAACTTAGACAGAGTGATAGTGATGGCTTTCAGCTATCATTTGTAGTTAGCTGGGCTCCAGGTCAGAAGAATCATTAAGGATTATAAGATAAATTCCTGCTTATATTTACTAGAATTGCTCTTCAGATAAGGATCTGTAATGAAATAGCAGTTGCCAGAGTGAGCACCTGAGTTGTCACTTTTTCACTCAGGGCTCAAGTTTGTATTTTGTTTGTTTGTTTTTGAAATGGAGTCTCCCTCTGTTGCCCAGGCTGGAGTGCAGTGGCACAATCTCAGCTCACTGCAACCTCTGCTCCTGGGTGCAAGCGATTTCCAGCTAATTTTTGTATTTTTAGTAGAGGCGGGGTTTCACCATGTTGGCCAAGCTGGTCTTGAACTCCTGACCTCAAGTGATCCGCCTGCCTCAGCCTCCCAGAGTGTTAGGATTATAAGCATGAGCCACTGGGCCTGGCCTCGGGGCTCATATTTGAAACCCCAAGGTATGCATTTTTTTTTTCCTTTAAAAGAAATTGGGTCTTGCTTTGTCACCTAGGCTGGAGTGCAGTGGCATGATTGTACCTTACTGTAACCTTGAACTCCTGGGTGGCAAGCATTCCTCCTGCCTCAGCTTCTCAAGTAAGCATGCACCACCATACCTACCTAATTTTTAAAATTTTCTGTAGAGACGGGGTCTCCTGTGTTTCCCAGGCTGCTCTTGAACTCCTGGGCTCAAGTGATCCTCCTGCACTTAGCCTCCCAAAGTGCTGGGAATACATGTGTGAACCACCATACCCAGCCTCATTTTTCTTCTTTCACTGACTTATTCACCACCGTGTTCCCAGTGCCTGGAACAGTGACTGGCATGGCATTTAAAAAGGTACTCAGGAAATGGTCCTTAACTCTTCTGTCCATGATAGGTTTCCAGATTGGTTGTCCCACAGGCTCTTGATTATATGTTAATTTCATTTAATTTGGAGGATGATTTTTTATTGTTTTGAATTGCCTCTTCCAGTCGAATTTTATATAAACACCAGTATCCTCTATTTTAAATAAGACTATCTCAAATACATTTCCACTTAGGTGCATTGGTTAAGAGCATAAGATTCCAGCACTTTGGGAGGCCGAGGCAGGAGGATTTCAAGAGCACAGGAGTTTGAGACCAGGAATGTAGGGACACCTGTCTCTACAAAAAAATTTTAGAAAGTAGCTAGGCATGGCGGTGTGTGCCTGTAGTCCCAGCTGCTTGGGAGGCTGAGACTGAGGTGGGAAGATTGCTTAAGCCCAGAGACGGAAGGCTGCAGTGAGCCGTGCTCACCCCACTGCACTCCAACCTATGTGAGAAGAGTGAGAGCCTATCTCAGAAAAAAAAAAATAAGCGTAAGATTGCTGAGCAGTGTATTTTTTAGTATCGGCCATTCTAAGGTTATTGGTGACTAACATTCAACCTTGAAGTTACTTCAGTGATAGTTGGCATTGTTTGGCTTGTACAGTTCATAAACCCTTGTCTGTTTTACTTTTTATACCTTTTTTATAAATTTGAAATTTTACTTTTTGTCTCTAAGAGATAAATACAGTCTTTTAGAGTTATATGTTAATATCTGAAATCAGATGTGTCTGGCAGGTTAATATGGTTGGGAGTGGGTAAATTTATGTTAAAAGTAATGCTGTTTTGGCTCATTTAATTATTAATTTAAAAAGCAGTTTAAAATACCTAAAACAGTGTGATTTTTGACATTAGTCGACTTTCATTGTAAGTTGAAAATCATTAGATAGTTACACTAACATCACAGGAAACTTTATCTTTGAAAGTGGGTACTACAACTAATAATTTAGAAATAATTTACATTTTAAATGAAATCTTTTTTTTTTCTCTTCTCCTTAGGTGGAATGAATCTTACTTGTTGAATGTCTTCTGGTTACTAGTTGGATTCATTTGTAAAGGAATCTTTTTCTCCTGTGTGGAAGACACTGAGTGGCATATTTAAATTATAAGTCCACGGATTGAAAAGCTTTTTGATTTCCCAAAGGAGGGACATACCACTATATCAGATAAGCTTGACATTACAGCCAAGATGGTGCTGTCTCAGAGACAACGAGATGAACTGTAAGTTTCTTTGTTTTGTGCTTTAAAAAAAATCTCCTTTATGACAGACAAAGTAGTAAATTAAAATATAGCTTTGGAAGGTCTCTTCTAAGCTTAAAACTGTTTTTACAGTGTTCCAGTATTGGTTTAGGCAGTTTGGTCTGATTTTAAAATGGAATTTTTTATGATATAGCATTATTAGTACTTCTTCTGAGAAGGAGTTTTGCTCTTATTGCCCAGGCTGGAGTGCAGTGGCGCCATCTCAGCTCACTGCAGCATCTGCCTCCTGGGTTCAAGCAGTTCTCCTGCCTCAGCCTCCCAAGTGGCTGGGATTACAGGCGCCCGCCACCATACCCAGCTAATTTTTGTATTTGTAGTAGAGATGGGGTTTCACCATGTTCGACAGGTTGGTCTCCCTGACCTCAGGTGATCTGCCCGCCTCTGTTGAGATTTACTCGGGGTAGTTGACAAAATATTACAGAAAATATTTAGGGAAAGTTGTAGATTATAGTGGAAGGCCAAAAGGTTTGAAACTATAATCTGTAACTTACCCTAAATATTTTCTGTAATATTTTGCCAACCACCCTGAGTAAATCTCAACACGCCTCGGCCTCCCAAAGTGCTGGGATTATAGGTGTGAGCCACCATGCCGGCCATGATAAAGCATTATTTACCCTTGTGACTTGATCGTTTGTAAGTTTAACACAAAATGGACAAGTCAGTTGGGATAAGTTTTACCCTAAGCTTATCTTTTAAATATGTTATGTCCAACAGGAAGTTAGGTGCTTCAGGGCTCTTCTAAACCTTTTTTTTGGTCTAGAACCTATGTCTTAGAAAAATGAAAGCTGGCTGGGTGTGGTGGCTCACGCCTGTTAATCCCAGCACTTTGGGAGGCCAGGGTGGGCGGATCACGAGGTGGAGTTGGCAGTGAGCCCAGATCACACCACTGCACTCCAGCCTGGTCAATATAGCGAGACTGTCTCAAAAGAAAAAAGAAAAAAATGAAAGTCATTTTGTTCTTGCTGATGCCTTTTCTTTGCCTTGTTGTGTTTCTTTTACTATCCAATGGCCATTACAGGATTTGAACTTTATAAGGTGGCTAATATAATAATTGCAGATACTTTAGTGAGAGAGGTGTGAGATGGTTTGACCACTTCGGTTTTATAGTATTCCATTTTTGTAGGTGAAGAACATAGAAGGGATTTTCCACTCCCACTGTTTCGCTTGACTAGCCTTAAAAAATAAAAAGAAAAAAAAATGAGGGGGAAAATACAGCTTTATGTTATAATTTTTTTTTTTTTTTCTAAAGACAGGGTCTTGCTCTGTCGCCTAGGCTAGAGTGCAGTGGTGCAATCTCAGCTCACTGCAGCCTCTGCCTCCTGGGTTCAAGCAATTCTCCTGCTTCAGCCTCCCGAGTAGCTGGTACTACAAGCACCCACCACGATGCCCGGCTAATTTTTGTATTTTTAGTAGAGATGGGGTTTCACCATGTTGGCCAGGCTGGTCTCAAACTCCTGGCCTCGTGATCCACCTGACTTGGCCTCCCAAAGTGCTGGGATTCCAGGAGAGAGTATGTTCTACATTTAAAAAAAAAATTCTGTGGCTTTTCAACCATTTGAATTTGGAAGTAATTTCAAATTTATAAAGTTGCAAGATTAACACACAGAATGCTGATATTTTATGAAATACACCTGTTGTTAACATTTTATACCATTTGCTTTACCATCTGCACTTCGTGTGTTGGGGGGGTGTGTGTGCAGTACACAGTAGGCTTTTCTTAAACCATTTGAGAGTAAGTCGCACATATCAAAGAAATAGCTTTTCCCACGAATAATAGTCAGTTCCCAGTAATAAGGATAGTCTATATAGCTAGCAGTTTCATTAAATTTAATCTTCCATGTTCCAGTTTTGTCAGTTGACTCCATAGTGTCCTTGGTGGCACTTCGTTACCCTCATACGTCATGCAGTCCGGGGTCAGGCATTGCATTTAGCCCCTCGTGTCTTTAGTCACACTTCATCTGGAACAGCTGCTCAGTTTTTGTCTTTTTTTGACATTGATGTTTTGAGGAAAAGTCTTTTTTTTTAAATAGAGTATTTCTCATACTGTACTTGTCTAATGTTTCCTCATGATTAGATTCAGGTTGTACATTCTTGGCCAGCGTACTACATAAGTAGTTTGTATTCTTTCTTTCTTTTTTTCTTTCTCTCTCTCTTTCTCTTCTTTCTTTCTCTTTCTTTCTTTGTTTTTCTTTTTTCTTCCTTTCTTTCTCTCTTCTCTTTCTTTCTTTCTTTTTCTTTCTTTCATCTTTCTGTCTTTCTCTTTCTTTTTCTTTGTATTCTTCTTAAGAGTTTCATTTAGAGAGACATAATGGTGCTCTGCCCCTCAATTTTCATCCTTAGCCAAGATGATTGATTTTCCACTGTACAGTTACTGTTATTTTCATTACCACAAATAAGTGGGAAGTACTTTAAGACCACGCAAACATTCATGTTTTCAAGACCTACCTGGCAACCTGGTGAAACCCCACCTCTACGAAAAATACAAAAATTAGCCAGGCGTGGCGGCACATGCCTGTAGTCCCAGCTACTCAGTGGCTGAGACAAGAGGATTGCTTGACCTTGGGAGTTTGGGGGTGCACTGAGCCATGATCATGCCACTGCACTTCAGCCTGGCAACAGAACAAAACCCTGCCAAAAAAACAAAAGTATTCATCAAGCAAAGAAAATTTATCTTATGATAAGATTTAAATGTAAATCTGGGGCTGGGTGCAGTGGCTCATGCCTGAATCTCAGCACTTTGGGAGGCCAAAGCCGCAGATCACTTGAGGTCAGAACCTGGAGACCAACCTGGCCAACATGATGAAACCCCATCTCTACTAAAAATACAAAAATTAGCCGGGTGTGGTGGCGCGTGCCTGTAATTCCAGCTACTCGGTAGGCTGAGGCACAAGAATCACTTGAACCCGGGAGGCGGAGGTTGCAGTGTACCAAGGTTGCCCCACTGCACTCTAGCCTGGGTGACAGAGGGAGACTCTGTCTCAAAAAAGAAAAAAAAGAAAATGTGTATATATATATATATATAAACAGCTAAGCAGTTAAGATTAAAATAAAACTTAGGGACTGAAGATATCAGTAATAATGAGGGTCCTGACAACAAAAGCCTGTCAGATGCAGCCAACATAGCCTCCAGAAGATACACAGTCTTCAGTGAATCTTTATAAAAACAAAGACAGAAAATGAACTATGCGTTCAGTGTAAGAATAAGAATGAGAAAATAAGTCTACAGAAAGGAGGAGCGAAGACTTAATAATAAATAAAAGCAGACCTTAATAAAATAGAAAATAGTTCAATAAGCTTAATTGGTAAAACCAAAAACTAGCTTTTAAAAAAAACCAGTAAAATAGACAAAACCAATTTAGTAAAGAGAAGAGATATAAATGAAGTATATAGGAATGAGAAATTCAACGTAAAATGAACTCAGATGATCTTCAAACTTAATGAGAGTACTCTATCCTGTTAAATTTGAAAATTTGCTGGGTGCAGTGGATTACTTAAGGTCAGGAGTTTGAGACCATCCTGGCCAACATGTTGAAACCCCATCTCTACTAAAAATACAAATATTAGCCAGATGTGGTGCCACACTCTGTAATCCCAGCTACTAAGGAGGCTGAGGCATGAGAATCACTTGAACCCGGAGGCAGAGGTTGCAGTGAGCCAAGATCGTGCCACTGCACTTCAGCCTGGGCAACAGAATAGGACTGTGTCTCAAAAAAAAAATAATAATAATAATAAAATTGGAAAACTGAATGACCTGTGTGATTTTTCTAGGAAAATTTATGATAATATTGGTTCAAGAAATAGTAGGAAAGTTGAATAGATTGTTAAATATAGAGGACATTGTAATGTTAGTTGAAAGACTTCAATCCCAGGCAATTTTTAAGCCTAGATGATAATTTTTTCCAATCTAGTAAGGACCATTTACTTCCCAGATTACATTGTCATTTCCAGAACGTAGTTAAAGGTAGTAAATTTAGGAGCTTATTTTATAAGGCTGGCACTACCTTCACAGAAACACTGGGCAAGGCCAGGCATGGTGGCTCATACCTGTAACCCCAGCACTCAGGGAGGCCGAGGTGGGTAGATCTCTTGAGGCCAGCCTGGCCAACATGGCGAAACTCTGTCTCTAGTAAAAATACAAAAATTTGGCTGAGTGCGTTGGCTCACTCCTGTAATCACAACACTTTGAGAGGCTGAGGCAGGTGGATCACCTGAGGTCAGGAGTTCGAGGCCAGCCTGGCCAACATGGTGAAAGCCCATCTCTACTAAAAATACAAAAATTAGCCAGGGCTTGGTGGTGCATACCTGTAGTTCCATCTACTTGGGAGGCTGAGGCATGAGAATCACTTGAACCTGGGAGGTGGAGGTTGCAGTGAGCCGAGATCATGCCACTGCACTCTAGCCTAGGTGACAGAGTGAGACTCTATCTCAAAAAAATAAAAATTAAAAAATTAGCCGGGCATGGTGGCATACGCCACTGCATTCCAGCCTGGGTGACGGAGTGAGACTATCTCTAAAAGGAAAACAAGAAGATTAAAGTCTAATTTTTATAACAAATCAGATGTAAAGATACTAAATAATATAACTGGAATCCAGTAGGATATGAAAAAAATTAATAATAGCCAAGTGTTTTATTCATCTACTCTTATGCTGCTAATAAAAACATACCCAAGACTCGGTAATTTATAAAGGAAAGAGGTTTAATTGACTCACAGGTCAACATGGCTGGGAGGCCTCAGGAAACTTAAAATAATGGCAGAAGGGGAAGCAAATATGTCCTCCTTCACATAGTGGCAGAAAGGAGAAGAATGAGAGACAAGTGAAGGGGGATGTCCCTTATTAAACCATCAGATCTGGTGAGAACTTCCTATCATGAGAATGGCATGGGTGAAACCACCCCCATGATTCAGTTACATCCCCACCAGGTCCCTCCCACCACGTGAGGATTATGGGACCTACAATTCAAGATGAGATTTGGGTAGAGACACAGCCAAACCATATCACCAAGTATGATTTTTCCCATGAACACAGGATTGGTTCAACATTAAGTAATTTATGGCCGGGCATCGTGGCTCATGCCTGTAATCCCAGCACTTTGAGAAGCTGAGACGGGTGGATCACTTGAGGTCAGGAGTTCAAGACCAGCCTGGCCAACATGGTGAAACCTCGTTCCTACTGAAAACACAAAAAATTAGCCAGGCGTGGTGGCACACGCCTGTAGTCCCAGCTACTCGGAAGGCTGAGGTGGGAGAATCTTTTGAACCTGGGAGGCGGAGGTTGCAGTGAGCCGAGATCGTGCCATTGCACCCCAGGCTGGGTGACAGAGTAAACCTCCATCTCAAAAAAAAAAAAAAAAAAAAAAAAACAACTCTGTATGATTAATCCGAAAAATGTAGAAAATAGTATATTTTTGATACACATTCCTGATTATTTTTTTTTAAATCCTCTTAGAAATTAATAGGATATTTTCTTAACTTGATTAAAGCTATCTACCAGAAATTTACAACAAACATTAAAATAGAAATACTAGGTATATGCCAGGTACGGTGGCTCATGCCTGTTATCCCAGCACTTTGGGAGGCTGACGCAGGTGGATCACGAGGTCAGGAGTTCGAGACCAGCCTGGCCAACATGGTGAAACCCTGTCTCTACTAAAAATACCAAAAGAAAAAAAAAAAATTAGCCTGGCATGGTGGCGGGTGCCTGTAATCCCAGCTACTTGGGAGGCTGAGGCAGGAGAATTGCTTGAAATTGGAAGGCAGAGGTTGTAGTGAGCCAAGATCGAGGCACTGTACTCCAGCCTGGGCAACAAGAGTGAAACTCCGTCTCAAAAAAAAAGAAATGCTAGGTGCGTTCCTGTTAAATTCAGCAACAAACCAGGAGTTCCTGTGTCTCTGCATCTGTTTAAGTGTATATTTGAGATTTCAGCTCACGTAGTAAGGCAACAAAAAGAATCAGAAATATTGGAAAGGAAGCAATCAAACATTTGTAGGTGATAGCATCTACATAAACCTTAGAAAATCAACAGTTGGAATTAATGGGTTTAGGGCCAGGCATGTTGGCTCACATCTGTAATTCCAGCACTTTGGGATACTGAAGCTGAGGAAGGAGAATTGCTTGCACCTGGGAGGTGGAGGTTGCAGTGAGGCAAGATCATGCCACTGCACTCCACCCTGGGCAACAAATCGAGACTCTGTCCCCCTCAAAAAAAAAAAAAAAAGAATTAATGGGTTTACTACAATGACCCAAAATAAGATGGCATACAAAAATAAACCGTTCCTGGCCAGGCAGGTAGATCACCGGAGGTCAGGAATTCGAGACCAGCCTGGCCAATATGACAAAATCCCGTCTCTACTGAAAGTACAAAAATTAGCCAAGCGTGGTGGTGCACACCTACCTACTTTGGAGGCCAAGGCAGGAGGATTGCTTGAACCCTAGAGGCGGGAGGTTGCGGTGAGCCGATATCCTGCCAGCCTCTGCAACAGTAAGGCTCTGTCTCAAAACAAACAAACAAACTGTTCTTGTTAATAGATAACGTAGTAGAAAAGATTTTTTTTTTTGCCTTGTTTCTGGATGGAAAAGTCAGTATTGGACAGCTGTCACAACTCAAATAATTAAATGCAATCCAAATCAAAATTCAAACTGAATTTCTCATTAACTTGACCATCTTGATCTTAAAAGTCATTTGGAAGAGAAAATAGGTAAGAAAATATTTTAAATGATAATGGGAAAGAACCTGAATCTATCAGATATTCAAATATTATTGTAAAATGTGGAATAGGCAAATAGGTTAGGGGAACAAAGTTCAAAGACCTTCCTCTTTATGAATTTTAGCATGGGATAAAGGTGGTATTATTAAAAGCCTGAATGTTGAGCATATACAGAATAACAGTATAAAGTGGTAGAGAAAATACAGCCTTTGGGTAGAGATGGATTTCCTCAAGGTATAAAATGTAGAAACCAAAGGAAGATTGTAAGTTTGACTGTATCAATATATAAAACTTCTGTGTGAAGAAAGGCCTCAAAACAGGTCGGGCACTGTGTCTTGGGTCTGGAATCCCAGCACTTTGGGAGGCTAAAGCAGGAGGATTGCTTGAGGCAGGAGTTTGAGATTGGCCTGAGCAACGTAGATGGAAGATTTTATCTTTACAAAAAAAAATTGTTTAAAAAATAGCCTGGCAGCCAAGCACAGTGGCTTAGGCCTGTAATCCCAGCACTTTGGGAGAGACTGAGGTGGGTGGATCACCTGAGGTCAGGAGTTTGAGACCAGTCTGACCAACATGGTAAAACTCCGTCTCTACTAAAATACAAAAAAATCAGCTGGGCTTTGTGGCGCATGCCTGTAGTCCCAGCTACTCAGGAGGCTAAGGCAGGAGAATGACTCGAACCTAGGAGGCGGAGGTTGTAGTGAGCTGAGATTGCGCCATTGCACTCCAGCCTGGGCAACAAGAGTGAAACTCTGTCTCAAAAAAAAAAAAAAAAAGTCTGGCATTCTGGCATAGTGGCACACACGTATAGTCGTGACTACCCAGGAGGCTAAGGTGGGAGGAGGATCACTTGAGCCCAGGAGTTCAAGGCTGCAGTCAGCCATCATGGCGCTACTGCACTCCAGCCTGGGTGACAGAATGAGACCCTGTCTGAGAAAAAAGTTATTTTAGAAATAACCAGTAGAAAAAATGAGGAAAAGTAATACAAATGCCATTCACAAACAAAGCAGATTTAAAAATTGGGTGGTAAACATATGAAAATGTTTGCCCCTAAGCAAAACAAGATTTAGTTGTCTCCTAAGAGATTGTCCAAAATGAGAAAAATACCAGTGGCAGCCTTTGATAGCAAGAGTGTGGGAAATGGGTTGTTTCAGATACTGCTAGTAGGAGGACAAATTGTTATAATTTCTTTAAGGAGCAGTTTGGGAGTCCTCCCTTCCAGCTCTTGAATATCAGGGATTATTGACACATGCCACTGTGCCCAGCAAATTTAACAGTATCTTTTAACATGTACTGTATGTTCTTTGATCTGACAGTGTGAAGAACTTTTTCAGCACAAATGCGGTTATTTCTCTAGGGATAGCTATATAAAAGGACGTTTATTGCATTGCTTATATAGTAAGAAACTGATTAATAGTCCAAAGAATTCATCAGTCAGCAGGGATGTGTTAAATATGCTACCTTCATTTTATGAGTTACTGTACAGCATTTAAAAGAATATGGAATATATATATGTGTGTGTGTGTATATATATATAGAAGAAAACAGCTCTGAGATCTATTGTTAAATGAAATAATCAAATTGATAAATGAGATGGTATGATACATTTATGTTAAACATTCCTCTCCTACAACTGTTTGTTTCTTTTATGCCTATGTCTGTAGAGGCACAGATAAAGGCCTGAAAGGAAACACACTAAAATGTTAACAGTAGTTGCCTCTGAAGAGAAGAATGAGATTGTATAAAGGTGAAACAAAGGAGATTCTTGATGGTGTAGCTTCAGTTTTTTGGCCAATGTATTGTGTAAATAAAAGCAAAATTTTAGCTGGGTGTGATGGCTCACACCTGTAATCCCAGCACTTTGGGAGACCAAGGTGGGAAGATTACTTGAACCTAGGAGTTCGAGGTTTCAGTGAGCTCTCATCACACCATTGCATGCCAGCCTAGACAACAGAGCCAGGCCGTGTCCCAAAAAAACAAACAGAACAAAAGTAAAATTTTAATGGCTTTTCTTTTAAACAAAGAAACCATAGATAATTACTATTGTTTGGCATCATAGGTTGTAGTGGGGAAGTGTTAGGTCAGCCTGATGTTTCTCTATGCTTGTCTATATCCACAGTATTCTTTTTCTTTATCCTTCCTCAAGCCAGATTTTGGATGTAACTCATTCTGAATCAGTTTTGGGGTTTATAGTATGTGTACCTTTCCTGCTGCAGAATTGCTTCTTTATTTTAGAAAAAGTTTTATGTATTATTTACTTATTTCTATATTTTTGAGACAGCGTCTCACTGTTACCTAGGCTGGAGTGCAGTGATACAATCTCAGCTCACTGCACCCTCAACTTCCCAGGCTCAAGCATTACCCCCACCTCATTCTGGGACTACAGGTGCGCACCACCATTACCAGCTAATTTTTTGTTGTATTTTCTTTGTAGAGATGGGGTTTTGCCATGTTGCCCAGGCTGGCCTCAAACTACTGGGCTCAAGCGATCCGCCCACCTCAACCTCCCAAAGTGCTGGGAGTACAGGTATAAGCCACTGCACCTGGCCTCATTTATTAAATTTGTGTATAATACCATGTTTGGGGGATTCCTTTTATTTTTATCTATTTTTAGTTTGATGTCACTTTTGGTTTCTAGAGAGTATAGCTCATTCATCTGTAATTTTCTGCTGCTTATTCTCTAAAGCAGGCTTTCCTCTCTCTTTTACTTGCTTTGTTACCTTTCACCTCCCCTCTTAATAAAGTCCTCATGGGCTCCATGTGGCATCCTTCCTTCTTACTAATCATCTATGGTTATAATTCTGTTTGTAGAAAAGAGCGACGGTGGTAAAGTGGCTTGAAGTTGGGTGTGCTCTCTTGGGGCATCTTTGTGCTGTATAGTGCTGTCCTTTGCCCTAGGGCGTGTTACTCTTAGCTTTTCCCAGGTTCTCAGGTAAAGAGGCCTTCCAAAGTGATCTTCCAGCCTTGTTTTGTATAATTTCTCGTTTATCTCTGTTAGCTAGTCCTGGCCAGTAGGCTAATTTTCTTAGCCTTTCTCTTAATCCTCCTTGACCTATAGACAGTTTTCTGTTTGGCCCCCAATCTTTCATGTGTTCTTTATTTTATTTTTTTCACTCTGAAGTGCTATTGATTGTATAACATGTATTGATTTACTACTCCTGAGCTCAAGCGGTCCACCCAACCTTGAGCCACTGCACCCACCTCAGGGACTAAAATTCAATGAAAAAGACTCCCTGATACGTATATGCTGATCCCAAACTTTGAAAAGAGATATTCTTAAGAGACTAATAGGTTAATATTGGCCCCTAACTCATAGCATGGTCCTAAAACAGAAGACCTGGAATAATTTGTGGTGTACTTAATAAAAATTTCCTGGGTTTCTTGTATCAACACATGCTTGGCTAAGCTAGGACATGCTGAAGATACAGGGTTCAAGGATTCAACTGAGTCCTTGATACTATAGTTACGGTTTCCCCTGGATAGCTCTGTGTCAGAACAGATACACCGATTCTGACCTTAAAACCTAGTTTCTTGATCCCTAAGTGTTAAATGTCACCTGTTAAATACATAGCTTTATGTATTTAACAAACAGCTTTAAATACATAGCTAGAACATTTAGAACTCTTTAAAATGTATTTTTTCACCAACCTGATACTTTTGAACAAAAAATAAATACAAAGTGATAATTAAGACAAACTGTGGGCTAGGTGCCATGGCGTATGCCTGTAGTCTCAGCACCTTGGAAGGCTGAGGTAGGTGGATTGCTTGACCCCAGGAGTTTGAGACCAGCCTGAGCAACATAGCTAAACCCTGTCTCTGCAAACAGTACAAAAATTAGCTGGACCTGGTGGCGCCCACCTGTGGTCTCAGCTACTTGGGAGGTTTCAGTGGGAGGATCCTGGGAGGTTAAGGCTGCAGTGAGCCATGATGGCGCAACCACAATCCAGCCTGGGCAACAGAGCAAGACCCTGTTTCAAGAAAAATCAAAAACAAAAAAACCTGTAATCTTTTCAATGTAAGAAAAATTTGAAAATACAGGGAAAGAAAAACATAGTTCCAGATCCCACCTGCGGGCAAACCAGTGTTACAGTTATGATCAGAAAATGCTCCTTCCAGATTTTCCCACCTGACTTAAATTTTTTTTAGATTAAAAAGGGGGATACCTTTGCAGAATTATGAGGATTAAATATAATACATGTAAAATGTTTGGCATAATACCTGGTATGAAGTAAATGCTTAATACATTTTAGCTGCTTTTGCTATACATAATGTTCAATTAACTGTTTTTTTTTTTTTTTTTTTTTTTTTTTTTTTGTCTTTTCCTCCTGAGAAGGAGTCTCGCTGTGTCGCCCAAGCTGGAGTGCAGTGGCATGAACTCAGCTTACTGCAACCTCAGTCTCTCGGGTTCAAGCAATTCTCCTGCCTCAGTCTCCCGAGTAGCTGGGATTACAAGTGTGTGCCACCACACACAGCTAATTTTGTATTTTTAGTAGAGACAAGGTTTCACCATGTTGACCAGGCTGATCTCTAAAACTCCTGACCTCAAGTGGTCTGCCTGCCTCAGCCTTCCAAAGCGCTGGGATTACAGGCATGAGCCGCTACGTCTGGCCCAATTAACTGTTTTCTTAAGATATTATTTTTTTTTCTCATTAAAAATTTCAGGAATTGGGGCTGGGCGTAGTGACTCACGCCTGTAATTCAAGTACTTTGGAGGCCAAGGCGGGCGGATCACCTGAGGTCAGGAGTTCAAGACCAGCCTGACCAACATGGTGAAACCCCGTCTTTAAAAAAATAAAAAAATAAAAATTTCAGGAATTGGAAATTCCTGACTCACGCCTGACTCACATCTGACTCACGCCTGTAATCCCAACACTTTGGGAGTCCTAGGCGGGTGGATCACCTGAGGTCAAGAGTTCAAGACCAGCTTGGCCAGCATGGCAAAACCCCATCTCTACTAAAAATACAAACATTTAGCCGGGTGTGGTGGCATGCGCCTGTAAGTCCCAGCCACTCAAGAGGCTGAGACAGGAGAATCGCTTGAACCCGGAAGGCAGACGTTGCAGTGAGCTGAGATCACCCCATTGCACTCCAGCTTGGGCGACAGAGCAAGACTCCATCTCAAAAAAAAAAAAAAAAAAAAAAAAATGCAGGAATGCTGGGTGCATTCTTGGAACCTACTTGGGAGCCTTCAGTGGGAGGATCCTGGGAGCTCTTGCCCCACTGCACTCCAGCCTGAGTGACCAAAAAAAAAAAAAACCCAGGAAGTTGAATTGCAAACATCAAATTTTATGTGTGTGTATAAAAGTAATCTCGGCTGGGGCGGTGGCTCACACCTGTAATCGCAGCACTTTGGGAGGCTGAGGCGGGTGGATCATGCGGTCAAGAGATCGAGACCATCCTGGTCAACGTGGTGAAACCCCGTCTCTACTAAAAATAGAAAAATTAGCTGGGCATGATGGCGCACACCTGTAGTCCCAGCTACTCGGGAGGCTGAGGCAGGAGAATTGCTTGAACCCAGGAGGCAGAGGTTGCGGTGAGCCGAGATCGTGCCATTGCACTCCAGCCTGGGCAACAAGAGTGAAACTCTGTCTCAAAAAAAAAAAAAGTAATCTCACAATTTATAGAAAAATTTATAGAAATTTTTTCTTTAAAATTACTGAGTTCAAAAAATTTTTTTGTGAATGATTCCCTTCTCTTACTTTGTGAATTGCCTGTTTGGGTGTTGCTACGTTTTGTTTTGTTTTCTGTTGTAGTGTTTACGTTTTTCTTGTTGATCCCTAAGAGGACTTTAGTGTACTAAGTCACCCATTGTCATATGTTGCAAATAGGTGTCATATAGTGAAAGCTGTGTTTTTTCCTTGATAGTAACATAGATTCATGCTTGGGAAGACTTTGGCTAATCCTGACTACATAAGTATTCACTTTTATTTTCTTAAGGCATTTTTGGTTTTGTTTCTTTTTATAGTAATGTCTAAGCCATCTGGAATTTATGTTTGTTGATTATACAAGGAAGGGATCCAAGTGCTTTTTCTCTGAGTCATTATCCACATGTCCAAACATTTATTGAATAGTCCTTTCCTTATTGATCCGAAAACACCTTCTTATAAAACCTTACATTGGCTTTTGGACTTGCTGTGCTTTCAGGAACCAGAAGAACACTCTTTTGATCATTGTAGCTTTATATTAATAATACATTTCAGCCAGGTGTGGTGGCTCACGCATGTAATCCTAGCACTTTGGGAGGCTGAGACAGGTGGATCACCTGAGGTTAGGTTTGAGACCAGCCTGGCCAACATCGTGAAACCCCATCTCTGCTAAAAAAAACAAAAAAAATTAGCTGGGCGTGGTGACGCCTGGCTGTAATCCCAGCTACTTTGGGAGGCTGAGGCAGGAGAATTGCTTGAGCCCGGGAGGTGGAGGCTGCAGTGACTGAGATCACACCACTGCACTTTAACCTGGGTGACAGAGTGTGACTCCATCTCAAAAAAGAAAAAAGAATACATGCCAATATGAGGTAATAAATTCTAAATTTTTTTTTGTTTTGTAAACCTTGCTTCTCTCAAATTATTTTCCCAAAAAGCCTTAAATGTTTTCCATAGTAATTTTGATTTGGGAATGGAATAAGTGACTTGATGGACAGTGCCATATGCCTTTTCTCATACCCTACCTCTTAATTTTGCCTTTTCCCCAGTTTCCCCTAGTGTTATCATCTCGTATTGATGTGGTCTATTTATTATAATTGATGAGTCAACATTGATACATTATTACTAAAGTCCATAGTTGACGCTAGGGTTCATTCTTTTTGTTGTATCTTCTCTTGCTTTTGACAAATGCTTTATGTTATATATCTGTCATTACAGTATCATACAGAATAATTTCACTGCCCTAAAAATCTCAGCCTCCACCTATTCATCCCTCCCTGCCTCCCTAAACCCCTCATATTTTTACTGTTTCCATACTTTTGTCTTTTCCAGAAAATTACAATTATATAGCATGTACCCTTTTCACAGTGGCTGCTTTGACTTCGCCATCTGTATTTAACATTTCTCCATGTCTTTTCATGACTGTAATATATATTTTTATTTTATTTTATTTTATTTGAGACAGAATCTTGCTCTGTCACTCAGGCTGGAGTGCGATAACTTGATCTCAGCTCACTGCAACCTCTGCCTCCCGGGTTCAGGCGATTCTCCTGCCTCAGCCTCCTGAGTAGCTGGGACTACAGGCACGTGCCACCACGCACAGCTAATTTTTGTATTTTTAGTAGAGACAGGGTTTCACTGTGTTAGCCAAACTCCTGACCTCATGATCCGCCCACCTGGGCATCCCAAAGTGCTGGGATTACAAGTGTGAGCCACTGTGCCCTGCCGACCGTAATATATTTTCAAGCTGGTTTTTTGTTTGTTTGCTTACTTGCTTCAAAAAACTGACCTCTGCAGTTAGTTGAGGTATTCAGGTTTCTCCTGTGAACATATGTGAACATTGTATGTATTTAGCATTGATTGGAAAGTGGTTTTTCCCTGGCCTTTGCAAAACTAAGTGAAGATCTGCACCCGCCTGCACATTTCACGTTGTAACGGGAATGTACTATAGCTGCACATGTTCATGTAATCGCAGTAGATGCCAGACAAGTTTTAGGGCTTAGTTTAAGATTTGGGTACTTTTCGCCTGACTTGGGGATCTATAGTAAGGCATGAAAGTAATTTTTAGATCTTGTTAGTGACTCAGCTTTCAAATAGTTATTTTCCACTCCTTTTAAAATCTTGTGGCTCAGTTTAATTGAAGAATACTCTGAGACTGCAAGTTGAGCTGTTGAAATCCAGGTACTGTTTGCACTGCTCACCTATGTGAATTTGAATTTTATTATGGGGCAACAAAAGCAAAGTACATGAATGAATTGGATTGTAGGGTTGAAATAAGACTATAACCTCAATTTCAAATGTTTTTATTTGTAAAAACAGCTGTATATTTTCATTGACCGTCAAAGTAACTATACATTTAAACATAAACTATGTAATACGCTGCTTCTATCTAGCCTACATGTTGAGGTCCCTGTTGTAAACTTTTTTGTTTTGTTTTGTTTAATTTGAGACAGTTTTGCTCTTGTTGCCCAGGCTAAAGTGCAGTGGCACTATCTTGGCTCTCTGCAACCTCTGTCTCCCAGGTTCAAGCGGTTCTCCTGCCTCAGCATTCCAAATACCTGAGATTACAGGCACACACCACCATGCCTGGCTAATTTTTGTATTTTTAGTAGAGTCGGGGTTTCACCATGTTGGCCAGTTTGGTCTCAAACTCTGGACCTCAGGTGATCCGCCCACCTTGGCCTCCCAAAGTGTTGGGATTACAGGCGTGAGCCACTCCACCCAGCCTGTCTTTTAAACTTTAAAAGTTTGATAATGATGGAATCTGTAATCATACTGCCTATATTGTCACTTTCTATGCAGTGACTATTGTTTCTAACTATTGCCCAAAAAAATTAAAAAGGCCCTCTGCATCTTCAAAGGAGGATTAAATTCTTCTCAGTTTGTGTTAGTTTTTGTTTATTTTTTGAGATAGTGTCTGGCTCTGTCCTCTAGGCTGGAGTGCAGTGGCTCAGTCTCAGCTCACTGCAGCCTCCACCTCCCAGGCTCAAGCCGTCATCACACCTCAGCCTTCCAAGTTGTTGGGACTACAGGTGTGTGCCACATGCCTATCTAATTTTTCTATCTTTTGTAGAGACAGAGTTTTGCCATGTTGCTCAGGCTGGTCTCAAACCCTGGGCTCTAGCAGTCTGCCTGCCTCAGCGTCCCAAAGTGCTGGAATTACAGGTGTGAGCCACCCTGCCTGGCTTTTTTTATTTTTTTTTAAAGAGACAGGATTCAGGCTGGAGTGGTGCAGTGGCATGATCATAGCTTATAACTCTTGGGTTCAAACAATCCTCCTGGATTGGCCTTTCAAAGTGCTGGGATTACAAGTGTGAGCCACCATGCCTAGCCTGTGTTAGATCTTTTTATTCTTTGGAAATTTTTGATGTCCGGAATGAAATTGCTGATCATTTAAAATATATATATATATGTTAACTTTTTTTTAGGAGTGATATGTAGGCATTTGTAAAGATGATAAAGATATGATCAAGATCAAAATTGTTGACTTTCTGTAGAATTCATGCAAAGCCTTTGTACATGCCACATCACATTGCACTTCAGTGAAAGATGAAGGGTATTCCAGAGAGTTCTATTAGAAAGAGAAAACACATCGTAGGCCAGGCATGGTGGCTCTCTCCTGTAATCCCAGCACTTTGGGAGGCTGACTTCAGGCGGATCACCTGAAGTCAGGAGTTCAAGATCAGCCTGGCCAATGTGATGAAAACCTGTCTCTACTAAAAATATAAAAATTAACTGGGCTTAGTGGCACATGCCTGGTAATCCCAGCTACTCGGGAGGCAGAGGTTGCAGTAAGCTGAGATTGCGTCACAACCCTCCAGCCTGGGTGACAGAGCAAGACCGTGTCTCAAAAAAAGATAAAACACATTGTAGAAGAGGAAGGCAGAGGCTGGGCGTGGTTTCTCATGCCTGTAATCCCAGTACTTTGGGAGGCCGAGGTGGGTGGATCAGCTGAGGTCAGGAGTTTTGAGACCAGCCTGACCAACATGGAGAAACCCTGTCTCTACTAAAAAAATACAAAATTAGCTGGGTGTGGTGGCACATGCCTGTAATCCCAGCTACTCAGGAGGCCGAGGCAGGAGAATTGCTTGAACCCAGGAGGCGGAGGTTTTGGTGAGCTGAGATTGTGCCATCGCACTCCAGCCTGGGCAACAGAACGAAACTTCATCTCAAAAAAAAAAAGGAAAGCAGATTCTTTTGTAGTTCATAAGTGTGATGATTGGGTGTTCACACACAGGTAAGATGTGCCACCCTCGAACCTTGTTATGATGTCGGCACACTACCCGACTGATGTGAAAAAAAATAGAAGAGGAAAGTAGTGCCACAAATACAAGTAACTACATTAAGAATGGTATAAGCTGAGTAGCTCCTTATTTTCTGTGTAGAGTTGGAGGTCAGCTGAAGGATGGGATGCAACTAGGTATTTAAGAGTGAAGAAAAGGCCAGTCTTGGCAACATATTGAGACTCTATCTCTACTTAAAAAAAAAAAAAATTAATCATTCTTGGTGGCATGTGCCTATAGTTCCAGCTACTCAGGAGGCTGAAGCAGGAGCATCCATTGAGCCCAGGAGCCGTGATTGTGCCACTGCACTCCAGCTTGGGCAGAGCAAGCCCTCATCTCTTTTTTTTTTTTTTCTAAAGAGTGAGAAAAGGGGCCCAGGACAAGTAAATGTTCATCAGGTGGCAGTGGAATGACAGCCATCTACTATGACTTGACCTATCCTAATTCTAAAAATACAAATCCATTATTAGCAGTATTGTAGATAATTGAATATCCTGCTGTTGAGTGCAGAGTAAAGACTGCACCATCAACAGCTGGAAGCTGCCAGATAATTCTGGGGATGCCTATTACAAATGTGACCTGATTTTAAGGGATCTTCATTATTTTTTAGGGCTTGACTTACTGTACAGTGGTCTTCCTCTGTTTAGTTTGCTGTTTCATGTAATCTGCCTGTATACTTCTGACTTTTCTGATAAATAGGTTTTTTAAAATTACTGTTTTCATTAAATTGCTTTTTCTTGCCTTGAATGTCCTACATAGTCTGTTTGTCCATTTAGCCATTTCTCTCATTATTTTAATACCACCTGATTTCTGATATTTTTATCTGATATTTAGATCAATTGCTTTTAGACAGTTTTAAGTAATAGTAATGATTATAGCATCTTTGTCCTGTTCTCTAGCACAAGTGTTGATAGTGCTCTGCCACTATTAGATTTATTAGTTGAAGATTTGAGAGTTTTTTCTGATGCTAATAAATATTCTTAGTGAAAACCTTTCCATTAATAAGGAATGTTTTAAAAGCAAGAATGTTGAATTTGTTTTTGTTTTTGAGATAGAGTCTCACTGTGTCACCTAGGCTGGAGTGCAGTGGCACCATCTTGGCTCACTGCAATACCTCACCTCCCAGGTTCACGTGATTCTTCTGCCTCAGTCTCTCGAGTAGCTGAGATTACAGGTGTGCACCCCTGAGCCTGACTAAGTTTTGTATTTGTAGTAGAGATGGGGTTTCACCATGTTGGCCAGGCTGGTCTCAAACTCCTGAACTCAAGTGATCGCCCACCTCAGCCTCCCAAAGTGCTAGGATTACAGGCATGAGCTACCGGGCCTGGCCAAGAATGTTGAGCTTGATCAGATGCTTTTAGGTAAACATTGAGATCTCCATAATGTACCATTCTTGTTCACTGGTCCACCTCAGCTTCCTGCCTAGGTAATACCTTCTGTTTTTTTAAGGCCTCACATCTTGCCTTTATAAAAAGATTTTTCCATTCAATCTGATTTCTCTCATTTTTGAATTAAATTTCGTATACTTCAGTAGCTTTCATTTTGCTCCTTAGATAGGTTTACAAGATTCTCGAAGGCAAGGGACCATATGTAACTTAACCTTCTTTTATATTCCCTGTATAAAACTGGGAATATAACAGGCCCTCATCCCTTCTTCCTTTTTCCTTTCCATGTTTTATAGTGAAATTTTACTTTACATTTTAAAAATATAAATGTTTCAAACTTTGCAATGCATGACAATTGTATTGGCTATCTCTGTTATTGTACATCCTGACTTTTCCTTACGAGTTTTTGAAATAATGCAAAATATTTTTACAAGAATGTATTCTGAGTGGATCTCACAGTTGTAAGTTGTACTGAGCAACTAAGGCAAAATGTCTTTGTCTGTGGAAATATAGCTGATCTCTGGCCTGTAGCAGGCCATACAGTTTTTTTCTAAGTGTCAGTCAATAATATATGTGTGCATTAGTAACTTTAAAACAACATAATTGGCCAGGCGTGGTGGCTCATGCCTGTGATCCCAGCACTTTGGGAGGCCAAGGCAGGTGGATCACTTGAGCCCAGGAGTTCCAGAACAGCCTAGCCAACATGGTGAAACCTCATCTCCACTAAAAATAAAAAAATATTAGCCGGGCATGGTGGCACTCGCTTGTAATCCCAGCTACTCGGGAGGCTGAGGCATGAGAATCTCTTGAACCCAGGAGGCAGAGGTTGCAGTGAGCCGAGATCATGCCACTGCACTCCAGCCTGGGTGACAGAGTGAGACTCCATCTAAAAAAAGAAAAATTAGGGAGGCTTGTTACCTGTTTGAGACTTGGTTGATATCCTGTGGCTGCAGCTTAGGGAATGATTCCCTGTATATCTCCGCCCTGGAAATAAACTTTATTCACATATTCTCCCAAGACTATATAGTTTCATCTTGTTATCTAAAACAGTGTAGCCTGGGGCGGTGTGAGGGCTGTCTTTTAGGAGGCACTAAAGATGACTCCAGGTATGCTCCTGGTGGTGTCATGCTTGATACTGCCCGGTCTTCTGTGTTACCTTCACAGAGCTTTCACAGCCCTGCAGACACCTGAGATTCATTGGGTCCCTAGACCTTTTAGAGGAATGCACGTTATCTCCATTGCTACCCTGAATATGCAAGCTCAGCCTTTTCAGTGTATCTCTTTTTTTTTTTTTAATTTTTGTTTTACTTTAAGTTCCAGGATACATGTGCAGAATGTGTAGAATGTGTAGGTTTGTTACATAGATAAATGTGTGCCATGGTGGTTTGCTGCACCTATCAAACCATCACCTAGGTTTTAAGCCCCACATACATTAGCTATTTGTCCTGATGCTCTCCCTCCCCTTGCCTACCCCCCACCAACAGGCCTGGGTGTGTGTTGTTCCCCCTCCCTCTGGTCTATGTGTTCTTATTGTTCAACTCCCAGTTATGCATGAGAGCATGTAGTATTTGGTTTTCTGTTCCTGTGTTAGTTTACTGAGGCTGATGGCTTCCAGCTTCATCCATGCCGCCGCAAAGGACATAATCTCATTCGTTTTTATTCCTGCATGGTATTCCATGGTGTATATGCACCACATTTTCTTTATCTAGCCTGTCATTGATGGGCATTTGGGTTGGTACCATGTCTTTGCTATTGTCAACAGTACTGCAGTAAACATAAGTATGCATGTATCTTTGTAGCAGAATGATTTGTATTCCTTTGGGTATATACCGAGTAATGGGATTGCTGGGTCAAATGTTATTTCTGGTTCTAGATCCTTGAGGAATCACCACACTGTCTTCCACGATGGCTGAACTAATTTACACTCCTACCAACAGTATGAAAGCGTTCCTATTTCTCCAGCCTCGCCAGCATCTGTTGTTTCTTGACTTTTTAATAATCACCATTCTGACTGGTATGAGATGGTATCTCATTGTGGTTTTGATTTGCATTTCTCTAATCATCAATGATGTTGAGCTTTTTTTCATGTTTGTTGACCACATAAACGTCTTCTTTTGAGAAGTGGCTGTCCATATCCTTGGCCCACTTTTTGATGGGGTTGTTTTTTCTTATAAATTTGTTTGAGTTCCTTGTAGATTCTGGATATTGGACCTTTGTCAGTGGGTAGATTGCAAAAAATTTTTCCCATTCCATAGGTTGTCTGTTCACTGTGATAATAGTTTCTTTTGCTGTGCAGAAGCTCTTCAGTTTAATTAGATCCCATTTGTCATTTTAGCTTTTGTTGCAGTTGCCTTTGGCATTTTTGTCATGAAATCTTTGCCCATGCCTTTGTCCTGAATGGTATTGCCTAGGTTTTCTTCTAGGATTTTTATGGTTTTAGGTTCTATATTTAAGTCTTTCATCCATCTTGACTTAATTTTTGTATAGGAAGGAGTCCAGCTAACCAGTTTTCTGAGCGCCATTTATTAAACAAAGAATCCTTTTCCCATTGCTTGTTTTTGTTAGGTTTGTTGAAGATCAGAGATGGTTGTAGATGTGTGGTGTTATTTCTGAGGTCTCTGTTCTGTTCCCTTGGTCTCTATGTCTCTTTTGGTACCAGTATCATGCTGTTTTGGTTACTGTAGCCTTGTAGTATAGTTTGAAGTCAGGTAGTGCAATACCTCCAGCTTCGTTCTTTTTGCTTAGGATTGTCTTGGCTATTAGTGTATCTGTTTAAGTGGGTCTAGTAAGAAAGCATCTCAGTTCATCAGCCTTTGACTTAACCTTGTTTTTTCTTCATATAAGCAATGAAATTAAAATGGCCGATCACTCACAGCTCACTGCAGCTTCAGCCTCCCGCCTCAGCCTCCCAAAGTGCTGGGATTACAGGCGTGAGCCACTGCCATCTGCTGAGGTTCTTTAGTCTTTACTTATTTCTTACTTTTAGTAATGGTGGTACACCTTGCTAAAGTTAGAGGTTCTGCAGTAACTGAATCAGATTGTTGGCTTAAATATTGAGAGGCAAGGCAACAGAGGTGGCAGTGCTAAAATTCTCTGGACTTTTTTTTTTTTTTTTTTTAGACGGAGTCTCGCTCTGTCGCCCACTGCAGTGCAGTGGCGAGTCCACCTCCTGGGTTCGAACAATTCTCCTGCCTCAGCCTTCTAAGTAGCTGTGACTTACAGGTGCATACCACCACAACTGGCTAATTTTTGTATTTTTAGTAGAGTCGGAGTTTCACCATGTAAACCAGGCTGGTCTCTAACTTCTGATCTCAGGTAATCTGCCCGCCTTGGCCTCCCAAAGTGTTGGGATTACACGCATGAGCCACTGCACCCGGCTGGAGCTTTTCCTAACCCTGACAATATCGCTTACCTGATAATGTGGCTAGAAGTGTGGAGCTGTGACTAAATTGCTGATAAGAGAATAAAATTGAGTAGAGCTAAAACAATGTTACTATTTTGATTTTTTAAAAAAAGTAACTTTTATGGTTATTTTAGAATGTGCTCCTTCTACCCTAAAAAAAAAGTTAATTGTAAAACAGCCTCAGGTCTTGAAGAGGTATTCCAGAAGAAGGCATTGTTAGTCTAAGAATGATAGTTTCATGCATGCTATTGAAGACCTTCCAGTAGGACCCGATGTGGAGGTGGAAGACAGTGGTACTGAAAATTCTGTCCTACTGATTTTATTTTAAGAAGGAAAAGGGAGTAGTCATTTTTGCATATTTCTCCTTTAGTATTATCTTTCCTTTACCTGAAAATTATCACCATTTATCTTTACAAGAAAATATTCCTTAAGACCGTAATTTTTGGCAGGGCAGGCTAATTCCCATAATCGCAACACTCTGGAAGGCCAAGGTGGGAGGATCACTTGAGCCCAGGAGTTTGAGACAAGCCTGGGTGACGTGGCGAAACCCTATCTGTACAAAAAAAAAAATTGCTCAGCATGGTGGCATGCACTTGTGGTCCCAGCTACTCAGGAGGCTGATGTGGGAGGATCACTTGAGCCGAGGAGGTCAAGGCTGCAGTGGGCTATGATTGTGCCATTGCACTCCAGCCTGAGAGACTGAATGAGACCATGGGTCAAAAAAAGATTACAGTTGTTATAATTTGCATATATGGTACACATACGTATTATCTGTCACATGAGCCTTGTTGTTGGAAGCTGTGTAGTGTGTGTTCAGGCAAAGTTGCAGGCATTTGGACTTGACCCGGAGATAGCAATGGAGCTAATGGAGCTAAGTAGGAACATTAAATATTTACAAATAATACATATGATTTATTGACATTTTTCTCTTTATTTGCTTGATGTTTATTAGATTAAAAGAAAACGAAGCTAAGAAATAGATGTGTTTTAGCTTGTTTCTCTTACTACTTTACTTTGGTATTATGTGCTGCTTTGGGATGCTTTTATTTTTTTTTATTTTAATTTTATTTTATTTGAGACGGAGTCTCACTTTGTCTCCAGGCTGGAGTGCAGTGGCTCACTCTTGGCTCACTGCAACCTCCACCTCCCGGGTTCAAGCGATCCTCCTGCCTCAGCCTCCGGAGTAGCTGGGACTACAGGCGTATGCCACCACGCCCAGCTAATTTTTGTATTTTTAGTAGAGACGGGGTTTCACTATATTGGCCAGGATGGTCTCGATCTTGATCTCGTGATCCACCCGCCTTGGCCTCCCAAAGTTCTGGGACTGCAGGTGTGAGCCACCTTGCCCGGCCTTTTTTTAAAAAAAAAAAAAAAAAAAAGGGACTCGCTCTGTCGCCCAAGCTGGAGAGCAGGTGGTGCAATCACAGTTCACTGCAGACTTGACTTCCCAGGCTCAGGTGATCCTCCCACCTCAGCCTCCCAGGTGGCTGGAACTGCAAGTTCACGGCACCACACCCGGCTCATTTTTTGTATTTTTTGTAGAGAAGGGTTTTGGCCATGTTGCCCAGGCAGGTCTCAAACTCCTGGCCTCTATGAATCTGCCCACTTTGGCCTCCCAAAGTGCTGGGATTACAAGTGTGAGCCACCATGCCCAGCCAGGATGCAATCCTCTAACAAAAGGGAAATTTATTTTTGTTGAAGGTTTGTAGTACAGGCTTTAACAATACAACATATTTGATTGCACATTGTGAGAGAGCCATTGCCTTCTTACTTAACATTGACTTGGGGTCTGTGTGGTGGCTTACACCCGTAATCCCAGCACTTTGGAAGGCTGAGGCGGGCAGATCACTTGAGGTCAGAAGTACGAAACCAGCCTGGCCAGCATGGCAAAACCCCGTCTGTCGTCTCTACTAAAAATATAAAAATTAGCTAGGCATGGTGGTTTGTGCCTATAATCCCAGCTACTCAGAAGGCTGAGGCAGGAGTATTGTTTGAACCCAGGAGGCAGAGGTTGCAGTGGGCTGAGATCGCCCCACTGTTCTCCAGCCTGGGTGACAGAACAAGACCTCGTCTCCAAAAAAATATACAGGTATATTGACTTGGAAGGCCCAAGTATAATTACTTGGTGGAAATAAAAAAATAGATTCAGCTCTGTGTAAAGAAGGTATTTCAGAATGAATTGAGTTAGCCATTAGTAGAAACAGGCCAGAAGATACCGGCTGTAATATGAGTAACACATAGACATAGACTCGTAGTAACATTAAGATTTACCTCGCTTCAGTCCCCATGTCTTTGAATGTGATAGTCTAACCCTGTAATTATTTTTAATTTTTTTTTTTTTCGAGATGGAATCTTGCTGTGTCGCCTAGTCTGGAGTGTCATGGTTCAGTCTCGGCTCACTGCAACCTCTGCCTCCCGGGTTCAAGCAATTCTCCTGCCTCAGCCTCCCAAGTAGCTGGAATTACAGGCGCCTGCCACCATGCCTGGCTGATTCTTGTATTTTTAGCAGAGACGGGGTTTCACCATATTGGCCAGGCTGGTCTCGAACTCTTGACCTTGTGATCCACCTGCCTCAGCCTCCCAAAGTGCTGGGATTACAGGCGTGAGCCACTGCGCCCAGCCCCTCCTGGAGTGTTGTTACTGTCATAAAGCATTAAGTGGGCAGTGGCATTGATATTTATACAAGGACTTTCATAGGAGCATTGTTTGTTATAATAAAAACATAGGTCTCTGGCTGGGCGCAGTGGCTCATGCCTCATAATTCCAGCACTTTGGGAGGCTCAGGCAGGTGGATCGTTGGAGCCCTGTTCAAGACCAGCCTGGGCAACATGATGAAACCGTCTGTATGTTTAAAATTAGCTGGTTTGGTGGCATGTGCCTGTAGTCCCAGCTACTTGGGAGGCTGAAGTGGGAGGATCACCTGAACCTGGGAGGTCAAGGCTGCAGTGAGGTGTGACTATGCCACTGCACTCCATTCTGGGCGGCACAGTAACACCCTGTCTCAAAAAAAAAAAATAATGACACCAGCATAGTAGAACACAACATAATTTTAGTAAAACAAGGCAAATTAAGAAGATGAAAGTGTTTGTGCCAGCATAACATGAGGACATTGTATGTAGTCCATGTGGGTTAATTTAAAGGAAAGCCCAAGCAAACGACTATTTGTATCACAGTGAGACCTAAGGCGCAAAAAATTGAGACATTGAATAGGTTGTCTTAGTAGGAGGGATTTTCGCTGATTTTCATTTTTTGAAAGAATACAGGTTGAACATCCCTAATCTGAAAATCCAAAATGCTCCAAAATCTGGTATCTTTTGAGAGCTGACTTGATGCTCAACCAAATATTCACTGGAGCATTTTGGATTACTGAACTAGGCAGTATAATGCAAATATTCCAGAATTCAAAAATAAGCCTAAAACACTTTTGGGCCCAGGCATTTTGTAAAAAGGGTATTCAGACTATATAAGGCAAACCTGAAGAGGCATCGGCTAAGTCAGCTTCTCTAACCTTCAAGTTCTAATTCTAAATGAATGTCTCATTCTCTGACAGTATACTAAGTTTATAGCATATGATTTCTTTTTTCACCCACTCTAATGGTTCAGAGTTATTTCTGATATAAAAATACTTTAATTTTCTCAAAACTTTTCTCTGCAAAACTAAATTCCAGCTGTCAGCCCTTGAGTGTATAACAAGTAGTAAAGAAAGACTAAATGTAAACGTTAGCAAAATTGATGATTGCCATCACAAAGCCATGTATTGATCTATGGAGTGCCTACAGCTTGTGAGATGCAACGCATTTGAAACTCATAAATACGTAGTTTCTCTTCTGATGGTTAAAAAAAAAGAAAAACTTATAACTAAGAATATAATATTGTGGATGTACTGTGACAGAGGCTAAAAGTTCTAGAGGCTTTATGGGGGTGTCCTTTTAACTTAATATTTGTATGATTTGAAAGGGAATATCTTAGAGTATCTTCAGGCTTAAAGAGATTTTAAATAAATTATGTTTCTTCAAAATAGAAATGAGTTTTTTTTTAGGAGTCATTTGAATTTGTTTTTCTTTCAGAAATCGAGCTATAGCAGATTATCTTCGTTCAAATGGCTATGAAGAGGCATATTCAGTTTTTAAAAAGGAAGCTGAATTAGATATGGTATGTTTCACTTTTTACAATCTTCATAGTATAGTTAATGAGTGGATTTTTACTCAAGTATTCTGTAGTTAACAGTTATTCACAATTTTGTCATTCATTATTGTAGTCTACTTGATATTAAACTTGATTTCACTCCCCTTTTTATTTTTTTATTTTTTATTTTTGAGATGGAGTCTCACTCTGTCTCCCAGGCTGGAGTGCAGTGGCGTGATCTCAGTTCACTGCAATCTCCACCTACGGGGTTCAAGTGATTCTCCTACCTCAGCCTCCCGAGTAGCTGGGATTGCAGCTGTGTGCCACCATGCCTGGCTAATTTTTGTATTTTTAGTAGAGACCGGGTCTTGTCACGTTGGCCAGGCTGGTCTCAAACTCCTAACCTCAGGTGATGCACCCACCTCAGCCTCCCAAAGTGCTGGGATTACAGGTGTGAGCCACCGCACCCGGCCACTCCCCTTTTTTATAATCAGATTTTTAGTAATGTTTGGACTAAAAGATGAATGATCTTTGGCTTGAAGATCATAGTTAAGTCATTTTTAAAAGATTCTAAATTTATTTTTTCTAGAATGAAGAATTAGATAAAAAGTATGCTGGTCTTTTGGAAAAAAAATGGACATCTGTTATTAGATTACAAAAGAAGGTAACTAAGTCTTTTTTTCTTTAAAATTAGTTGTATTCCGTTATATAAACTTTCTGAAAATAACAAATTATTCTGCATTAATTAATAATTGCATCTAATCTTTAAAAAGCAAATAAACATGCATTTTTTTGTGCTTTATGAAAAGTTTGACCTAGGCACATCATCGCGGATACATGGTAACTCACGTATCTAGAGTTGCTGACTGGTTTGAGTCTGCATAGTCCTGGCTTTGAGGAATTGATACTGAAAGAACTCATTTGTGCACTTGGAAAGGACACATGGAGCCATTGTGATTGATGCTGGGAAAAGAGCACTAAAGTGTGCTCTTAGACAAGTCATTTTTATCTCTGAGCTTTTCTTTTTAACTGTAAAGTAAATACAACAAATAATATTCCAGTCCTAAAATGTGTACTTCATAGGCAAAGTTAGAATAAATAAATAACATCGTTGTGAATTCATCCATATGAAGCTCTTAGAAAAGTGCTTAGCACATAGTAGATGCTCAATAAATATTAGCTTTTATTATTAATATTATTATTACCATATGTAATCTGGTTTGGAAAGAACTTACTAAGAGTAGCAGCCTTAGAGGGACCAAGACAAGTTCACTGCCCTTCTCTGATTAGTAATAGAAGGCTCTGTCGCCAGATAGAAATTGAAGTTTTTCTTTGTGTTAAATAATTAAGGCAATTGTACTGAATTTTTTTCAATTTTTAGTTTTGTTACACAACTTAGATTTTGATGCTATATAAAATAAATCACTTTCATTTAAATCTGACAAATGATTTGATTACTGAAATTTTTTTCAAGTATCCTGCATATATAGTTGTAAAATAAAGGCAGTTTTTTAAAATGTCACATGATATTTTTATTGAAATCTGTGTGTAACTACATGTTGTTTTTAAAGGTTATGGAATTAGAATCAAAGCTAAATGAAGCAAAAGAAGAATTTACGTCAGGTGGACCTCTTGGTCAGAAACGAGACCCAAAAGAGTGGATTCCCCGTCCGCCAGAAAAATACGCATTGAGTGGTCACAGGAGTCCAGTCACTCGAGTCATTTTCCATCCTGTGTTCAGTGTTATGGTCTCTGCTTCAGAGGATGCTACAATTAAGGTAGGTTTTTGTTAAAAGTAGACTTAAAGTTGATAAGGTGAAAAAAATTAAAAGATCCTGAAAATGGGGGCCTGTGCAGAGGGGCAGGAGGTACTCTTTGAAACTTAAGTAATTTGGTTCTAAATCTTTTTTTTTTTTTTTTTTTTGCCCTGCGGTCTGGCATGTGAATTAGATTCTAAATCTTAAAGACAGAATTGAAATAAAATTTCATTGTTGTTCCTAGAGGCATGCTGCCAGATAAGTTTGCTGATGAATTTGAGAAAGTAGGATGTCACTAATTTAGTTTGTCAGTAGGTCACCTTGTGCTGGAATAATTTTTGTTCTTGGAGAATGAAAAGTGTGTGCCTTTCCTTTAAACAGAGCACTATATATGAAACACTGGTTTAGAAAACTAGTAATTAATGATAGGGTGAATCTGTACTGCAAAATAATTAAATAGAGGATTCGTTTAAATTGGACTCTCCTTAATGTATTTAAAATTGGCTTTCCAAGAGCATGGGAATATAAGAGCTTTTTATTTATAAATTATGTATTTCTCTCATTAAAAATTTTTTTCATAGTAAATGTATATTGCCTTTTAATGTTGTGCTTTTTTAATTAGGAAAAGAGTTGTTTTTAAGTTGCCTTTGTTCCAGACACAATAAAATGACAGTTGTATAAATCACCTATAGAAAGATAAGATAATTGCAGTATAGGTAGGTTTAGGTAGGTGTCTCTATCCTAAGGCTTATTTCAAAGTAAGTTACAGATTTGAAGTTTAATTTATAAAGGTATAACTGAGAAAATGTGAGTAGATTGTATATATCATCCTATTAGCAGTCCCACATAAAATGCAGGCATAATTTAAATGTAACTGTACTTAACCAGTTCTTCAAATTAAACATTGTTTTACAGTGTCTTTATATGATTTCTTTAGTTTCTAAATCAACGACTTGCAGCACGTGGGCTAGTGATTTAAGAGGGTGGGCTGCAGAGTGATTGTAAGGGAGCCTTACATTCATAGACGCATCATGGATTTCTGTAGGCTAAAATAATCATGTGCTTAATACATTAATATGCTACATTTAGTTTAATGTAGGTAGACATGTGTTTAAATTATTTTTTTCATGTAGTCTTTCATTGTGTACTAAAAATCTACAGCTGCTCTTGTGAGGGTTGGGATAGAGTTAGACATTCTTTAATAGGTAGAAAATCCAGACTTAGCTATTGATTTCACAACAGTATTATAAAAGCATAAACAACTACTATGAATGTACCATCTTAAGGTGTATCTATTAAGTCAGATTTAAATATTACAAATTGGAAGTTTTAAAACTTTTTATTTCTAATCATACCACTTAGCAACCGCTTAGAGTACACCTTTCAACTTAGTCTTTTTATTTTTATTTTTTTCTGGTCATAGGAAACCTCCTCATACCATTTAGTCTTTAAATGTGCATACATGTGGTTGTTTCATTAATGAAAGTAGTTATATCTGGTTTTGTTAACTTTTGACTAGATTTATTTTACAAATACTTTTCTTTGTTTCTAATGAATCATTTTTTAGTAACTTGAAGCTGATCATCTTACTTATATAGAGGGGCTTTGCGGGGTAGTTAGTGGTCAGGGACGCTGGCTCTGGGGTCAAGTCCTGGCTCCACCACTTACTAGTTAATGTGATTATGGGCAAGTTATTACTTTTTGTGGTTATCTTTCTTCGTCTGTTAAATGAAGACAATTAATAAATACCTACCTCATAGGGTCTGGGGGAGGACTAAATTATTATTTAGTACATGGAAGCTGCTTAAAACAGTTGTTGCTGGCCAGATTCCAGAGGAGCACTCAGTGTCAGCAGTGTATCAGCACCAATAACAAGCTGTCCTCTTTTGGCCCTGTGTTTTTTTGTTTGTTTATTTTGTTTTTTGTTCTTTGTTTTTTTTGGAGATAGAGTCTCACTCGTCTCTCAGGCTGGAATGCAGTGACACAATCTCAGCTCATTGCAACCTCTGCCACCCAGGTTCGGGTGATTCTCTTGCCTCAGCCTCCTGAGCAGCTGGGATTACAGGTGCCTGCCACCATGCCCAGCTAGGTTTTTTGTAGTTTTAGTAGGGATGGGGTTTCTCCATGTTGGCCAGGCAGGTCTTGAACTCCTGAACTCGTGAGCCACTGCACCCGCCCTAGACTTAAGTTACTTCCTGTCATCTATTATAAATAATGCTCTTCTCTTCATCTTTATACGTAAAGCTTTTCATCATAAATTACTTCCTTGAATATTTTATGGAATGAAAAAACTGTTTCTACTTATGCTTTGTCTTCAATTGTGGTAAAGCTAAGTTTTGTTTTGTTTTGTTTTGTTTTGAGACAGTCTCGCTCTTGTTGCCCAGGCTGGAGTGCAATGGTGTGATCTCGGCTTACCGCAACCTCTGCCTCCCACGTTCAAGTTTCTCCTGCCTCAGCCTCCCGAGTAGCTGGGATTACAGGCACCCACCACCATGCCTGGCTAATTTTTGTATTTTTAGTAGAGACCGGGTGTTGGTCAGGCTAGTCTCAAACTCCTGACCTCAGGCAGTCCACCCGCCTCAGCCTCCCAAAGTGCTGGGATTACCGGCATGAGCCACTGCGCCTGGCCCTCTAAGTTATTTTTAAATGACAACTGCAACAGAATGACTTTCCAAAATACTCAAAGGAGAACACACGGAAAGTGTTTTGTAATTTTATGACTATCTTGGGCAAAGGGCTTGATATAATTAAGGCTCAATTTTCTTATTTTTTGGAGAGGTAGATTAAAAATATCTGTTTGGCCAGGTGCTGTGGCTCACGCCTGTAATCCTAGCACTTTGGGAGGTTGAGGCAGGAGGATCACTTCAGTCCAGGAGTTTAAGACCAGCCTGGGCAACAAAGTGAGATCCCATCTCAAATCAGTCAGTCAGCACTTTGGGAGATTGAGGCAGAAGGATCACTTGAGTCCAGGAGTTGGAGACCAGCCTTGGCAACAAAGTAAGATCCCATCTCAAATAAATAAATAAATAAGTAAATAAGCTATAGTATTCTGAAGTGTAAAAGTAATGCCTATGTAATCAATATAACAGAACAATGCCTGGCAGATAGATGGTAAGGGCTTAATAAACTGTTGCTGATATTACAGTTGTTAATAAACTAAAATTGTCATATGAAATAATGTCATATATACAGTAGATGAATCAAACTAGTTTGTTCCTTTTAAAAACATTGAGTTGCCATCAACATTTGAACAATAATTAGTGAAAAAATTATAGAGGGATGTATATTTAGACCAGTTCATGTCAGTATTTTTGATTACATTATTTAAATTTTTAGGCTGGGCGCGGTGGCTCATGCCTGTAATCCAAGCACTTTGGAGGCCAAGGCAGGCGGATCACCTGAGGTCGGGAGTTCAAGACCAGCCTGACCAACATGGTGAAACCCTGTCTTTAAAAAAATAAAAATAATAAAAAAAATTAAAAAGAAATTCTAGAGTGATTTTTCTGATTGTCATTTAGAACCAGTTTTTTTTTTTTGAGATACTCTGTTGCCCAGGCTGGAGTGCAGTGGTGCAATCTCAGCTCACTGCAACCTCCGCCTTCTGGGCTCCAGCAATTCTCTTGCCTCAGCCTTCCGAGTAGCTGAGACTACAGGTGTGTGCCACCACACCCGGCTAATTTTTTGTATTTTTAGTAGAAATGGGACTTCGCCTTGTTGGCCAGGCTGATTTTGAACTCCTAACCTTGGAGTGATCCACCCATCTCGGCCTCCCAAAGTGTTGGGATTACAGACGTGAGCCACCATGCCCAGCTAGAAGTAATTTTAACATGAAGAAATAAGATGTGTGGTGGGAGGATCGCTTGAGCCCAGAAGCTCAAGGCTGCAGTGAGCTATGATCACGCCACTGCACTCAAACCTGGGCAACAAAGTGAGTCCCTGTCTCTAAAAGATAAATAAATAAACCACAAACAAAACTGGAAAATACATTCAACTAATAAGCAATTGAAAGATTGCCAACTTTTTTTTTTTTTGAGACCTTGTATGAAACAAGTTCTCATTCTGTTGCCTTGGCTGCAGTACAGTGGCACAATCATGG
The DNA here is from genome assembly GCA_036589455.1 of Ateles fusciceps. Taxonomy (NCBI): domain Eukaryota; kingdom Metazoa; phylum Chordata; class Mammalia; order Primates; family Atelidae; genus Ateles; species Ateles fusciceps. Next base: position 2,406,862 of record JAZHEH010000751.1, read on the forward strand.
CTCACTGCAGCCTTGACCTCCCCAGACTCAAGCTATCCTCCCATCTCAGCCTCCTCAGTAGCTGAGACTACAGGCATGTGCCACTATGCCCAGCTAATTTTTTATTTTTTGTAGAGATGGAATCTTGCCATATTGCCCAGGTCTCAAACTCCTGAGCTCAAGCAGTCCTCCTGCCTTTGTCTCCCAAAGTGCTAGGATTACAGGTGTGAGCCACTAAGCCTGGCCGGATTACCAACTTTAATATATAACATAAAGAATTCAAACAAATGTGAAAAGCATTAACATCTCAGAAAAATGAACATAGTCCAGGAGCAAACAATTCACAAAAAAAGGTAGTGACAGGCCAGGCATGGTGGCTGCAATCCCAGCTCTTTGGGAAGCCAAGGCAGGTGGATTGCCTGAGCTCAAGAGTTCAAGACCAGCCTGGGTAACACGATGAAAGCCCGTCTTTAGTAAAATACAAAACAATTAGCCGGGTGTGGCAGCATGCACCTGTAGTCCTAGCTACTCGGGAGGCTGAGGCAGGAGATTCACTTGAACCTGGGAGGTGGGGGTTGCAGTGAGCCGAGATCACACCACTCCACTCCAGCCTGGGCAAAACAGCAAGGCTCCATCTCACAAAAAAAAAAAAAAGGTAGTAAGGGTAGTAAGACTAACCAACAGTAACAACAGTTTGACCTTACTACTAACAGCAGCATAAGAAATGAACACTGAAATTATGGGCAGGGCATGGTAGCTCATGACTGTAATCCTAGGACTTTGGGAGGTCAAGGCAAGAGGACTGCTTGAGCTCAGGAGTTCAAGACCAGCCTGGGCAACATAGCAAGATCTTGTCTCTACTTAAAAAATTAGCTAGGCTTGCTCGTGCACACCTGTAGTCCTAGCTGAGGTTGGGAGGATTGCTTGAGCCTGTGAGTTGGAGGCTGCAGTGAGCTATGATTGAGCCACTGTATTGCAGCCTGGGCGACAGACTGAGACCCTGTCTTAACAACAAAAAAATTGCTATGTATATATGTCAAGTTGTCAAGGTATTTTACCTACTAAACAAGAATTCCCAGTGATGATAAGAGTTTGATAAAGTAGGCATTCTCATTACATTTGATACAGTCTTATGGGAGATCAATTTAACAGAGTATTTGAAGGCTTTAAAAGTTATACTTTCTGACCCACTAATTCTTTTTCCCCATTGCTGGCTGACCTAAGTATTGTAAAATGAGGACAGAATTTTTTTATATTCAAAGATGTTCCCTGTAATGTTGGGGGCAGCGGGGGGGGGGGTTAAAAATACAAAAATTAGCCAGGCGTGGCGGCACACACCTATAGTCCCAGCTACTCAGGAGGCTGATGCAGGATGATTACTTAAAACCGGGAGGTGGAGGTTGCAGTGAGCCGAGGTTGTGCTACTGCACCACACTGCAGCCTGGGTGACACAGCAAGACCCTGTCTCAAAAAAAAAAAAAAAAGAAAGGAAAGAGAATGGAAGAATTCGAGATAAGCCTGGGCAACATACTGAGACCCCATCTCTACAAAACATCAAAAAGTTAGCCAGGCATCGTGGTGCACACCTGTGTAGTCCCAGCTACTCAACAGACTGAGACAGGAAGATCTTTTGAGCCCAGGAATCTGAGACTGCAGTGATCTCTGATCACACCACTGCATTCCAAAATTACATTTTAAAGATGTGACTGTTCTTTTTCTTTCTTTCTTTTTTTTTTTGAGACAGAATCTCGCTCTGTCACCCAGACTGTAGTGCTGTGGTGCAATCTCAGCTCATTTTATCCTCCACCACCTGGGCTCACAAGCGATTCTCCCACCTCAGCCTCCCGTCCCAATTAGCAGGGACTACAGGCACGCACCACCACACCCGGCTAAGTTTTGTATTTTTAGTAGAGACAGGGTTTTATCGAGTTGGCCAGGCTTGTCTCCAACTCCTGACCTCAGGTGAGCCTTGGCCTCCCAAAGTGTTAGGATTACAGGCATGAGCCACCTCACTTGGCCAAAACCTTATTTTGACATATGCTTTTGTTCATTTACTATTCGTGAACAGTTTACATCTTCTGAAATCTTCCCTTGGCCCCTTAGATGTCTGAGTTCTGCTGGTCTCGTAGGATTGAGTATTCATCCATTGTTCCTTAAATATTCTACACACAAATGCCTGCTGTAGCTCCCTGAAGCTCCTTCCCTTCCCCATCCACTTCCCCTTCCCTTCCTTTCCCTGTCCACTTCTACTTCTACTTCTCCGTCTCCATCTCCTTCCCTCCCCTGTCTCTTTCTTTCCTTTTCTTTTCTTTTCTTTTTTTTTTTTTTTTGAGATGAAGGCTCGCTCTTGTCCCTCAGGCTGGAGTGCAGTGGCACAATCTTGGCTCACTGCAACCTTCGCCTCTGGAGTTCAAGCCATTCTCCTGACTCAGCCTCCCAAGGAGCTGGGATTACAGGTGCCTGCCACCATGCCCGGCTAATTTTTGCGTTTTTAGTAGACATGGGGTTTCACCATGTTGGCCAGGCTGGTCTCAAACTCCTGATTTCAGGTGATCCACCCGCCTGGGCCTCCCAAAGTGCTGAGATTACAGGCGTGAGCCACCGCACTTGGTCTCCTTTTCTTTCTTCCCCTTAAGTTTCCTTATTTACATGTCTTTCGTGCTCTCAGACAGGGAAGGGACTGTCTCTTGTGGCTTTATATACCTAATCACTATTGCAGTTGGTTATGTGATAGAAACCTTATAAATGTGGTACTAGAGATAGATTTTAATAATTGCAACATTAGTTTTCTCTGTAGAAAAACCAATTTATACATGAGATATGGTATTTCTAAGATAGTTATCCTTTGTTGCTTGTTTGATTAATTACTCAGTAAGGTGCCACACCGGCCTGCTGAGTACAAATGTGAGACAAGAAAGGAGGGATGGAGTTGGTGTTAACCAGTTTTCTTTTCACTTGACAGGTGTGGGATTATGAGACTGGAGATTTTGAACGAACTCTTAAAGGACATACAGACTCTGTACAGGACATTTCATTTGACCACAGCGGCAAGCTTCTGGCTTCCTGTTCTGCAGATATGACCATTAAACTATGGGATTTTCAGGGCTTTGAATGCATCAGAACCATGCACGGTAAGGGGTAGAGGATGGTACTTTAATAGTAATTTCTATCATGGTACTTCAGAAGAATATTGTTGCTAACAATGTACATGCTTCCTTTATTCACTTCTTAATTGTCTGTATTGGTGGAGGATTATATAATATAGATAGTCCAGGGATAAGCCATAGTAGTTGAGAGTTGTTTCTGTTATGAGCTTTTAAGTATGTGTTAGTACTTTACATAAAATATTTGTATGAGTATTTTTTGGTAAGAAAAACTGCCAGGTCATTTATCTGTGTTTGATTTAAAAATGGTTTTGTGTCCGGGTGCAGTGGCTCATGCTTGTAATCCCGGCACTTTGGGAGGCTGAGGCAGCTGGATTACCTGATGTCAGGAGTTCCAAGACCAGCCTGGCCAACATGGTGAAACCCTGTCTCTACTAAAAATACAAAAATAACCCTATCTCTACTAAAAATACAAAAATTAGCCGGGTGTGGTGGCGCACACCTGTAATCCCAGCTACTTGGGAGGCTGAGGCAGGAGAATCACTTGAACCTGGGAGGCGGAGGTTGCAGTGAGCCGAGATTACGTCACCGCACTCCAGCCTGGGCAACAGAGTGAGACGTCGACTCAAAAATGGTTTTGTTTGTTTTTAAATTTTTCTTAATTGGGAAACAAGTCCAAAGAGAGTAGGTATAGTGAAAACCAGAACCCAGATTCTCTGGCTCACTTAAATGAATGAGGTATGCCCTCATTCATTGTTGTTTCCTGGGTCTTGTTGTGGGAACTGTTTGCTGAGGCAGTGTGGTTTGTGGAAAGAGTATATTTGCTTTGGAGTTAGATACCTGGGTTCAAATTTCTACCTGTCTACTTTATGGTATTAGAAAATTTAAACCTCTTTCATCTGCAAAACAGAGGTAATAATCCCAAAGTTACAGAGTTGTCATGAGGATAAAATGAAGTCATATAGATAAGTCCTCTTGGTGTAGTATCTGCCACACAGGAGATGCTCATTACATGGAGATTTTTGTTGTTTCTTTAAACATGATGACATTTGAATGTTGGGATTTTGTACAAGAAACACATACAGATTATTCATGATGTTAACACATGAATAAACTATGTTTTACCTGGGGGGCATAATTTGAAGCTTGTGTTTCCCCTTCACCCCCAAATTAAATGCATTGGGGAAGTTTATAATTACAGGAATTCCATGTATGAACTCTTTTTTTTTTTTTCTTTTGAGACGAAGTCTTGCCCTTTACCAGGCTGGAGTGTACTAATGTGATCTCGGCTCACTGCAGCCTGCGCCTCCCACATTCCAGCAAGTCCTCTGCCTCAGCCTTCCCAGTAGCTGGGACTGCAGGCGCACACCACCATGCCTGGCTAGTTTTTTTTTTTTTTTTTTAGTAGAGATGAGTAGAGATGATGTCCATGTTGGCCAGGACGATCTGGAACTCCGGACCTCGTGATCCGCCCACCTCAGCCTCCCAAAGTGCTGGGATTACAGGTGTGAGCCACCTCACTCAGCCCACCACCATTTTAAACAGAGAACCAATTCCCCATTTTTCTTATCCATTCTCTTTAGCTTTGTTGGTCTTACTGTATATATAAATATATATACTACATATATATTAGATATATATTCTGTATCTGATGAATATAGATATATATATATATATTGCACAGTGACTCATGCCTATAATCTCAGCACTTTGACAGGCCAAGGCAGGAGGGATTGCTTGAGGACAGGAGTTCGAGTCCAGTGTGGGCAAAATGTGGAGACCTTGTCTCTATAAAAAATTAAAAAGTTAGCCCGGTGTGGTGGTGTACACCTGGGTAGTTCCAGCTCCTCAACAGGCTGAGGCGAGAAGAGCTTTTGAGCCCAGGGATTCAAGGCTGCAGTGAGCTATGGTTGTGCCACTGTACTCCAGCCTGGGTGACAGAGCAAGTCTTTGCCTCACACACACACATACACACAAGACATTTTTTGTTTTCCTAGTGTTGATATGTAAACATTCAGACTCACTGAGGTAAGTATATGAATATATTCAAATGTTGATAAGGAAAGTTAATTCTAAATGGAGTTGACTATTTCCTTATCGATTGTTTTTACTGATTTTTTAACTTTATCGTGTAAATCCAGGTTTCTTATCAAACTTGTATAAAACCCAGTGTATTTAGAAGTTGCTTTGACATAGAGAAAGCCCATGGTAAAATCTCATGGTAAATTGATGTTTAATTGTTCTTGGTAGTGTACTGCTTAATAATATATTGTTGTGTTGTGTGTTTTAGGCCATGACCACAATGTTTCTTCAGTAGCCATCATGCCCAATGGAGATCATATAGTGTCTGCCTCAAGGGATAAAACTATAAAAATGTGGGAAGTGCAAACTGGGTAAGTAAGTTCAATTGACAAGGCATCAGCAGCTGAGGTGGGTGGATCACCAGAGGTCAGGAGTTCAAGACCAGCCTGGCCAACGTGGTGAAACCCAGTCTCTACTAAAAATACAAAAATTAGCCAGGCATGGTGGCAGGCGCCTATAATAATCACAGCTACTTGGGAGGTTGAGGCAGAAGAATTGCTTGAACTGGGAGGTGGAGGTTGCATTGAGCTGAGATCCTGCCACTGCACTCCAGCCTGGGTGACACTCCATCTCAAAGAAAAAGAGAAGACATCAGTTTAAAGACATATTTATTTATTTAAAAAAAAAATGTGTTTTGGGTGTTTCAGTCATTTCGACGTTAACCCAGGGTGATCATTATGACAGTTAACCTTAAAACTAAATTTGATCTCTACACGTCTCCCAGAAAGGAGCACAGAGACATTGTAAGGAGAGACTCTGTGTCCTTGACGGACATTTCTATGTAATGGCTATTTCCTCTGTGGTTTTTTAGTTGATCTCTCTGTGAGTTTAAATTAAAATGTACGTAACTGTTGTGCTGGTATACCTCTGTTAGGCCGAATTTTTTTGTGTGTAGAATTACACTTGATTTTTGTAATACAGACTTACTACTTTTACTCAGATTAGTAGAGCATAGCTTTTTTTCCAGTATGGCTAGAAGTATTTTTAAGTATGTATTTAGTTTTGAAAGATCTTATCCATATTTTACCTTCTAGATGTTGATTTTGTTAGCTCCTTAGTGATACGCCTATTAGCTTATTGTTCCCATTTGAATTAACCGGGATTGTACATTAATTCTGTCCATCTGCGTCTCTCACTTAGTACCATTCTCTTCATCCCAGTACCTAGCTATTTTTGTATCACTTCTGGGAAGTATCCTGATGACTGTCATTCACAGTGTAAATTATTATTTATATTGACAGCTACTGTGTGAAGACATTCACAGGACACAGAGAATGGGTACGTATGGTGCGACCAAATCAAGATGGCACGCTGATAGCCAGCTGTTCCAATGACCAGACTGTCCGTGTGTGGGTCGTAGCAACAAAGGAATGCAAGGCTGAGCTCCGAGAACATGAGCATGTGGTAGAATGCATTTCCTGGGCTCCAGAAAGCTCATACTCTTCGATCTCTGAAGCAACAGGATCTGAGGTATGGTATATTTAAACATGTCTTCGTTATTTTATTGCTGATATGGTAAAACCTTAGATAACTTTTCTGATTCCCAGTTTCAGGGCTGTTAATGCATTTAAAAATCTGCATCCCAGAATTCTGATTCTTTAAATTCTCTATTCAAAGCTTGCAAATGTGTTTACGTTATTTAACCAGTGATTATTATTGCTGTCAGCCTATCCTTGATTTCATATGTGATGGACATTCTCCTAAAGAATAAAAGTTTATCAGAAAAACCATTGTTATGAGAGCATCTCAATGTAAAACCAAACTTGAGGGAGAGGTTAAAGTTATCTGTCAGAAGAATATCCTTCGTTAATGAACATAATCGTTTTATTTATAAATTTATGGTAAAATGTAGTTCAGTATTGATTTATTTTTTAAAATTAATCCCCAATGTGATCATATAAATGTTTATTTAAATGAAGACTGTTTCATATGGAGGCTTCTGTTCTTGATCATTTAAAAGTATTAGCTAAGCCTGGAGTTTTAACACATTTCTTTGTGATTCTTAGTTTGTGCTCTTTATGATTTTGGTCTTCACGATTAATACCTTAAACATAAATTACCTGCAAGGTGCAATGGCACATGCCCATAGTCCCAGCTACTTAGGAGGCTCAGGCAAGAGGATCACTTGTGCACAGAAGTTCAGGTTCAGCCTGGGCAAACATAGCAAGACCCCTGTCTCTAATAAATGAATGAAAATAGTCTAAAAGGTGTCTGTTTGTTTGTTTTTGAGATAGCGTCTCACTCTGTTGACCAGGCTGGAATACAGTGGCGTGATCTTGGCTTACTGCAACCTCCAATTCCTGGGCTCAAGCGATTTTCCTGCCTCAGCTTCCTGAGTAGCTGGGACCACATGCATGTGCCACCATGCCAGCTAATTTTTATATTTTTAGTAGAAACAAGGTTTTGCCATGTTGGCCAGGCTGGTCTCTTGTGAGTTCTCTTTATTTTGGTTGGCCCATTGCATTTTCAGATTCTGTTTACTGCCCTTTGGTGGTGGTTACATGCTCTATGTCACAAATTTGATTCTGGCGAGGTGCGATGGCTCACGCCTGTAATCCCAGCACTTTGCGAAGTCAAGGCAGGAGGATCACTTGAGCCCAGGAGTTTGAGCAACATAGCGAGACCCCTGTCTCTACAGAAAACTGTTTTTTAAAAAAACTCACCACTATACTAATGAGGAAAAAAATTTTCAAAAACTTAGCCAGGTGTGGTGGTACACTCCTGTAGTCCCAGCCGCTTGGGAGACTGAGGCAGGAAAATGGCTTGATCCCAGGAGTTCAAAGCTGCAGTGAGCTATGATTGTGCCACTGCACTCCAGCCTGAGTGACAGAATGAGACCCTGTCTTGAAATAAATGAATATTCCCTAATTCAGATCAATAAATAAGTAAATTTGATTCTAGTTGCATTTATAAAAGCTAAATTAAATAGTGACTACAGAAATCTTGAAAAGTAAATTATGAAATACCAATTTACTTGTTTCTGTTAGTATTATGAAAACTGAGTCCTAGCCTAAATACAGATTTTCTGTTCTTGTATTAACTGACTCCTTCCTATATTGCCTAAATATGGTGTGAAAGGCTTGTGTATTTCAGCAGATAAAAACAAATTGGGCCGGGTATGGTGGCTCACACCTCTAATCCCAGCACTTTGGGAGGCCCAGTTGAGTAGATTACGTGAGGTCAGGAGTTCGAGACCAGCCTGGCCAACACGGCGAAACCACATGTCTACTAAAAATACAAAATTTAGCTGGATGTGGTGGCATGCGCCTGTAATCACAGGTACTCGGGAGTCTGAGGCAGGAGATTCACTTGAACCCGGGACGGGGAGGTTGCAGTGAGCCAAGATTGCACCACGACATTCCAGCCTGGGCGACAGAGTGAGACTCCATCTTAAACAAAACAACGAACCAACCAACTTGCAACAAAACTTGAAATATAGATCATTATCTTAGAAGCCATTAAAGTCCTTACCTAACTTCTTGTATGGGAAACTTAATTTTTATTATGTTTTCTGTAGACTAAAAAAGCGGTAAACCTGGGCCATTCTTGCTATCTGGATCCAGAGACAAGACTATTAAGATGTGGGATGTCAGTACTGGCATGTGCCTTATGACCCTCGTAAGTTGGCGTTAGCTTACCATTTCTTTTGCATCTTCACTGTTTCTACCTTTTTGGATTAATGCTTTGTGATATCTTACTAAATAATTTAAAATAACTTCTCTGTAAAGATAGTTTTCTTTTAATGTTGTGGTTGTTAGAATGATGTAAAGTTAATTCTCTAGAATGCATGTTCTAGAAAGAATCCGTAGAGCCAGTCGGTGTTTGAGGGGGAGATGCTGCTAGCTCACTGTATCTATAAAAATTGTTTGATATCTAGTATGGAGAAGCGGCAGCATTCTTAAGAGTCCTGTTCGCTGTTGAAGATGATGTTTCTCTGTTTCACTTAATTCGTAGGACTCCTTTTAACTGTTACACCTCCTTGCTCACATGATCTAGTTTATTTGGCTTATTTAAGAGCAACCGTGTTTCCATATAAAGATATGTCAATACTGGTAAGGGATTGTGGACATTCCTGTGTGCCTAAAGGAGTTACAGGGAGATCTGTGGCTGTTCATTCAGTAGCAGTTTTTATAACTTGGCATCCACGTTTGTTTAGAGATTGTTTTAGATGCTGACCATACCTTGAAATGATTGTCTCTCTGTAGGATATGACAGACACATGTGGAAGTATCTTCAAGAATTGATTAGAAAGTGAAACTCCTCTAGTAGTATTCTGAGCTGAGTTCAGCTTTACTGTGTTGCTATTAAGAAAAGATGATATATAATTAGAGCAGGCCAGGCGCAGTGGCTCACGCCTTTAATCCCAGCACTTTGGGAGGCTGAGGCGGGTGGATCAGCTGTGGTCAGGAGTTTAGGACCAGCCTGGCCAACATAGTGAAACTCTGTCTCTACTAAAATTATAAAAATTAGCTGGGCATGGTGGTGCACGTCTATAATCCCAACTACTCAGGAGGCTGAAGCTTGAGAATCACTTGCACCTGAGAGGAGGAGGTTGCAGTGAGCCAAGATCGCAGCACGGCACTCCAGCCTGGGCAATAAAGACTCGGTCTGGGGAAAAAAAAAAAAAGCATACTCTTGGCCAGGCACCCTGGCTCACACCTATAATCCCAGGACTTTGGGAGGCCATGGCAAGAGGACCCCAGGAGTCTGAGACCAGCCTGGGCAACATGACAAGGCCCTGTCTCTACCAAAATAAAAATTTAAAAATTAGTCGTGTGTTAATGGTGTGTGCCTATAGTCCTAGCTGTTTGGGAGGCTAAGGCTAAAGGATCGCTTGAACCCAGAAATTTGAGGCTTCTGTGAGCTGTGATCGTTATTCACTCCGGCCTGGGCAACAGAGAGAGATGCTATCTCTTTAAAACCAAAACTTTCTGCAGTGCTCTGCTGTGTCTGCCTATCCAGCATGGTAGCACCAGCCACACGCAGCTGTTACAATCTCGAAATGTGGCTAGTGAGACTGAAGAGCTGAATTGTTGGTTGTATGTAATCTTAACTATTATCTATTTAAGTTGGCATACATGGATAGTAGCTACCATGTTCGACTGTGCAGTTCTAAGGTTTTTTATTCAATTAGTATGTAGATGAATGTGATATTTTTTATTAAAATATCATACCCCTTAAGGTAGCTTTGTAGCAAACCTTTAATTTAGAAAGTATGTGATCCTTGCTCATGTTGTTAGACGCTCTTCTACGTTGATCTGCAGACAGTGCTTTGTGAATATCTTTGTTAACTAAATCTCTGGCCACGTCTTTAAGGATAAATTACAGCCGGGCGTGGTGGCTCACGCCTGTAATCCTAGCACTTTGGGAGGCTGAGGTGGGTGGATCACCTGAGGTCATGAGTTCAAAACCAGCCTGGCCATCATGGTGAAACCCCATCTTTAATCTTTAAAAATAAATAAATAAATAAATAAATTGCAAGAACGGAACTGCTGCCATGGGACATATGGGTGGATGGATGGATGGATGGGTGGGTAGATGGATGGATGGGTGGGTGGGTGGATGGATGGATATGTAGTGAGTGGCTATATATCCTACAACTAGTTACCATTTGTTAGTTTTCTTCATGTATGTGTGTTATATTTTGCTGAATCATTTGAGAGTTCCTTGGAGACATCATAACACCTTACCCCCCAAGTATTTTAGCATGAACCACCTAAGGACAAGGGTATATAAATAAATAACCACAATAAAATTAATCACACTCAAGAAATTTACCATTGATACACTACATATTCCGATTCGTTCTGTTGTTCCCATAATATAATGCCCCGTGTAACTTCCTTTTAACCCTCGTCCCAGAACCAGGATCATACATGATATTCGCTGGTCATGTCTTCTGAGGTTCCAGTTTCCTTTAATCTAGAATTCCCTAGACTTTTATTTTCTTTTTGTCTTTTGATGTTTTTGGTATGTATAGTTTTATTGTACTATTAAATAGATGCTGTTTAAACATTTTTATCCTTTTACTAAGTCAAATAACTTTTTTGTTTTTAAGGTGGGTCATGATAACTGGGTACGTGGAGTCTGTTCCATTCTGGGGGGGAAGTTTATTTTGAGTTGTGCTGATGACAAGACCCTACGCGTATGGGATTACAAGAACAAGCGATGCATGAAGACCCTCAATGCGCATGAACACTTTGTTACCTCCTTGGGTACGTACGCCTCGTGAGGTCTCTGAACGTTAGATTTTGGAGTGCCAGACTTAACAAAGTTTTACATAATCATGTGGACTTTGCCAGGTAAGAAATGACCATGTGCTTTCAGGGGCAGAATGGAGATGGGAAATTAAAACTCTGTGGATTCCTCACATTTGTTTTAAACTCTCCTGTCCTTAACTCTTTCCATTGTTAGCCTTATAATAAAAACATTACTTTCTCCACTGCACAACATTGTTTTGGAAACTAGAATTTGTGAAGAGGATACTTACCACTCTGATGGGTAATTTTTCTCCCCATTAGTTTGTTTCTCAAACAAAATCTTCCTCAACCTTTCCCCCCCTGGCAGGCAGGTGTATACTATCATGTACTAGAAACTCAGACAGTCGTATTTAATTTTAGTAAGCGTCCTCACTATCATCTGGACTTGATGTAGAATTTAAGATAGTGAATACAGTCAAGTATAATAAACACGCTAAAGTATAATGGACAAAGCCTTGGTAACATGCAGCTGACGCCTACTGCACAGGATCTAAGGTTAGGCATGAATATAGAGCATTTGTGCTGTGCCTGGAATGTAGTAAATGGATATGGTGAGACTCTATTGTTAGATTTGAGCCCTGCTGTGCCTTTTGTCTCAGCTACTCAGGAGGCTGAGGCTGGAGGATTGCTCGAGTCCACGGATTCTGAGTTACAGTGTGCTGTGCTGAGCAGATGTCTGCACTAAGTTCAGCATCAGTATGGTGACCTCCTGGGAACAGGAGGCTAAGGAGGGGGTGAACTGGCCCAGGTCAGAAACAGAGCAGGTCAAAACTCCTCTGCTCATCAGTAATGGGATTGCACCTGTGAACAGCCACAGCACTCCAGCCTGGGCCATATAGTGAGACCCTGCCTCTAAAAAAACAAATTGAACCCCATTTTGGATGGGCCAAACAGGAATAGGCATTTTTGTTGAGATGTTAGTACAGGATTTGATCATTGAGTGTCAAATTCCCTAACCGAGTTGGCAAACTAGATACCTTCTTGGGGTGTAGGTATGTTAGAGAAACATGAAAAGTCCTGGCATTTGGACTTTCTTATTTTATGGGTTATTAAAATTTTTACCTGGTTCAGTGTGATGGAGGGTTGGGGCCGGGCAGGGTCTTGCTCTGTCGGCCAGGCTGGACCTGGTTCAGTGTGATGGAGGGTTGGGGCCGGGCAGGGTCTTGCTCTGTCGGCCAGGCTGGAGTGCACTGGTGCATCATGGCCCACTGCTGCTTTGACTTCCAGCTCAAACCATTCTCCTGCCTCAGTCTCCCAAGTATCTGGGACTACAGGCACATACTACCATGCCCGGCTAATTTTTTTTTTTTTTAAATTTTGTATTTTGTAGAGAGGGGGTCTCACTATTTTGTTGCCCAGGCTTACAAATGATTTTTAAATAAGCCGTCTCTTTTTCTTTCAGATTTCCACAAGACGGCACCCTACGTGGTCACTGGCAGCGTAGATCAAACAGTAAAAGTGTGGGGAGTGCCGTTGATTGCGTCTCCTTGGCCCCTCCTCCCTCTTTTCCTCTGGATGCACTCTGATGATACCATGGTTACCCCATTGAGCTCTGTTTAAATAAATATTGTCCTTTCATGTAAATTATTCTGGATGTAGATTGAGCTTATTAAATGTTACACACAAAGTATTCATGCATGGTGAATCCAAACTGTATACTGTAAATTTACATACGTTGTCTAGAAGTACCATAGGGGTTTAAAAACCTGGGCTGGCATTGCTCACACCAGGCCTAAGAGGGCAGAAGTTGAGTAAATTGAACTAGGGCACTAAACTGGATAGTTGACAGTGTCACTTTATGTTGGATTATTAATTCCTGTTTTTCTTTCTGCTATCTGTTGGTGCCTGACTTGATGGCCTCATTTGGGGAAAAGTGGTGGTTTTAGGGCTTTTTCTGAAATGTGTATCTATGTAACATCACTTAAGTGTGCTTAATAAATCTTCTTTAAGGATGTTAGATGATAAGGCTACAATTGAAACTCTTCTGAACCATTCATGTAATTAATGGGGGATTACACATTGGAATTTTTGTCATGACACATTTGCCAAATGAGTAGGCTGATTTGTTTTGGCAGCCTACCAAGCAAAGGCTAGTGGTATAGTTATGTAGGAAAATGACTGTAAATCTCACGAAAAATCTCAGCAGCTAATAGCAACTCATTCATTTCATTTTGGTCTTAATGCTTTGTAAACCGGGTAAAAAATACTATCATACTCTAAGCTTCTATTTTCCACATTAGACATACTTCTAGTTGTATTCTCCATATTATTAGACTGTGTAGTGATGTGACTTCCAAATAGAATTTAATCTTCCCATTGGGTGTGTCATGGTACAAGTCACTATTTGTTTTTGGTGTTTTTTAGGGATGTGCAATGTGCATTACATAATGACAGAGAAATACTGAGAAGGTTCTGTGTGCCCGTCTGAAAGGAGTGGGGGAGGAATATAGCAGTTTGTTTGTTCAACAGGAATCTGATACTGATTTAAACTGTGTTTCACTTACAAGTTAAAAAAAAATGACAGGGTTTAATGGAGCGTGCATAAAAATGTACTGTTTTCACCTTTTGTTTATATGTAAATGTTCATGAGTCTATGGGCCTATCTGTAAGTGGATAAGTAATCTATATGTGTATATCATACACATCAACCTCCACGTCCTTCGTCCTGGGTTTTGAAGAAGTTCTAAAACGGACAAGTAGAATAAATCTTGCTGTGAAATGCCATGCTTTAGAACAACCCTTTTTGATCCTAATACTTCGGAAAACTAGATCTGACTCTGGGGATTTTTTTCCAGCTGAAGGAAAATCACTTCCGTTATTTCCCCTTCTAATTTATCCGCTCGACATTTTACACATCCCAGATATATTGTATATTTTAACCCAAAGTTACAAGTAGGTTTAAGAGAACTTTTACCCATGACTTTTGGGGCACTATTCCACTGTCAGTTATTAATAAGGAATTCCATTGCTTAGCTAACCAACAGATTTTCTTCTTTTTCCCCAAGAAAGTTATTTGAAAAGTTAACAGAACAATGAGATAACAGTGACAGTTTAACAGAGATAAAATTCTGAATTGCATTTTATTCATATGTGTACTATGTGAGTTTTAAAATGTCCCCTTTAGTATTTAATGGAAATTTTGTTCCCGCGAAAGACTAAGGGTGAGAGTTAACGTCCTGTAGGTAGGCACGGAGACGAGGCCGCATATTAACCAGAAGCAGCGTTATGTCTAGCTTGTGTCTTTTTGTTTGCTTGTTTGTTTTTAGATTCCTGAGAGATGTCTCTAGAAGGGAAAGTTTTGAGAACTAATGGCTATTTTTGAGGACAAAAATTACATCTTCAGCTAATTCCTTAAATACATACAGTAGGTTAATTTTCAGGACAATATTGTCTCACAACCCTGCTTACATTGAGAAGTCTTTTCCCCCTTAGCTCTTCTGACTGGATTTTTCTACAAAAACTATGGAAAATGTCTTTGTTCTTGTTTGCTGCTATTTTCTGTCCTATTTTGAGAAATATAAATACCTAGAAATGGTGCATCTTAACATTTGTTTGTACATGTATAAATGTCTTGTATTTTAATTCATTTTTAGCATGAATTGTTTAAGGGTAAGCCACAACATCTAGAAATCACTCATAGATACTGAACAATAAAGGAAAAATGGTACCGATGTAGGAGGAAGCAAGCGTTTCTTCCCCTGCAGCACACAGTGACTTGCGTTGGCAGAGGAGGAGGAAACGATTAAACAAAGTTATCCTTACTTGGGAGATTGCCACAGCCTGCTGCTGAGTTGAGTTACCAGACATCCTCCATGTGAGAAGCAGCGAACATTGAATCTCAGGGATGGCCCACAACTGGGTCCACATGTCACGAGCCCTGTTTAATACCGAAGGGGTGGGGGAGAGCAATCCGTCTACAGCCTGGAATCAGATTTGCAAAGGTTTCCTGCACTGCTGTCTGGCACTGTCCTGTTGATGCCCTTTCTGACTGTGCTCTGTTTTCTCTGTCTGCTGTCTAACCCTGTGCCTTGCCTGGGCTAAGGACAATGATGAGGTTACCGGGTTTGGATTGTAAGTAGAGGACTTTTATTCTTTGGTTTAGAGGTTCACTGCTGCTTTGTCACTTTCTCAATCAAATTGGCCACTTATTTAAGAAATAAAAAGCTGGTAGAATTGCATCCTCAGATGATTGACTGCGTGTGTGTGTGAAAACAGACATTCCAGTGCCACCCAAATACGACGTGCCCAAGAAATCTTAGCTGTGCTCTTAAGAGTGCCAGCCAGGGAAACTGGTTTAGACATCGCGGGGGGGACTAGTTGCCTGTTGACGTGGCATCTTGCACTTTAGGAGACTAAGACCGTCCTGGTTCGTCTGTGTGTGGTGTGACCAGCGGTGTGCCCAGAGCACTCCTCGGAATCACCCATGTTAGCCCGTCGTCCCAGGCTGGGGGAGCGCTCGCTGTGGTCTCTGGAAGCTTTGGCTTTAGATTTACCAAGCCCCATCTCCCCCACCGCCAGTGCCCTGCTCTCCCGTTTGCCTCTTTCTGTTTCTGTGTGAACTTCCCAGTGATACCACTCGTTAGGTTTTCTTTAAAGTTATTTAAAGAAAAACTATTTAAAAGTAAAGGATATTTTGTTGACATTGGTGGCTTGAAAATCCTTCAGCAACTGAAGTTAAAATTGTTGAAGGAAAAGGCACTTAAAATGGTTCCTCTTTCTTGTCCAGC
The DNA here is from genome assembly GCA_036589455.1 of Ateles fusciceps. NCBI lineage: Eukaryota > Metazoa > Chordata > Mammalia > Primates > Atelidae > Ateles > Ateles fusciceps. Next base: position 2,423,014 of record JAZHEH010000751.1, read on the forward strand.
TGTATATAAGTCCAGTGTGTTCATGAATCTAGATGACTCAAAGAAGAATCTCCTGGTAGAGAAGCGACATGTACAGAACTGGTGGAAAAAGGTTTTGGGTTTTTTTTTCCAGTGGGGTGGGGGGAGGGCAAGCTGGATTTACAGGTCATGGCTGGACTGAATGGGCCTTTTTATCTTCCCGCCGTATCATGGAAGTAGCTGCTTTCTTGTCCAGCCCGTCCTTCGGGCGTCCCTAAAGCTCACTCTGAAGACGCTGGAGACAAACACAAACTCTTGCAGTTCAAGCTGATCCTGACACTGACATGAAGGCAAGCCTCGATTTCGTACGAGCGTTGCAGAGGTGGTAATTGAGAAAACAGTTCCCCAGATTGTAAGAGTTCACTGAAGATATTGACACAATTTAAAAAAATCAGTAAAGGAATGTATATAATACTGCTCTTGTGTTTTACAGTAAGATTTGTTGCTCTCAAGACTGTGTAAAACAAAATTTATTCATGTTTTCTGCATATTAAAAAATCCTATTGTACCAATTGGTAAACTATTAAATGCCTATAAAACTAGATGTGATTTTTTTTTTTTTTTGATGTTCCTTTGCACAGGTGAAATCCTGATAGAAAATGGGGCTGTGTGTAGCGCCTGTCAGAGTGTGGCACGAACTGGTGTCAGGGTGGCAGGGCCTGATGGGCTGCGCCCGAACTGGCTTTGCTGTCCCCTTCCCCCAGTGGAGGAGGGAGTGCCTCAGTGTGGGCCCTTGTCATGGTGGGCATCTGTAGCGCAGGCCAGCTCCCCCTCCTAACAGCAGCCCCAATTCTGACAATGGCTGTCGCTGTGGCCGGAGACCCAAAGCCAGGATGGCCGCTTCCAGGCCAAAGACTTGACTCTCGGGGTCAGAGTCTACAGCTAAGGGGCCCTCCCCATTTGCTCTGTTAGTGAGTGAGCCTCACCCTGCTTAGTGGTCTTGGATTCATGAAGATTCCTTAATACTGTTACCAGTTTTGGTTGAAACGTACCAAAATAAGCACCAGAACAAAAAAGGCCAGCTCTCTGCCCTTCCCACATGGTCGTGTCTTGTCTGTAATGTATTCAGGGCACCCACGAGATTCCCAGCCTGCCTTTGTGTACAAAGGACAGTTCAGTGATGTGCTGGCTTTTTTCTTACAGCCCAGCTGCTTTCTGGCCTCCTACTGGGAGTAGTAGCAAAAAAGAAATTGGGGCTGTGCACGGTGGCTCATGCCTGTAATCCCAGCACTTTGGGAGGCGGAGGCGGATGGATCTCCTGAACTCAGGAGTTCGAGGCCAGCCTAGGCAACATGGTGAAACCCCGTCTCTACTAAAAATACAAGAAATTAGCCGGGCGTGGTGGCGGGCACCTGTGATCCCAGCTACTCGAGAGGCTGAGGCAGGAGAGTAACTTGAACCTGAGAGGCAGACGTTGCAGTGAGCCGGGATTGCACCACTGTGCTCTAGCCTGGGCAACAGAGTGAGACTCCGTCACAAAAGAAGAAATTGGTCTGAAGTTAGTCTCCTGCACTTGTGCAGCTTTTCCATTTCCTTGCAAGTCTTCTAGGCTGAGATACAGATGACAGGGCCCCAGGGGCAGAGTTCTAGCATTAGTATCACTGTCCTGAAATGCCGTTAGCTACTCAAAACCTGGCAAGTAACTCGATGGCAGGTGACAGCATCCAACCTCCTTCCAGGAGTCATGACTGTGTATGGCCTTTGATGTGTGTGTTGGGGGGTACCTGGCTGTGGCAGCTCTGTCTCCCTGCCTAGTCTGGTGAAACCTGACATGTGCAGACAGTTCTTAACTGCTGACATACCAGACTCTAGGACAGCGATCCTCAAAGTGTGTTCCCTGGGTCAGCAGCATCAGCGTCACTGGGGAGCTTGTTAGAGATACAGGTCATAGGTCCCACCTCTGACCCCCAAATCGAAAGGGTGCAGCTTGCTTGCTTGCCTTAAAATCTATTTAACAATGACTCTGAGGTAGGCTCAGGTTTGAGAACCACTGGGCAAAATGATTCAACTTCTCACCAAAGAAACATGGGCACATCACTGGCCCCTGGCCCCACAGCTGAGATTTGGATCCAGATCTTTCCTTTCATCCTCACTTTTATTTTTTGAGATGAAGTCTCGCTGTCACCCAGGCTGGCGCGGTCCCAGTTCACGGCAACCTTCGCCTCCTCAAGTGATTCTCTTGCTTCAGCCTCCCAAGTAGCTGGGACTACAGGTGTGTGCCAGCACACGGAGCTAATTTTTGTATTTTTTATTTTCTCTGTCGCCCAGGCTGGAGTGCAGTGGCACAGTCCCAGCTCACTGCAACCTCTGCCTCCCCGGTTCAAGCGATTCTCCTGCCTCAGCCTCCCAAGCTGGGATTACAGGTGCCCACCACCACGCCTGGCTGATTTTTCTAATTTTGGTAGACACGGGGTTTCACCAGGTTGGCCAGGCTGGTGTCGAACTGCTGACCTCAGGTGATCCACCAGCCTCAGCCTCCCAAAGTGCTGGGATTGCAGGTGTGAGCCACCTCGCCTGGCCCAGGATCCTACTGTTGAAACCTGTCACCGAAAAGAAGTGAAGGAGAAAAGAGTGGATTTTACACCTAGAGCCTCCATTTGCTTTATGAAAACAGCCCCTAGTCATTTGGGTCAAAAGCTGTCTGAGGGTGCTAACACGCTGAAAGGATCAGCCAGGAAATACAGGCCTCTCAGGTGACAGGCACAATGGTAACTAAACATGATCCATTCTTAGCTTCCCTGGAGGCCGCATTTTGAGAGGTGCATGAACTGTGTGGCCCCAGTTCATGGCACTCACGAGAGAGGAAAGTGTTTAGCACACACCACTGAGACTGCAGAGGAAGCTGCGGTGGGGCTGGGGCTGGTGGGATGCACAAGAGGCCTCTGTAGCAGGGCACTCAAATGTGACTGTCCCTGGCTGTCACCTAAAACCTCCAGGTCAGAAGCACGTTTTCTCCAGTTGGCTCAGGAAAACTAACAGACTTAGGGTTGGAATTTTTTTCTTTTTAGAATTTCCATGATCTCAGAGCATCCCAAAAGGCCTTTGTTCCTGGTGAGGCCGAGGGATGGCAAGCAGTGGCCAGCAGCTGCACTGAGCGTTGAACTTCCCTCTAGAGAGAGGCCACCTCCACATGCCCCTCACATCGCAGGCTCTGCCCCCTCCAGTCCACCTGGCTCTCAGCTCTCTCAACCCTGCTTGAGGCCCTCTCCCTGCCTCAGTGTCTCACCTCTGAGGAGTGCTGCCCACATTCCTACCTCGAGTGAAGGAACGTGGGCAGGTGCCTAACCAAGGGGGTGTCCAGTGACCTCATGGGTCCAGCATGCACGGGGTCTGGCCTCACACAGCCTAGCGCCCCTCCCCACCTGGCCTTCACTGCATATTTTTCTGTGCCCAATGACAGGTGACATTCACCTGCGGGACACTGTAGACTGGCAGCTGGGTGAATTCCAGCTGAGCACCTGTGACTCCACCCCCTCAACTGCAAGCATGACTTTAAACTTGACCTCATATCTATTCCTCTCCCGGTAATTCCTGGCAGCCCTCACCATCCACTCAGACCGGGTTACAGAACACACAGGTGAGGCTGGGCTGCAGGTTTCAAAACTCACTTTATTCCAATGTGAAATGAAGACGTGATGGTTTAAAAACAAGAAAAAGTTCTTGCTCAGCAGTGGGGATGGTTTGCTCACTCACGCCACCCCCTTTGAAACAAGGTGTCTGGACAGGCCACACCCACAAGCAGCTCTCCGCAAAGCCCTAGGCAGCCGCCTGACCCTCCAGCTCTTGGGGTGGCCACCTCCTCCCCCATCAGGGCTCTGACAGCAGGCACAAAGCAGCAGCACAGGTAGGTGGGGGTGGGAGCAGCGGGGCCTGTGGGAGCCCCCCGAACCCCCAGAGCTAGTCTTGGACCAGAAAGGGAGCTGGGCTCCAAAGAGGTGACATCACAGCTGCACGTGTAACCTTCCCCGGGATCCGTAATTCGGCACTGCTCCCCTAGCCCCGTCCCCCATCCCACTGTGCGTTAGGCAGCTCAGGCTGAAACGGGGAGAGGGATACATTCAGACTGGAGTCCCCAAGGCTATGCCCAGCTGGGTGCAGGGAGGAAGGAGGCAACTTAGGGCCTGTGGCAGCGCCTCCCGCTGGGCTTGAGGGCAGACAGGCCAGGGCCAGGCACACGGGCTCTGAGAGTCCTGCACGTCCAACCCCAACCCCTTCACCCGGGAGCTACAGCCAGACCAGGCCAATCACAACTACCACAGCCCTTCGGCTCCCATCCTGCCCCACATTAAAGTGCACCCCAACCCTCCGGGCCTGCCACAGAGCTCTGGCTCCCCATCCCAGGACAGAGAAAAGCCCTCCTCCTGCCATTTTTTGGCTTAAAACCTGGATTTTCAGTTCAGGCCGGGGGTAGTGGCAGCAAAAGCAGCAGCCATAATGTCGACCACACAAATGACCTGAGAAATCCCACCTTCGCACCGCCCGCTCCAGACGGCTCGGGCTCTGTACAGGGGAGAGGGACGGACCGACTCACAGCCACAGCCTGCTGGAGGGTGGGGCCTGAGGAACACCTGCCCCAGCTGGGAACGGAGCGCCGCGCACGCCATTCACGTGTCTTTGATTGGGCCTCTTAATCATGTATTAATTGAACCGGTGCAAAACACCGTTTGCGGGGGGGCAAGCAGGCCAGGCCAAAGTCCCAGGAGGACACGGGGGTGGGGTGGGGTGAAACGCGGAAGAAGAGAGCCTTGCTTCCTCTTCCAATCACAGGCACACCCGCTGCTCCTGGAGTCTGGCTCGCTGGCGCTGGGGCCGCTGGCTGGCTGACCGTCTGTCTCTCCCTCTATCCCTGCACGCTCGGAGAAGGGTCCTTGGCTGCCCGGAGCTCAGAGCCCAGGTCCTCTGGGGCGCCCGAGGGCTCAGGCTCAGGCTCGGTGGCCATGGGCTCCTCGGCCTTATCCCTGTTCCTGCTGGCCTCCTGGAGCTGGTGCCGCCGTGCCACCTCAGCTTTCAGATTCTCCAAGTCTTTTTGGCTGAGGAGAAGAGCCGGGGATGGAGGTGGGTCTCAGAAGGCACCTGGGCACACCAGCACCCTCCAGCTTGCCCTTGGGACAAGCGCAGGCTCTGTGCTCTATTCAGTGGGAAATGTGTGTGGAACAAGCGCTTCCCTGCTGAAGGCGGCAAGATCCCTGGGACACGGAGAGGTAAGGACCCTGCACCTGACCTGGCCCTGGGCCTCCCTCACCCAATTCTAGCCACTGCCCTCTGCGGCCTCCCGCCAGAGTAGGTGGAGGAAAACGGAGTGGGGGGCTGCTCCCACGCCTTGCTGGCCAAATCCGCTCCCCACACGAGGCTGGGGAGCCCTCGGCCTGCTCCTGGGGCCCACCCGGCTGTGGAATGGGAGGCGGCGGGGGAAGGAATGAGGCTGCTTCTAAGGTACTGAGGGGGAAATCATGCCACGATACACTGCTGTGTGAAGCAGAAACACCAAGTCTTCACACGTGCGTGGGAGGACGCTGAGTAAAATAAGCGGGGGCAGCGTGTGCAGATCACGCGGTATTTCTGTAAGGATTCTCCAGTAACTGCTCCTCCGTGGCTACCCTTTTCAATTCTCAGCCACATCAACATATCGACGTCTTTTAGAAACAACCAGGGTGGCCGGGCGCGGTGGCTCACGCCTGTCATCCCAGCACTATGGGAGGCAGAGGCGGGCGGATCACCTGAGGTCAGGAGTTCGAGACCAGCCTGGCAAACATGGTGAAACCCTGTCTCTACTAAAAATTAGCCAGGCGTGGTGGCGGGTGCCTGTAATCCCCCTATTCAGGAGGCTGAGGCGAGAATCGTTTGAACCCAGGAGGTGGAGGTTGCAGTGAGCTGAGATCGCGCCACTGCACTCCAGCCTGGGCGACAGAGTGAGACTGTGTCTCAAAAAATAAAATAAGCAGGGAGCGCGTCTGAGGGGGGGGCTCACCTGAGAGGAATGAAGAGGATGCCGTTGATGACATTCAGCTGCTCCAAGACGCTGGCCATGCTGGGGGCTGTAAACTGCGGGGGACGAGCTGTGAGCGGGGCTCCGCTCCCGGGCTGCAGGGGCCGCTCCGCCCCAGACTCACCTTGAGGGGCGGGATGTTAGCGCTGGAGCCGTTGCGGTAGATCTCGTTCATGGTGCGCTGCAGAGCCACGGCCTGCTGGGTCAGGCACTTGAGGTACTCGGAGCTCTCCTTGGTCTTCTCATGGTCCTCGCCCAGCTGCGGGGGAGGGGCAGAGGCGGGATGGCACCCGCGGCCCGCCAGCCCCGCCCCCGCCCCCAGGCCCCGCCCCCGCCCCGCCCCCGCCCCGCCCCCGCCCCGCTGCAGCGCACCTGCGTCTTGTAGATGGTGTAACCCTCCTTCTCATGCTGCAGAGCTCACCGGAACTCAGCTTTGCTCTCGTAGACTCGGGCGACAAGGTGGTGGCTATCAGGAGGCATGGGGCGGGGGGAAGGGCACAGTGGGCTGGGTGTAGGGACCTGACTCGGGGCTGGGGGTCTCTCCTCTAGATCCCTCCCTGGAAGCCACTGAGGAGGACGTTAAGCCCAGTGAAGTCTCAGAGAAGAGGGGCGGGGTAGGGCGGTGGAGGTCGAGAGAAATTGTCTCGGGTGTCAGCCTCAGAGGAAGACAGAGCCCTGGGCCTCTTCCCCCGCCCCCACTGGGTGCCCCGCCAGCCCGTGTGGCCCTGGGTGTTTGCTCCGAGCAGCCCCTCACCTGAGGGCCACCTTGAGGGCCTTGGGCCCGTGGTACTTGGTGCTGACGGCCAGCGCGTTCTCCAGGAAGCGCAGGGACAGGTCGTACTCCATGACCCGTGCAGCACCAGCCCGATGTTGTTCTAGGGGCAGGCGGGGGGGCCCTAGTCAGCTCCCCATCCCCAGTGACACAGGTGGGTTCCTGCCACCCCCCCCGCCCCCCACCCCACACTCACGTCCAGCAGCGCCATCTCGGGGTGGTCTTCGCCGAACACCAGCAGCATGAGGTAGCGGGCGCGGTACAGCAGGCTCAGGGCGGTGGACAGCTGGCTGCTGGCAAAGCAGTACAGGGCCAGGTGCATCTGCAGGTGGGGCCGAGGCAGGTCAGGGTGGCTGCCAACCCCAGCCCCTTGCAGACCCGGCCCAGGCGGCACTCACGTATTCCTGGATGGTGTTGGGGTGCTCGATGCCCATTACCCGCTCGCTCATCAGCACTGCCTTCTGCTGGTTACTCAGGGCCTAGGGAGAGACAGTGGTGGTCGCTGTGGGATGGGAACCCCACTGCACCCAGAGCCCACCTTCGCATGTGGCGCTGCTCTAGGCGCACCTGTCCCCTCCGGCAGCACTCGGGCTCTGACTCTTACACAGGGCAGCATGGGGGTCAACAGCAGCCGCTGCCACACCAAGGTCACGCCCCACAGAGAGCTCAACACACACAACTGCGGTCTTATGCCCAACAAAATCTCCACAAATACCAAATACACACCTAAAACTACTAAAAACGTTAGCAAAAAAAAGCCCAAGGCTGAGCGGGCTGGGTGACTTGAGGTCAGGAGTTCAAGACCAGCCTGGCCAACATGGGGAAACCTGTCTCTACTAAAAATACAGCTCGCACGGTGGCACATGCCTGTAGTCCCAGCTACTTGGGAGGCTGAGGTGGGAGAATCGCTTGAACCCAGGAGGTGGAGGCTGCAGGGAGCGGATATCACACCACTGCACTCCAGCCTGGGCAACAAAGTGAGACCTGTAGCACACAAAAAAAATTATAAACAAAAGAAAAAACTGCCTCTGACTGCAGGGAGGGTGGGGGAGCCTAAAACAGGCTGACTCTGAAACAGCCTCTGCCAAGTCCCAGACAGGCAGGGCACCCAGAACCACACCCCTGCATGGGGCACAGAGGCCGAGGCAGCTCAGGCAGGGCACTCACAGCCTTGCACAGGGCAAAGGCCTTGGGAGCTCGGTGGCTGTCTTCCTTTTCACTCACGGGGTCTCGGGAGGTGTCCTAGCTGACACCCCATGGAGGGCCCTGCCATCACATCACAGAAGTGACCTCACCACAGCACAGGGGCTCCCACACAATCCCCAGGACAGTTACAGAGGGGTGGAGCCAGGGTGGCCTGGGCAGAACGCGTGACTGCCTGGTCTCCCCTGGTCTCCCCCAACTCCTCCACCCAGCACCCCAAGGTGAGCAGCCTCAAAGCCCTGTTACTCCCCCATCCCCCAACACGGGGGACCTGGCCTTTGCTGCCACAGCCGGACGGTGCCAGAGGCCTACCTCTGCGTAGTCACCCATGATGTAGTGCAGGCGGGCGAGGAGGCGCAGGCAGGCACAGGTCTCCACGTGCATGGCTCCATAGACGTTGTTGAACAGGTTCAGGGCCTCATTGATGAGCTCACAGCCCTCCTTCAGGAAGCCTGCAGGGCACCCCCGTGGTGGAGGGTCAGGACGGGCCGTGGGAGCCCCCTCCGCCCAGCCCCGCCCGACCACACACCCTGTTGCACTTTGGCCTGCCCACTCTGGAAGAAATGGAAGGCATCCGAGGCCTTGGGATTGACGTGCTTGACCACGGGGAAGATGTTGAGCACATCCTCCTCGGTGAACGCGGGCTTGTGGCGACTGTCGAAGCTGTACTCCTTCAGCAGGACCTGGGGGCAGCCCCACACCCACAGGAAGCCTTAGTCCCAGGCCGAGGGCCGGTCCTCCCAACCCATCAACACTTGCGTACAGATGACTACTACGAAAAAGCCACCTCCCTGTGGCCCCGGTGGGCGTGGGAGCCCGCAGCAGGGACACTGTGAGCCGTGCCCACCTGGATCCCTGTTTTGAGCGAGATCTCCCGCAGGAGGGTGATCTTCTGCAGGCCGTACGTCTCCACAGCCTGGTCCACGGTCTCACTGCAGAGAAAGCAGGGGGCCTGAGCAGCCCAAGCACTGCCAGGCGCCCAGCACTATCCTGCCCACCCCCTCACCCTCCAGCACCCAGTCATCTCCACAGCTGCTCCCTCTTCTCTCCTCCCACTCCCTGGCCTATGACCACAGGCCCTAGCTGCCATCGGGGGAGCCAGTGGTGACCGCCTCATCTGCCCCATCCCAGCCACCCACCACGCCTGCCCTGCACAGCCGCACACACACGCACCACTCAAGGCTGAAGTCAAAGTAGTTCTTGGCCTCCTGGCAGATGTTCTTCCAGAGTTCCTGGGGGGTCATGACAGCCCAGGCTGTGTGTATCTGCAGCCCCCGGGGCCGGTTTTTCCTCCGCTTACTCCTCTTCTTGGAGACCAGTTCGTCGGCCGGCAGGTGGGCCACGGGGTTGGGGTAGGAGCTCAGGAAGCAGTTCAGGAAGTGGCTGATGGCAGCTGAGAGGCCGGAGAGCTCGACTCCCTGCAAGGCAGGGTTTCATCCACGTTAGGAGGGCCCTCAGCCCAGCTCAGGCTCCTTCCCGACACCCCACACCCCCCTGGGAGGCCACGGCCAGCTGTGGAGCAGACAGGTGGCACCTGTAAGTACGTCTTGAAGATGTGCTTGGCAGAGCGGGTGATGAGCTCTCCAATGCCAATTTTCTGGAAAGATCAGAGGGGGAGGTCTCGGTCAGGTCCCAGCCTCCATCCCCACCCCACAGCTCCGGTTCCACCCACCTGCGCGCACTCACATAGACGTGGTCCAGCTGCTGGCGGGCCGGGCTGCGCAGCACCAGCTCCAGCACCTTGCCCAGGTAGCGCATGTTGATGCCACGCTGGCGCATCACCTCGGCCAGCGTCGCCCCGTCCATGGGCAGCACCGCGTGCTCCATGCAGTCCTTCACCTGCAGGCTGCAACCGATCAGGCCCCACCCGGCTCCTCTGCCTCCACCCAACTGTGTCTTTATGGGGGAACACAGCTACCCTGGGAGGCCCTGGAGAAGAACTCCTAAGGCCCCAGCTCCCAGTCAGGAGAGGGGCAGCCAGGACATGGGAACATGTGAAGGAGGCAGGACCAGAGGAACACAAGCCAAGAACCAGGAGCCCGGTGGCGGCACAGGCTCCCCAAACCGCAAAGGAAGAGGAGAGGTGCCCACTTGGGAACACTACTTGACCCCCCCAGCCCCATGTCCTGAGGCTTGTAGGCGCCACAGCCTGAGCTGTGGCCATACTGTGGGGGGAAGCACCCAGCATCCCGGGGCCAGGCACAGAGCCTGCGGGGGGGAGGGAGGATGGGCAGCCTCACTGAGCTGCCCCCACCCCCCAGCCCTGCCACCACCCAGGGCTCAGAAGACCAGATCTCCAGCTGCCAGACCACCTGGTGGGCTCAGCAGGGCCTGTGCCCTTGACCTCTGGGGGTCGGGTTCCCCATAGGTAAAACGGGGGATGCCCACGCAGAGAAAGCTAAAAAAGTCCCTGCTGTGAGGAGTCCACGGGCCTCCAAGTCAGCGCTGGATGAGACCAGCACCCTCGGCGCAAGCCCCGCCCAGCCCCACGCCCACTCCCTCACCAAGCCGGGGGATCTGGCAGGACAGCAGGAAGGCAGCTGCGTCCTTCAGCAGCTGCTTCTGGTCCCGAACTTCATCCTGGCAGGACTCGGGGGAGCGAACCCCTGGAGGAGGGAGAGCAGAGCGGCTGAGCCCGGCGATGGCAGGACAAGCAGCGCCTGGGGCTCTCGGGGAAGTGCTCAGATGGGGGGACAAGCCCAGAGGCGCCCAGGGCCCAGACCCCCCGGTGAAGCTCCAGCACGGAGGGCTCCTGCGCGGCCAGCCCGCCACCTGCCTGGTGAGAAGATGTCGGGGTTGAAGCGAATGTCGAAGGCTGTGCTGCTGACGGAACCCACCGCCTTGCACGCCTTGCGGATCACCTCCCGGCTCCGAGGGTCTGCTGCGGAGACGCGGCTCGGTGAGAGGCGGCCCTGCTCTGCCACGGGTGCAGCTGGGCTGCCCCAAGCCTCGCCCCCAGCTCCTCGCAGAGATGGCAGCCAGCCTCTCCCAGGTGGGGTCATGAGCCACCTGGCAGGGACCAGCTGGCAGGGCCAGCCCGGCTCTCCCCACAGCCACAGCAGCCCCACCTGTGCCGTCATCTGCAGCGATGGTCTCCGCCAGCTCCTTCACCTTGGCCAGGCCGCTGGCACCGCTGCCCCTCCTCCTCACTTCCCGCCTCCGGTCCGGGGGAGTCCTCAGGCTTGGACTCCATGGAGGAAGGACCCCCATTTTCCAGGGAGGAGGGGGTCTCCAGCTGGCTGGCTTTCTGCTGCATCAGCTGCAGGGCGGCCAGCTTCATAAAGAGGAGGTATCTGGAGCAGAGCAGACAGGAGGTGGAACACGGGGAGGGGAGCTCTGCTGGCTGCAGGCTCCCAGCCGGCTGGGGCTCCACACCCGCAGGCCCGGGGCACACCCTGCCCGGCCTGTACGTGTCAATGCAGAAAACCCAGATCTCCCAAGACAGGAAGAAGAGGGCTGGGTGATGCGAGGGACGGGAAGAGAGGGGCTCCCCATCCAGGTCAGGGCCCGCAACAGTGACAGGAAGCCACTGGCATTAGAGTGTGACTTGTGCTGTAGGACATTTGACACAGCCATTTCCCAAGCACTAAACACCAGCGGCAGGGACACTCGGCCCCACCTGTCCCCCCCCCAGGCACTGGGACATTTGCAGCCACCAGCCTGGCTGCTCCAGAGTCTGTGGCCAATATAAAGCCCGATTTCTGCACTTGGGAGCCCAACAGCGGGGCAGGTGGGGACGGGTCTCCAATGATTGTGGCCAGGCTGAGCTCTTCTCCCTCCAGAGTGTCTCCCTCCAAGGACCCAGCCCCAGCACCACTCAGGGCACCCATGCTCCCCCGCAGCTGGCCCAGCCCCGGTCCGGCAGGGCTGCCCCTCACCTGTGCTCCACGAAGGCGTCCACCAGCTCCTGGCGCAGGCAGCAGAGCTTGTGGCGGTGGGCGCGGGGGAAGCCGGCGCGGGCGCACTCCTCGGGCAGCTCCTCGCCGGGCACGGGCAGGAAGTTGAGGTCGGGAGGGAAGGTGCGCAGCAGGTCGAGGATGTAGTGGCGCCCGTCGTTGCCGATGATGCCCTTGCACTCCACGGAGGAGCAGAGCTCCACCTCTTCGTCTCGGTCGTTGAGCACCCGGTGCCGCAGGATCTTGAGGGGCCGACTGGTGCGCTCCAGCAGCTCCAGGTACCTCGGGTGCGACACCACGGTCTTGCCGAAGTCGATGGAGCCGTAGATGACGCTCTGCTCCTGATCCCGCTCCAGAATGCCGGGGATGATGGACTGGGCCGTGACCCGGTAGCCGCGGTAGTCCACCACCACCGTGCCCAGCGTGTAGAGCCCCTCCACGTCCACCACGTTGTACGTGCGGACGCCGTTCAGGTCGTTGGTGGGTGCCACGTAGGCGGCCACGTCCCCGCCGAAGTCCTTGTAGTGGTCGCGCACGTCGAAGCCCAGGCTGAAGAAGATGTTATTCCAGATAAACATCTGCATTTTGGTCTCCTCGCCGGGGTTGATGGCCATCACGTTGCCATCGATGACCGCCATGGCCCCCCCTCGTGGCTGCCGCGGTGAAGTCACTGTGTACCTGGGAAGGAGGGAGGGTAAGAGGCCCCACCCACAAGAGCCGGGGGCTGCGTCCCCCCTGGCCAAGCTCACCCAGACGTAGGCGGCAACCAGGCCTGCCTTGGGAACCCAGGGACCCGAAGCCTCGTCTCCTCATATGTAGAAAAGGGCAAGAAAACCATGTTTTATCTGGGCACGGTGGCTCACACCTGTAATCTCAGCATTTTGGGAGGCCCAGGTGGGCGGATCACCTGAGGTCAGGAGTTTGAGACCAGCCTGGCCAACATGGTGAAACCCCGTCTCTAAAATTGGCTGGGCGTGGTGGTGAGTGCCTCTAGTCCCACCTACTCAGGAGGCTGAGGCAGGAGAATCGCTTGAACCAGGGAGATGGAGGTTGCAGTGAGCTGAGATCCCACCACTGCACTCCAGCCTGGGTGACAGAGTAAGACTCCATCTAAAAAAAAAAAAAAAGAGAACATGTTTTGAAGACACACTTGTTCTTGGGAGACAGCAGAGTGCAGTGATTAACAGGAGTGTGAGCAGTTAGTTATGTGCCATGTGACCTTCAACAGATAAAGCTCTCAGGCCCATTTTCTCACCTAAGAACAGTGGTGATAAAGATACAAGCTGTCCAAAATATGACAGGAAATAATGCCTATAAAGCACTTGGCAGCATCTCTGGTGAAGTCAGTACCCGGGAAATTCGTTTTTGTTTCTACAGTTATCATCTCTAGGCGGTAAAATGATGGAAGGTGGTGGTGGTTGTTTTTTGAGACAGGCCCTCACTCTGCTGCCCAGGCTGGAGCGCAGTGGCGCGATCTGAGCTCACCAAAGCCTCGACCTCCCCTGGCTCAGGCAATCCTCCCACTCCAGCCTCCAGAATAGCTGGGACTACAGGTACATGCCACCATGCCCAGCTAATCTTTGGTATTTTTGCAGAGACGGAGTTTCACCTTGTTGCCCAGGCTGGTTTCCAGCACCTGGGCTCAAGTGATCTGCCTGCCTCAGCCTCCCAAAGTGCTGGGATTACAAGCGGGAGCCACTGTGCCTGGCTGACATTTTTATTTTAAAGCAACTACTTTTCCTCATTTCTCTTAGTGACAGCACTAGTAACTTTTAAATGCCGCCAAGTTAAGTGTTATGCAAATGAGCTCCCACACCAGAAGGGCCTCGTTGGCCAGTGTTTGCCCAGGCAAAAGACCAGGGCAGTCAATGGAGGAGGGTGGGAAGCTGGGTAGCCCTGGACACTCAGTCCGTACTGGAAGTAGGGCCTGCTCCTGCCGGGCACTCAAAGCCTCAGAGACCAGCGAAAGACATTGGGATGTTCTGCCGGGAGGCAGAAGGCCAGCAGACCCTGTGGGAGACCTGCCGGCTGGGGGGGGAGCTGACGGGGTTGGGGCTGCCCCAGCCTCCGCGCTTTACTCCTGTCCACGAGGAAGCCCATCAGCAGGCGGCCAGTGGGCCTGAGACTGGCTGCAGGCACCTTAAAGATGGCTCTTTCTCGAAGCAGCCGTTCAGGCAGGTTCTTGCGAGGCAGCTCCCTCGTCGTCTGAAGCTCCTCGTTCCAGTCTCGGGTCTGCAGAGAGACCAGGGAGGGAGCCGCGAGCTCAGCCTGTGCCCTGCGACCTGCTCTGGGAAGTCCCTTCCTCCACCTCCCTGAGAAGAGCCCCAGATTCCCAAATGAACGGTCAAGCATGGAGCCAACTGGGAAGCGCACAGAACCCAGCCCAGCACCCAGGAGGGCAGGGGTGCCCAGGAGGGCGGGGCCAGGCTGCAGGCACCTGTCCAGGAATGTGCTCCTCGTAGCCCAGCCTCGAGGTGTAGGCGTCCTCTGCGCGCACACAATCCATGGCATGCTCCGCCTGGGGCGCTGTCCAACTGTACACCTGGAAGGGGGTGGCGATCCTCTCGAACGGGTGGCGCTGGACCCTGTGGCAGGCAGGGGAGGGGGAGATGGGGCAGCCCACCAAGCTCAGGGCCCTTCCATGGGCCCCTTTCTGAGGCCCCCAGCTGCTCTGCCGTCTCCCCGCCCCGAAGTCAGCCGGAAGCAAACGACGCCTCTCCCACGGCTGCTGACCCGGTGCTGGCCGACAGCTCCCTAAAGGGAGGCTGAACACTGGGGGCCCAGGCTGTCTCTTCAGACAGAAGCAGTGGCCTGTGGGGACCGGCTCATCCCGTGCCCTGGGGTCCACGAGACGAGGCGGGACGGGTGAAGACACTACCTTTTCTTCTGCAGCACCGCGAAGTTCTTCTTGAAGGTGGGGCTGATCTGGTTGAGCAGCTCCACGAGGGAATGGCTCAGGAAGCGGGGGCTGGCGGGCTTGGGGTTGAAGTGATAAGCTGTGGACCTGCGGGGAGGGTGGGCACTGAGCGGGGGCTCAGATCGGCCGGCACAGAGGGGCACGTGGCAGCTGGCAAGCACTCACTGATTCAGGTAGAAGCCCCGCGTGGATGCGGTGATGCTGACGTGCCGGTCCTCGGCCGTGATCACAAACAGGTACATCAGGTCCCCGTGCATCTTCCGGTTCCCTGGCGGCGGGTTCCAGCCGCTCATGGTGAGCACCTTCAGGCACTGCAGGGGCTGTGGGAGTGGCTGAGCATGAGGGGCCAGGCCTCTGGTGTGGGGCCTCCACCCCGCCAGGGACCCTCTTCCTCACTCCCCCGGGAAGCCCACCTTCCAGTCCCGGTTTTGGGGCTGCAGGGGACACAGTGGCCGCTCCCGGCTCCCTGGCAGGATGTACTCGGGCGGCGTGCAGTCGATGGGGTCCATCTCCAGGCCCTTCTTCCGCTTCCCGCTGTCTGAGAGACCCGAGGCTGGTGGTCAGCACAGGGCCATCCAGGGCCGGACGTCTGCCCGCCTGCACGTGGGCCTGGTCTGGGTGGCTCAGGCCCAGGCCCCTCAGCCCGTCTCCAGCCCCCACCTCCATGCCCCTGCCCGGCCCTGGCCCACTCCCCCAGCCCTAGTGCCTCCCGCACCTCCCAGGTCGCCATCAGTGAAGACACTGAGGAAGGACAAGGAGTTGCAGTCCACCCCGTTGAAGGCGTCGGATGGGTCCAGGCTCTTGAGAAGGTCGCGGACGTGGCGCACATGGATTCGGGCCTCTCGCACTGTGTACGGCTCTGTCAGGAAGGCGGGGGAGGGGCTGGCTTTACCAGGGCCTCACCCTCCACAACCTGCTCAGCACAAAACACCGTTCAGGGGGCTAACACTTCCATTTTCAAATTCCTATGTGAACACATAAGTTGGGAGTTCTGGTTTCAACACACACACACACACACACACACACACACACACACACACACCCGCTCTCTACTGGTGAGCAGAGATCTTTGTTCATCAAGAACTTCGCACCAAATCCCCCCAAAGCACACAGAGGCCTTGGGAGTCCGCCTGCTGCTGGTGGGTGAGCAGGGCTTCCGGAGCTCCGGGGCCTGCGCACCCTTGCCCTGCTCTTCTGAGGCAGCCCTCGTGCAGCGCTGGCCTGGGACTTCCCAAGGCCCCCAACAGCAACCCTGCCCCCGTGTGGCTTTCATGGCATTCTAAGGGCAGTTCTGGAGGAGGGGGGGGAGAGGTTCTGTGGTCAGCTGTCGGCACTGTTGAGCCATGGACTGTTCCCACCACTGCTCTCAGCAAGCGGACAGGCCCTGGGTGGGGAACCTGAGTGGCTTCTCCCCAGAGAACTTGCGTCCAAAGACCGAGCAGATGACCCCTCACCGCGCCTGAGCTCCCCCCTCTAGGAACTTCTCATTTATCTCTACGGAACCGGACTGGGCTGACCTCAAGCCCTGGCATGGTACTGCCTGATTTTTTTTAGAATCACAACTCTATCTTTTTTTTTTTCTTTTGAGATGGAGTTTCGCTCTTGTTGCCCAGGCTGGAGTGCAGTGGCACAATCTGGGCTCACTGTAACGGCCGCCTCCCAGGTTCAAGCAATTCTCCTGCCTCAGCCTCCTGAGTAGATGGGATTACAGGCATGCACCTCTATGCCCGACTAATTTTTTCAATTTTTAGTAAAGATGGGGTTTCACCATGTTGGCCAGGCTGGTCTGGAACTCCCGACCTCAGGTGATCCACCTGTCTCAGCCTCCCAAACTGCTGGGATTCCAGGCGTGAGCCCCCCGCGCCCAGCCCACGGCTCTCTTCTCTTAACCCATGGGCCGGGAAGTTGGAGGGTACAGGTGTGACAGCCTGAGAAGAGACCTGTGCTCCCACCCTGCCTCCCTGAGCTCATCTGTGACACGGGGGACCCTGGCAGGGGGGTGCGGCCTGCCTCTGCCTCTGCCTCCGGGGGCCCTCCCCTGGGCAGGCTGCCCAACTTGCAGACCGACCTTCCACCACGCGCAGCACAGAGCCCTCCTGCAGCCCCTCGACGCTGCGCAGCTCGGAGAAGTGGTCCAGCATGTTGCCATCCAGGTGCAGCGAGAAGCACGTGCGGTGACACGTGTCTTCCCGGTCCATGAGCACCTGGTGGATCTCCTGCACCATCTCCTGGGGGGGGGGACACCTGCAGGGAGAAGCCCCAACCACCCAGGTGAGAGGTCACATAGTGGAGAGCACGGACAATACCCTTGTCCCTAGCGCAAGGTACCTTGGTCCCCAAATACTCGGTATCCCCACTTTCTGGCTTTTAAATCCCAGGCCGTGTCCACACATGCCGCGCCCTATGTGTGCATCTGGGAGCCTGGCCCCGCTGGCTAGGCCTGCAGACCAACAGCAATCCCCCGAGCAGCGAAAGGGGCTGGAAGAACGGCAGCCTTGCCTCCGACCTTGCCCAGTGCTCGGGGGCCTGGGGCAGATGGCTTTCACCTTCCAGAAGGGGTGCTCTTGGGCCCAAGCCCGTGGGTGTGGAGGACATATGACGGCCCTGCCTCGTTCCCCACTGAGTCACCAGCTTGCAAGACCTCCACGCTGGCTCCGCCCTTGGAGACTACCCAGCACCGCTCTCCCCCTCTGGCAGATGGTAAAATCACAGCCCAGAGAGAGGTGACTTGCCCGAAGGCACAGAGCAAGAGGCTGGGGGAGTCCTGGGGATGCCAGCACACCCCGGCCACATCACTCCCCCCTCCCCCCACAGGCCTGGCAGGCCCGGCTGGTCACTGTCCTCTAGTAATGGGGCAATGACCTGACCCTGGACTCAATTCCCACGTCCACCACAATAGCTGAGTGGCTCTGGGCAGAAGGATCCTCAGTCTCCTGCCACAAAGTGGGGCCGGAGGCACACAGGCAAGGCTCAGCTTTCCAGCTCATCCTCCCAGCGGGCTCGGGCCTGGTCCCCAGCACCCCTTCCTCCATCTTACCTGCAGGGAGAAGGGCTCAATCCCGGGGGCCAGGATCTTCACGGAAAAACCCGTGTCCTGAATGACAATGACTTCCTGACCGGTGGTCTCGTCTCTCGGCTCGGCCTCGTCCAGCCCGTTTTCCCTGGGCGGCTCGGCCGCCCCCTCCTTCTCCAGGCTCTCCGGGCAGTCCCCATTCAGCAGCATGACTGACGGCAGCTCTGTAGGTGACAAGCGCAGATCAGAATCAGGCGGTCTGCTGGTGGGGGCATCCCTCGACCCAACTCGGGGGCACGTGCCTCACAGAAGGGTATCTGCGTCCCTCCCAAGCCAAAGCCACACGGTCCCGCCTTGCCCTCCGCACACCTGCAGGCCACTCATGATTTTCCCACTTCCCACGCCCCGCCGCCCTCCCCAGCCACTGCCCTGGCCCACTGTGGTTACGGCTTGGCCCTCCCCAGGGGGCACCAAAAGCTGCCCTCCAGGCCGGGCCCGAGGGCTCCTCCGGCCCCGGCACACCTGGCTGCCCAGCAGCATCCCGCTCGCTTCCTCTCCTCTTCTCCGACGGCACCCTGGCCCTCCCCCCTCCAGCTCCGTCTCCTCCATCCCTCCTGAGCTATGGGCCCGCGTCTCCCCCTTCCCTCACCCTCTCCCATGCCTTCAAATACGCTCCTGCCTCTTGGCTCACACAGCCAAGCCTGTCCTCTCTCAGGCCGTCTGGACCAGGGAGACGGCCGCCTCCCAGCATCCACACCCTCAGGCCTCACTCAAGACTGGTCTTGCAGGGACGGAACCCGCCCTCCTGCTCAAACCGGCGCCTGCTCTTGAGGCCCCCACCCTCTATCTAGTCACCCACCCTGAATCTCCCAACCCCCCGGGACCCAGTCCCTGCAGCCCCGGCCGGCCAGGCCCTCCCTCGGGTTCAGCAGGGCCACCTGGAGCCCTCCTGAGAAGCTCACCGCTCACAAGACCAAGCTTCCGGGCCGGCCTCAGACCCTCCTGAACCAACCCTCAGCTCCTACCTGCTCCCCGCTGAGGTCTCAGGACACTACACCACAGCAGCCTGGTCCCCACCGCCCTCCCTCCGCTGTGCCTTTGTGTCTATGCTGTCCCTCATGGCCCATTCTGTGTGGCAAACACTGACTCACCCTTCAAGGCCTAGGAGAAATCAACCTTTTCAAAAGCCTGCCCAAACAACACTTAATGGCGGAATCACGCCCCCTGCCCCTTTCACTCCCAGAGCAGGCGCTCATCTGCGCCCAGGGTGGCATCCTCACCAGCAGCTCTACCCACCACCTTCTGTCCTGCCCAGCCTCAATGAAAAAGGCACCCCAATTCATGAAGTACTTACGGCAAACCTCTAGCCAAGTCCAGTATTTGCAGACAGCACCCGATCCACATGCTGGAAGCAGGGCGGGCAGCAGGTGACAAAACCCTGCCTTCCTACCAGGCTCCAGCGGAACCAAGGAGAGCTCCTCGTCACGCGGGCCTGCCTGGGCACCCACCTGGGAGATGGGGACCGTGGCCCCAGGTCTGCCATCAGCCTGGCTTGAAGTTCAACAGTCCCAACTCTGCGGGTCTGGGTTCCCTTCCAGAAAGAACAGCTCGCCCAGCTCTGCCCATCCTGTCTAGACCCCAGCTCTCAGGAGTGGGGGACAGATACATCTCCCAGAACTGTGTGGTCCCAATCCAGATCCACCAGAAACACAGAGCAGGAGCCTCAGGGAAGGGATGGGGCCAGCACAGAGAGGCAGACACCAGGGGGCCTGGAGAGTCACCCCTTCCCTGGAACCCCACAAGTTAATGAGAAACAGAACCTCCAAGAGCTCAGATAGTCCCTTCCCCCTTGCCCCAAAGAGAGGTATTTGAAGCCCAGAAAGGTTCAGAGCCTGGGCTAAGGCCACCAAGTCAGAACGGGCCCAGGCTCCCTGCTGCAGCCCATACCCCACACTGAGGCACTGCCCTCAACTCTGGCCACCTCGGACCTTCACTAACTGTCTGTCATTCCCCTCCATCCCCACCACACCCTCTCAAAGCCTGCAGTGAACTCCCAAGAACCTCAAGGATGCAGAGACCTCTCCCTTCCAGACCCAGCAGCCTCAGGAAGGACACCCTCAAGCCCCGAGCAGGTGAGCAGCCCCACCGACCCCAAGTGAAAACTCGCCTGAGTCTAGTGACAGAGCAGAGACAGCTGGGGTGCTGGTCGGTCAGCTTTCAAAGAGCAGCAAGAGGCAGGGCAGCCAGGAGGAACGTCCCCCCACAGGGTCCCTGAGAAAGGCCGTGCTGGCTGCCACGTCCCGGGAATGAGGGGAGAAGCAGGGAGGGCCCTCCAATCTACAACAGCAATTTTGAGCTACGGGATCCCAGAAGTGGGCATCTAGACAGCCTGTGTTCTTTTGCACATCTGGAATGGGGGAGGCCAGGGCAAGGCGGCCACAGTGCCCACTTTCCTTCCCCAGCTCAGGGAGACCACCCTCAGGGGGCACCTGTCCCCCTCATCAGGTTTCAAAGGAACGCAGCAGGCTCCCCCAGCGCCTCCTCTCCCCAGGAGAGCAGGTCCTGCCCCTAATCGCTCCTCCAGGGAACCCAGAAGGCCTCTACGTCCAGAGGAAGGCCAAGCGGGTCTCCCCCGCAAGGAGGTGGCTGCTGGTTCACGAGGTCCCGGTGCTCACCTGGTGCAGCTGGCAGCTGCCCTCCCCTCGACTCTGGAGTCTCAGGATGGCCGTGGCCGCAAGTCAGGTGGCTCCCCCAGCTCAGGCCCAGAACTGCCCGGGTCCCCGGTTCCAGCCTCTGCCGCTACCCTTGCCCTCATGCAGCCGCTCGGCCCGGGGCTGGAGCTCCGGCTGGCTTCGAGTTTCAGTGAGGCCAGGCCTGCTGGGGCAGCCCCAGGAAGGGCGCACTCCCCCTGCCTGGCATCCTGCTCAAGGTCGGCCAGAAGGACGGCTGAGGGCCAGGAGAACCCGGTGGCCCCAGAACCCCAGGAGGAGCTGCTATCAGCACTCAGGCCCACCGCCCTCTGCCCCCTAGAGAGGGGGTCACTGCCTGCAAAGCCGCTAGGGGGACCGGAGGATCCAGCATTTGAGGTACCTGGACCCCTCAAGATCGAGGGCCTAGGAGACCGGCTGGCAGGGGCAGGGCCCAGCAAGGGGGTCCTTCTTCAGCCCCCACCCCAGCGGGGGTGAGCAGGACCGCTTCGGCCAGCTGCTGGCAACAGCTGGCACAGACCCCGGGCCCAGGCCATGAGGTGGCCGCCTCTGCCCACCAGCCCAGATACTGAGCACCCTGCTGCCCCTGGCCCAAGGGCGTGGCTGGGACCTCTGGCTCCTGCTGCCCCCTGCAGGTGACCTGGCTGCCAGCCCCTTCCTGGGGAGTCACTGGTTCTGGTGGAGGGAGGGGGATGGGCCCCCAGCCTCCCACGGGACAACTGCACCCGTGCCCCAAGCCTCCCATTGCCATCAAGAAGCTGGCAGGCTCCATCTTCCCTTTTCCAGCAGCCCCGGCCCTGCCAGGAGGGAACCAAGTCTCTCCCAGGGGAGAAGAGAGCTGGCACAAGAGGCCGGTGCCACTGCAGGGGAGGAGCCGCCACCCAGCTGGCCAGGGCCCAGTGAGGGCTGCCCCAGCATCCACCCTACCCAGGGCGGGCGGGGCCAGGCTCTCACTCCAGCCCCTCCCCTCTAGGCCCAGGGACCAGGCAGACGCTGCTTCCCAGCCCCCCACAGAGGGTTCTGGGACTTGCACAATGACCAGGCCGAGACAGAGCCCCTCTGCTCCCACCACCTCCCGCTCCGGAGACAGAGTGGGGGCGGGGGGCTGCCTGGCAGTGACCCTGAGGTAGTGTTGACAACCACCTGCATTCTGGTTACCACAGAGCCAGGACAGGCCCAGCCCCCGGCAGCTCCCGCTATCAGCTTGGCCTGCCCATCTCACCTTAGGAAACTGAGGCTCCCGAAAGCTAGGAAGCAGCTGCCCAGGGTCACAGGACAAGAGGCAGCCAAGTCAGAGCAACAAAAGCCAGGTGTTCCTATCACATTTTTGGGATGAGCATTTTCAAAGAAAAGCAAAAACAGGTGTGTCAGATGCCCAAGCCCAGGCTTCTGAGTGCCACCACCACTCGTAGGGCCAGGCTGCAGCACCCACAGGCAGGCTGCACCCCAGGGAGTAGAGCTACCACCGTCACAGGATCCCCCAAGGCCTCTACACCCTGGGGCCAACCACTCCCTGCCCTCAGGTCCCCAGGGCACCTCTGAGGAGTGAGCTGTGGAAAAGGGGGAAGAGGAGGCCTCCAGCAGAATGGAGCACGGTGCCCCAACAGCACCCGGCATACTCGCAAACTCAGATGCCAGTGAAGAGATAAAGCACACCCTCGCCAGGGCCTGGAGGTGCAGGGGACCCAAAGGCAGCAGATGGGAGGAGCCAGAAAGAAACTTAGGCCTCCCCAGGGGGCCTGTGTCCGCCCAAGCCAGCCACGAACTCACTCAGAAGACTGTGCCAGGGCCAGGCCACACCCCAGCCAAGGCCTCAGCAGGTGAGGCTTCAGCAGGAAGTAAGGTCCTAAAAGGTGCATCGCCAGTCCCAGGAGCCCAGGGCTTCAAGGGAAAGGGGATGGGAAGGCAGGCGACCTATCGAAGACCCTACAGAGGCAGACCCCTGTTTGCGTCCTTCCTGTCCTACCCAGGCCAGAGGCAGGTGTCTTCAGGCCCTGAGGACAGTGAAAGCTCCTCAAGCTGCTCCCCCACATCCCCATCCGAGAGAACAGCAACAATCCTGTTGGGAAGCTCCCAAAAGCCCTCAGACTCCTTCCCCCACCTGCCAGCCTCCTTCTCCTCCCTCCTGGGCCTCATCTCCAGGGAGCCCTCCCCCTAGGCACAAGGAACTTCACACACCACTGTGAACTTGAAAAACCTGCCTGTTCTCTTAACCCCTAAAAGTTGCTTTATTCCCAAGAAGGTAGCCAAACCTTGCCCCCACCCTCAGTGGCCTTGACCACTTCTTCCTTAAGGGGACTGAACAGCCTTCCAGAGCTGGACCTCAGGGGTCAGGAGCCTCGGTTCTGATGCTCAGGTGGGCCCCAGCTGGGGGTCTTCATTAAGGCTCTGTCCTCCTTTTGATAGATCCGGGCTGGCTGTAATGTGAATCCTAGCTATCTGCGCTAGCTTCCCGAGGGCGCAGGGGCCAATGTCCTGCCCACGGGTATGCTTCCAGTTTCCCCCAAACAAATAACTGTGCTCCTCCCCTGATCCAGCTTACCCCAGACAGAGCCCCCCTCAGCAGAGTTAGGAAGGGGCTTGACTCCCTGACAGAAATCCTCCAGCAGACTCTCCGTCAGCCCCTGGTTCTCAGCATGTGATCCAAACCAACACGCCTTCCCAGCTTCCTCTGGGCCAGGCCACGGCAACCTCTGGCTTTGCTGGCCATGAGCTGGAATCCAAATACTTCCCTTAACAATGAAATGGCTTAGCGACCTTGTGCAAGTCACTTCGATTCTTCAGGTCTCTGCTAGAGAGTAAGTCAGCCAAACTCCTCTTATCTAGCCTGCCCCACTGATTCAGAACCACATCAGCACGAAGCCTGGCAGGCTGGGGCCATCAGCATTTGCCCTGGCCTTGTCGACGCAAATCAGCAGCACTGCCCCAGCAGCTGTCCCCTCACTCCAAGGTAACTCCGCTATGGTGGGAACAGGGTCAGAGAGCCTAACACTGTCCCCATCTGATTCCCAAGTCCGCCCTGGCGCCCTCATGAAGCTGGGAAGGGAGATGATGGGGGCGTTAAGACCACAAATCCCAACTGAGGACAGCCGATGGAGGAGGGGAGGGTAGGGGAGACAAGAGTAGCTCTGCACCCCCGCTGCCACCAGAGCAAAGAGGACCGCAGCCCAGGCCTGAGGAAGGTGTGGGGAGCTGAGAAGGGGATTCCAGCCCCAGGGCGGGAGCCCAAGACACGGTGGCGGGAACAGAGAGAAGGCAAGGGCTCCGGAGACAGGGAGAGAAGCAGCCCCACCCGAGGCGAGGTGCAGCCACTCCCCACAGCCTCCACCACACAGCCCCACGGGGATCGCGGAGCCTGACTCCACACTAACGACCTTTGTCTTAAAAACTGCAACTCTGGTCTGACCCACTTTTCGCAATAAGACAGGTTAATGATCAAGTTCTGGCACAAACACTTCCCCCTGCCAAGGGGTTTGCCTTTGCCCCATGCCCAGGCAGACGCCCCCTACTCCAGGTCGGCTGAGCAGGCCAGCACCTGGAGAGAGCGGCCGCCACAGCCTGAAGACCTGCGGCGAAAGCCTGGCTCAGGGCACGAACCAGAGAAGCCCCTCGCCACACACACCCCGCACGCACATCGTGCTGTTCCCACAGACTGAGCCTGGGAAGCCTCGAGTGGAGCTACACTCCAGGGCTGCAGCCATGCGCACGGGGAACGCCTGGGAGGCCAGCGCCGAGCAGGTGCCGAAGGGGCTGTCCCGCAAGCGTCAGAGCGACCCCAGCCCAGAGAGCTGCCATGCCCGGGCGCAGAGGGGGTGGGGCCGACGATTCCCTCTGTCTGCGGCGGCGGCGCACCCCGAAACTGCGTGTGCGCGCACGTGTCCTGCGACGAGGCGCGCGTGTGCCCGCCTAGGCTGCCCTCCACGGGACCCCACGTGCGAAGCCCGGGCCGCAGCCGGGGGCGACAGTGAAGGTGACCTTCAGCGCGGGGGGCGACCCGGTAGAGGGCCCAGCGAGATACAACCAGGCCCGGCGCGGAGGAAAGGCGGCGGCCCCCACGGAGTCCCGAACCCGCCGCCCCGGACCGGCGCCCCCGCCCGGCGGCCCGCCGGCCCCGGCCCAGCTCACCGGCCGCGCTCGGCCGCCCCTTGCCCCCGGCCTGGGAGCCGTGCTCCCGGGCGCTGTCGGCCGGGGCGGTCGCCGGCAACTCGTCCGTCTTGATGACCATGGTGGCGGGAGCGGGCGTCCGCCTCGGCTGTCCGCGCCGCCCGCCGCGCCACTAACCCAAGTGCCCTGCGCGCCGCGGCCGCTGCGGGAAGGACGGAGTCACCGGCCCACGTGGTGCGCGCTGTGGCCTTTGACCCCGCCGCCGCTCCCCCTGCCCCGCCCTCGCGCCCGGCCCGGCCCACGGCGGCCCGCGAGGGACAAAACGCGCCGCGCCTCTTTCCCCGCCCACGGACGCCGCGACTTTCCCGAACGTCTTAAAGGCAACGCACCCTGACTCCAGGCCCGGGGAGGCCGGGCGCCCTCGAGGGGCGGAGCCTCGGGGACACTCCCTGCCGCTCGCTGCCCGTCGGGGCGGGCACGGTGACCTTGGGTGGAGCCTGGTCTGGGACTGCCATGGCTAGCCCTCCCCCACCCAGTGTTCCTGTTTTCTCTTGCAAATCTGCCAGATGACCACGCGGGCTGCGGTCTGCGGAGTTCGCGTTACCCTCCCCACCCCCCCGGGCAGGCGCTTTCCCGCCGAATGGGTGGGTGTGGATTATTGAGGAAGCGGAGGGCCGCTTAGGGCACGGGCGCGAGAGGCGAGGGCGGGTCGCGGCTAATGGGGATCAGGTGTCAAAATGGACCCGCCAAACTTTGTCCCGACCGACGGGTCCTCGCCTCCAGGCTGGTACCTTCATTTTACAGTGGAGGAGGCCGGGACCAAGGTCACACAGAGAGCAGGGGGTAGAGCCGGGAGGACGCTTTACAGTAGCTGCTGGTTTTCACTTGGTGGGGGACTGAACAGTGAGGTCAGAGAATGCTGCAGAGGTGACATTCGAACCAGGCCTTGCAGTGAGTCGAAGTGCTCCGGGCAGAGAGCCCCCGGAGGAGCTTTCCTGCACAGGCCCCAGGAGGCTTTCGTGCAGCCCCTCAGGCAGACTCCCTAGGAGCATTTGTCTGGCTCTGATGGGAACTGGGAGGCTTCAGCTTCTTAAGGTGGGCTGGGAGGGCCCTACCTAGGGCCTTGCACAAATGGCAAAGGAAAGCAGGCCTTGTTCTGGAGTGCACGTGGTGAGAAAAGCCAGCGAGGTATGTGTGTTGAAACCGCAGGAAGGAAAGGTCACAAGTGATAAGATTCATCTTGGCCGGGCGCTGTAATCCCAGCACTCTGGGAGGCCGAGGCGGGAATTTGAGAACACCCTGGGCAACATTTGAAATGCCCGTATCTACAAAAGGTATTTAAAAAAAAAAAAAAAAAGCCAGATTGGGGCGGGGCTCGATGGCTCTCACCTGTAATCCTAGCACTTTGGGAGGCCAAAGCGTGCAAATCGCCTGAAATCAGGAGTTCAAGACCAGCCTGGCCAACGTGGCGAGACCACATTTCTACTAAAAATACAAAAAATTAGCCGGGCGTGGTGGCGAGTGCCTGTAAACCCAGCTCCTCCGGAGCTGAGGCAGGAGACTGACTTGAACTTGGGAGGCGGAGGTTGAAGTGAGCCGAGATCAGGCCACTGCACTTCAGCCTGGGTGACAGGGCAAGACGCTGTCTCAGAAAACAAAAACAGAAAGAATCTGCGGTTTATTTTCAGTGGATCCCTTCCCCTTTTCCTCGCAGGTCCTACTACACAGCAGGCATCCTCAGGGCTGCCTCATGGCACTCCTGAGCACCACAGTTTTCCCACCTTTTGGGTCCCTGTGTAGAGATGAGGAGGAAGAATTATCTAGTCTTGAGAACCAGCCTGCATCTTTAGCCTGCTGGAAGCTTCCCACCTTCCTAATTATTGTTCTCATGGACACACCCACTCAGCTGGGCTTTCCTGCATTCCTGCTTCCCTCTCCTTTTCAGAGTTTCCTAGGGGGTTGGAGACGTGACGCAGGAACCCAAATCCCTTG
Source organism: Ateles fusciceps (assembly GCA_036589455.1). NCBI lineage: Eukaryota > Metazoa > Chordata > Mammalia > Primates > Atelidae > Ateles > Ateles fusciceps. Next base: position 2,449,623 of record JAZHEH010000751.1, read on the forward strand.
GACTGCAGCAGAGAGTCCCCTACTTCCCTGGCCAATCTCTGGGAACCCCTAGAAAGAAAATGCCCACCTCCCTCAACCCCAAAACTGCATGGGCAGAAATGCCAGGAAGGAAGGGATAACAGTAAGATGACCTGGGCTTCGGCCTCCCCAGGTATAAAATGAAGGGGTTGCATAGATGATCTTTTTTATTATTATTATTATTTTTAAAGACAGGGTCTTGCTGTGTTGCCCAGGCTGGAGAGAAGTGGCTATTCACAGGCACGATCCCACTACTGATCAGCATGGGAGTTTTGACCTGCTCTGTTTCTGACCTGGGGCCGGTTCACCCCTCCTTAGGCAACCTGGCGGTCCCCCGCTCCCGGGAGGTCACCATATTGATGCCAAACTTAGTGCGGACACCCAATCGGCGTAGTGCACTACAGCCCAAACTCCTGGGCTCAAGCAATCCTCCAGCCTCAGCCCCCTGAGTAACTAGGACTACAGGCACGTGCCACTGCGCCTGGCACATAGATGATCTTTGAGTTATCTGAGGCCAGGTGCAGTGGCTCAGGCCTGTAATCCTAGCACTTTGGGAGGCCCAGGTGGATCACTTGAGGTCAGGAGTTCGAGACCAGGCCAACATGGTCAAACCCCGTATCTACTAAAAATACAAAAAAAAAAAAACAAAACCCACAAAAATCAGCTGGGCATGAGTGGTGCATGCCTGTAGTCTCAGCTACTCAGGAGGCTGAGGTGGGACGATGGCTTGAACTGGTAGGAGGAGGAGGTTGCGGTGAGCAGAGATCCTGCTGCTGTACTCCAGCCTGGGTGACAGTGAGACTCCCTCTCAAAACAAACAAACAAACAGTTATCTGGTTCTGACGTTCCATATCTCCACCCTGAACTGTGACTGGGATGGGCTTAGCCAAGCATCCCCAGGGGTCTGTCTGGGGGATGCCGCTGCCCCTGCCCTGTCGTGCCCTACTCTTTCCTTTTCTATTTTGATATGGAGTCTCACTCTGTTGCCCGGGCTGGAGTGCAATGGCATGACCTTGGCTCACTGCAGCCTCTGCCTCCCAGGTTCAAGCAATTCTCAAGCGACCAGGCTGTCTCTTTCTTTTCTTTTTTTTCCTTTTCTTTGCTTTTTTTCTCTTTTCTCTTCTCTTCTCTTTCTTCTTTTTCTTATTTTCTTACAGAGCCTGGCTCTGTCCCCCAAGCTGGAGTGCAGTGGTACGATCTCAGCTCACTGCAACCTCTGCCTCCTGGGTTCAAGCGATTCTCCTTCCTCAGCCTCTAGAATAGCTGGGATTATAGGCACCTGCCACCACACCCAGCTAATTTTTGTATTTTTAGTAGAGATAGGGTTTTGTCATGTTGGTAAGGCTGGTCCCAAACTCCTGGCCTCAAGTGATCTGCCTGCCTTGACCTCCTAGAGTGTTGGGATTATAGGTGTGAGCCACCATGCTGCCTTTCTTTTCTTCTTTGGAAACTGTGCATGAGATTCAATTATCTTGGGCAGATGTTTATCCAAGGCTCCCTCACTGCCCCCGGAGATAAAAGGCTCTGAACAAGACCAGACCTGGGCCAGGCTTCCTGGGCTTGCTACAGCTCCTGGTCCCAGCCTGTCCTGTGCCCAAACCTGAGCCTAGAGGCTTAAACTGAGTTCAAAATAAAAAGAAAAAACTGGCTGGGCACGGGTTTTTCCATGTGGTCGCTGCACCCCAACCTGGGCAATAGAGCAAGACTCTGTGTCAAAAAAAAAAAAAAAAAGCTGGTGCAGTGGCTCACACTTGTAATCCCAGCACTTTGGGAGGCCGAAGTGGACGGATCACCTGAGGTCAGGAGATTGAGACCATCCTGGCCAACATGGTAAAACCCTGTCTACTAAAAATACAAAAATTAGCCAAGCGTGGTGGCACATGCCTGTAATCCCAGCTACTCGGGAGGCTGAGGCAGGAGAATCGCTTGAACCTGGGAGGCGGAGGTTACAGTGAGCTGAGATCGAGTCACTGCACTCCAGCCTGGGCACAGAGTGAGACTCCATCTCAAAAAAAAAAATGTGTGTGTGTGTGTGTGTGTGTGTGTGTGTGTTGTTAGCTAGGCCTCTACTCTCAGCTGCTCAGAAGGCTGAGGTGGAAGGATCCCCTTGAGCACCAGAGGTCAAGTCCTGTGAGACCTTGTCTCTAAAGAAACAGAAACAAAAAAAAATTCCACACCTAAGTATGGGAGGGGAGGGGATGTATTGATCCATGTAACCGAAAAGGGTAGGAGTTGTGAGCCTGGGCGTGACTGAATCCAGGTGCCTTGATTATCTGGAATTGTCTGTGTATCTCCTTGTTCTGTTTTCCCCCCTTTTTTTTTTTTTGGTGGTGCTAGTCGCCAGATGAAGCGAGGGCCTCACCCCAACGTGGCCTTAGCTTCCTTGGAGTGACCGAGGACCTTGGCCTGTTCTGTTTCTCTATGGTAGCTTTGTACTTAGGCAGCCTTACCCCTTGTGGTGGCAAATGACCTGCCAGATTTCTTCGGGTGCCATTTTAGCCACCCAAGAGTTGTCCTTCTCCATAGTCCTGCTCTGTTCACTGCTGAACAGAACAGGCACATAACATAGGTGCTGAATGAATGGAGTTGCATGTTCATCTTCAGCCCTGCCTTGCCTGGGCCACACGGGTGGGTGGAGTCAGCCCTCCCAACACGTGGACTGAGATGGGTGCAGAGCAGTTCCCCAGAAGGAAGAGAAGGGCCATGTTATCAGGAGGGTTGCAAGGAAAACCATTTTTTTTTTTCTTTTGGTTAGGACCCCTGTGTCCTTAGCACACAGAGCTGCTCCCTTTTTCTCTGAGTCATCCCCAACATAGACCTGCATTGAAAATGCACGGGCTTGCCGGGTACGGTGGCACGTGCCTGTAGTCCCAGCTACTCGGGAGGCTGAGGTGGGAGGATCGCTTGAGCCCAGGAGTTCTGGACTGTAGTGCACTATGCCGATCCGGTGTCCGCACTAAGTTCGGCATCAATATGGTGACCTCCCGGGAGCGGGGGACCACCAGGTTGCCTAAGGAGGGGGTGAACCAGCCCAGGTTGGAAACAGAGCAGGTCAAAACTCCCGTGCTGATCAGTAGTGGGATCGCGCCTGTGAATAGCCACTTCTCTCCAGCCTGGGCAACATAGCAAGACCCCATCTCTAAAAAAAAAAAAAGAAAAGAAAACACACGGGCTTGAGTTCTCATTCGTGCTGGCTGCGCTGAGCTCCTAAAGCCGCATCCCAGGATAACCCGCAAGAGTGGAGGTTAAGAATAGGGCTCCTTCGGGGGATGCTGGGCTTCTTGCAGCTGGATCAGGTGGGGGCAGGGCACCAGCATGGCCAAAGATGCCAGAACCCAGGATTCCTTCTGGAACAGGACAGTGGGCAATTCCAGACACTGGGCCCTTCCAGTCTTCTCTCCACTGTAGTCAGGAGCCTGTGATCTAAGATCTGTTTGTTCATTTGGATTGGGTGGCATGGAGAGAGGGGCAGGGCTCGGCTGAGGGCCAGGACACCTCAGATGGGCACCTTAGGCCTGATCTGAGGAGTAGCTTTTCTTTTTTTTTTTTTTTCTTTTTTTTTGAGATGGAGTCTCACTCTGTCGCCAGGCTGGAGTGCAGTGGTGTGATCTCGGCTCACTGCAACCTCCACCCCTCCTGGATTCAAGAAATTCTTCTGCCTCACCCTTCCCAGTAGCTGGGACTATAGGCGCCCGCCACCACGCCCAACTAATTTTTATGTTTTATATAGAGACAGGGTTTTACCATGTTGGCCAGGATGGTCTTGATCTCCTGACTTGTGAACCCTCTGCCTCAGCCTCTCAAAGTGCTAGGATTACAGGCGTGAGCCACCTCGCCCTGCCTTTTTTTTTTTTTTTTTCCGAGATAGAGTCTCACTGTGTCACCCAGGCTGGAATATACTGGTGCAATCTTGGCTCACTGCATACTCTGCCTCGTGGGTTCAAGGGATTCTGGTGCCTCAGCCTCCCCAGTAGCTAGGATTACAGGCATGCACCACCACACCTGGCTGATTTTTGTTTTAGTAGAGATGTTATTTCACTGTGTTGGCTAGGCTGGTCTTGAACTCCTGACCGCAGGTGATCTGCCAGCCTTGGCCTCCCAAAGTGCTGGGATGACAGGCGTGAGCCACCGCACCGGGCCGGTCTGAGGCATATCTACTGAGAGGACCCGAGTCTCAGCTCCTAGTCGCACTGTACCCACTGGCTCACCCCGAACCACTCACCTAGCTCCTCCACATCCTCTTCCCACACCTGGAAGAACGAAGATGCGGTGGGGCAGAGTGCCCGAAGTAAGAGATTGAATTCACGTTTTTCAGAGATTTTATTAAGAATAAGGCATATGACAGTCACCCTGAAGCACAGGACTCTACTTCTGTGGGTGAGTGAGTACACTCTGAAGAGCACTGGATTCAAAAGCGCAGCCAACAGAATTTGGAGCAGGGCCCCCTCTACCCTGTCCACAGGGCGCCTGCCAGGCCGTTTTGAAGCCCTGCGTGTCCCCCATTCAAGGCTGGCGTGTCCTGGAGAAGGTGCTTGGAGACCCCCCTCCCCGCACTGAGAAGCTGCCCCTCACCCTCTAGGCCTCCTCCCTCTCTCCACCAGGGAGGACTCCATCCTGCTGCTTATATGGGGAAGGGCTACCCCACTTTGGCCCTGGACTAGCCCCCCAAGCTGCAGGGTGCGGTGCCTGGGCTGAGGTGCAGAGCCTCTGATGGCACAGCCCATGGCGCCCTGGCCGAGTTCCAGAGCAGGGGGAGGTCCCCACCAGCAGCTCTGTGTCCTGGATGTGTCCACACTTGGGTGTGGCAGGAGCTCCGCCTAGGGACCCTGAGTGTCCTCTTCAACAATCCTGCTCTCCCAGTGCGGATTTGTGCAGCAGAGGAGAGATAGTCCTTTCCCTTCTTAGGCACCCAGACATTCCAGGGGCTGGGGGGCATGGGGGTGGAAGGCTTCCCTAGGGCTGGGTGGGCTCTCAAGCCAAACCCAGGGAGGGTGGGGCCTCTCCCGCGCCCGAGGCTGAGGAGTTTTGGGCAGGGGCCAAGAGCAGGCCAATGACTCCAGCTCCTAGTCTCATTCTGCTGCACGGAGGGTTCTGTGCAGGTGGGCGGAGGGAAGTTTCCATTATTTTCAGGGGGGCGAGGGGGGGAATTTCTGTGAAAACTGGAACCCTGCATCTGCCACGGGTTCTCCCCCCAGCTTGCCCCAAGCGCCTCCAGCACCTCAGCCGAGAGTCAGTGAGTCAGCTGCTCCAGATTCAGAACTTTTCATCTAGGGGACCTCCAAGGCCCCACAAACAACCGCCATAATCTGTGGTTGCTAGAAGAGGGATGGGAGTTGGGTGGCACTGATGGGGTCGCTTCGGGAGAGGCAGGCAGGCCACTGGAAGATCCCTGGGGCCAGAGTGTGGTGTGGCCCCAGCTGGACACCCTGGAGGCCCAGGAGGGAAGGGGGAAGGGGGCTATTGCTATAGAGCTGCGGGGAGGCCAGGCAAAGGGAGCTATGGCTTTTAGTGGGTGGGTGGGCAGATAAAGTACTTTACCATCTCTGCAGAAGAACTGACCTAAGAAAGTCACCCTGTTCACCCCAAAAGTGTGGTCGTGGGAGATAAGGGTCTGTGCGGGCTCCTCTGCAAAGAGGCTCTTGCCCTCCTTCCCACGGTCCTCTGGGCACCTCTGAGAGAGGAGTGAGGCCCTCACACACAGACAGGTTCAGAAAGGAAGAGGGATAGAATAGCGGCGCACTGAGTTACACATATTTGAGGGGGACAGAGATGGCACAGGCACAACCACAGGACTGCTGGAAGGTAGAGGTGGGGGCAGGCAGAGCAAGGACCCCAGGCCACCTTCTTGGCCCAAGTGAGACTGGAGAGCACTGTCCCAAGGGTGCCCCAACCTCAGCCATCTGGATCCCAGGAGCTGGACACCGCAGACCAGGCCTGGTTATTGCTCAGTGGTCTGGGCAGTCCCGGGTGGGGTCAGCTGGGAGGGCTGCACACTGATTGGCTGAGTGTGCTCGCTCGCTGGTCACTTCTTGCCAATTTCCCCCTCCCTCTAACAAATGGAAGGAAAGGGGGTGTGATCGGGGGATTCCCCCGTCTTCATGGGGCGGTGTTCGGAGCAGAGCTTGTAACCCTAGAGCTTGACTCTGCTCACCTCCCAGACCCCTGGGTAACACGGAATGTGTGGCGTCAGCCAAGGTCAGGACCTGTCAGGAAAGGGGTGTCTGTGAGGGAGTTAAAGGCCTCTCCCTGCCCCATGTCCTCCCCTCGAAGCCCCTGGAAGACCTCACAGGCACTTAGGACTTGATGCAGGACCCACACAGGAGGGATGGCATGGGGCTCCAGGGGTGTGCTTCCTTCTAAGCTGGGCTGAGGGTGGGGGCAACAAGCTGCGTTGAACTGCCCCTCCTGCCTTTGGTGGGAGCTTAGGAGAAAGGGCTAGGAGGTGGGGCGTTCCCCTTTCCACCATTCGACATCGGGAACTGCGCATCCCACCGCTGCCAGACTCCGACAGGTTCAGGGTCATCTCCGGAGGGGGTCCCGGCTGGGGACTCGCCTGTGCTCCCACCATGCCCCCCAGCAAACCCAAACCCAAACTTCTATCAGTAGCTGCCACTTCCAAGAAGCCAGGCCCTTCTCTTTCCTTTTTTTGAGACGGAGTTTCACTCTTGTCGCCCAGGCTGGAGTGCAATGGCGCGATCTTGGCTCACTGCAACCTCCACCTCCCAGGTTCCAGCGATTCTCCTGCCTCCACCTCCCAAGTAGCTGGGATTACAGGCACGCACCACCACGCCCGGCTTTTTGTATTTTTAGTAGAGACGGGGTTTCACCAAGTTGGCCAGGTTGGTCTCAAACTTGTGACCTCAGGTGATCCGCCCGTCTCAGCCTCCCAAGGTGCTGGGATTACAGGCGTGACTCACCGTGCCAGGCCAAGGCCCTCCTTCTTGCCTCTGGGTGCAGCCAGCTGATTAGAAAGCCGAGCAAAATTAGCACCAATAAACAGGACTAGAAAAACCTGGGGCTACCCCCTGAGTGGAAGACAGTTCCTGCCTTCCGGAAGCCTGGCCGGCAGCTTGCCTCTCCGTCACCTCCCTTCCCCAGCACAGTTCCCAGTCCCCGCGTACCCAGCGTGGCGGACTCGGGAAGAGCTGCGCTGGAGACAGCTCTAGACCAAGTCCGGCCACCCGGCCGCTTCTGTAATCCTCTCCCAGGGCCCATGGACGCGACCTTCCAGAAGTTCAACTTCCAGCAGGTGCACCTTCCCCCACCAGAGGCTCTGGGAAGACGCATCTTCTAAAGTGTTCCGTGCTCGCTTGCAAGGACCTGTCGGCAGGTTCGTGGTGGGAGTAAAAGGACAGCCCCGAGCCCGAGCCTCTCCTGGGAGGAAGGAGGCTGGGCGGGAAGGGCGTCGGCGCGGGGGTGGGGAGGCCGGGGGTACCGCTGCCACTCCGCGTGCCTTTCGCAGGCCAGCCCGGCCCTCCCACCCCACCACGGATTGTCGGCTTTCCCGGGGCCGGGCGCGGCCCCCGCCTCTCCCGTCTCGCCGGCAGGCGGAACCGGGTCAGGATCCGGACGGCTGGGCCTCCCCCGGAAAGAAGGTGCCGCCGCTCGGCCCCGCGGAGGAATCTCGCGGGAGGAGAGCGCTGAAAGCTTTGGAAACGTCGGGAAGTACAAAAGGCTGGCGGTTCGAGGGGTAGGGGAGCCGGGGCCGCCGCGCCCCGCTTCGTGGAGGAGGGGCGGCCGCCCTTGGCCCCCGGGACCTGTCTGCGCGGCTCGAGCTGCGTCCCTGGCCGACCCACCCCGTGCGCCCCGCGTCACCCTGGGCCTACTCCGGGTCCCCCGGGCGCGCTGGGCGCGGGATGCTGCGGGCCGGCTCGGTCCGGGGGCTCCTGGGGAGGCGGCTGGCGCGGGCCGCGACCGCTGGGCCGCAGCGGCCTCCGGGCGTAGAGGAAGAGCGCGGGGTCGGGCATGGGGTCGGCGTCGTCCAGGGCGCAGGCCCCGCGGTCCAGGCGGCCCAGTCCCGGCCGGGGCCCTTGGCGGCGGCCTCGTGGGCGGCGGGCGGGCGGCGGGCCCGCGGTGCGCGGCGGCGGGGCCGGGGTTCGGCGGCGGCGGCGGCGCCGGGGCCCGGGCGCGGGGCCTGCAGTCTCTGGCGCGCCGCGTGCAGCTGGCAGGAGAGGTAGGCGGCCGCCTCGGTGTGCTTCTGCAGCTCGGTGCCCAGCACGGTGGCGCGGTGGCTGCGGCGGCGCAGCTCCTCCAGGAAGCGGCGCTCCTCGGTGCGGAGGCTGCAGCGCAGCGCGGACACCAGCGCCTCGCGCTGCGCCACCTCCCGCCGCAGCTCCGCGTTGGCCGCGGCCCGCGCCTCCAGCTGCGATTCCAGGGCGCGGCACTTGCTCTCCAGCTCCCGGGACGCCGCCTCTGGAACGGGGCAGAGGCCAGAGGTTACAGTCACCGCCGGGATTGGAACAGAACCTGCACGGCTCAGCGCTCCGTGCAACAAAGCGCCCAGGCCCGGCGCGGGGGGCTCATGCCTGGAATCCCAGCATTTGGGAGGCCGAGGTGGGCGGATCACTTGAGGTCAGGAGATCGAGACCAGCTTGGCCAGCATGGTGAAACCCCATTTCTACTATAAATAAAAGAGTTAGCCGGGCATTATGGTGGGTGCCTGTAATCCCAGCTACTCGGAGGCTGAGGCAGGAGGATCGCTTGAATCTAGGAGGCCGAGGTTGCAGTGAGCTGAGATCACGCCACTGCACTCCAGCCTGGGCGACAAAGCGAGACTCCCTCTCAAAAAACAAAAACAAAAAAACGCCCCACTCCTCCCCCACGTCCCCCACCTACTCGTCCTACCCAGCTCCCTCTCCTGCCCGCTTGGGCTGCAGTGGCTTTCCGCGTTCCACCCTTGTGCCTGTCCTACCCTCTGCTTGGCTTCTCTCATTCTTCAGGTTTCAGCTTAAGTGCAAACCCCTTCCTGGCCCTTTATTCATTCCACAGATAATTCATGGACCCCTGACCGCGTGCACTGTGTTAGGTATTGGAGGTAGGGCACATAATAAAACGGTCTCTGTGAAGCTTACGGCGTAGTGGGAGAGGCATAGTAAATAATCACAAATAAATGTGAGCTTGCAGCTGTGACATGTGGAAAGTCAGTGCTGTGACTGTAACTGGAGAATGTGACCTCGAGAGGGAAGTCTTCCCAGCAGAAGAGACTGGAGCTAAGATCTAAGGATAAACAGGAGTTAAGATAGGAGAGAAGAATGTTCCAGACAGAGGGAACAGCTTGTGTAAAAACCCAGTGGCAGGAAGACCTGGTGACAGCCAGGTACTGAAGGAGCTGTGAGTGTGCTTGGGGGAGTCCGTGCCCTTGTTTCCTCCATAAGGCATTTATCACTTTTTTTTTTTTTTTTTTTTGAGACAAAGTCTCCTTCTGTTGCCAGGCTGGAGTGCAGTGGCATAGCTCACTGCAGCCTCTACTTGAGCCTCCTGGGCTCAAGTAATCCTCCCACCTCAGCCTTCCCAGGAGCTGGGACCACAGGCATGCACTTTTTTTTGTGGAGACAAGGCTTTGCCATGTTGCCTGGGCTGGTCTCGAACTCCTGGGTTCAGGCAATCCTCCTGCCTCAGCCTCCCAAAATGTTGGGATTACAGGTGCGAGTCACCTTGGTCGGGTGTGGTGACTCACGCCTGTAATTCCGGCACTTTGGGAGGCCAAGGCAGGTGGATCACGAGGTCAGGAGTTCGAGACCAGCCTGACCAACATGGTGAAACCTCATCACTACTAAAAATACAAAAATTAGCCAGGTGTGGTGGCGCCTGTAACCCCAGCTACTCAAGAGGCTGAGGCAGGAGAATCACTTGAACCCAGGGCTGCAGTGAGCCAAGATCACACCACTGCACTCCAGCCTGGGCAACAGAATGAGACTCCGTTTCAAAAAAAAAAAAAAAACAAAACAGGTGTGAGTCACTGCACCCGCCCTCATGTTTGTAATTTTTCTGTTTATTGTTTGCCTTTGCCACTGCAGCAGGTTTAAACCCTGGACAGACATCGGAACTACCCAGAGAGCTTTAAAAAATGCTGCTTCCTGAGCACTACTAAAAAGCAATTGAATCAGCAGCCCTGGAGTTGGACCTGGGAACTGGTGTTGCTTACATCTTCCCAGGTAATTCTCGTGTGCAGCTCAGTTGAGGACTCCTGCCTCCTGACCACAAGCTCTGTCTCGGCTGGACCATATCCTAGGACTCGGGACGTGTGAGTGTAGGGACGTAGGCAGCCGAAAGTGGAAAAAATACCCTGGAAGTATGAAAATCACCAAGTGATAAGAGGACAAAGAAAGTTCTTAAGCCCAGTGGGTTGGCACACTCATTCCAGTGACTCGGGGGGAGGGCTGAGTGGGGAGTATCTCTTGAGCCTAGAAGTACAAAGCTGCAGTGAGCTGTGACTGTGCCATTGGACACTACAGCCTGGGCAACAGAGCAAGACCCTGTCTCTAAAATAAAAAGAGTTCTCCAAGCCCACTGAAAGACAAGACAGGCCAGCACAGTGGCTCACATCTGTAATCCTGGCACTTTGGGAGGCTGAGGCGGGCAAATTGCTTAAGCTCAGGAGTTCAAGACCAACGTGGGTGACGTGGTGAGACCCTATCTACAAAACGCCGGGGCGCGGTGGCAGGTGTCTGTAGAAACAGCTAATCTCGAGGTTGAGGTGAAAGGATCTCTTAAGCCCACCCAGGAGGTGGAGGTTGCAGTGAGCAGAGATGGGGCCACTACATGCCAGCCTGGGCGAAAGGGTGTGAGACCCTATCTCAAAAAAGAGAAAAAGCAAGACATTGCAGCAGTGGCTTGAGCCCAGGTGACCACAAAGACCCGTTCAGACAAAGGACAGTGAGTGGGGTGACAGAGGCTTTGTCACAGAACTGTCCTAGTGTCTGGGATGCGTGCTGCCTCCCATCAACCACCTGGGCAGAAGAGGTTGTCCTCTAAACTGTGCAGAATTAGTCCAGGTCCATGAGTGTTTAGATAATCCCTAGCTGATCTTTAAGCATGAATACACAAAGCAGTTTGTAGGGCTTCTAACATCATAGCTTAAACTTCAGCCTGTAGCACTTCCCTATGAGCAACACAGCAATATGGAAGAGTTTGTTCTTTTTTTCGAGACCGAGTTTCACTCTTGTTGCCCAGGCTGGAGTGCAATGGGGTGATTTCAGCTCACCCCCAACCTCTGCCTCCTGCGTTGAAGCAAGTCTTTTGCCTCAGCCTCCTGAGCAGCTGGGATTACAGGCATGCACCACTGTGCCCGGCTAATTTTTTTTTTTTTTTTTTTTTTTAGACAGAGTCTCGCTCTATCGCCAGCCTGGAGTGCTGTGGCACGATCCCAGCTCACTGCAACTTCCGTTTTCCGGTTCCAAGCAGTTCTCCTGCCTCAGCCTCCCGAGTAGCTGGGACAACAGGCGTGCGCCACCACGCCCGGCTAATATTTTGTACTTTCAGTAGAAACGGGGTTTCACCATGTTGGCCAGGATGGTCTCGATCTCTTGACCTTGTGATCCACCCGCCTCGGCCTCCCAAAGTGCTGGGGTTACAGGCGGCTAATTTTTTATATGTGCTCAGTCCTGGTTCTGGGCTCTTATAATCTGATGATAAAGATCTCAACAATGCAATTTAAAAAAAATTGTGGGGGAGAAAAGACACGACAAGATTTAGCATCCTAACCATTTGTAGGAGTACCATTCAGTGCCGTTAGGCATGTTCATGTTGGCGTACAACAGACCTTTAGAACTTTCTCATCTTGCAAAACTCAAAGTCTATACCCATTGAGCCCCCAACCACCCAATTTTATGGGTGAAGTAATACTCTATAAACAAATATTTTAGTGGAATTTCTTTTTTTTGAGACAGTTTCGCTCTTGTTGCCCAGGCTGGAGTGCAGTGGCGCGATCTCGGCTCACTGCAACCTCTGCCTCCTGGGTTCAAGAGATTCTCCTACCTCAGCCTCCCGAGTATCTGGGATTACAGACGCGCACCACCACACCTGGCTAATTTTTGTATTTTTAGTACAGATGGGGTTTCACCATGTTGGCCAGTCTGGTCTTGAACTCCTGACCTCAGGTGACCCACCTCAACCTCCCAAAGTGCTGGGATTACAGGCGTGAGTCACCGTGCCTGACTTTAGTGGAATTTCTAAGACAGCAAGTCTTGTAAAATGCAGGATTTACTAATGTGTGTGTGTTTCATTTCTTCTAAGTTCCTTGAAGTCAAGGAGCCCATCCTGACATGCATCTTGGCTTCAGCCTGCAGTCACTCAGATGAGTGCACCTTGACACTGACCATGCGATCCCCTGTGCAAGGATGGGAAGGACTGGGGAGGTGAGTCACAGCAAAGAATTAAGTGGGCTAAGGGGAAGTGAAGTCACGTTACCGTCTCCTTCCTGCTTTCCTTTCCTCACTTTGGACAGAGACATGGATACAGGGTAGTGTGGGTGGTGGTGTACGTTGTTCACTGCACAAGGTCATCCACTGGGCAAGTGTGGCTGACATCCTGCACTCTGCTCACCAGCCAAGGAGTGACTGTTCCCAAGTCTAGGCTGGCGACAGAGAAGGCTTGGGTCTTACTAAGGGCTGGGAAAACTCCAGCTGTTGGGCCCCATGACACTTCCCCACCAGTGGTCCCTCTCTTACCTTGCTGGTGAGATTGGGCCTCTCTCATTTCCAGGTCATGCGTCAGTTCTAGGGGGAAAGAAAAGAAAAGGCAGTTTGTGTGTGTGTGTGTGTGAGAGAGAGAGAGAGAGAGATCGTGGAATCACAGCTCAGTCAGAGTGGCAATAAGGATCTTGAGAAACCACCCCGATACTATTTTACTGCAGCCTTGCAAGGGGAAGACATGAAGAGGTGTGTTCAGGACGCAGCTGGAACCTGGCCAGCCTGATTCTAAGCTCAGAAATCTTCCCAGCTCAAGCTTTGAGCCTGGGTTTGGAGTTTAGTTCACCCCCTCCTGGGACTGAGGAGCCTGGCCTGTTTTGGGGCTGGGGGAGTATCTACCCTTCTTGGGGTGATATGCCAGCTAATCGGAGCAGTCCTGGAAGACCCTTGCTGTGCAGGGCTTCGACCCTTTCGTGTTTAGCTGACGGCTGCTGGAGTGTCCTGAAGTACTTGGCGGCACTGAGGCAGGCTCAGGGCAGTGGCTACAGCAGTCGGGACACTTGCTTCTCACTGTTGTTTTTTTTTTTTTTTTGAGACGGGATCTCACTCTGTTGCCCAGGCTGGACTGCAGTGGTTTGACCTCAGCTCACTGCAACCTCTGCCTCCCAAATTCAAGCAATTCTCCTGCCTCAGCCTCTCGAGTAGCTGGGATTACAGGCTTCCACCACCATGCCTGGCTAATTTTTTATATTTTTAGTAGAGATGGACAGGGTTTCACCATGTTAGCCAGGATAGTCTCGATCTTCTGACCTCATGATCTGCCTGCCTCGGCCTCCCAAAGTGCTGGGATGACAGGCGTGAGCCACCGCGCATGGCTGCTTTTCACTGTTTTGACAGCTGGTACTGTTGAGCATGTGTTATAATCTGAGCATCAGCACTGCCCCCTCCCAAGCCCCAGTTCTACCATATCTCCCCCCCGGCAGGTGATGGAGGCTTGGCATTGATGGGGCAGGGCGGGCAGCCTAGGAGCCACTTGAGGGCAGTGGTGCAGGGGCAGTTTCCTCCCCACCCCTCTGCCTGCCTGTCCCCACAGTCTCCATTCCTTAGTCCCCTCCAAGCCCCATCTCTCAGCCCAGGTGAGTTTGATAACTTTTCCAGCCCCACCCCCACTCCCCCAACTCCAGCAGAGCTCAAGAGCTGGTACAAGGGCAGAAGGCATCCAGAGCCACAGCTGCCGGTGATGCAGGCTGACTCAGGGGCACCTGTGTACACCTGCAGGAATGCAGTCTGGTGCCCAAGGGGAGAAGGTGTGAAGCTGGGGGTCGGGGAAGGAAGGCAGCACATCTGTGGGACCCACACCCAGCAATACCGTCAGGGACTGGCCTGTGACCCCTCTACCCGCCCTCCTCACTGCCCTCACTGGGCTCTTCCAGAGCTTTGCCAGAGGTGCCTTCTCTGGGGAGGCCAGTTGTTGCTGGGAGACAGACGGCTGGGATGCCTGAGCCTTCTGCTGTGACCAGAGTCTGAACCTGCTCCCTGGAGCCCCTGTGAGGGCTCCAGTGCCTCCCTCCAGGGCTTCCTGGGCCAACGCGGCCCGTCCTCCAAGGCCTTGTGATGTAGCCCAAGGGGCCCTGGACCGGGTTCAGGGATTTGGGGACGGGGATGCCTTGGCTCCGCCATGAACTCCCTGTGGGTGGTTTCTCTTCAGTCCTCAAACCCAGGACTTGGGAGTAGGGAGATAAAAGTCCCAGCTGGGCTGTAGATGAGTATGCTGTGAGGTCACGTATGCTGTGTGACCTTGGCCAGTAACAGCACCTCTCTGAGCCTCAGTTTTCTCATCTGGAAAATGGGGGCATAATAGCATCTCCTGTCTAAGGAGCTGTCACCAGGATTAAATGAGAAAAAAATAAAAGTGAGCTTGGCCCAGGGCTAAGCTGGTGCTGAATGAGGGTGGGGAGTTCTTGTCATCCACGCTGCTTCGCCCCCCCAGAACACACCCACCTCTCCAGCTCTTCGTTCTGAGGCCTCGCCCACCCTTGGCCGGCTCCCCTCAGCAGCCTGTCCCCTGGGCTCCTATGCCAGCCTCTGCCCCCTCCCAACGCCCTCCCAGCTCTGGGTCCCTCTGTAATCCTTTCCCTTATCTTCTCTCTTCTCATCAGCTCCTCCTTGGGGGAAAGGCCTTATTGAGTCATTTCAGCCCCGAGAATGGCTGCTCTAGCCCGGCCCGGTTATTTTTATCTCCTTAAATCAATAACCGAGACGTGGTGGGGTATGGAAGCTCACGCCTGTCATCCCAGCACTTTGGGAGGCCAAGGCAGGTGGATCATCTGAGGTCAGGAGTTCGAGACCAGCCTGGCCAATATGGTGAAAGCTTGTCTCTGCTAAAAAGTACACAAATTAGCGGGCCGTGGTGGTGGGTGCCTGTAGTCCCAGCTACTTGGGAGGCTGAGGCAGGAGAATCGCTTGAACCCAGGAGGCGGAGGCTGCAGTGAGCTGAGATTGTGCCACTGCACTCAAGCCTGGGCGACAGAGCGAGACTCCATCTCAAAAATAAAAAATAGTAATAAAAAAATGAGGTTTCAGGCTCATAGCGGTGTGAGAAGGGCAGCGGGGGTGAGGGCACACTGTTCCTGCTGGCTCCAGACTTGGGGATCTGGCCTGGGTCCTAAAGGAGGAGCCACCAGTTCTCAGAATTAGCAAAACAGAAACGAGAGGAACTGCTGTAGGGTCTTAGGATTTTCTCCTTTCTTTTTTTTCTTTTTGAGATGAGGTCTCACTCTTGTTGCCCAGGCTGGAGTGCTGTGGCACAATCTTGGTTCAACGCAACCACTGTCTCCCAGGTTCAAGCGATTCTCCTACATCAGCTTCCCGAGAAGCTGAGATTACAGGTGCCCGCCACCATGCCCGGCTAATTTTTGTATTTTTAGTAGAGACGGGTTTCACCATATTGGCCACGTTGGTCTCGAGCTCCTGACCTTGTGATCTGCCTGCCTCAGCCTCCCAAAGTGCTGGGATTACAGGCGTGAGCCACCGTGCCTGGTGGTTTCCTCTTTTCTTATGATTTTGTTATTTCAATGAAAAGGTGGCATCAGGCAGGGGTGAGATACGTGGGTTACTCTTGCCCCCTAGGCTGGCCTCTGCTCCCATCCAATCTTCAGGCGAGATGAGAATATGGCTGCCGACTGTGTCTGTGGAGCCTGAGGAAGCTGTAATAGCTGAGTCAGGACTGTTGGCTTCTCATGTCACAGTGTGGGGGAGTCAGCTGGGTCACTCAGATCCTTTAGGACTCAGTTTCCCTGGGCAGTGGGGGAGCTCCCAGGAGCAGGCGCTGGAAGGGAGTTGGAAGTCTGAGCATCTTGGGGAGAAGATGTCCAGAAAGCTGCAGAGGCATGTAGGGCCGTGCATCCTGAGCTCTGGGATCTAATTATCCCTCCACTACTGACACACTGGGCGGCTCTCTCTGGGCCTTGGTTTACCTAAGTAGGTACAATGAAGAGGCTGGACCCTCCCAGCTGAGACAGTCTATGAGGCATTGGCTCCAAAGCCTTAATGTGGAGAGTCGGCCTCAGGGAGCACTTGGGCAGAGCCAAGCCTCTGAGAGCCCCAGGCAGCTGAGACCCCAGGCCCAAGAGCAGAGGCCAGGCCTAGGATCTCACTCCGTCCTTGGTGTGTCCCTCTGCTCCGCCCACAAATCCAGTCCTGCCTCCCACGGGTCCTCCCTTTCCATCCCTCTTCATCTCTTCCCCTGGACCATTCACCACCTCTGCTGGTGTCCCCCACCTCCCCTCTCCCACCAATTCAGCTCCATACAACTGCCAGACTGAGCTGCTTTTCCTTTCTTTTTTTTTTTTTTTGAGATAGAGTCTCACTTTGTAGCCAGGCTGGAGTGCAGTGATGTGATCTCGGCTCACTCCAACCTACACCTCCCAGGTTCAAGTGATTCTCCTGCCTCAGCCTTCTGAGTAGCTGGGATTACAGGTGTGCACCACCATGCCTGGCTAACTTTTTGTATTTTTAGTAGAGATGGGGTTTCACCATGTTGGTCAGGCTGGTCTCGAACTCTTGACCTCAGGTGATCCACCCACGTCAGCCTCCCAAAGTGCTGGGATTACAGATATGAGCCACCACACCCGGCCCAGACTGAGTTTCTTTTTTTTTTTTTTTCTTTGAGACAGTCTTGCACTTGCTGTGTCACCCAGGCTGGAGTGCAGTGGCCTGATCTCAGCTCACCACAACCTCCGCTTCCTGGGTTCAAGCAATTCTCTTGCCTCAGCTTCCTGAGTAGATGGGATTATAGGTGCATGCCACCACACCCAGCTAATTTTTGTGTTTTTAGTGGAGACGGGGTTTCACCATGTTGGTCAGGCTGGTCTCGAACTCCTGACCTCGTGATCCGTTCACCTCGGCCCCCCCCAAAGTGTTGGGATTACAGGCGTGAGCCACTGCGCCTGGCCCAGACTGAGTTTCTTAATGTAGCTTAATGCTATCAAGCAGCACTCAGCTGCTCAAAAACCTTCTGTGGCTCCCACTACCAGGAGGACAAACTCCTTGGCGATCATGGTATTTGTCAAGGTCTTCCACACTCTGGCTCCAGTCGGAATTTTTTTTTTTGAGAAGAGTCTCACTGTCGCCCAGGCTGGAGTGCAGTGGCACAATCTCAGCTCACTGCAACCTCTGCCTCCTGGGTTCAAGCACTTCTCCTGTCTCAGCCTCCTGAGTAGCTGGGACTACAGGCACCGGCCATGGCGCCCAGGTAATTTTTTGTATTTTTAGTAGAGATGGGGTTTTGCCGTATTGGTCAGGCTGGTCTCAAAGTCCTGACCTCAAGTGATCCACCCACCTCGGCCTCTCAAAGTGCTGAGATGACAGGTGTGAGCTGCTGCGTCCAGCCTCCAGCTGGATTTCTTATCAGTCTCCTTTAAGTGCTGCTTTATCCATCAACTGGAACTTTCAATGAGCTTCTGGCCTTTGCCATGCTCTTCCCTTCATCTGGAATGCTCTCTCCACTCCCCTTCCCCTGTGGTATCTCGGCATGTCCACATGTTACGCAGCCTCCAGGAGCTGAAGCACCCCTCCCCTGGGGAGCCTCAGAGGCTGGGTCTCCTCCCACGCCTGCTCCTCAAGCAGGATGTGCTCCTGCCCATGAGCTCCTGCTTGATTTCTGCTCTCCCTCCATATCACCAGTTGGCCTGTGTGTCTCCCCAGCTAGACCGAGAGCTGGGAGTTGCCTGGTGAACAGCGACTCTCGGAAAGGATGGGAACCTCTGGGAATGGGTTCCCAGGAGTCCTCCACTACCTAACCAGAGCGCTTTGCCCTGAAACTGTCAGGTGTTCCTAGAGCTTCTCAGTCTGTCTCACCTCCCCAAGTCTCAGCTTCCTTATTCTAAAAAAGAGGCCGCAGAATTGGTGCAGTATGTGGCTCACAGGGGCCGCTGGTGGGCACACCCCAGAAACCGTGGCTGTGAACCTGTGGCTGTGTTGGCCAGGCGCGGTGGCTCACGCCTGTAATCCCAGCACTTTGGGAGACTGAGGCAGGTGGATCATGAGGCCAGGAGTTTGAGATCAGCCTGGCCAATATGGTGAAACCCAACCCTACTAAAAATACAAAAATTAGCCGGGCATGGGGGGGGGGGCATGCCTGTAATCCCCGCTACTCAGGAGGTGGAGGCAGGAGAATCGCTTGAACCTAGGAGGGCGGAGTTTGCAGTGAGATGAGATCCAGCCACTGCACTCCAGCCTGGGCAACAGAATAAGATTCTGTCTCGAAAAAAAAAAAAAAAAACAACTGGCTGTGATGATGACAATGACCAGTGACCCTTTCCCACCCGCCTGGCCGTCTCTCCTGGCCTCACCTGAGCAGCGCTTCTGCAGCCTCAGGATCTCCAGGTGCAGGTCTCGCAGCAGGGCCGTCTGCTCCTCTTTCAGGAAGCTGATGTGGCGTTGCACGCTCTGGATCTGATGCTGCAGGGACACGGTATCCATGGCAGCCCAGGCCTGGCCCCACCTAGGGAGGACGACAAGGTGAACGCACCTCTTCTGAGCCCACATGCACTGCCCCACCCTCAGCTGTTTCACTGTCTCCTCCGCTCTGGGTCCTGTTGCCACCAGGAAGATGATTCCGCCACTGCTGTTACTGCCCCTGTTTCCTTATCCATGAAGAAGCAGGTGTAGGCAGGAAAGCATGGTTATTCCCATTTCACAGATGGAGAACCAGAGGCCCAGGAGGCAATGGTTTCATTCTCCTGCTCCCCACGTAACTTTTTTTTTTTTTTTTTGAGATGGAGTCTTGCTCAGTTGCCCAGGCTGGAATGCTGTGGCGCGATCTCGGCTCACTGCAGCCTCTACCTCCCAGATTCAAGTGATTCTCCTGCCTCAGCCTGCCGGGTAGCTAGGATTACAGGTGCGCGCCATTATGCCTGGTTAATTTTTGTATTTTAGTAGAGACAGGGTTTCACCATCTTGGCCAAGTTGGTCTCGAACTCCTGACCTTGTTGCCTCAGCCTCCTAAACTGCTGGGATTACAGGTGAGAGCCACTGTGCCCAGCCAGCCTCTTCTGCTTCTCAAAAGGAAAACAAATGGAGTGGCAAAGTGAATAAAGAGAGAGAAAACATGGGTTCTAGCCTGCCCTAGCAGTGTGACCTGGGTGAGCCCTCTCCCTCTGTGGGCTCTGGGTTTTCTCATAGGTAAAATGAGGGAGTTGTGGAGTGAGTGACCCCGAGTCTCTTCCAGCTCTCGACGTCCCACAGGTATCTCAACCCAAGGGCTATGTGGCTGTTCTGAGGATAATTCTCCCTTAGTTCAACGCCAACTCAACCACAGTCCAGGGCTCCGGGCGCCTCCAAGTCAGTGGAGGAAGACGTGGTGAATGTTCTAACACTGACTCTGGGCTGAAGGCAGTGGTGGAGTCCCTTTTAAAAGAGAAAGGCTGAGCGTGGTGGCTCACGCCTGCCATTCCAGCACTTTGGGAGGCTGAGTCAGGGTTGGGGTAGGGGATCACCTGAGGTCAGGAGTTCCAGACCAGCCTGGCCAACATGGCGAACCCCATCTCTACCAACAATGTAAAAAATTAGCCTGGCATGGTAGCAGGCTCCTGTAATCCCAGCTACTTGGGAGTTTGAGGCAGGAGAAACGCTTCAACCAGGAGGTGGAGGTTGCAGTGAGCTGAGACCATGCCACTGCACACCAGCCTGGAAGACAGAGTGAGACTCCATCTCTAAATAAATAAAAATAAAGAGAAACAGGCCAGACAGTGGCTCACGCCTGTAATCCCAGCACTTTTGGAGCCCGAGGCAGGCAGATCATTTGAGTTCAGGAGTTCGAGACCAACCTGGCCAACACGGCGAAACCCCATCTCTACTAAAAATACAAAAAATTAGCTGGGCATGGTGGGGCATGCGCCTGTAATGCCAGCTACTCGGGAGGCTGTGGCACAAGGATTGCTTGAACCTGGGAGGTGGAGGTTACAAAGCAGATCATGCCCCTGCACTGCATCCCGGGTGACAGCGAGACTCCGTCTCAAAAATAAATAATAAAAATAAAATTTAAAAAAGGAATAGGAGAGGGGGAAAGAGACCCATGCAGTGACTCCCATGGTGGAAACCTGAGTTGCTGTGATGGAGGGGGAGGCGTGCACCCCCTGAATCCTAATGATGGCTTGGCTTTACAGCTCTGCCTCTTGTGGCCCCGTCCCCTTCCCGATGACTCTTCTGTGATAATCAGCATCTTGGACAAGCAGAGGCAGACAGCAAACACAGAGTTCCAGGACTCCGAGCTGCTGCTTTCTCAGCCAAGGACTCCCTAAGCTTTGCCTTCACCTTTCAGGAACCTGCCTTCATCTGCCCATGGAATGTCCTGGGCAGTGGGAGAGACAGGCCAGTAAGATGAATAATTCTCTTCACCAAATGGTCCCCTCTAGACTAGCTTCCATGTAAGACTCGGAAAATCCAGATTTTCATTTGTGGGGTCACATAAAGCAGGTCCCCCTGAGACCTCCCATCCTCTGGACACTTGTCTCTCTGGGCCCCTTTCTCTGGTACTCCCCTGACCCCCCAGTCCAACCAAATAGGCCTTTCATTTCAGCAAGGGGTGGCCCTTTGGCCTGTGGGGATCGCTGGCTACATTTGCTGACCATCTGCTATGTTCAGGGCTCATTATACACATGATCTTCCTTCTGTCAACCAAGCTTCAGTAGGTATTATCACCCCACTTCACAAAAAATAAAGACTTTTTTTTTTTTTTTTTTTTTTGGTGACAGAGTCTCTCTCTTGCCCAGGCTGGAGTGCAGTGGTGCGATCTTGGCTCACTGCAACCTCCGCCCCCTGGGTTCAAGCAATTCTCCTGCCTCAGGCTCTGTAGTAGCTGGGACTACAGGTGTGCGCCACCACACCCAGCTAATTTTTTGTATTTTTAGTAGAGACGGGGTTTCACCGTATTAGGATGGTCGTGATCTCCTGACCTCGTGATCCGCCCGCCTCGGCCTCCCAAAGTGCTGGGATGACAGGCATGAGCCACCACACCTGGCCAAAAAAAGACTCTTGTGACACTTCACACGCTCAGTAAGTGGAGGCAGAGTCAATTCTCCAGCCGAGTCCAGAGAAGATTCCCAGTATTTACACTGGAGAGAGTCCTAGGTTTGACTGTCACCCAGGCTGGAGTGCAGTGAGGTCATCTGCAACCTCAAACTCCTGGGCTCTAGCAGTCCTGCCACCCCAGCCTCCCAGGTAGCTAAGGACTCCAGCTGCACGCCACCACTCCTGGCTAATTTTTAATTTTTTGTAGAGACAGGGTCTCACTATAGCCCAGGCTGGTGTTCACCTCCTAGCCTCAAGCAATCCTCCCTCCTTGGTCTCCCAAAGTGCTGGGATTACAGGCATGAGCCACTGCACCCAGCTGATTTGTGGCTGTTTCAGTTACCTGCTGTGTGACTTTTGGTGTGAAAATTAACCTCTCTGAGCTATTTTCCCCCTGTAAGAAAGATGGGGCTGCAAATCGTACAGTCCTAGGACAGTTGTAAGGATTAAATGAGATAAATGTAAGGCTGGGTGAGGTGGCTCATGCCTGTAATCCCAGCACTTTGGGAGGCTGAGGTGGGTAGATCACCTGAGGTCAGGAATTTGAGACCTAGCTGACCAATATGGTGAAACCCCGTCTCGACTAAAAATACAAAAGTTAGCCGGGCACAATGGTGCGTGCCTGTAGTCCCAGCTACTCGGGAGGCTGAGGTGGGAGGATCGCTTGAGCCCAGGAGTTCGAGGCTGTAGTGTGCTATGCTGATTGGGTGTCCACACTAAGTTCGGCATCAATATGGTGACCTCCTGGGAGTGGGGGACTATCAGGTTGCCTAAGGAGGGGTGAACCGGCCCAGGTCGGAAACGGAGCAGGTCAAAACTCCCGTGCTGATCAGTAGTGGGATCGCGCCTGTGAATAGCCACTGCACTCCAGCCTGGGCAACATAGCGAGACCCCCGTCCCTTAAAATAAATAAATAAATACAAAAATTAGCCGGGTGTGGTGGTGTGCACCTGAAGTCCCAGCTACTCCAAAGGCTGGCACGGGAGTATTGCTTGAACCCGGGAGGCGGAGGCTGCAGGGAGCCGAGATCACGCCACTGCATTCCAGCCTGGGCAACAAAGCAAGGCTCTGTCTCAAAAATAAACAAATAGGCCGGGCGCGGTGGCTCACGCCTGTAGTCCCAGCATTTTGGGAGGCCGAGGTGGGCGGATCACAAAGTCAAGAGATCGGGACCATCCTGGCCAACATGGTGAAACCCCGTCTCTACTAAAAATACAAAAATTAGTCGGGTGTAGTGGCACATGCCTGTAGTACCAGCTACTCAGGAGGCTGAGGCAGGAGAATCGCGTGAAGCTGGGAGGCGGAGATTGCGGTGAGCCAAGATCGTGCCACTGCGCTCCAGCCTGGCGACAGAGCGAGAGTCCGTCTCAAATAAATAAATAAATAGAAAATAAAAATAACATAAATAGAATAAAGAAATGTAAAGTGCTTAGCACAGGACCTAGCTCAGTCAATGCTGTATCCCTTCTTCCTCTACTTCTCTGTCCATTTAATGTGTGAGGAGGTTAATTCCTGCCTTGATCTGCTCATGTTTTCATTCACTCATTTACTGATCTCCTATTGCCAGGCCCTGTGCTGGGCTGGGGGAGCGCAGTACTGAACACAGTAAAGTCTCTGCTCTCATGGACCTCACAGGGTAGAGAGGAGAGCATCAAACAATAAATAATGTGTTGAACAAACAGATAATGCAAATAAGGATGTAATTACAATCTGTGATGAGTGCCATGAAAGAGACCTACAAGGTAACGTGAAAGAATTAAGAGGGGAGCCTACTTTAGATTTGGGGTGAGGAAAGTTCTCTTTGAGGAAGCAACTTTTAGGCTGATGCCTGTGACAGGCAGAATTCCAAGATGGTCCCCAAAATTCCCAGCCTCTGGCCTGCAGGTGCTGTGCTAGACTGTGGGTGGGGCCTGTGCGAATGATGGATCTCTCCCCGTGATTAGGCTGTACACAAAGGTGAAGGGATTCTGCAGATGTAATTAAGGCATCCAATCAGTTGACTCTGATATAATCAAAATGGAGATTATTCTGGGTGTGCCTGACCTAATTAGGAAAGCCATTCAAAAGAAGCTTGAGGTCGGGCGGGGGGCTCACGCCTGTCATCTCGGCACTTCGGGCAACCTGTGGAAATGTCTCTACCAACATACAAAAATTAGCTGGGCATGGTAGCATGAGCCTGTAGTCCAGCTACTTGGGAGGCTCACGTGGGAGATGGCTTGCACCCAGGAGCTTAAGTCTGTGGGGAGCCATGGTCCTGCCACTGCACTCCAGTCCTGGCGGCAGAGAGAGACCCTGTCTCAGCCGGGCGTGGTGGCTCACACCTGTAATCCCAGCGCTTTGGGAGGCTGAGGCGGGTGGACTGCCTGAGGTCGGGAGTTTGAGACTAGCCTGATCAACAGGGAAAAATCCCATCTCTACTAAAAAATACAAAATTAGCCAGGCGTGATGGCACATGCCTGTAATCCCAGCTACTCAAGAGGCAGGGGAATTGCTTGAATCTGGGAGGCAGAGGTTGCGGTGAGCCAAGATTGTGCCATTGCAATCTAGCCAGGGCAGGAAGAGTAAAAATCTGTCTCAAAAAAAAAAAGCCAGACTCCTGGTGCTTAGACATTGTAAGATTATAAATTTATGTTATTTTAAGTCACTATGTTTATGATAATTTGTTACACAGCAATAAAAATCTAATACAGACTTGAAGGAGGGGGTAGGAATTAAAGAATGAAAGGAAGAGCATTTCCAACAGGGAACAGCATCTGTGAAGGCACAGAGGTAGGAAAGAACTAAGTGATCATAATGATAGCTGAGTTTACGGAGGGCTTACTATGTGTCAGACTTTCTGCTAAGTGCTTCTGGTCTGTCTGAGAAACAGACATTGCCATGGTAGTTAGGGCTGAAGTGAAAGGTATTGAAGGAGGGTCGCAGGCAGGAAGGTTATCAAGGGTAGGATGATATGGCATCTTGTAAACCATGTTAAGAGTTTTTAGGCCGAGCGCAGTGGCTCATGCCTGTAATCCCAGCACTTTGGGAGGCCAAGGCAGGCAGATCACCTGAGGTCAGGAGTTCAAGACCAGCCTGGGCATCATGGTGAAACCCCATCTTTTTTTTTTTTAAAAAAGAAGTTCTTAAAAGGATTCTAAGCAGTGGAAGAACATGCTATGATTTGCATTTTGTTTTTGAGACAGGGTCTCACTCTGTCCCCCAGGCTGGAATGCAGTGGCACAATGATGGCTCATTGCAGCTCGAACTCCCAGGCTCAGGCTGAGACTCCACCTCAGTCCCCCAAGGAGCTGGGACCACAGGCTCATGCTACCATGTCCGGCTAAAAAGACAGCTGGGCACAGTGGCTCACACCTGTATTTCTAGCACTTTGGGAGGCCAAGGTGGGTGAATCGTGAGGTCAGGAGATCTAGACCATCCTGGCCAACATGGTGAAACCTCATCTCTACTAAACTATAAAAAATGAGCCAGGTGTGGTGGTGTGCACCTGTAGTCCCAGCTACTTGGGAGGCGGAGGCAGGGGAATCGCTTGAACCCGGGAGGCGGAGGTTGCAGTGAGCTGAGATTGCACCACTGCACTCCAGCCTGGGCAACAGAGCCAGACTGTGTCTCAAATACAAAAAGATAAAAGATAAAATAAAAACATCATAATATGCTGGTGCACAACTCAGGAGAAACAGGTGAGCTGCGTGTGCATGCAACTGTGTCTGAGTCGGGATTTGTGTGCTTGCATAGCTACGTGTGCCTGTGTGCCTCAAGGAGCACGTGTGTTCTTGATCCTCTTGCTGCTGTGTCTGCTGTGCGCACACCTGGAGAATGAAGGTGTGTGGGCCCGTGCTTGGGATAAAGAGAGAAAACGTCTGTTCCCAGCCACTGAAATGCAAACGTTTCTGAAGAGAAAAGGCCTTCCCACACAGCTCTGGAGACTGGCCCCTGGCCCCTGGGGGAGGCTCGGCCAAACAGCCACTTCTGTGCTTTCCCAGACGACTCGAGTATTTGCTTCCAACTAGGCAGGCTGCTTTTCTCAGGGCAGAAATTTGGGTCACAAACAATCTTGGCAAATATTCTTCCTTAGGCGTTATTGTTCTTTGGGGGAGGGTGGGAGATAGTGTGGGGAAGGGAACTAGTGACAACCAAAATCTCTCTGTGTGGCTGGGGAGTCGCAGGCACTACTTCAGAAGGCCCAAGGCAGGAAAACATCAGATGTTCCCATCAGAAACGCAGTCCTGGAACATCTGGGCTTCAGACGCTCATGCCTGAGGAAGTGGCCTAGGCTAGTAACAGTAGCTGAAGGGCTGGTGCTATCGGCTCCATCTTTCCCCACATCCAGCACTAGGCGTCCAGCCTGAGTTAACATGCTCAGGGAAGAGGGTCACTGTCCTCTGTCCACTGTCCTTACCACATCAGAGCCTGCATTGTTTCTGCTTCCCTCCTCCTTCTGGTTCTCTGAGTTTTTTTTTCTGTTAATTTTCCTTTCTCCTTCTTTTTTTTTTTTAGAGATGGGGTTTCACTGTGTTGGCCAGGCTGGTCTTGAATTCCTGACCTCAAGTGATCCGCCTGCCTCGGCCTCCCAAAGTGCTGGGATTACAGGCATGAGCCACCGCACCTGGCCCTTTTTTTTTTTTTTTTTTGAGATGGAGTCTTGCTCTGTCGCCCAGGCTGTAGTGCAGTGGTGCGATCTTGGCTCATTGCAACCTCCGACTCCTGGGTTCAAGCAATTCTCCTGCCTCAGCCTCCCAATAGCTGGGATTACCTGGCGCCCACCAAAATGCCCGGCTAATTTTTGTATTTTTTGTAGAGTCAGGGTTTCACCATGTTGGCCAGGCTGGTCTCGAACTCCTGACCTCAGGTGATACGCCCACCTTGGCCTCCCAAAGTGCTGGGATTACAGGTGTGAGCCACTGCGCCCCCAAAACCTCTTTTTAGTCCAGTCATTCCTTGGGTGTCTAAATCTCACCTTCCCCACACCCTTTTTATCTGCTCAAGGTCCCCTGGCCTCAGCTGCCTCTTTCCCTCAGGCAGAGGAGGTTGCTGGGAGAGGAACCAGACCCTGCACTTCTTGTGACCTGCTTGCTCGGGGCTTGCCCTGTCTGCCACCCCTCACTCACTCACTGATTCTCTTGTCCCAGGTTCAGCTTCTCCTAGTGTTTCTTTTCTGTTTTGGACTGAAAATATTTATCAAGTCAACAAATATCTTTGTGCTGTTCTTAACAGTTACTACCCACGTTTTGTTAAAATTCTTTAAGTATGTATGTTTTCTTGTTTTAAGGAGAATGTTAGACATTTTTATTATTCTTATAGTCAGGGCAGGTATATTAGAAAGGACAGGCATGGCAATAAGTGAACAAATAAATGAATCAGACCAGGCGCGGTGGCTCACGCCTGTAATCCCAGCACTTTGGGAGGCCAACGCAGGCTGATCACCTGAGGTCAGGAGTTCAAGACCAGCCTGGCCAACATGGTGAAACCCTGTCTCTGCTACAAATACAAAAATTAGCAGGATGTGGTGGCACATGCCTGTAGTCCCAGCTACTCGGGAGGCTGAGGCAGGAGAATCGCTTCAACCCAGGAGCTGGAGGTTGCAGTGAGCTGAGATCGCGCCACGGCACTCCAGCCTGGCTTACAAGAACAAAACTCTGTCTCAAAAAAAAAAAAAAAAAAAAAAAAAAAATCAATATAAGCTTTATTTTTCTTAGTCATTATTCCTGTTCCTGGCCTGACTCAGAGGCCTGTGGCAGGAGAGCAGGAAGGCAAGCAGCCCTTCTTGGACATGGCATGAATGTCTAAGTAATAATACTTATAATAAGTAATTGGTACTGTTCTTAGCATTTTACATATATTAACTCACTTATCTTGGCAACAACCCCACGCTGAAGATTCTATTAATGTATCCACTTTATGGATGATGAGACAGGCTGAGGGGTAAAGGAGTTTGCTCAATATACACAACTACAGTGCCTGGCAACTAGAAGCACCCCACTGGGCGTTCATCCTGGCATTGATGGCCTCTCACGAGAGAATCCAAAGAAGAGAACATCAGCCTGCATTTAGCAGTCCGTCTTTGCAGACTGATCTTCTCCTCTTGGGATTCTACCTCTTGCTGCTCTCATGACAACCTTTTCCAGTAGCCTAGTAGCCAGGCATCCCCTCACTTTCCATGTCCACCCTGTCTCTGCCTCTTGAAACCTGACCCATCCTTCAGGGCCTTGCTCTGGCGTTACCTTTACCATGAAGCCATCCCTGATCCCCCCACCAAGCTGGAAAGACTCTCTCCTGCCTCTTTGTTCCCCCAGGCAATTTGTTGGAATCTGGGTGGCGGCTAGCACCACAGTCTGTCATATTATCACTTTTTGTTCGTGTGTGTGTGTGTGTGTGTGTGTGTGCACATGTGCCTGCACGCACCTGGTTTCTGTGCTAAGCCATACGCCTCCTGAGGGCAAGGCTTTGTCTCTGGGAATCTCTTGCACGGAACAGGCCCACAGGGAATTCCTGAAACCAGGAGAATGGACTGAGTCTTGCTGGGAATCATCAGGGCAAGTAAATACACTATTAAAAAATAAGTACGCTGCTCCCCAACCCCAAGTCCTTGGCTTTCCTGGGGATTTGAGTCTGGAGCAAGGATTCAGCCTTTGACAAATGACTAGGACCCCATCTACAAGGTGGGGCCGCTTGGCCAGCGGTGGTGCCGCATCCCCCAGGACCCTGTGGTCCTCTCCACTCCAGAGCCCCTCCCCCCTTAACCCTCAACTCTGGCTGCCCCCTCCACTGAAGATCTCAGGAGCCCCCCACCTTAGTAAAGCTGAGGATCCAGTCACCACACGGGAATGTGGTGTATGGGGAAGCTGGAGCCCTCCACCCCCTTCAGGCTTCATGTTCTGCCCTGATTATGCCTCCAATATGACTCCCTGGGAAGGCAGGGCTGGGGGGGCATGTGGAGACTAAGGAGCACGGGGAAGACAGGGAGCAGAGAGGAAGGCAAAGGCAGCAGAAAGAAAGGTGTGCGTGGCGGGAAGCGGCGGGGCTCGACCTCGGGCCTCTCTGGACGCCCGGCAGCGCCAGGCAGGGCCCGGGTCTGAGCGGTGGAGGACAACTTCTGCCAGCAGCCCGCCGCGAGTCAGCCCGCCTCCCGCGCGCTGCGGTGCCCAGCCCCGCGCCAGCCCTCCCGGGGGAGCTTGGAGCCCGGCCGCGCTGCTCCCCGCGGGGCTGCCCCGGCGCCCACACCCCCCACGCCCACCGACCGGCCTCCTCACCTTCGGGACCTGGGAGCCACCGGCCGGCGGGGCCCGGGGTCCGGGCCGGGCTGGGTGGGGGCGGCGCTCTTGCCCCCGCGCTAGCTGCGCCCGGGGTTCCGCAGCGCCCGCCCCGGCTGCGGCGCCATCAGCTGCTGGGAGGCTGCGGGGCAGTCGGGCAGGGGCTCCGGGGGGTCTCGGGGACGCCGAAGGGGGGTCGGGGCGGGCTGGAGGCGTAAACACCCAGCAACGTGACCGGAACTGGCGAACGAGCTGGAG
Source organism: Ateles fusciceps (assembly GCA_036589455.1). Lineage (NCBI taxonomy): Eukaryota > Metazoa > Chordata > Mammalia > Primates > Atelidae > Ateles > Ateles fusciceps. Next base: position 2,478,346 of record JAZHEH010000751.1, read on the forward strand.
GGGTGCGGGGGGCGGGAGAGATGAAGGGGGAGGGGAGGGACCAGAGGCGGGCGGGGCGGGGCCGTGGGCGGGGCGGGGGGAGGGGGAGGCCGGCGGCGCGCGGCCGGGGGAGGGGGAACCCGGGAGCCCCGAGAGCCCCGGGGAGCCGGGCCAGAGGCCCCCGGCGGGCCGCTGGGCTCGCGGAGCTGCCTTTGGCTGCGCGCTGGAAGGGCGGCCACCCAGGGAGCCCACCGGTGCCCTGGCGAGCAGGGGGCGCGGCGGGGGATCAGCACCGCGGACAGCGCCCGGGCCGCCAGGCCGCGATCCGCTCCGCCCCCTCCCGCCCTGGCGTAGGAAGGAGAGGCCGTGCCCGCGCCCGCGCAGGGAAGACTTGCGGCGAAGCGCGATCTGACCCGTGGGCTGGGAATCCGTCCCGTGTCCAGGCGGCGGCAAAGCCGCCCCAGACCTCTCACTAGCTGTGTGGCCTTGGGTGAGTCACATCACCTCTCTGGGCCCCAGTTGATAAGACGCCCTATTTCACCCTCTATGAGGGTCCCAGGATCAAAGGGAAGATCCTTTATAAACTCCAAAGTTCAGGCCGGGCGCGGTGGCTCACACCTGTAATCCCAGCGCTTTGGGAGGCTCACCTGAAGTCAGGAGTTCAAGACCAGCCTGGGCAACATGGTGAATCCCAATCTTTACTAAAACTGCAAAAATTAGCCGGGCGTGGTGGTGGGTGCCTGAAATCCCAGCTACTCAGGAGGCTGAGGCAGGAGAATCACTTGAATCGGGGAGGCGGAGGTTGCAGTGAGCCCAGATCCACTGCACTCCAGCCTGGGCAACAAGAGCAAGACTGTGTCACAAACAAAAAAACTCCCAAGTTCAGAACGCTTGCAAGGCATTGCTGTCGATCCATTTTCACCGCACACGGGAGGCTTCAGGAGTCCCACTGTGTCTGGCTACCCTAACATCTCCCTTTTCCCTGGGTCTTGGTCTCATCTGTAAATGAGGTTAATGATGGCATGTAGCTCATAAGATCTTTGGGTTGTGTGAGGATTAAATGGATTCCTACATGTAAAGTGCTCAGAACAGCACTGCTGAGTGCTCGTTAGGCCTTTGTGCTCATGACAGTGGATGAGGTGGGATTGTGAGAGTGGCAGCTGGCTTAGAGACTCCTCTGGGTAACTCATTCCTGTCCCTGCCTGGAGGACTGGGGCGGATTCAGGCTAACAGGCTGGTGCCTGGCTTTTCCCACTCCATTGCTAACCCAATAATCCCTACCCTTCCTCCCGGGCCAGATTTCCAGAGAAGTCCTCTACCTTCAGAACAGGGAGACCTGGCACCTGCCACAAAGGCCCTGGGGGAGACTTCAAGGGCACCCTGCCTCTCTATGGGTCCTTTTCTTCCCTAATTTCCAAAGCTTAACTGGACTCAGGTGTCAACAAATGAAAAGCTGTAGCTTGCTGGGTACGGTGGCTCACGCCTGTAATCCAACACTTTGGGAGGACGAGGCGGGTGGATCACGAGGTCAGGGGTTCAAGACCAGCCTGGCCAAGATGGTGAAACCCTGTTTCTAGTAAAAATACAAAAATTAGCCAGGCGTGGTGGCAGGCTCCTGTAATCCCAGCTACTTGGAGGCTGAGGCAGGAGAATCACTTGGACCCGGGCGGCAGAGGTTGCAGTGAGCCAAGATTGTGGCACTGCACTCCAGCCTGGGGGATAGAGTGGGACTCCATCTCAAAAAATAAAAATAAAAAAAGAAAAGAAAAAGAGTTGCAGGAATGACTTGACAGACCATGGGGTCTGAATTTTGCTCAAAGGGCTCTCAAATCCCACCCAGCAGGAACTGGCTGCACCATGAGTGGCCTCTCTTGACTCTGTAAGGAAATCCCCGGGGAGAGGAGCAGAAAGGCCAGCCTCATCCCACTTTCTGTCCCTTGTTGTCCTTCCTAGAGGGGGAGCATTCCTGGACTGTGCTCCCTGGACTTGCTTATCGGTGTCTCCAGCAGCAGTGTGAGTTCTGACGAACCATCCATATTCCCTCAATTTCGTGAGCTGTCGGTAAGAATGATGAAAGGCATGTTTGTCTATGTTGTTTTTAGACAGAGTCTCACTCTGTCGCCCAGGCTGGAGTGTAGCGGCACGATCTCGGCTCACTGCAACCTCTGCTTCCCAGGTTCAAGCAAAAAAAAAACAACAAAAACAATGACAATAAACTTTTCCAAATTTGACAAGTTGAAAAAATGGTGTCACGTTAAAATTTTCAACGTACTTGATGTTTAGTAGGATTCATTTTTTTTTCCTTTTGGGGAGAGAGTTCTTTCTATGTTGCCCAGGCTTCAACTCCTGGGCTCGAGCTATCCTCCTGCCGTGGCCTCCCAAAGTGCAAGGATTACAGGTGTGAGCCACTGCGCCCAGCAAGATTAAAATTTTTAAATTTCTGTGTATTAGCTATTCATGTTTCTACCCTGAATTGTTTGTTCATGTCCTTTACCCATTTCCCTATTGTAGTCTTCATCACTTCTTAGTCTTTTTTTTTTTTTTTTTTTTTTTTTGAGACAGAGTCTCCCTCTTGGCCCACACTGGAGTGAAATGGCATGATCTCTCAGCTCAAGCGAGATTGTCCCCCATCACTCCGGTTTCAAGTGATTCTTGTGCCTCAGCCTCCCGAGTAGCTGGGATTACAGGTGCCCGCCACCACGCCAGGCTCATTTTTGTATTTTTAGTAGAGATGAGGTTTCACTGTGTTGGCCAGGCTGATCTCCAACTCCTGACCTCAGGTGATCCATCTTCCTTGGCCTCCTAAAGTGCTAGGATTACAGGTGTGAACCACCATGCCCGACGCATTTCTTATTCTTTAGTATAACACTTTTGGCCAGGTGTGGTCATTCACACCTGTGACCCAGCACTTTGGGAGGCTGAGACAGGAGGATGGCTTGAACCCAGGAGTTGAAGCCTGCAGTGAGTTATGGTCCCACCACTGCTCTCCATCCTGGGAGACCCTGTCTCAAAAAATATCTATACACAAAAACTTTAAGAAAACATTCAATACTTTTATTTCTTAGTTGTAGTAAAATACACATAAAATCTAAAGTTTTTTTACTGTACAGTTTAGTGACAGTAAATAAATTCATATTGTTGAGTAGCCATCACTGTTATCCTCCATCTCCAGAACTCTTCATCTTGCAAAACTGAAACTCTGTACACATTAAGCAATTACTCGTCATTCTCTCTCCCCTCTTCCCAGCCCCTAGCAACCACTCTCTTACTTTCTGTTTCTATGAATTTGACTATGTGACTATTGTATTTTTTTTTGTTTTTGTTTTGGTGAGACAGAGTCTTGCTCTGTCACCCAGGCTGGAGTGCAGTGGCATGATCTCGGCTCACTGCAACCTCCACCTCCCAGGTTCAAGCAATTCTCCTGCCTCGGCCTCCTGAGTAGCTGGGACTACAGGCACAAGCCACCATACCCGGCTAATTTTTGTATTTTTAGTAGAGACAGGGTTTCACCATGTTGGTCAGGCTGGTTTCAATATCCTGACCTCGTGATCCGCCTGCCTCAGCCTCCCAAGGTGCTGGGATTACAGGCGTGAGCCACCGCACATGGTGACATTTGCCTGTTAATTTTGCATATTGTGTTTCTGTGATGTGCAGATATTAAACATTTTTATTTTAGTCAAATCCATTAATCTCTTCCTTTATGGCTTCTACCACTGATGTCATGCTTATAAAAACTATCCTTCTTTAATATAATGACAATACTTATCTACGTATTTTCTAGCCCTTTATGTTTATACACTTACGTTTATACTTCTTTTTTCCTTTTTCCCTGTTTGCAAGCTAACAAGTTCTACATTTACATTTATGATGCATTTGAATTCTATTTTGTGATGTGAAATAGAGACCTTGCTTCCTGCCCTGCCCCCAGCAAATGGTTGACTGTTTGTCCCCTCACCATCTCCCCCACGAATTTGAAATACATGTATTTTACAATGCACACACACGCATATACATGCACACATGTACACACACACACACCCACATGCACACCCACACGTGCACACACACACACACCCTTGGGGGATGTTTCCAGAAATTCTCTTCTGTTTCCTTGGTCTCCATGTTAATTCTGCTGGGGAAGCTTAAAGAAAGGACGCTTGGGCTGGGCGCGGTGGCTCACGCCTGTAATCCCAGCTTTTTGGGAGACGGGCAGATCACCTGAGATCAGGAGTTCGAGACCAGCCTGACCAATATGGTGAAATCCTGTCTCTACTAAAAATACAAAAATCAACGTGGTGGGCGCCTGCAGTCCCAGCTACTTGGGAAGCTGAAGCAGGAGAATTGCTTGAACCTGAGAGGCGGAGGTTGTAGTGAGCCGAGATTGCGCCGCTGCACTCCTGGCTGGGCAACAGAGTGAGACTCCTAAAAAAAAAAAAAAAAAAAGGATGCTCGGTGGGCACAGAGGCTCATGCCTGTCATCCCAGCACTTTAGGAGTCCAAGGCGGGTGAATCACCTGAGGTCAGGAGTTTGAGACCAACCTGGCCAACATGGTGAAACCCCATTTCTATTAAAAATACAAAAAATTAGCCGAGTGTGGTGGCACATGCATGTAATCCCAGCTACTCGGGAGGCTGAGGCAGGAGAATTGCTTGAACCCGGGAGGTGGAGGTTGCAGTGAGCCGAGATTGCACCAGTGCACTCCAGCCTGGGCCACAGAGGAAGATTTTGTCTTAAAAAAAGAAAAAGAAAAAGAAAGAAGAAGACAGGAGAGAGGATGCTCATAGTGAATGGCTAGCCTCATGGTAGACATTTACTTAGGGGTCAAGGGCGAGCTGCCCGCCTGTACCTGGTCTGTGTCTCCCCCTTCCCCTGTAGGAGGCCTCTGTTCTGTTACATTTTTTTTTTTGTTATATATAAAGACGGGGGTTTCACCATGTTGGTCAGGCTGGTCTTGAACTCCTGACCTCAGGTGATCCACCCGCCTTGGCCTCCAAAGTGCTTGGATTACAGGGGTGAGCCACCACACCCGGCCTGTTCTGTTACATTCTTGTCCCACTGGCTCGCTGCTACTTTGGCTAAGACATCGTGGAAAGCCCAGATGGGGGATTCTTGGGATTTATGTCATCTTCACTTTTGTTGAACATCTGTGGATGGAATGACAAAATGTCAGTAGGAGTTTGGAGGTGGGGAGGAGTTTTCCAATGATCCTGGGCATGGGCCCACTGTCCTCAGGAGGAAGGGTAAGTTCCCAGGAGCTCCATCACTGGGAGCTGGGTTTCCTCCTCTTTCTGCATAAGTTTTCTTCTGCAAAGGATGTGGGTTGTCCAGATAAGGGGAGGCGGGTAAATTGGGAGGCCACCGTTAAAGGTGTGGACAGTTTCTATATAAGTGAGTTTTAAAACTAAATATGAAGTTTATTTATTTATTTATTTTTAAAGATGGGGTTTCACCATATTGGTCAGGCTGGTCTCGAACTCCTGACCTCAGGTGATCCGCCCACCTCAGCCTCCCAAAGTGCTGGGATTACAGGAAATATGAGTTTAGAAGTAAAACTCAGCTCGACTGGGCAGCTTGCTAGGCCAATGTCATATTGTTTTAATTACTGTCACTTTAAATATTCTACGGACTTAAAAAGTTTTTTTTTTTTTTCCTACAGACGGGGTCTGTCTATGCTGCCCAGGCTGTTCTCAAACTCCTGGGCTCAAGTAATATTCCTTCCTGGGCCTCCCAAAATACTGGCATTACAGGTGCGAGCCACTGTGCACAGCCAAATTAGTCGCTTTAAATACTTCAATCGGCCGGGGTGCGGTGAATCACGCCTGTAATCCTAGCACTTTGGGAGGCCGAGGCAGGTGCATCACCTGAGAGGTCAGGAGTTCGAGATCAGCCTGGCCAACGTGGCAAAACTCCATCTCTACTAAAAAATACAAAAATTAGCCAGGCTTGGTGGTGGGCACCTGTAAACCCAGCTACTCTGGAGGCTGAGGCACGAGAATTGCTGGAACCTGGGAGGTGGAGGTTGCAGTGAGCCGGGATTGCACCACTGCACTCCAGCCTGGGTGACGGAGTGAGTCTCTCTTTCTCTCTTTATACGATCTATATCTATCTGTATATCTATGTATAAATGATTTGTAGGGCGCATCAAACCACCAAATTTGAGGCATCTAGAGTTGTTTAATGTTCTAGGCATCACTTTGTGGGTAGGTAGACGGGTTTTATAAGGGAGTAAGGCACAGAACGAGGAAATGGGCCGCCTGTTCTCTTAGCGCGTCTGTAGGACTTGGGGGAGCCGGACTCCTCCCGCAGTGGTCCCCAAAAGCCTGGCTCCTCGGCGAGGCGGGGGGAGAGACCCGGACGGGGAGAGGCCGCCGTTCCTCCCGCCCTGCGGGGCCGGAGCTGACTCGGCTCCAGTAGCCTCCAGGGGCGGGGTCTGAGCGCCGCGCCCGCCCCGCGCCCTCCCTGCGTCCTCCCTGCGCCCTCCCCGCGCCTCCCCGCACCGTCCAAAGCCCTCCTCGCCCCGCGCCTCCCCGCGCCCGCCCCGGCCCGCGCCTTCCCCCGCCCGCGAGCGCGCCCCGGGCACCGGCCTGCAGCATCCGAGCCACCTCCGCCCTGCGGCCCGCGGAGGGCAGGGAGCGTCCGGGCGAGGCATGGCGGGCCGCCGGGCGCGGGCGGGGAGAAGCGCTGGCAGCTGGTGCGCTGGTGAGTGGGCGCCGGGCGGCGGCGGGGCCTGATGCGGGCGCGGACCCCAAGGAGCGGCGGGCGCGGGAAGCTGCGGGGCGTGGGCCGAAGTTTCTTCCCGAGCGAGGGCTGCGGGGGCGCGGGCCGCCTGGTCCCCACCACCCGCGTCCCCGCACGGGGTCTCCGCGGCTCTCCAGCGAGGTCGGGGACGGGCACCCTGTGCTAGGCGGGGGGCTTCGGAGGGACCCGTCCCCCTCCCGCAGGCGCGCCCTTCCCCCTCGCCCCACTTTGGCTTTCCCGTTTGCGCGGTGGCGCCCCCGGGCCTCCCCGTTCCTTCTGCCACTCCGGGCAGGACTCTGGACTTGGGCCCCGAAAGGACACAACCCACAGCCCCAGACCCCGCGTGGAAAGGGACGCGTTAGCCCGAAACACATGAGCCCCGGGGGTGGGCACTCTGGGAAGGGGGCGTGGGGACGGAGGCCTAGGGAGACCAGGGCAGGGAAGGGTCCCTGTGTGGCTGGGCAGTCGCCCTTTCCCCTCCGCAGTCCGGGCCGGCTGGGAAGTCAGAGCCTGCGGTGTCAGGTTACCGGACTGCAGGCTCAGAGGGTTTCAGACGCAGCGCAGTCGAGTCACCTGAGCTGGGCCCCGAACCCACGTCGCAGGGGTCCAGGTGTCCGAATGTTCAGGACGGCCTCAGCGAGGGGCCTGACCTCTGCGTGGCGGCACTTGGAGCGCAGAGCAACCTGCTCAGCCCCCCCCCGGACCTCAGAGGACTCCAAGATTCAAAGGAGAGGATGTCCGCCTGAGACTCGTCCCCATCCCAAATCATCCCCACCCAAAGCAAGGTCAGAGAGCAATTTTGAAGTAGAATTCCTGCGCACATCCCTGCCAGGTACATTCTGTAGCCGAATACAGTGAACAATAATGTCATCAATAACAGCAACCTGGGCTCCCAGCACCTCCTGCGGCTCTGGAGTAGTCAGCATTCAGGCACACACTGAGAGGAAGGTATCAGCACCTCCAGTTTCCAGATGAGGAAACCGAGGGTCAGAGAGGGAAAACGCTTCATCAACGTCACCCAACAAGCGCATAGCAGAGGCACGGTTTGAGCCAGGTCTTGCTCAGGGGCTTCACTGCTCCTCTGTTTGCCTATTTCCTGGATGGTTCCACACGGCCACACATCCAAGTTCACATTGTCAGAATATCCCAGAGTGTCAGGAGCAGGCGGGGGGCCAAGGGGTTTCCAGCTGTATCAGTTAGCAGTGGAATCACTCTCCAGGTGAAGCTCCAATATGTAAACCAGATAAAAGTAGAATTAATTTTTTTTTTTTGAGATAGGGAGGGTCTCGCTCTGTCACCCAGGCTGGAGTGCAGTGGTGTAGTCTCGGCTCACTGCAATCTCCACCTCCCAGGCTCAAGTGATCCTCCCACCTCAGCCTCCCACCTGTAACTGGCTCTACAGACATGGGCCATCATGCCCAGCTGAGTTTCGTATTTTTTTTGTAGAGATGGGATTTCACCGTATTGCTCTAGCTAGTTTCGAACTCCTGGGCTCAAGCAGTCCACCCACTTCAGCCTCCCAAAGTGCTGGGACTACAGGCATGAGCCACTGTGCCCCTGGCAGAGCTAATCTACTGTTGAATAACTTGGGGGAGGTGGGCAGTTAGTGTCCCTTTCCTGAAAATGACAGCATTCCATCCCCCTTACCACAGCGACTGGCTCAAGGATGGGCGTGTGACCTAGGTCAGGCCAGTGACACAACTTCATGGGAACTGGGCTGGAGCCACTGAGAAAGGGAAGCTGTGTTTCCATAGAGTGTTGATCTGGGTCACTGACGACCACCTTGCCTTCACAAGGACTAAAACTGGAACAGAGGAGGCAGAGGTATAAGAGAGGAGGGTCACCCAGGACCCCAGGCCTTCCAGATCAGTTCCCACATTCACAGAAGAAGAAACAGGAAGAGATTAAAGGAGTAGAGCCTGGGTACCTGTTTTGACTCATCCTCCCAACTCTTGGGCTGGACCTGATGATGCATGAATTATTTTTATTGCCCTATTTGGGTTTGGGGTCACCCTTCACCCCCAGATAAAAGCCCATCTTCCTTTTTTCTTTTTTGTTGAGACGGAGTCTTGCTGTCGCCCAGGCTGGAGTGCAGTGACGTGACCTCAGCTCACTGCAACCTCCACCTCCCAGGTTCAAGCGATTCTCCTGCCTCAGCCTCCTGAGCTGGGACTACAGGCATGTGCCACCACACCTAGCTAACTTTTATATTTTTAGTAGAGATGGGGTTTCACCATATTGTCCAGGCTGTTCTTGAACTCGTGAGCTCATGATCCACCTGCCTTGGACTTCCAAAGTGCTGGGATTACAGGAGTGAGCCACCATGCCTGGCCAACTTTCACTTCTTTTTTTTTTTTTTGGCTGATGGTAAACTTTAGTTTTTCCTAATGCTTTTTACCTGGTAGGGTCCCATTCAAATTAGCACATTACATTTAGTTATTATGCTTCCTTGAGCTCCTCCTAGCTGTGAAAGTTTCTCAGACTTTCCTTGTTTTTGATGACCTTGACAGTTTTTGAGGAGTTCTGCTCATACTTTGTAGATTGCCACTCACTCGGCTGGGAATTGTCTGGTGTTTTTCTCCTGATTAAACTGAGGTTATGAGTTTTGGGGAGGAGGATAGCAGGGATGGGTGCCATTTTCTTTTCTTTCTTTTTTTTTTTTTTCTTTGAGACACAGTCTGTCTCTGTCACCCAGGCTGGAGTGCAGTGGCGCTATCTTGGCTCACTGCAACCTCCACCTCCCAGGTTTAAGTAATTCTCCTGCTTCAGCCTCCCAAGTAGCTGGGACTACAGGTGTGCACCACCATGCCCAGCTAATTTTTGTATTTTTTTAGTAGAGACGAGGTTTCACCATGTTGGCCAGGCTGGCGCCCATATTTAAATTGTGTTAGTTGTCTTTGTATAATTCAGTTTTTTTTTCTTTTCTTTTTGTACCATTGAGTTGTAAAAGTTTCTTTTTTTCGTTCTTTCTTTCTTTTTCTTTTTTTTTTTTTTTTGAGACAGAGTCTTACTCTGTTGCCCAGGCTGGAGTGCAATGGCACAATCTTGGCTCACTGCAACCTCCACCTCCCAGGTTCAAGAGATTCTCCTGCCTCAGCCTCCCGAGTAGCTGGTATTACAGGCATGCATCACCACACCTGGCTAATTTTTGCATTTTTAGTAGATATGGGGTTTCACCATGTTGGTCAGCCTGGTCTAGAACTCCTGACCTCAGGTGATCTGCCCACCTTGGCCTCCCAAAGTGCTGGGATTACAGACATGAGCCTCCACACCCAGCCTGGGTTAGGATTTCAACATAGGAATTTTGTGAGGGACACAAAAATTCAGGCCATAGCACTGGGTCTGTTCACTTCAAATGGTCCTCCTGTCTCAGCCTCCCTGGTAGCTGGGACTATCAGTGCACGCCACTATACCTGGCCAATTATTTATTTTTTTGTAGATATTTATTTTTTTGCCATGTTGCCCACGCTGGTCTTGAACTCCTGGTTTCAAGCAGTTCTCTCACTTCAGTCTCTCAAAGTGCTGTGACTACAGGTGTTAGCACCACACCCAGTCTCCTTGTGGAGGTTTGAACGGCTGATTGTGATGGAAAAGGCTGGCCCTCTGTAGCAGTTCGTGTCCTTCAGTGCACTGTTCAGCAGGATTTCTGATACGTGACTCGGCACGTCGACAGGGAAGACGGTTGGGGATGGGCAGTTTGTTTTTCCTTATATTCAGTGCGATCCAGTTCAGCAGCCATATTTTCTGCATTGACACGTTGGACTCGTTAGTGGAGATCATCTGTGTCAGAGCGTCTCCAGGATGTAATGAATTGATCACTGTGGCTGTTGTGATTTTTACAGCAGGCTGGCTTCGAAGAGCAGAGGGCTGTGTGAGGGTGTCGCAGGGATTTCAGACATGGATCAGACACAGTCTTTGCACTTCAGCGGGGGAGACAGACAGGCACATAAATAACTCATGCACAGGCAAGCAGAGAGGAATGTTGTGATCGAGATTAAGCAAGGTTGGGTGCAGTGGCTCAGGCCTGGAATCCCAGCACTTTGGGAGGCCGAGGCGGGTGAATCACCTGAGGTCAGGAGTTCGAGACCAACCTGGGCAACATAGTGAAACCCCATCTCTACTAAAAATACAAAAAAATTAGCAGAGCGTGGTGGCAGGTGCCTGGAGTACCAGCTACTCTGGAAGCTGAGGCAGGAAAATTGCTTGAACCCAGGAGGCAGAGGTTGCAGTGAGCTGAGATTGCACCACTGCGCTGCAGCCTGGGTGACAGAGCAAGACTGTTTAAAATAAAGAACACCACGACCGCCACTATCAAAAAACATTAAGCAAAGCATCACAGAAACCCTGCGTGGACTTGGGAGGCCTGGGACAGATTCTAAGGGCAGTGTGGGCTGGGCATGGGCAGGTTTGGGGTAAAGATGGAGGCAGGGCAGTCCAGCTGGGGCACAGCTGCGAGAAGGCTCTGACGTGAGGAAAGAAAGGGCGTGGAGAAGGACACACGGTCAGGAACACAGGTCTGTATGAGTGAGTGCGCAGGGCGGCGTATAACGCTGGAGAAGGCTGGAGGGGATCGCAGTGGGGAAGGTGTGCACGGCTCGGGTGAGCAGTATGAAGGATACTTGATATGCCATGAGAAGCCACTGGTCCCCTGGGCAGGGGAAGGGCTGTGTTGGGGAAGGGAGCAGGGTGGTGTGGAGGAGGGAGAGGCTGTGGGGGCCAGGGGATTGCTTAGGAGGACAGTGGATGCCAGGATCTGAGGGCACAAGGAACACCTGGCCTCTGCCGCTTCCTGCATGCGCCACCTTGGACACATTCACTTTCCTACCCTGTGCCTCTTCTTCCTCGTCTCTAAAGTGGGATTGGCCAGTTCCACAGGGTTTGCTGTGAGGCTTAGAGGAATGAGTGCAGGGGTTTGACAGGCACGTGCTTGGAGGAGGCCGGGGAGGACAGCGGGAGGGGAGGAGATGCTGAACACGGGTGAGAGCTTCCCAGACAGGAGCTCATTTCATTTATGCAACAATCCTTCAGCATGGGTATGATGACTACTCCTACCTTACAGATGAGGAATTGAGACGCACTGGAAAATCCCTGGCCAGGCTCAGTGGCTTATGCCTGTAATCCCACCACTTTGGGAGGCCAAGGCAGGTGGATCACCTGAGGTCAGGATTTGAGACCAGCCTGGCCAACATGGTGAAACCCCGTCTCTACTAAAAATACACAAATTAGCCAGGTGTGGTGGCGCATGCCTGTAATCCCAGCTACTCCGGAGGCTGAGGCAGGAGAATCACTTGAACCCGGAGGGCAGAGGTTGCAGTGAGCCGAGATTGCACCATTGCACTCCAGCCTGGGTGACACAGCGAGACTCTGTCTCAAAAAATAAAATAAAAATATAATAGAGTCATGCAGTTCTCATTCAAAGGGTCTAAAGCAATGACTGCTCTCCAGGCTCTAAGGTCCCTCCTTGGCGGGGACCAGGTTTACCAGTGTATCTGTGCTATCAGTTTCTACCATGGAGATGGCAAGAGCCTGTCACCCAGGGCTAAATCCCGAGGAAGCCAAGGATGGAGAAAGACCGGGAAACTCATGATCAGAATAGGGTGGGATCAATCAGGGTGGGATTCCTGGAGAAGCCCACTTTTGAGCCAGGTTTTATAGGAGGGGAGTCACTTTGGGGCCGGAAGCAGGTCACAGAGGAGGGGACATGTCCCAAATGGAAGTCATAATCTTTCCTCTCAAAGCTGTCCTCATCCAGCACAGATGGCTCTGCAACCAGCCACCCGCACAAACCAGGAGGAGGGCAATGATGTTGCTGCCTGTCTTCTTCTCACCTGTGTCCGGCCCAGCGCCAGGTCCTGCCAGCACAACTTCCTTGGCACACTCTCAAGTCTCCCCATCTGACCTGAGCCAGGAGTGGTAGCTCATGCCTCTAATCCCAGCTACTCAGAAAGCTGAGCCAGGAGGATCCCTTGAGCCAGGAGACCAGCCTAGGCAATGTATGGAGGCCCTGTATCTAAAAACCAGACAGGGCGTGGTGGCTCACGCCTGTAATCCCAGCACTTAGGGAGGCCGAGGTGGGCAGGTCACAAGGTAAGACCAAGAACAGCCTGGTCAACATGGTGAAATCCCGTCTCTACTAAAAACACAAAAACTAGCCAGGTGTGGTGGTGGTGCCTATAATTGCAGCTGCTCGGGAGGCTGAGGCAGGAGAATCGCTTGAACTTGGGAGGCGGAGGTTGCAATGAACTGAGATTGCCCCACTGCACTCTAGCCTGGGAGACAGAGCGAGACTCTGTATCAGAAAAAAAAAAAAAAGATTTGGAATCTCTCTCCTGATGAGAAGGCACGTTGTGAAAAGGTCACTTTCCCATGCCTCATCCACGCTCTTGCCTCTCCCCCCGCCACCAGGAGATGACTTTTATTAGCTTTTGTGTCTCCAGAGTTTCTATAGGTAAAGATAAGCGAGTGTGAATTCCCGCTCTATTCCCGCCCCCCTTTTTCACATCAGTCACCCATGCTGCCTTGCACTTGATTTTTCCCTCTGAACAGTGTGCCTTGGAGATCTTGGCATGACGGCACACAGGAACACCCTCAAACACAACATGTTTTACAGCCGCACCTGGTTTCACTGTATGCATGAACCATAATTTATTTCATTCCCTACTGAAGGGTGTGTGGGTCGCTCCCAGTCTTTTGCTATTAGAGACAATTGCACAGATAACACTGTCCACTTACTGGACTCTCTAGATACATTCTCCAAAGAGGGGATTATTGGGCTAAAAGGGAAATGCATTTGGAATTCAGACAGATGTTGTCAGCTTGTCCTCCGGAGGGGTTGTACCAGGTGACGTTCCCACTGGTAATGTATCAGAGTGCCTGCTTGTAATTATACATATATTTATGTGATTATTGGATGGTTTCTTCCCCCACAGGAGGGCAGGGACTCTGTCAGTTTTGCTTATCATCGTAGGCACTCAATACATGTTGAATTAGGCTGAGTGTGATGGCACATGCCTGTAATCCGAGCATTTTGGGAGGCCAAGGTGGCTGGATCACCTGAGGTCAAGAGTTTGAGACCAGACTGGCCAACATGGTGAAAACCCGTCTCTACTAAAAATACAAAAATTAGCCGGGCATGGTGGTGGGTGCCTGTAATCCCAGCTACTCAGGAGTCTGAGGCAGGAGAATCACTTGAACCCGGGAGGTGGAGGTTGCAGTCAGCTGAGATCACACCACTGGACTCCAGCCTGGACTACATGATTGAAACTCTGTCTCAAAAAAAAAAAACAAAAAAACAAAAAAAGTTGAATTAGTGAATAGATTCATGGTTCCTCCAGGAGAGGTTGGCCAGGGTAGGAGGGAGACCACCTTCCTTTAGTGTTCACAGTGCCCAGCCCAGCTTCCCAGACCCTTCCATAGGACATCTGGAACGCTGGGAGAGACTCCGGACGTTCTGGAAGACCTAACCCTGATTGCTGACTCCCGATCCCCACTCCAGAGCAGCCCTTCCCCTGCTGTGAAATCAAGAAGTCCATGGCTGGGCGAGGTGGCTCACTCCTGTAAGCCCAGAGCTTTGGGAGGCCCAGGTGGGAGGATCGCTTGAGGCCAGGAGTTCAAGACCAGCCTGGGCCATATAGTAAGATCCTATCTCTACAAAAAATTTAAAAAGAAAATTAGCTGGGCGGGGTGGCTTGTGCCTGTAGTCCTAGGTACTCAGGATGCCGAGGTGAGAGGATTGCTTGAGCCCACGAATCTGAGGCTGCAGTGAACTATAAATGCGCTACTGCACTCTGGCCTGGATGATAGAGTGAAACCATGTCTCTAAAAAACAAAAAAGTAAGGAAAAAAAAGTTCAGTGTCTTAACCCTGGAAGGGGACTTAAAGGATGGACCCTTGTCTGATGCCTGAATTCCCTGTGTGCCCTCTGCTTACACACTTCTGGTGATAGGGAACTTACCCCATCAGCTTCAGCTTCTTTCAGCTTCAGACAACTAACTTTTAGAAAGCTTTTCATGTATTGGGCGGGTGTGGTGGCTCACACTGTCATCCCAGCACTTTGGCAGGTCGAGGTGAGTGGATCACTTGAGGTCAGGAGTTTGAGACCAGCCTGGCCAACATGGTGAAACCCCATCTCTACTAAAAATACAAAAGTTAGCCAGGCATGGTGGCTCTCATCTGTAATTCCAGCTACTCAGGAGGCTGAGGCAGGAGAATCGCTTGAACCTGGGAGGTGGAGGTTGCAGTGAGCCGAGATCACACCACTGCACTCCAGCCTGGGTGACAGAGCAAGACTCTGTCTCGAAAAACAAAACAAACAAAACAAAAAAAAAAAAAAGAAAAAGCTTTTCCATTTATTGAGTTGAAATCTGATCCTTGTAGCTGCCTCCTCTTCAGGGAATGTTAATTGTGGCCCTCTGGAAACAGGGCTTTCTGGCAGATGAGCAGGAGGGATATTTGGAAACAGGTACCCGTCAGCAATTCTCTGGCAGGCAGGGCTGACTCTCTGGGGGAGCTCTGCAGAGCTTGGTCCCCGCCTCACCCTCTCCTGTCCTGCCCACAGGTACGTGCAGGAAGGGCGGTTCCGAATGGAGGAGAGGACACTGACAGCCTTCCAGTGGCTCTACAGCCCACAGCAGCACCGCATCCTCGGCCGGGCCGACCTCCAGTCTCCCTCCAGGTAAAGGGACCTTCTGCCTTGACTCTAACCTGCTTCGGCCTCGGTCCAGGCCCCTCAGCTGGTACTTACGAAGCCAGGGCCCCACCGGTCCACAAAACCACAGTGGGGAACTTTGCCTTCAGGGATGGGGAGGCCTTCTAGGAAAGAGTTTATCAGCCTGGATGCTTGTCCCACCTCGAGTGTACTGAGTAACTTGAGGCAACTCACTGCTTCTGCTTTCTCCGCTGTCAAACGGATAGGAACGTATTTTCCCTGCCTTCTCTTGGGAGATCGTAAGTCTCCAGTGAAATATGCCTGCAGAGGTTTACAAAGCCTGGAGATTCATCGGACTAGGTGGCTCATGCCTGTAATCCCAGCACTTTGGGAGGCCGAGGTGGGCAGACCACTCGAGGTTAGGAGTGTGAGACTAGCCTGGCTAACTTGGTGAAACCTCGTCTCTACTAAAAATACAAAAATTAGCTGAGCGTGGTGGCACACATCTGTGATCCAATCCCAGCTACTCAGGAGGCTGAGACAGGAGAATCCCTTGAACCCTGGAGGAGGAGGTTGCATTGAGCCGCGATCCTGCCACTGCAGTCCAGCCTCAGCAACAGAGCGAGACTCTGTCTCAAAAAACAACAACAGCAACAACAAACACAGCCTGGAGAGCGCTGCCTTCTCCCTCTCTGGAGGGAGAGTGGCAGGGGAATTTGCTGGGCACCCCCTGCTTTGACCTGGAGCCAGCCCAGCCTTCCTTGACCAACTCCTTTCCCATGACAGAGATTCCAGCTGGGATCCTGAGTCTGGGTGGAGGGCTGGGAGGTGAGGGCTTCTCCTGACCCACGTCCCTGCCCACTCTTCCCCCAGCACTGGACACGTGTGACCAGCATCAGCAGTCACAACAGAGGAGTGCTGGCAACTCTTCTGCAGCCACAGCCCTTCCCAAGGTCTCTGCCATACCTGACCCTGGGCCTTTTCTTCCACTTTCCCCATCAATGCTGTTGCTGTTATTACTGTTTTGTTTTGTTTTGTTTTGAGACGGAGTTTCGCTCTGTTGCCCAGACTGGAGTGCAGTGGCATAATCTCGGCCCACTGCAACCTCTGCGTCCCGGGTTCAAGTGATTCTCCTGCCTCAGCTTCCTGAGTAGCTGGGACTACAGGCACACGCCACCACGCCCAGCTAATTTTTGTATTTGTAGTAGAGATGGGATTTCACCATGTTGGCCAGGCTGGTCTCGAACTCCTGACCTCAGGTGATCCGCCCACTTCAGCTTCCTAAAGTGCTGGGGTTACAGGCATGACACTGCGCCTGGCCACATAACTTCAGATTTAATACATGGGAAGGCTACATGCCATTTGGGGACTTGAAGAAGAGTCTGCTATAGAGTCACTGAGATAAGTGACTGAATTCATTTTTGTGATAGAATATTAATTTTTTTTTAAAAGAGATAGGGTCTCTCTGTTTTGCCCAGGCAGGCCTTGAACCTCTGGGCTCAAGTGATTCTCCCGACTCAGCCACAATAGTTTTTAATTATTTTATTTAATTTATTTTGAGACAGGCTCTCACTCTGTCACTCAGGCTGGACGGCAATGGCATGATCATGGCTCTCTGCAGCCTCAAACTTTTGGGCTCAAGTGATCCTCCTGCTTCCGCCTTCTGAGTAGCTGGGACTCCAGGCAGGCACCATCTTACATGGCTAATTTATTTTATTTTGTTCTTATTTTTGTAGAGATGGGGTCTTCCTTTGTCACCCAGGCTGGTCTTGAATTCCTAGGTTCAAGCCCCTCTCCTGCCTCTGCCTCCCAAAGTGCTGGGCTCACAGACATGAGCCACTGTGCCCAGCAAGAGTTTTTTTTCTTTTGAGACAGAGTTTAGTTCTTGGTGCCCAGGCTGGAGTACAATGGTGTGATCTTGGCTCACTGCAACCTCTGCCTCCCAGTTTCAAGTGATTCTCCTGCTTCACAGCCTCCTGAGTAGCTGGGACTACAGGCACATGCCACCACGCCCAGCTAATTTTTGCATTCGTAGTAGAGATGGGGTTTCACATGTTAGCCAGGATAGTCTCAATCTCCTGACCTCATGATCCACCTGCCTTGGCCTCCCAAAGTGCTGGGATTACAGGCCTGAGCCACCATGCCTGGCCACCAATAGTTATTTTTTTAAGTGCCTGTTATGTGTTATTTAAATGCTTTGCAGGAATAAATTGATTTAATCTTCATAGTAATGCTATGATCTAGGTACTGTTGTCCTCGTTTTTTAGATGAGGAAACTGAGGCACAGAGGGAAAGTAACAGCTAGTATGTGGCAGTGCTCCCAGCCACTATGCACACTGCCTCTCAGAGAATAAGGTTTGTACTTGAAGTGGGGGGGAACGGGGAGGTAATTTCTTTACAAAGAGCGAGAAGGTGGTGTCCACAAACTATAGATGGGTGTTCTTAGCGTCAGTCCTCGTCAAGTTTCAGAGTCAGTTATTAAAGAGGAGGTTTGAAGGCGCTTGGACAACGAAGAGGTGGACGATCAGCGTCAGTGAGTGAGTTCCCTAAGAACTCATCCCGCTAGGGGAAGCTTTTTGCTTTTCTGATTAGTTTTCTAGACTCAAAATCAGACAGGTTGTGGAGCAGGAGATTGTGGTTCTGAGTTTCTTTCTTTCTTTCTTTCTTTTGTGGTTCTGAGTTTCAGCCAGCAATTGTTCTTTTTTCCTGTGGTCAGTCAGAGCCTTGCAGATGGCACAGAGCATCGTGGGCTGGGGATGGCACAGCTGAGGAGGTTGGTGAGTGGACTGCCATCGGCTGAGTTTTGCTCAATGTGTTTAAAGTTGTTTGGTGAGTGAGGATGTGGCCGGTGTGCTGGTGACATTGCTGATAGCAGGAACTTGGAGCACACCAGATGGCAAGTGTGTAAGATGGCAGAATTGGGACCCCAACGTGCCCTGGCAGCTGAATTCCAGGTCCAAGTCTAGTAGCTACTATTCATTCATTTGTTCATTCATTCATTCATTTTAGCAAGGTTCCTCGCAGTAGACACGATTTACTATTTAATTATTTATTTATTTTGAGAGGGAGTCTTGCTCTGTCACCAAGGCTGGCGTGCAGTGGTGTGATCTCAGCTCACTGCCACCTCCACCTCCAGGGTTCAAACAATTCTCCTGCCTCAGCCTCCCGAGTAGCTGGCATTACAGGCACCCACCACAATGCCCAGCTAATTTTTGTGTTTTTAGTAGAGATGGGATTTCGCCAAGTTGGTCAGGCTGGTCTCAAACTCCTGACCTCAGCTGATCCACCCACCTTGGCCTCCCAAAGTGCTGGAATCACAGGCATGAACCACCATGCCCGGCCAGCCAGCATGCCTGGCCACCATGTCAGCTCCCTGCTATCCTTTCTTTTCTTTTTCCAAGATGGAGTCTTGCTCAAGTGTCACCCAAGTGGGAGTACAGTGGTACGATCTTGGCACACTGGAACCTCTGTCTCCCAGATTCAAGCAATTCTCCTGCCTCAGCCTCCCGAGTAGCTGGGATTACAGGCGCATGCCACCATGCCCTGCTAAATTTTTTTTGTGTGTTTTTAGTAGAGACGGGGATTTCCCCATGTTGGCCAGGCTGGTCTCGAACTCCTGACCTCATGATCCGCCCTCCTTGGCCTCCCAAAGTGCTGGGATTACAGGCGTGAGCCACCGCACCTGGCCTCCCTGCTATCCTTTCTTTCTTCTATAACTATCCATTGTGATTCTGCTGTGAGTCAAGCTCTCAAGGAAAACCAGGATACTGCCTTCATGGGCCACACATCCTAGTGGGAGAGACAGACAGTAAACATGTAAACACAGAGACAAGAAATTTTCCCAGTATGACCAACGTGCTGAAGAAACTCACAGGGCATCGAGCTAATGAGCAGCCAGTGGGGGTGTGGGGGATTCTGGAAGAGGTGGAAGACCTCCCCAGGAAAGTGACATTTGAGCTGAGTCCTGAAGGGTATGGGGCGACAAGCTGCTGGTGAGAGGTGCTGAGTGGGTGGTGGGGGAGGGGCACAGGGCACAGGGTGGAAGCATCCTCTGTGGGGGAACAGCAAGTGCGAGGCTGTTCTCGAAGCAGAAGGCCATTGTAGCCAGAGCAGAGCCATGACCAACAGGGTCATGAGGCCACGACCCACAGACAGAAACCAAGATTTCCGTGCAATTAAAGGAATGGCTTTCTAGCACTTAGAGCTGCCTAAGGATGGCGTGGGTTGTCCGGAGGGAGAGAACTTCCCATCTCTGGAAGTGTGCAAGCCATAGTCAAAGCCCCTCTCTGTGGAGGTTATGAGGATGAGACAAGCATCCCAAAGGCTGGCTAGAGGACCCTACAGTCCTTCAACCCCTTTGCCTTCGGGAGCATCCTTGGTTTGGGGAAGCTGGGGGGGGGATGTCTGTGGAGTGCATGAAAGAAAGTTCCAGGCCGGGCGCGGTGGCTCACGCCTGCAATCCCAGCACTTTGGGAGGCCAAGGTGGGCGGATCACCTGAGGTCAGGAGATCGAGACCAGTCTGGCCAACATGGTGAAACCCTGTCTCTACTAAAAATACAAAAATTATCACGCCTGTAGTCCCAGCTACTCGGGAGGCTGAGGCAGGAGACTCGCTTGAACCCAGGAGGCAGAGGTTGCAGTGAGCTGAGATCGTGCCACCGAACTCCAGCCTGGGCAACAGAGCGAGACTCTGTCTCAAAAATCCAGCCCCTGTCCAGTCTATCATCGATGGGCATTTGGGTTGGTTCCAGGTCTTTGCTATTGTAAACAGTCCTGCAATGAACATTCGTGTGCATGTGTCCTTATAGTAGAACGATTTATAATCCTTATGGAATATTATGCAGCCATCAAAAACGATGAGTTTGTGTCCTTTGTAGGGACATGGATGAACCTGGAAACCATCATTCTCAGCAAACGGACACAAGAACAGAAAATCAAACACCACATGTTCTCACTCATAGGTGGGTGTTGAACAGTGAGAACACATGGACACAGGGAGGGGGAGCGTCACACACTGGGGTCTGTCGGGGGAAATAGGGGAGGGACAGCGGGGGGTGGGGAGTTGGGGAGAGATAGCATGGGGAGAAATGCCAGATATAGGTGATGGGGGAGGAAGGCAGCACATCACACTGCCATGTGTGTACCTATGCAACAGTCTTGCATGTTCTCCACATGTACCCCAGAACCTAAAATGCAATTAAAAAAAAAAAATCCAGCCCCAGATCCCAGGCAGCGGGGAGTTTCAGGGGTCGGTGCAGCCCCGGAGACTCGCAGGACAGCACCGCACCCCGTCCCGGGTCCCGCGCAACGCAGAGCTAGAGGGAGACCCCGAGCGTCTTCCTCAGCAGGTCGGGGCGCCCAGGCGTCACGCGCCTCGTTTCCCCGTCGCCCCCTCCAGGAGCCCGGGGCAGGCGGGGCCGCTCCTTCCTCCCCGGGTCCTCGGGGCGCGCCTGCCCCGCCCCGCGCCTTTGTTCGGGAGGAGCCGCCTCGGGCGGCCCCCGCGGCGCCCGGGACCCGCTGTGACCCCTCCGCCGTCTCCCCGCGGCTGCGCCGGGCGATCCGCGGCGCCACAGCCAGGCCCAGGGCGCGCCCCGGGCGGCGACGCGGCGAGGGCGGGAGCGCGAGGACCCCGGACCCAGTCAGCCCGGGCTCGGGCTGCGCGTGCGCGGCGGCGTCGCGGGGGGCGCCAGGTGTGCGGGCGCCGGCGGCGGAGGGCGCGGCTTGGCGCGCTGGGCGGGCCGGGGTGCGCGCGTGCGCGGCTGGGCGGCTGCGAGGGACCCGCCGCGCGAGGAGGAGGAGGAGGAGCAGGGGGCCGGGCCGAGGGAGGGGGCGAGCCGCGGGGACGGCCTGGTGCCCTTCGCTCCGCGTCGGGAGGCAGCGCGCGCCGGGCTGCGCCGCAGGTCAGTGGCCCCGGGGCTGGGATTCCGCAGCCCGGCCGGATCGGGGCGCGCGCCCTGCTGTGGCTGCGGGGAGTCGGAGCGTGTGCGGGGTGTGAACGCGTGTGGGTGCAGACAGACCCCGGCACGCACGGACGGCGCGAGCGGGGCTGCGATCCCGCGGAGCCCGCCGGCGTCACGGGTGGTGCTGGGGAGGGGGTGACCGTCCTCGGAAAGCCCTGCGGCGCGGGGCGCTGCGCACACGGCCACCTATGGGGTGCGGGGTGTGTGTGCCTGAGCTGTTCAGCCTGTCAAAGTCTGGCGAGAGAAGCTGGCAGGGATGGAGGTCAGAGATGGGCTGTTTACAGGTGGCGGCGGAAGGAAACAGCCAGGAACCCCAGGAGGACCCTGTAGCTAGGCTGGGTTTGCTGTTTTCCGCGAGAGGGGCTGAAACCCCATCCCATCCTCGCCCCAGCCTGTGCCTGCTGCAGGGACAGGAGCGGGGTGCTGGGGTGCTGGGGTGCTGGCTGAGAGGCCTGGAGGGGTCTTTGGGAGCGAGGCCGCTTCCAGCCTGATGCTCATTTCCAGAGGCGTGGGTGGGTGTGGGGGTGCCAGCCCCGGGTGGGGGTCCAGGCATGTGTTCAGGAGACGTGAGGAGTCCGTGTAGACTGTCCTCTGGCTTTGCCAGCACCCGGCGCTGTGTCTGGACCTGGGAGCTGGCTGAGGGGGCCCTTCTTCCTCCCATTTGTTTTCTGTAGCTCCCCTACATCCTTGTTAACAAACCCGAAGGGCGCTTATGTGCAAGTGGGTTTGCTGGGATGCGCCCCTGTGGAGCGGCCCTCATCAGAGAAGCCTCCATAGGGAATGACAGGGTTGTCCTGAGCCAGGTGCCAGAGCTCTTGGCTTCGTTCGTAGCATGCCTTGTGACCCTGGGGCCATCCCCTCCAGCCCCACAGGCCTCAGTTTCCCATGGCGCACTGCCCTCCGGGTCTTCCTGCTGCGGGGTGGGGAGTAAACAGCTCGCACAGCTGCCTGGGAGGCCGGAGTGACTCAGAGCCTGTGAGGTCTTGGGCAGTGATTTTTCAGGGAAAGTCCCGGCACATCTTTTCGACTTGGGAAGGCGTTGGGGGAGGCTCTGGCCTCACCTCCAAGCTGTGGTGCTGGGTTTTCTGAGTCCAGGGGTGGGGTGGGGTGGGCATCTGCTGGATCTGACTGCTCAGGCTTCAAGAAGCTGGCCCAGGTCCCTCCTCCCTTCCCAGATGTTGAGGAGTTGGAGAGGGATGGGGCTGGGGGGGGGGGCCTGGTAGCAGGGTGGGATGGGGGCTGGCTGGGAGGAGCTACAGCAGCCACTCTTGGCCCCTGTGATTGATGTTTCTGGGCAGAGACAGATGCTAAGCTCGGGTAGGGTCAGGGCAGGTCTAAGTGGGGCTGCCCAGCTCAGTGTGTTGAGGTGGTTTGGTGGGAGGCGGCCTCAGCTGCAGAGAAGAGGACCCTGCTGCTGGAGGGGCACTTATAGCCCCCCTCACCCTCTTTCCTGGGACCCTGTCTGATCTACTTTGGCTGAGCCACCATGGCTCAGAATGACTTGAGCCTTGAGGGAAAGGGACCTTGGCATGGACGGGGTTGGTGGCAGGGTCTCATAGTGGTTAAGCATGAAGGCCCTGCTGCTGTCACTCAGACCTGGGTGTGAGTCCCAGCCCCACCACTGACTGCTGTCCCTCCACCTGCATTCCCTTCAATGGGAGCCCGAGAGAGAGGCTTGCAGGCCGTGGCGTGTTTGGGAAGTGATCTCGGGAAAGAAGGGTGAGGACAGGGATTTGAAGGAGAGGAAGGGAAAGCAGCTATTTCATTATTCCCACCACTCTCCTGGGTGGTCTCCCAGGGAGCCTTACAGACGGAGAACTGCTCTGCTGGGGGAGAGGAACAGGGGAAGTATTTACCCACTAGCCCCGTCCCCTGCCTGACAAGGGCGGCTCCATGGATGTTAACTCCCGTGTGTACTTCCAGAGGCACGTGTGGGGCTCAGGTGGCTTCCTGCGGGCACCCCACACGGCAGCTCCCAAGAAGGCCCAGCTGGCCTTACATGAAGCACTGTCCCGTTGCACCTGTAAGATGCTGCTTGGAGCCTGCAGGGACTGGTCATTGCAGAAGTGGCTGAGAGGTGGGGGCGAGAGGGCTGGAAGCAGCGCACTGAGGAAGCAGCTGCATGACCTTGGGCAAGTGACCTGACTTCTCTGAGCCTCGGTTTCCTTGTCTGGGTGTTTTAGGTGTTAATACGGTATTTATTGAATTTTTTTTTTTTTGAGACCGAGTCTTGCCCTGTCACCCAGGCTGAAGTGCAGTGGCATGATCTCGGCTCACTGCAACCTCCACTTCCCGGCTTCAAGCAATTCTCCTGCCTCAGCCTCCCGAGTAGCTGGGACTACATGCATGTGCCACCATGCCTGGCTAATTTTTGTATTTTTAGTAGAGACGGGGTTTTACCATGTTGGCCAGGCTGGCCTTGAACTCCTGACCTCAGGTGATCCACCCGCCTCGGCCTCCCAAAGTGCTGGGATTACAGGCATGAGCCACCGCACCCCGCCTGTTATTTATTGAATTTTTAAACATGGTGCTGGGCCCATAGCAAGGGCTTCCCCAGGGGTATTTCTATATAACCAGGAAGACCACACGCTAGGGTGGCTCAGTCATTCACTCAGGTGGAGGAGGTCTGCATAAGATGACCTTTAAAGACCCCTCCGGGTCATGGGACCTGGGACTCAAGGGCCAGACTGCTGACCTGGTCACTTCCTTTAGGACTGTGGCTCAGTTTCCCAGACCTCCTGAATGCTTCTGTTTCACAGTCTGTGAATTGGAGTCAGCGATGTCTTGCTCCTGGGCTGGCCGCTCAGTTGTACCTCTCCCTGGGCTCTGCCCCCGGAGGACACACAAGCCCAGCGCTGGCAGAGGAGGGCGGGGGGGAGCAGGCAGCTCAGAAGCAGGTGCTTGAAGGAGGAGTGGAGGAGGGTGGATGCTGGCATTTGGAGCTGGCATATGGTCATGGGCACTGGTCTGGGCCATAGTCAATGCAGGAGGACAAGGCAGGGGGCTGGGGGAGGGCTAGAGAAATGCAGAGCAGGAAAGGAAGGTGAGTGGCTTGGCAGAAGGTGGCAAGAAGGATGGAAGAGCCAGGGCCAGGAGGTGGGTTGGCAGCCTTGTGTGTGGGGATTCACAGTGTCTGTGGTGGTGGTGACCAAATGGGAGAGTGATGGGGTGGCATGAGGGGAGGGCGGGCAGAAGGTGAGGTCGAATTGGGGCTTCCTTGGGCGTACGCTGGAGCAGGCTTCTTAGTTCACGGCACAGCATCCATAGGCCTCCTCATTCTTTTCATGGTGTCCACCTGCCCCTCCCAGGCCACCAGCCCCTTTGACAGGGGAGGAGCTGTCTGCAGACACTTAGGTCCGGTTATGAGTGGCGATTGGAGGAGGTCCGGAGGTGCCTTTGCCAAGACCTGTCGCCATGGCTCCATGATGGCCCTTGTCTCCCGACCCTCTCCCATCTCTGAGCAATGTGCCACCCGCTCCGGGAGAGGTCACATTGTGGGGAAGGTGTCCAGCTGCCTCTTGTTCATGCATGGCCAGCTGGGGCTGGCCTTACAAAGGTCACTGCCTTCATCCCTCCGCCTGCAGGCAAGGTCACACCGGGCCTACGCTGGCAGATACAGCAGCTGCTGTCTTCATTACAGTCATTTAAAGGCCACTCCGATCTCTGCAATTTGTTTTTAATAAGTTTAATGAAAAATTAAACAATTATATCAGTCTATCCATCGACTCCCCCCCACTTTTTTTTTTTTTTGAGGTGGAGTCTCCCTCTGTTGCCCAGGCTGGAGTGCAATGGCATGATCTCGGCTCACTGCAACCTCCGCCTCCTGGGTTCAAGCGATTCTCCTGCCTCAGCCTCCTGAGTAGCTGGAGCTATAGGCGTGCACCACCTCGCCTGGCTAATTTTTGTATTTTTAGTAGATACAGGGTTTCACCATGTTGGTCAGGCTGGTCTCGAACTCCTGACCTCGTGATCTGCCTGCCTTGGCCGCCCAAAGTGCTGGGATTACAGGTGTGAGCTACCGCGCCCGACCTGACTCCCCTTTTAAAGAGGGTGTCTTATGGATGACATTCTTCTTGCCCACACCTCTTGCAATGCTTTGGTGCCTGTCTAGCAGGAAGTTCTGCCTCATGTCTGATCTCAGCCTGACATGCTGCACTTTTTTTGGGTGTGTTTTTGCTTCTCTATTTGTTGTGGTCCTTCCAGATGGTTATAAGGCGATTCCTGTCCACCTGCTCAGGATCTGAAGCAGACTCAGGTGCACCCAAGGCAGGCGTGATACCAAGGCAAGGACTGTGCTTTGGGGGATCCAGCCCAAGACACGGCAGTGCTGAGCCTGGGCCCTGCCCACGCTCTGGTTCTGGACGTGTGGCTTGCTCTCAAGGCCAGCTGGTTCCCACTGCTTTCCCTAGTTCAGATCCAGGATTACTGGCCTCCTCCTTGGACCATGCTGGGCCTGCTGGCTGGGCTCTGCCGGGTCTGGGTCAGCAGATGGCAGTGGGCATGGGCACCTGGAGGACGCTGGCACAGCCAGGGCCCTGCCAATGAGATGGCTGGCAATGAGCAAGAGCAGGAGGGGGAGAGACGGAGTGACAGGCCGTCGGGAACATGGAGGTGTGCCTGTGCACGTGTACACATCTGTGCTCGGCGTGTACACCCCTGTGCTCGGTGTGCACGCGTGGCTTTGCAGGGCTTGTTGCTGGATTGCTGTGTCTGGACATCTCTGGGTGTCTCCGTGTGGCTCTTCTGAGCACGTCTCAGTGTGTGCACTGTTGTGTGCTCTGGCTTGTTCAGGGGTACTTTTTTCTGGATCTGTGTGCCGGCCACCTACTGGGTGCTCACTCGGGTTCTCGGGAGTGCACCCATCTGGATGGCAGGTGATACTTTTTCCCTGCAGGATTTCCTGCCCCCATTGAGACTCTCTTGTGTCTTCTGCCATGCCCCCTTCTGCCCCCCTCTGCAAGCTTCCTTACCCTGTTCCTCCCTCTGCCTTGAGGAAGTTGCTTCTCCCCTTCTGGCTGTGTGGGTGCCCACTGCCTTCTGGGGGAGGGCCTGAAGACGGACAGCAAGTCCTACCTCCAGCCCCGTTCTCCTGAGCTGAGGGTGATGGGCTCAAGCTCTGGGTTGAAGCGATGAGTTAGGGATGCCTGCAGGGGTGGGCAGGGGTGGCCTGCATGCCAGCATGCTGCAGGGAAGCGTGTGCTCCTGCCCTTCCACCTGACCCGCCCTCAGTGGCTTGGGCACCAGTGCAGCTGCAATAAGACTCCCTTACCTGGCTATTCATACTCTTTTCCTAGTAGCCCTGGTTGGCACAGTTTCTGATGGGGGAGCAGAGTGGTCTCTGGGGCTCCGGGCATCCACTGGGGGCCTTGGCCTTGGCATAATTCATCTCATCGTAATCATTGGTGTTTATGGAGCTCTTTCTGCACCAGGCCCTGGACTACGCACTGTACATATAATCAGCTCATTTACTCCTCAGAACAGTTCCATTCCAGGGGATAGTAGTCCTATTAGGTGGGTTTGAAAAGCATCCCTGGCCTGGCACGGTGGCTCACGCCTATAATACCAGCACTAGGGAGGCCGAAGTGGGTGGATCACCTGAGGTCAGGAGTTCGAGACCAGCCTGGCCAACATGGTGAAACCCTGTCTCTACTAAAAATATAAAAAAATTAGCTGGCCGTGGTAGCATGCACCTGTAATCCCAGCTACTTGGGAGGCTGAGAATTGCTTGAACCCAGGAGGCAGAGGTGCCACTGCACTCCAGCCTGGGTGATAGAGTGAGACTCCGTCTCAAAAAAAGAAAAAAAAAAGCGTCCCATTCTATGAGGAAGTTTTCCCATTCTATGAGGAAGTAGAGGCTCAGAGAGCCTGGCTTTCTTCCACAGGGTCCCACAGCAAGTAAGTGATAGAGCCAGATTTTGAACCCAGACCTGTTCTGCTCTTCCCCCCACTCTTCACAAAGCTGTATCCTCTCATCTTGGCAGTCTCCCTCTCAGAGAGGCCATCCCACATCACCCCCTGTACACAGGGCTCCCTAGCCATCTGGTCCCGTTTGGATCAGATCACCCTACTGTAAATACCTGCATAAAGGTAGCCCTCTTTACCCTCTACCTCCTAACCCCTCTTCCCCACCCAGAGCAGGGGTCTGTCTGTCTTGCTCACTAAAATATCCTTAGAACTAGCAGACAGCCTGGAACACAGTAGGCATGCAATAAACATTTGGTGAATGAATGAATGAATGAGTGAAGAGAGATCTGACTCCAGACCTAAGCTTGAAATCCCTCCTCTGTACTGTCTTTACACAGCAGGGACCATTGCAGAGTGGCAGGCGCACAGGCTCTGGAGCCAGGTTGCTTGGTTCAAATTCTGGTCCTGCCAGTGTGCTGGTTATCTAATACTGCTCAATAAACCACCAAAAGCTTATGGCTTAAAAAATGATGACATTGATTTTGCCCATGAATCTGCAATGTGGGCAGGGTTCAGTGGGGATAACGCTTCTCCACTCAGCGTTGGCTGGAGTGGTTCAAGGTCTAGGGGCTGAAGTCATCTGAAGGCTCAGTTGCTTACATCCTGCCTTTGTTGCTGACTGTTGACTTTGGGTCAGTTCCTCTGCACGTGGGTCTCTCTATGTGCTGTCTCCACGTACTAGATTGGGCTTCCTCCCAGCATGGTGGCTGAGCTAAGGGACAAGCATTCCCAGAAAGAGAGCCAGGTGGAAGCTATTTCACTTTTTATTTTATTTTATTTATTTATTTACAAACGGAGTCTCGCTCTGTCGCCCAGGCTGGAGTGCAGTGGCATGATTTTGGCTCATTGCAACCTTCGCCTCCTGGGTTCAAGCAACACTCCTGCCTCAGCCTCCCAAGTAGTGTCCCATACAGGCATCCGCCACCATGCCTGTCTAATTTTGGAATTTTTAGTAGAAACAGCGTTTTGCCATGTTTGCCAGGCTGGTCTTGAACTCCTGACCTCAAGTAATCCACCAGCCTTGGCCTCCCAAAGTGCTGGAATTGTAGGGGTGAGCCTCCTCGCCTGGCCAGCAGTTTATTCTTTCTTTGGAGATGGAGTCTTGCTCTGTCACCCAAGCTGGAATGCAGTGGTGCAATCTTGGCTCACTGCAACCTCTGCCTCCCAGGTTCAAGCAATTCTTCTGCCTCAGACTCTTGAGTAGCCGGGATTACAGGTGCCTGCCACCACGCCCACCTAATTTTTGTATTTTTAGTTGAGATAGGGTTTCACCATGTTGGCCAGGCTGGTCTTGAACTCCTGACCTCAGGTGATCTGCTCATCCTGGCCTCCCAAAGTGCTGGGATTACAGGCGTGAACCACCACGTCTGGCCAATTCTTTTAGAAACAGGTACACTTTTGCCCACTGATACCCTGGCCACAGGTGAGGCTTGGGTCTGCCCAAATGACAGGGTCTGTCCCCCGAATCCCCACTCACTCTCATGTAGTCCAGGGGGCATCTTACTGTGCAGAGCCTTGCTGATGGTGGGGCCTGTAATGGGGGAGGGAAGGGGGAGCTTGAGTGGAAAAGGCCTTTGCTGTCCCAGTTGATTATCTCATTCCAGGTCAGCCCTGCTCCCTTCAAGGGGCGTGGGGCAAGTGTTGCTGACGGAGACACCATGAGGCTGGGGCTCGGGCAGAATTGCTCTGGGCCTGGGGCTGGGGTGAACACCACCAGGACCCCCATCTTTATCCAGAGAAAATCAGGATAGTGAGCCCTGAACACGCTGTGTTTGAGCTGAGGGCGCTCTCCACCTCTCCCTGTCCCTGCCACCTGCTTCCCTGTGAGTCACTGTTCATCTGCCTGAGGCATCGTCCCCCGGCCTTGCCTGCCAGCCTCGGGGGAGGAATCTCAGGGAGAATCTTAGGGTTTGCTCCTTGTGGTCCAGGTTGGGCTGCTCCTGAGCAGGGCATTGGCAGGGGGCCCAGGAAGGATCTGGGGGTTTGCTCGAGCCCAGCCTTGCAGCGTCTCCCATCTAACGCAGCCCTCATTTGGGGCCTGCTCTGCCGTGAGCCTTCCCTGAAGGAATTGCAGAAGGGCTCAGAGGGGGGGCTCTGGGTTTGAATTCTGCTGTCACCTTCCAGCCCTGTGGCCTTGGACAAGTCTGTTAACGTCTCTGAGGCTCTAGTCCTCACCAGGAAGGGACTGGTATGGTAAGAATGAAAGGGAATAAAAATATGACATCCTTTTTTTTTTTTTTTGAGACACAGTTTTGCTCTTGCACCCAGGCTGGAGTGCAGTGGCGAAATCTCGGCTTAATGCAACCTCCACTTCCTGTGTTCAAGCCATTCTCCTGCCTCAGTCCCGAGTAGCTGGGACTACAGGCACGCGTCACCACACCCGGTATTTTTAGTAGAGATGGGGTTTCGCCATCTTGGTCAGGCTGGTCTTGAACCCCTGACCTCAGGTGATCCACCCGCCTTGGCCTCCCAAAGTGCTGGGATGACAGGTGTGAGCCACTGCTCCCGGCCTGAAGTTATTCTTCACAGATGAAAAACCTGAAGTGGAGGGAGTTTAAGTGGTTTCCCCACAGCTCCATTTAGTGTCAGAACTGGGGCTGGAGTCCGCATGTTCTGACACCAGGTGGTGGTTGCTTCTCTTCTGCAAGAAGGAGGATTTCCCCCTTTCCCTCAACCCCTTTCTCCAGAGGGCAACAAGGCTGCAATCCTAGAACTAAGCCCAAGAAGATGCTACCTTTCCTCCTCGCACCACCCAAGCTTGCCTGCAGGGGGCGTGAACGCCCACCTTTTGGCCTGTCCTGTGAGGTGCCAGGTGCCCTGCTAAGCTTAGTAGGGGAGGGCTGGAGTGACCCAGCTGCATGGGTGTGGGCAAAGAGTTAGCTGCATGCTCCCATTTCGTGAGAAGCCCTTCAGGTATTCTCCAAGCGTCCAAGCCTTTCTTTTATATTACATTTTTTAAAATTTTTTTATTTTTTGAGACAGAGTTTCCCTCTGTCTCCAAGGCTGGAGTGCAGTGGTGAGATCTCTGCTCACTGTGACCTCTGCCTCCCCAGTTCAAGCAGTTCTCCTGCCTCAGCCTCCCGAGTAGCAGGGTTACAGGCACCTGCCACCACACCTGGCTAATTTTGGTAGTTTTAGTAAAGGTGGGGTTTTGCCATTTTTGGCCAAGCTTGTCTTGAACTTCTGACCTCAGGTGATCCACCCCCTTCCCACCCAAAGTGCTGGGATTACTGGTGTAAACCACCACCCGAGTCTTTTTTTTTTTTTTGGGAGATGGAGCCTCGTTCTGTCCCCAGGCTGGAGTGCAGGGGCGAGATCTCTGCTTACTGCAACCTCTGCCTCCTAGGTTCAAGCGATTTTTCTGCCTCAGCCTCCCAAGTAGCTGGGATTACAGGTGCCCACCATCACACCTGGTTAATTTTTGTATTTTTAGTAGAGACAGGGTTTCACCATGTTGGCCAGGCTGGTCTTGAACTCCTGACCTCAAGTGATCCACCTGCCTTAGCCGCCAAAGTGCTAGAATTACAGGCATGAGCCACCGTGTCCAGCTTTGGCTTTTTTCGAGACAGGGTCTTGCTCTTGCCCACACTGGAGTGCAGTGGCGTGGTCATAGCTCACTGCAACGCCAACCTCCTGGCCTGGAGTGATCCTTCCACGTCAGCCTCCCAGGTATCTGGGACTATAGGTGCACAGCATCATGCCTGGCTAATTAAAAATTTTTTTGTACAGACGGGGTCTTACTATGTTGCTGGGACTGGTCTCAAACTCCTGGTCTCAAGCAGTCCTCCTGCCTTGGCCTTCCAAGATGCTGGGATTACAGGTCTGTGCCACTGCACACTATGGCTGTTTTTTTAAACTTGAAGTTTTAGGATATCTTCATATATAAACATATATTAAGTGCTACCTGGTTATTTTCAGTGGCTACGTAGTATTCTGTCGTACGCTTGTTCTGCCATGTAGTTAATCCTCAGTTGGTGATCATTTAGATCCTTTTTTGAATTTGCTATTACAATGATTTGATTAATGTCTGTGTGCATAGAGCTTGTCAACTTGTATGAGTTAACATGTGCAGTCAATTTCTGAAAACACAATGGTCGGCACAAAGGGTATGCACACTTAAGCAATTTTACTGGAGTGTGTTAGTGTTCTGCAGAGAAACAGAACAAATAGGAGATACATACATATGCTTACCGATGTGTGTGCGTGCGTGTGTTTAGATTTATTATGAGGGATTGGTTCATGCAATTTGTGTTTTTTTGTTTGTTTTGAGATGGAGTCTGGCTCTGTCGCCCAGGCAGGAGTGCAGTGACACAGTCTTGGCTCACTGCAACCTCTGCCTCCCTGGTTCGTGATTCTCCTGCCTCAGCCTCCCAAGTAGCTGGGATTATAGGCGCCTGCCACCAGGCCCAGCTAATTTGTTTGTATTTTTAGTAGAGACGGAAGTTTCGCCATGTTGATCAGGCTGGTCTCGAACTCCTGACCTCAAGTGATCCACCCGCCTTGGCCTCCCAAAGGGCTGGAATTACTGAGCTCAACCAGGCGTGAGCCACTGCACCTGGCCAGGTTGATGCAATTTTGGAAGCTGAGAAGTCCCACGATTTGCTGTCCGTTAGCTGGGGATCCAGGAAGGCTGGTGGTATAGTTCTTTTCGTCCAAGTCTTAAGGCACAAGAACCAGGAGCGCTGATAGCTGAGGGCAGAAGATGGGTGTCTCAGCTCAGGCAGAAAATGAACTCTCCCTTCCTCCACCGTTTTGGCAAGCCCTCAATGTGTTGGATGATGCCCGCCTACATTGGTAAAGGGGCATCTTCTTTACCAATTGAAAGGCGAATCTCTTCCAGAAACAACTCACAGACATACCCAGAAATAATATTTCATCAGTTATGGAGACATCCCATAGCCCAGTCAAATTGACTCATAAAATTAACCAGCATAGAGATATTGTCAAATATCTACACATAAATGGGATGCCTGATTCCTATACCTTTACACCATTATCAATTTTTTTTTGAAACAGGGTCTGTGCTCTGTCACCCAGGCTGGAGTGCAGTGACACAATCATGGCTCACCGGAACCTCTTGTCCTGGGCTCAAGTGATCCTCTCACCTCAGTCTCCCCAGTAGCTGAGACTACAGGTGCCTGCCATCATGCCCCACTAATTTTTGTATTTTTTGTAGAGATTGGGTTCCACCACATTGCCCAGACTGATCTTGAACTCCTGAGCTCAAGTGATCCACCCGCCTTGGCCTCCCAAAGTGCTGGGATTACAGGCGTGAGCCACCTCGCCCGGCCGATATCTTGTTGTTTATTTAAAATTTTTAATTGTAGTAAAATTTGTAGCTTCTTTAGTTTATAGCCATGAATTGCTAGCAACCGTCTTGGTCTTGGGCCTTACTGAACAGATAAAAATAAACTGTGCAATCATTTTGGGAAACTGAGGTGGGCAGAGCACCTGAAGTCAGAAGTTCAAGAGCAGCCTAGCCAACATGCTGAAACCCCGCCTCTACTACAAATACAAAAAAAAAAAAATTAGTCAGGCATGGTGGGGTGTACCGGTAGTCCCAGCTACTCGGGAGGCTGAGGCAGGAGAACTGCTTGACCCCGGGAGGCAGAGGCTGCAGTGAGCCAAGATTGCACCAGTGCACTCCAGCCTGGGTGACAGAGTGAGACTCCATCTCAAAAAAAAAAAAAAAAAAAAAAAGAGAAAGAAAAAATGGGCCTGGCGCAGCGTCTCACGCCTGTAATCCCACCACTTTGGGATGCCAAGGTGGGCAGATCATGAGGTGAGGAGATCGAGACAATTCTAACACGGTGAAATCCGTCTCTACTAAAAATACAAAAAATTGGCCGGGCGTGGTGGCGTGCACCTGTAATCCCAGCCACTTGGGAGGCTGAGGTAGGGGAATTGCTTGAACCCAGGAGGTAGAGGTTGCTGTGAGCCAAGAACTCACCACTGCACTCCAGCCTGGGCGACAGAGCAAGACTCCGCCTCAAAAAAACAAAAGAGAATAAATTGTGCAATCTCGGTACGTCTGGGCCCTGCTCTTGGAATCAGTTTTCACAAGCCCTCCTTTTGCAATCTGCCATCATCTTGCTTTTCAGCACTTGAGCAATGGGAAATTCACTCTGGCCCTTGAGATAGTGCAGGCAGGGCAGTGATCTGTGGACTGAAAATCACTCTGCAGCTGTGCAATCACTGTGCAGTCATTTTGGGAAACTGAGGCTGGCAGAGCACCTGAGGTCAGGAGTTCAAGGCCAGCCTGGCCAACAGGAGTTCAAGACCCGCCTGGCAGGATGGGCGGAAGGGACAATGTGGTTTCCTCTGCTTGGGCAGCTCAGACCTCACAGCCACCAGCGGGAGCTGAAAGATGAGACAAGCTCCTTTCCCAGGCGTGGGATGAGGCAGTTACAGGAAGCTTAGGAAACAGATGTCCAAGAGAAGTAGGCACTAGGTGGTCTGACCCAGATCCTCCGCCGTCCAGACAGTACCCATCCAGCCCCAGTACTAACCTCCTGGAGCTCCGCTCTCATCCCAGCTCCACCTCTAAGTCACTGGGGGCAGGTCACTTACT
Organism: Ateles fusciceps; assembly: GCA_036589455.1. Classification (NCBI taxonomy): domain Eukaryota; kingdom Metazoa; phylum Chordata; class Mammalia; order Primates; family Atelidae; genus Ateles; species Ateles fusciceps. The sequence continues at coordinate 2,512,207 of JAZHEH010000751.1, forward strand.
CTTCGAGCTTCAGTCTAGTGTTCATCCAAGGGGAGATGTAGGTTGGCCTCTGCTTCCTTCATAAATCACATGAAGACAAAGAATGATGGGGAGGCCAGGCATGGTGGCTCCGGCCTGTAATCTTAGCACTTTTGGAGGCCAAGGTGGGTGGATCATTTGAGGTCAGGAGTTCGAGACCAGCCTGGCCAATATGGCGAAACCCTGTCACCCCTAAAAATACAGAAATTAGCTGGGTGTGATGGCGGGCGCCTGTAATCCAGCTACTTGGGAGGCTCAGGCAGGAGAATCACTTGAACCCGTGAGGTGGAGGTTGCAGTGAGCTGAGATCATGCCACTGCACTCCAGCCTGAGTGACAGAGCGAGACTCTGTCTCTAAAAAAGAAAACAACAACAAAAAAGCCCATCAAACTGGGTGGGTTCCCGGGACCTCTGCCCTGGGGTTGGGACTCTGGCTGGGACTTACCCCCAGGCTGGTCCCCCAGGAACACCCACAGCCCTTGTGACCTGCGACCCACAGCAGGCTCTGGGAAGCATTAGGAGCCTGAGAGAGAAGGAGCCCATCCAGCCAGGCGATGCGGGGCCCGGGTACTAGCTCTTTCCCTCTTCATTCTTGTCTCCCCAGCGATGAGCTGAGCTCTGCTTTAGGACTCTCGTTTTCCCATCTGTAACATGGGCACTGACGAACCGTGCATTTCTGCCGATTCCAGAATGAGTGGGGCCGATAATCATCAAGCCGGGTTAATGTGGTTGGATTCCTTCACTTCCCTGAGCCTCAGAGTCCCTATCTGTAAAATGGGATAACAGGGCACCGTCTGAGAGGGGGCTGTGAGGCTGAAGTGAGCTAAGGAGTTCGGTCCGTGCTGGCCCACAGGGGGACTCAAAGAAGCCGGTGCTGCCCTGGCCCTCTTGGGCCGCAGCTCGTCCTCCTCCCCTGCTGGCTGCCTGGCTGCCAAGTCAGCAGAGCTGTGGGAGGAAGCCGGGCTGTGCTTGGTGGGGCCAGGAGGGCTGGGCCTGCCTCACAGAGTGCTTCCCTTTTCTCTCTCTTTTTTTTTTGAGATGGAGTGTCACGCTGTCACTCAGGCTGGAGTGCAGTGTCACGGTCTCGGCTCACTTCAACCTCTGCCTCCCAGGTTCAAACGATTCTCCTGCCTCAGCCTCCCAAGGAGCTGGGATTACGGGCACCCGCCACCACGCTCGGATAATATTTGTATTTTTAGTAGAGGTGGGGTTTCACCATGTTGGTCAGGCTGGTCTTGAACTCCTGACCTCAGGTGATCCACCCGCCTCGGCCTCCCAAAGTGCTGGGATTACAGGTATGAGCCACCGTGCCCAGCTGCTTCCCTTTTCTCTGGACTCACAATCCTTCCCAGAGAGCACGAGGTCCCCTCGCTGTGCACCGCTCATGGAAGAACTAAGGGGTCAGAGCAGGGGGGGTCGGGAAGCTGAGCGGGACTGAAGCAGGGGGCAGAATCGCCTTCAACAGTAATGACAGCAGTTCCTGCGATGGCGCTGGAGCCCTGTGCTGAGTGTTTCCGTTCGCTGATGACCTCGTGTGGATGGTGGCAGCCTTCCAAATTATGGGAGAAAAAACCGATGCCTAGAGAAGTTAGCTAACTTGCCTGAGGTCACGGGGCCCCAAGAAGGAGAGGAAGGGAGGGCGGGAAAAGCCTCTCTCGCCCTGCAGGGCTCAGGAAGTGCCATGAAAAGCCAGCTGGGAGAGGCCCTTCCCTCTTTCAGCCCTCACTCTAGGGGTGTGTGGACCACTGGATCCTTCTGATTTCTCCAAGCTTCCTGGACCGCAGTGGTGTCTAAGAAGTCCAGGCTGCTGTGGGTTCTGCACCCCTGCGTGCTGTGAGGCAGCCAGCCTGGTTCTGTTCCTTGGCCGGGTGTCTGAATCATGAGTGTTGTTTGTGGCTGTCAGGGAGCGCACTCCCAGGTGGGGGAAACCAGTCTCAGAGCGGCAGCAGCAGAGGCTTGAAACGCGCCTCTTGCCTCGTCTGCAGGCTGCCGTTCAGATGTCTGTGGGAACGCTTGGTCCAGGTGTTCATACCTGGCCTTTACCTGGGTGTCTCCATAGGCTGGGAGGCCCCAGATAAGAGCATCTGTCAGCTTTATCTTCCAGAACACATGTGGCAGGCAACATTCACATGTGGTCAGTGTGGGTGGTGGGCGTGCCCGGGTGTGGTGTGACTATCACCCCACTTCTCTCTCATGCATGAAAGCCCATCCAAGCATACTCCAAAGATGGGCCTGTCATTAACTCCCTCTAACTGATTTAAAAAAAAAAGTAAGAAATTTGCAACCCATGCAACACCCCCTGCCCCAGCACCTCCCGACTGAGGCCGTGGGCTGTGTCTGGCTCGCCCTGGTGCTTTCTGCACCCAGCGTGGTGCTTGGCCTGGAGCAGGTGTTGCTGTTGGCGGTGGGGAGCAGGCCAAGCGGCCAGCTGTGAAAGGAATCCAGCTCATACTGGCTTTAGGAATAAAGAGACGTAGTGCTGGCTCTCCCACACCTGGGGTCAGCTGGCTCCTGGCACAGCTCGATCCTGGAGCTCAGATGATGCCCTTAAGACTCTGTCTTTCAGCTGGGTGTGGTGGCTCACGCCTGTAATCACAGCACTTTGGGAGGCTGAGATGGGTGGATCACCTGAGGTCAGGCGTTCCAGACCAGCCTGGCCAACATGGTGAAAACCCATCTCTACTAAAAATACAAAAATTGGCCAGATGTGGTAGCGGGCGCCTGTAATCCCAGCTACTTGGGAGGCTGAGGCAGGAGAATTTCTTGAATCCGGGAGGCGGAGGTTGCGGTGAGGCAAGATCATGCCACTGCACTCCAGCCTGGGTGACAGAGGGAGACTCTTCTCAAAAAAAAAACAAAAACAAGCAAACAAAAAAACCCCCCCCGCGCTCTTCCTCCTGTTTCCCTGTCTCTGTCAGTTCTCTTCCCTGCCGTCCTGTTGGTCAGTTTCATTTTCCCGTGCTCTTCCTCCTGTTTCCCTGTCTCTGTCAGTTCTCTTCCCTGCCGTCCTGTTGGTCAGTTTCATTTTCCCGCACTCTCCACAGCCGCAGGCTTTCGTCTTGTGCTTTACCAGGGGAAGCCTCCTGGGAAGGTGTCTTCTTGGGTTCGCTTAGGTCTCCTGAACCAGTCCCCCACAGCCAGGAGTGGATGCCCTGGTTGGCCAGGCCTGGTCAGGTGCCCAGTTCTGACCCTGGAGGCGGATTGAGTGCAGAGCTGTTCTTAGGGGAAGGTTAGATGGAGGCAGGGCGGGTAGGACCCAAGGTGTCCACGGTACCTGTTGAGCATTTCCTGGGTGTGGGTGGGTGCCACTGGGGTGATGGGCACTTGTGGCACTCTGGAGTGGCCATCCAGGTGGAAGCCAGCAGCCTGAAGCCACCCCAAAGCATGAACCACACAATCCTAACTTTCCTGGGGCAGAGGTGAGGGTGGGGGGAAGCCCCTGGGCTCCTGCTAGGGGCTTGCTGCCTTGAAGGAAGAGAGCCCCCAGCCTTGCGCTGGCCCAGGACCCTGAAGCTGCTCCCCTAGTCCACCCAGGGCCGGAGTCCCCTGTAGTGTCCCCTGCTGTGAAGGAGTCAAGAAAATAGAAATCCTGTGTCCTTGGTCCACAGGTTGGGGTTAGCCCCTGGCACCTCAGCACGGAGTCTGGGACCTTCAGATGGCAGCAGGCCCGAGAGGAGACTTCAGGGAGGGTTGGCTGGAGAGGCCAATGGCACCCTTTCTCCACTGCTTGTGGGTAGGGCGGGGCCTGGGGTCCTGTCTGTGCCCACCCACCCCCATGTCTATTGTAGTGTACATACCACATCCCTTTGAGGGGCTGCCATTAGTAAGTGCCTGCTGTGTACCAGGCGTGACCAGCACCAGTGCATGCAGGGATGAGGACTGGCGCTGAGGTTCAGCTGGGAAGAGAAGTTCACCTCACATGGGTACCGCCCACCCAGCCCACACTACCAGTGAAGCATGGCACTGCTCTGACATCTGTCTAGACCCTCGGCAGGCTGCCAGGTACAGCTCTGTGCCCGTGTGTGTACATGTGAATGCACCTTGAGTTGCGTGTGCGGTCTGCGTATGTTGATGAGTGCCTGTGAGCACATGTGTATGCATTGAGGTCTGTGCACGTGTCCAGTGGGGAGTTGTCAGTCAATGAGAGCGGTGTGTGGGTGTCTCTATTGATGCCTCTGTGGAGTTGCATGAGTGTGCATTTGTGCACACGAGTGTGCAGTGCTATGATCAGGTGTGTACAGGTGTCTGATGAGACGTATGTCAGCATGCATGTATCTCTGTGTACCTGGGTCTCCTGTGCGTGCATGTGCCCATGTGTGCATCCCATGTGCCCCCGTGCCCACTCATGTGCATGTATACTTACATCCATGTGTGCCAGTGTAATGACGTGTGTGGCTGTTTCCTCTGGCATGTGCTGAGCCATGGTGGTGCAGGCAGGCAAAGGTCCCTGTCTCAGGCAGCCCTTGGGAGTGGGCATGAAGGACTCCAGTGCGCAGGCACCCCTGAGGCTTCCAGCTGCATCTTTCTGTCACTCCTAGGCGTGGCTGTGGGAATCCTTTGGGTGCCTTTGGGTTCTGGGAAGCTGGGGCTGTGTGGGCCGGGCTACAAACTGGGCTGTGGAGCAATCTGCCAGCCGAGCCCCTTCCGGAGCTGTGGGTTCTTCTGGGTGTGGGGAAGCTGCCCTCCACCACCTCCTCGGCCTATCTTGCTGCCTCCTGGAGAGTAGGACACACCTCCCAGCCCTGCAGCTTCACCCACAGGAAGCTCGGGCTGGGGGCAGGCGAAGAGGGAGGTGCCACGCTGGGTGCCCCGCCCTGTGCCGGCACTGACCCCGCTGTACCACGGTCCTCTTGCAGACAGCCCCGGGGACATTGCTGGGACCCGGGGCTCTGCAGCCACAACCATGTTTGGCCGGAAGCGCAGCGTCTCCTTTGGGGGCTTCGGATGGTGGGTGACAGGTGGGAGGGCGGTCGAGCTGTGGGAGAGAACTTAGAAGTGAAGTCTTGTTGAGTGCATTGGCGGCCGTGGGAACAGAGGGGCGCGGGCTGTGCCTGAGAGCTGGGTCTGCTGGCGCCCTGGCAGGTGGAGATGCAGGATCCTGGCGGGGACATCAGAGACCGTAAGCCTTCCCCGCTGTCCCTGGGCACAATCTGCTGGCAAATCCCGCACGTCTGCGCCGGCTGCCCGTGGGCGGGTGAGCGTGCGAGTGTGTGTGACTGCGGTTGAATGTGTGTGTCTCTGTGTCCGCAGGTTCCTGTGTATGTGTGTGTGTGTCTGGGATTATGTGTAAGTGTGTGTGTGCAGGCGTGTGTGTGTGGCTGTGTCTGGCAGTCCATGTGACCGTGTGTGAGCATGTGCCTGTGCGTGTGGCCACGCCTGCACTCCGTGTCTGAGCTGCTGTGTGTGTGTGTGTGTGTGTGTGTGTGTGTATGTGTGATGTTCCTGTCTATGCTGTTGGTGTGGCCTTGCGGTGGGGGTCTGTGACCTCTGGGCCTCTGGGCTGCCTGCTCTCTTGGGGGGTGGGTTGCGAGAGGAGGTCTCCCACCTGCATGCCAGGCAGCCCACCCTAGCTCTGTCCTAGCAGCTGCGTCTGTCCACAGCCTCCTGCTTGGCCCTCTGGCCACTCTTGCTTCTAAGCTTCTGTCTGGGATGAGGGATGTGCTGTTTCCTCCCTCGGGGGACAGAAAGGCACACAGAGGCCAACGGCTTGTCTCTGGTTCCCGGTGTTGGCAGCTTCTCCGCAGCTGGGGGAACAGAGTCTGGTGGTTTTCATGCTCGGTTTCCTTTCAGCTCCTGGGCTGGGGGCGTTGTCGGGCTGGTTGGGAGGGGCCCCGAGGGAGGTGGCCGGGGGTGTCCCGGTGTGGAAAATGGTGGACCAACGGGGGCAGCATGAAGGGTGAGGGGGAGAGAGGGGCTGCGTTCCTTGGTAACTTTTCTCTTCCATGTGTGGCTTTTTATGTCCCTCTTCCTCCTCTTTAGAAGCACTTTGCCATCCATCCTCTGGTGGGGGAGGGATGTGAGCACCCCATGTGTGGCAGATGGGACAGTGTGGATGAGATGAAAATGGCACGGTGTGGCCTGTGTCTGCTCTCGGGCCCTCCCTGACGCCGGGGCCTGGGAGCTGCCGCCTTGAGGGTAGGTGCCAGTGTCCGGGAGGCAGCAGAGGAGTTGGCTTCTGATTGGGAGGGGTGTGTGTGTCTGGGCTGGGAGCCTTGCAGGGCAGGGCCCAGCAGTGAGATTGTGCCCCTGAGGCCCGCCTTTCTCTGGGAGGTATGGAGCAGATGGAAGGCTGGCGGTCAGAAGGCTCCCTGGGCACGGGTCCGGGTCTCAGCCTCACTTCATTCCATACAAAGCCCCTGTGTGGAGACTGCTGCTCCAGAGTTGGAGGCAAAGCCGGGCATGAGGTTTGCATCTGGGCAGGTGAGGGGGGAGACAGGAGTGTGGCTGCCCAGGGCTGCCTTTGAGGCAGAGCCGAAGGTGGAGGAAGAGCCCTAGGATGTCCCAGAGGCCCCCGTGTGCTGACTGAGTGTCCACTGGACTGTGGGTTCCAGGAGGGCAGGGCCTGCCCCGTCGTGTTCACGGAAGCCTGGCCTGTCACACAGGCCCAGCAGATTCGGGTGAACTAACTGAGGTCTTTTGCACACAGCATGTGTCTGCTTGGGGCCCACTGAGGTTGAGGGGATGGTGGGGCCTTCTGGGCTTGGAAGGTTAGGGCAGCAAGAAAGAGGGTGAGATTCGGGTTTGGGCCTCATCTAGGATGGCTGCCAGCTGGGAGGGGGATGTCACAGATTCCTGGAGCCCTGATCCCACCAGACGGTGAACAGAGTCTCTGGGGGTGGGGTTTTCCAAGTTGCACTGGATGCAGGGTGGGTAACCTCTGGCCCCAGGGGCAGACAAGGTGATGAGGGTGGGTGGGATAGGGTGGGGGAGGAGGAGCGCCCAGGAGCCTTGGCTTCCTGAAAGGGGAAGGCCCAGCCTCACAGCCGCTCTCCATCTCCCATCTCAGCCTCTCCAAAACCACAGCCCCGCCCTCCCAAGGCCTCACCCTGGTGTGGGAACTTTGGTGGGCTGGCTGCTGTACGGGTGTGAATCGGGGATCGGGGCTGCTGTGACCAGGGTGCCTGTGGGCGGTGTGGTGGGCGGGGCTGACCAGACAGAGGTCAGAGGTGCACGCACCTGGAGCCCGGGTTCCACTGCTGACTCCAGCTTGTCCACTGAGGAACTCAAATGGGACACTTCCTCTCTCTGGGTCTCAGTTTCCCCATGTGTCAACGGGGGATTTCTACCTTGCCCACAGCACAGGGATGTTGTAAGAATTAAGAGATTCCCATGAGGTCAGGAGTTCGAGACCAGCCTGGCCAATATGGTGAAATCCTGTCTCTGTTAAAAATGTAAAACTTAGCCGGGTGTCGTGGTGCGCCCCTGTAGTCCCAGCTACTCAGGAGGCACAGGCAGGGGAATCACTTGAACACAGGAGGTGGAGGTTGCAGTGAGCTGAGATCATGCCACTGCACTCCAGCCTGGGCGACAGAGTGAGACTCCATCTGGAAAAAAAAAAAAGAATTAAGAGATTCCTTGAGAAAATGTAAAACCTAAGCGTGTATTATTAAGGGTTGCCACTGGTCAGCTCTGGGTTGCAGGCATTACAGCAGACTGTGGGCTCTGCGTCCTGCTTGGATCTAGGCATCTGTGGGTTGAATGGGGGAAGAGGAGGGTCTGCATCCCAGAGTGGGTGGGGATTCCAGCATGAGACCCTCAGGGACCAGTGGTGGAAGTCCCAAGGAAGGGACTCAAGAGGGCCTTTGGGGAAGAAACTGGGAGGGGTGTGGACCAAGCCCTTCGGGGGTGCCGCTTACTTTGCTGTTGGGACTGAGGTCAAAGGTCCTGGGAGTTTACTACAGAGTGGAAGGACCCTACCCCTAGCTCCAGGCCTCAGGGTGACCTGTGGGCTAGCCCAGCTCCGTGTCTGACACCTCTCCTCTCCTCTCCCCCTGGAAGAGGTTTGCATCTGGGCAGGTGAGGGGGGAGACAGGAGTGTGGCTGCCCAGGGCTGCCTTTGAGGCAGAGCTGAAGGTGGAGGAAGAGCCCTAGGATGCGTGTGGGAAGCTGGAGGCAGAGCTGAGCTGGCCAGACAAGGGTGCCGGAAAGAGTGTCCAGGGTTTCCAGCATCCTGGAGCTGGTGGCAATTCTAGTGAAGCTGATGGTGATGGCGACACTGATGATAGCGTTGGTGACGCATGGTGACAGGGACAGTGATGGTGGCACGTATCGTGATGTGTCGAAGGCAGCATCAGTGCTGGTGGCAGTGCTGGTGACGGAGGTGGTCATGACCCTTCCACAGGAGGAGATACTGACAGTGGGAGTGCTGCCCACCTTTCTGCCTCTGGAGAGGGAGGAGCGGCCTCTTTGTGCCAGCCATAAGGGCTGGCATTTGCAGGGGGTAAAAATAGAAGCTCGGCGGTGCCGTCTCCCTTTCCAGCAAGGGAGGGCGCAGGCCGGGGGATGGAGGAGCTGGCTGCCAAGATGGTCTGCAGCAAACGTGATCTTCCCCGCCCTGAACCCCTGTGCCTGATACGACCCCCCAGGTTCTGCCCCAGGAGCAGAGTCTGCCTCCCTGGATGGACTGACTGGCAGCTCCTAGGGCAGGAGGGTCCTTGGTGCTGGGAGTGCCTACATCTTCCCAAATCAGACGCCTGGGAAATATGGATGTCCACCTGATGCTGACCCACAAAGCTGGGCTGCTGAGTCCTCTGGCGGGGGTAGCCATAATAAAGGGAGAGGCCGCATACAAAGTGCTTATGATCCCTGGGCCTGAAGTGCGGTACCTGCATTCAGACCAGGCCAGTGACTTTACCTTTCTAAGCCTCAGTTTTCTCATCTCTGAAATGGGGAGAATTATGGTACCCCTGTTATAGGGTGGTGTGTGGCCCCAGCCCTCCCAGCATTCATGGTCATCTCTTCCTCTGCTAGTGGGGAACGGGCCCCTGTAGCCGTGCAGACAGAGCCCGCCGTCTGGTGGTCTGGGCTGCCCCCGGGGACTCTTCCCCTGCAGCCGTTTGTGGGAGCCTTCAGCCTCGGCACTGACGGGAACCCTTGCTTTTCTCTTGGCAGGATCGACAAGACCATGCTGGCGAGTCTGAAGGTCAAGTAAGTAGCTGTTTCCTGTTCTGTAAAGGCCAGCGATGATGGCGGGTCGGAGTGCCTTTGGGGCCCTCGTTCCCGGCAGGTTGTGGGAGACACAAAGGGGCTGTCGTGTTTGTCAGGTTCCAGGCCGAGTCCATGGTGCTTCCAGATTGGATCTATTCCTGGGGCGTTCAGGGAAAGGTAGGGGTGGGAATGGAATCACCAGGGGCCAGAATGGAGGGAGTGTGTGTAGCAGGCGTGACATTCAGGCCCATTATCTGTCACTTAAATTTTCAGAAAGATAATTATATTGGGCCGGGCGCAGTGGCTCACACCTGTAATCCCAGTACTTTGGGAGGCTGAGGCAGGTGGATCACCTGCGGTCAGGATCGAGACCAGCCTGGCCAACATGGTGAAACTCTGTCTCTACTCAAAATACAAAAATTAGCTGGGCGTGGCGGTGCACGCCTGTAATCCCACCTACTCGGGAGGCTGAGGGAGGAGAATCACTTGAACCCAGGAGGTGGAGGTTGCGGTGAGCTGAGGTTGTGCCATTGCACTCCAGCCTGGGAGACAGAGTGAGATTCCATCTCCAAAAAAAAAAAAAAAAAAGATAATTATATTATTTTCTATCACTTTAATTTTTATGTGAAGTCCCAATCCTGTCAATGACTTTCTGACATTCCCCATCTACTGGGCCCTGACTACACCCCAGGGTGTGTGTGTGTGTGTGTGTGTGGTATCAGCTGCTCATCAAGTCATTTGTTGCCAGGTATATCAGCATGGGCAGCCAGGCCCTGGGGCTTTCTGAGGCTTCCACGCCAGATTCAGAGTCTGGGAGTTGCCTGCCTCCGTTTACCTCGTGTCTCTTGGTCTATCTGCTGAGGTCCTCAGCAGGCACAGCACTCTCCTAGGACCTCTGACCTGTCTACCCTCACCACCTTCATTCCCTTTTCCTCTATGTTTCTGGCCAGACTCTCTTATCTGCAACCTGATCCCCTTTTTCCTTTGAGACTTAACCAGAGTATAGCCTACTTCCAGCTGCACCCCTCCCTTGGGGCAGTGAGTACTGACTAACCACCTGCTCCTATGGAGTGAATTGAAAGGGAGGGAAATTCTAGGAGGAAAAAAGCATCGGCCTCGAGCTGAAAATATTCTCCTGGCACATGTGAATCAGCTTATGCATGGAAAATTCCTCCAATGAGCCGCCCTCCTTCCGAGGCAGCTTCCCTGGGTTGTTCTCCCCCATCTTGGCAGAAGGCTCTTCCTGCCTGGTCTCCCTCTGTCATACCATTCAGTTGCCAGCACTGATTGTGTATCATCCCTGGACGCAGGTCCCTGGGCAAAGCATGGCCAGTCTTGAGGGTTGGCATAGAAGAGGGTCAAAATAAGAGGCTTCCCACTTTGGTTGGTTTTGCTTGAAAAGGTGAGGCTGGGCAGTGAGCAGGGCTGGGATCAGGCACGGTCTGTTCCTCCCCTTTGAGAGCTTTCAGTTTCTCTGTTGAGCTGATGCCAGGAGGCCAGGCGTGGTGGCTCACACCTGTGATCCCAGCACTTTGGGAGGCTGAGGTGGGTGGATTGCCTGAGGTCAGGAGTTCGAGACCAGCCTGGCCAACATGGTGAAACCCCATCTCTACTAAAAATAGAAAAAATTAGTCGGATGCAGTGGCAGGCGCCTGTTATCCCAGCTACTCAGGAGGCTGAGGCAGGAGAATCGCTTGAACCTGGGAGGCGGAGGTTTCGGGGAGCCGAGATCTCGCCACTGCACTCCAGCCTGGGCAACAAGAGTAAAACTTTCATCTAAAAAATCTAGAGCTGAGGCCAGAGTGCCATGGAGTAGTCCCGAAAGACTGCCTGGAGGAGGTGGCCTCTAAAGCAGCTCTTAAAGATGGAACAGGACAGTGGGACCCCCATGCCTGTGCTGGCTTGGCATGGTGTGTGCATCAGGACATGTGCCCATCATTCAATCTGGAGGTGTCTGGCCTTTAGTTTCCATGCCATTTTGTCCAATGGACACAGTAGTGTCTGGCTTTCCTAAAGCATATCTGCATACTGAGTGAGATGCCGGCAGGAAGCAGAGTTGGTTGCTGAGGGTGTGGAGTGGTAAGAGTGTTCTTTTGTGTTGCTTTGGGACATCCAGTTCAATTTCACAAGCATTTATCAAGGGAGGGCCTGTAAATATAACGTTTGTAACCTGTAAGTGTACCAGTTACAGGGTCGAGGGGAAAAGCTGGGGGCGTGGGCCAGTGTTGAGATTGGGACCCCAAAGGGGTCTTTAGGTGATGTCTGGGAAGGTGATACTGGGATGATGGCTTGGGACAGTGTGTAGCACTGTATTCCTAGTTTTATTGGTTAAGATTCCTTTGCTTGCAAGAAACAAAACTCCAGTATCATCTGGTTCAGCAAAAGATGGAACTTATGGGAAAGAAACCAGGGTGCCCCCCAGGGAACCCACGGGGAGGAAGCAGAGCTCAGGAGCAGTTGAACCAGGAACTGGAAACCTATTGCCATCAAAATCCCAGCTAGCTTCTTTGCAGACATTGATAAGCTGATCCTGAGAGTCACATAGAAGTTCAAAGATACTCTTGAAAAAGAAGAACAAAGTTGGTGGACTCATTCTTCCTGATTTCAAAACATATTGCGGCCAGGTGCAGTGGCTCACGCCTGTAATCCCAGCACTCTGGGAGGCCGAGGTGGGCAGATCATTTGAGATCAAGAGTTTGCCACCAGCCTGGCCAACATGTGAAATCCCATCTGTACTAAAAATAAAAAAATTAGCCCAGCATGGTGGTGCACACCTGTAATCCCATCAACTCGGGAGGCCGAGACAGGAGAATTGCTTGAACCTGGGAGATAGATGTTGCAGTGGGCTGAGATCACACCATTACACTGTAGCCTGGGTGACATAGTGCCATTTTTTGAGATTCTGTCTCAAAAAAAAAAAAAGTATTGCAAGGCTATGGTAATTAATACAGTGTGGTACTGACATAAAGATGGGCAGACAGATTGATCTAGTAGAATTCAGAATTCAGAGATAAGCCCTTGTGTTTATGGCCAATTGATGAGGCAGCTAAGTGCCAACTGTTGGGGCCCCTGAGTCACCAAGATGCCTCCTCCCTCTGCCTCTGCTGGGTGAGGGATCTCTCCTTCTACAGCAGCACACTGCATTCCCCGCCATGTAGCAGATCCTCCTGGGCTGCGGCCCGTGCTCCCTGGTTGCCGTGGCTCCCTTCCCAGGGACCTGGTGTCCTTGATGCCTCCCCAGGCGTCCCTGAGGCATGCAGCTCTGACGATGGGTGTCTGGCCTCACCATTATTAAGCATCAACTGTGTGATAAGTCTTCATTGCTCTTCATGATACCATGAAGCAGGTACCATTACTCTCTGCATTTTACAGATGAGAAAGTGGAGACCCGGTGCGGTGGCTCACACCTATAATCCCAGCACTTTGGGAGGCCGAGGTGGGCGGATCACGAGGTTAGGAGTTCAAGACCAGTCTGGCCAATACAGTGAAACCCTGTTTCTACTAAAAATACAAACCATTAGCCGGGTGTATTGGTGTGTGCCTGTAATCCCAGCTACTCGGGAGGCTGAGGCAGGAGAATCACATGAAACCGGGAGGCGGAGGTTGCAGTGAGCTGAGATTGCACCACTGCACTCCAGCCTGGGTGACAGTGTGAGACTCTGTCTCAAAAAAAAAAAAAAAAAAAAGAAAAAAAAAGAAATTGGAGACCACGAGAGTTTAGGAGATTCGCTCAAGGTCTTTGGTGAGGAAGTCACGGAGCTGGGATTTGAATCTGGGTCTGTGCTTTGTGGGTGGAGCTGCGTGGTTCTCAGCACCTGTCTCCTGCCCTACTTTCCATTTTCTTTCCCTGATGTGCTTGGTGGCTGTGCATATAGAATCTGTGGCCGCAGAATGCACCTCTGCCTCCACAGCACCGTGGATGAGAAGCGCCTTGGTTTGCTGGGGCCCATTCCCTTGCTGGAGGCCTGGATTGAATGGGGTCTGTGGTGCTGGATGAGTTGGACACTCAGAAGCAAGGATTTACTTAACTGTCGTGCAGGGTCTAGGGGCCATGGAACCACGCGGGAATGCTGGAGGGGGAGGTGGCTGCAGTATCATGCAGGAGGAGGAGGCTTGCGTGTGGGATAGAGCCCCAGGCTGGCACGTGGGCAGATCGTGAACCTCTCTGGGTCAGTTTCCCCATCTGTAAAATGGGAAGGATCTTTCTTCTCAGGTTCTAGGAGTTTGCATCCATAGCTGGGGTCCTTTTGTATTTTCTTAGGTCCTTGGTGACGGTAGGGGCTCGCTGTTGAGTGAGTGCATGCCTGTGTGAATGGAAGTCTTGGTGAGCAGGGGTCTGCAGATTTCATCTCTGACTCCTTAGGGCCTGCCCCGTGCCTGGCACAAAGCAGGTTTTGAGTCTGAATGTGTTTGCTTGCTGAATGAATCAGTTATGGGGCATCGTGGTTGGCCCATCACATGCAGGTGCAAGGCTGGAGAAAAAGAGGCGGGCTCAGCAAGTGGGCTCCCTCCTCTCCCGTTCACTCTGGGCGCCAGCTGGGGACAAGGTCCTTGTCGGCCAGGTGCCTGGAGTTTTCCTGTGGAGATCCTTGAAGCAACAGACGGAGGGGGAGGATCTAAGCCGGGACCCTCCGAGATGTTCCTCGGCTCCTTTTTTTTTATTTGAGATGGAGTCTCCCTCTTGTCACCCAGGCTGGTGGAGTGCAGTGGCACGATCTCAGCTCACTGCAACCACCGCCTCCGAGGTTCAAGCTATTCTCCCACCTCAGCTTCCTGAGGGGCTACAGGCATGTGCCACTGTGCCCAGCTTTATTTATTTATTTTTTATTTTTTTGATTTTTAGTAGAGATGGGTTTCGCCATGTTGGCCAGGCTGGTCTTGAACTCCTGACCTCAGGTGATCCGCCCGCCTCAGCCTCCCAAAGCGCTGGGATTACAGGCGTGAGCCACCGCACCTGGCCAAAACCTCTGCTACTTTTTTGCTGGCCCCTGTGCTGCCTCCACAGAGACCCCAGCGTCTTTGCTAAAGAAAGAGATGCATGTGTGTGCGTGTGTGTGCATGTGTGTGTGTGCCCGTCTGCTGCATGGGCTCCAGCCACCTGGGGTGATTGTCATGCACAGGGACTGGCTGTGGCAACATGGAGCGAGCATGTGGATGGCTCAGGGCAGCCCGTCCCCACTGCTGGGCACTCTCACGCACGCCCCTGAGGAGCGGGGGAAGCCTAAAATCCATTACCTCGTAGGAAAAAAATCCAGCTTTTCAGCAGATGGCTCCCACCCTTGGTACCTAGAAGTGGCACCTCGGGAAAGGGATAAAGCCCATGATGGGGCCAAGGTGTGGCTGTGCTCTCTGATTTCTTCCTCAGGAGAGGGATGGGGAAGGCCTGGAGGAGCCCTGGCTGGCTGGGCCAGCATGTCACTTCTGCCGTGGTTTGGCCGGAAGATACCACACAGCCCCGCTATTCTAAGTTTCAGATTTACCAAGCTAAGAGTTCAAAATCCTGCTAGAAATGAAGGGGCCACGCAGGGTGGAGCACAGGGTGTCTCTGTCTCTGTCCAGCTTTCCCTGGTCGCTGGAGGCTCCAGTGTCAGCTGTTGGAGACATTGTCCATGAGAGCAGGGGCTTGCCACAGCCAGGAAGCTTGATTTCTTCTCTGCCACAAGCCTTTGATGATGATGATTTTTGAGACAGAGTCTCACTCTGTTGCCCAGGCTGGAGTGCAGTGGCACGATCTCGGCTCACTGCAAACTCCACCTCCTGGGTTCAAGCAATTCTCCTGCCTCAGCCTCCCAAGTAGCTGGGATTCCAGGTGTCTGCCACCATGCCCAGCTAATTTTTGTATTTTTTTAAGTAGAGATGGGGTTTTGCCATGTTGGCTGGCTGGTCTCGAACTCCTGACCTTGTGATCCACTTGCCTTGGCCTTCCAAAGTGCTGGGATTACAGGTGTGAGCCACCGTACCGGTCTGTTATTTATTATTATTATTGTTTTTGAGACAGCGTCTCACTCTGTTGCCCAGGCTGGAGTGCAGTGGTGTGATCTTGGTTCACTGTGACACCTTTGCCTCCTGGGTTCAAGTGATTCTCCCACCTTAGCCTTCTGAGTAGCTGGGACTACAGGTGTGCACCATTAGGCCCAGCTAATTTTTTTGTATTTTTAGTAGAGAGGAGGTTTTGCCATGTTGGCCAGGCTGGTCTCAAACTCCTGGGCTCAAGCGATCCTCCTGACTTGGCCTCCCAAAGTGCTGGGATTACAGGTGTGAGCCACTGTGCCTGGTCTGCCACAACCCTTTTAAACCCAGGCTTCCCTCCCCATTCTGTGAGAATTATGCACAAGGCTGGGAACAGTGGCTCACGCCTGTAATCCCAGTACTTTCAGAGGCCGAGGCAGGAGGATTGCTTGAGCCCAGGAGTTTGAGACCAGCCTGGCCAACATGGCGAAACCCTGTCTCTACTAAAAATACATGCACCACCATGCCCAGCGAATTTTTGTATTTTTAGTAGAGAAGGGGTTTCACTGTGTTGGCCAGGTGGGTCTTGAACTCCTGACCTCAGGTGATCCACCTGCCTCTGCCTCTCAAAGTGCTGGGATTACCGGTGTGAGCCACTGTGCCTGGCCCTGGATTCCGATTTTACAGCTTTTTTCATTCACCAGTTGAAGGCCGCGACTGCCGATTCATTTCCCTAGCTTTGGCCACCAGGTCTTTGCTTGCTATAGATGACAAGAATCCTTGAGACACCAGGACGATGTTCTAGAACCCTCTGGGGCCAACTCATCTTAGTCAGCTGTTCTACACACCTAGGGCATCTACCGAGAGTTTGCTGGGATTGTCAAGGACAGGAGGAGCTTGATGTTTTGGGGGTAGACAGCTGAGTCAGTTCAGCCTACATTTACTGGGCACCCACACTCTGCAGGGAGATAGACAGTCGCCCTGGAACGGGACAAGGGCTGTGATGTCCTCAGGAAGGATGGGGGCGCGGTGTCTCCCGGAGAGCTGGTGATGCCTGAGCCGTCTCCCAGGGTGTGTAAGGTCAGCAGGGAGGAGAGAACGGCGCTCCAGGCAGTGGGTGTGAAGCAGCTCCGGCAGGCGAGACCTGGGAGCAGTGATTACTACCAGCCAGAAGTGAGGGTGGGAGTGTGGGGTCTGGGGGAAGCGGGGCCAGGGCTAGGAGGGTAGGGGAGCTGTGCTGGAAGCTGGGCTGGATCAGAGGGCTTTGGGCCAGGGGGGATGCTACAGTGAGTTTGAGTCTGAGGGCCCCTCCAGCTGACTGGAGGGGTTAGGAGGCAGGGAGGCCAGGAGGGGATATTGAGACAGCCACATAGAAAGAGGTCCCTGAGAACCTCCTCCTGGCCTGCACTTGGGGTGGAGCCTCTCTTGGAAAGTTTGCAGAGGGGGAGGATCCTGGCCTCTCCTGTTCCGAGGTGGTAACCTGGGGACCCAATCTGTGAGATGGGGGCCTGTCAATAGGAACCTCTCTCGCTTTGCTGAGTTTTTTTCCTTTTGCCCAATAAACCCCATTGTTCTCACCCTTCTATTGTGTCCGAGAGCGTCGTCTTTCTTGGTTGTGTGACAAGGACCCCGTTTTTAGCTGAACTAAGGAGGAAGTCTTACAGTAGTATGGGGCTGGCGGGAGTGGCCTTCCCTGCCTGGCACTGGTTTGGAAAGTGTGGGTAAAGGTGAGAGAAGGGTCAGGTGGGGACTCTGAGCAGGCTTCCTGTGAGCGCTCGGTAGATGCTGGTCCCATTCATGGAGATGGAGAACTGGGGAGTTTGGGCAGCTTGGGGCTGGAAGAGGGGTATGGCTCCGAGTGGAAAATCTGCCCTCCGCTTCCCACTCTCCTCTTCCGACTGCCTGAGATCCACCTTACGCCTCCTTCCCTGGAGAAGGGGCAGAGGACAGAGTGGCATCCTGAGGGCTGCCAGAGCTGGTCTGCGACCGGGGGAAGCAGCTTCAGTGTCCCCTCCCCCGGGCTCCTGAGTGCCTTTGGCAGGTGATCTCTGGGTGAGAACTGGCCGATGTGGCTGCCTTTGTGACTGACAGCTGGCTACCTGGCAGAACCTGCTTTAGATACCTTCCAGGTGGGTCTGAGGAGAATGTGCCCATTTCTTTCTCAAGTGGCAGACTCTGGTTCGTTGATTTCTTCAGGAGGGCCCTGCGCCTGAGGACAGCGTGGGCGTGTGTGGGCGTGTGTAGGTGTGTGCAGGGACGTGTAGGTGGGTGTGCACGCTCGCCCGCACAGGTGGACATGAGTGTTGAGGACCCATGTGGGTGCCTGTGTGGTGCCTTTTTTGGCTTGAGCAAGTTCCTATGGTAACCATGAACATGCCTGTTTTGGGATCCAGAGTCTTGGGGCGTGAGTGGCTGCAGGGAGAAGCGGGGAAGGCGAGTGCTTAGCCGGCGGTTGGCTGTGGCTCAATTTCATTGCCAGGCGCCGGGGCTGCTCCTGGAGGTGCCATTTGCCAGGCGGCAGGGTCTGCAAACTCCAGGCCCCATGTGCTCCTGGCCCTCGTCCTGGCCGGTCCCTGCCATGCCCAGGAAGCCCTGGTGAGTCCCTGCTCTGGTTTCTCATTGGACAGAGAGCTCCCCGGACGTGGCCAGGTCTTATGGGTATCTGCTGATGGGCAGGGAGGGAGCCGGCTGGTAGCCCTGGCCTGTAGGTATTAGGAATCGGGGCTTCTCTGCGATGGGTGTGGGACAGTGGGCAGGAGGGGCTTTGCTTATTTGTAGAGCCCGTGAGGGTGTTTTCCATGTGGCTGGTGGCATGGCATGGTCCTTGTGGATCCCCCGGGACAGGGCTAACTGTGTTAGTGTGAGGGTAAGGGCAAGGACGCAGGAGAGGAAAATGTGGATGGGGTGGCCTGTGGTCACAGGCCACCCCGTACCCAACCATCCGTGGTGAGCCCCCCTCACCCCATTCAGCTCCCGGATCCTCATGAACCCCCAGGCCTCTGGCCATGCACTCGGGCTTCCTCAGTGGGCTCCCCCAGGCCCAGAGGCCCGCTGGCCTGGCCTGGATGGGAAGGCTCACGGTCCTGTGGAAGAGACCAGAGGGCTGTGCCTCGCTTGCTGGGAGCTGGATTTGGCCAAGGCCGGGTGAGAATTGCTCCTACTGGGCTCTGGAGAAAGACTTGTGCCTCCCCCAGACTGTGCACCCCTGGTGCTTCTGGTCCATGCACTGCAGACCCCTGGGTGTGAAAGACACCCCCTCTCCAGCCACCATGGGAGACGCTCCTGATGGACAGGGGCCCATGCAGCACCCAGGGTCCATACAGAGACGGCGCTGGTGTCTGGGAGCGGGGTGGCACCTTCTATCCCCTTCCTCCCGCTGGCTTTGCTGGGGCAGGTAGCAGGGAGTTGGGGGATGTAGGTGTCAGTAGGGGTTGTCAGTGGCCTCTCTGGCTTGTGCTGGAATCCCCCCTCCTCAACCCGGGGTTCCTTCCTCTGCCTCTGAGAAGGCTCTGGATGAGGCTCTGCTGGGGCCGGGGTGGTGTGTGTGGCAGGAGTTGCTGGGGCTGGACAGAGGCTGAGGCCCTGGTGAAGGGCGAGGGGGAGCAAGTGTGGACCTGGCGTGCTTTGTCTGGACCACCCAGGCCTTCCCTCCCTGGGAGGCAGAGTCCAGAGCCTGATCCCTGATGGGCCTCCCTGGGGGTGTTGTGAGAGGGAGAGGGGGAGCCTTCAGGGGAGACCCCCAGATCTCTGGAGTCCTGGAATCTTACGGCTTGAAATAAAAAAGTCAAATTAGCCTTTATGCAAATCTCCTGTATCCCTAAAACTAGTCACCCAAGCTGAGCTTGATTACCTCTAGGAACAGTGAGCTCATGACCTTATATGGATGTCTGTTTTACTGCAGTACAACTGCTTGCTCAGAGCTGACCGCTATTTTCATCTGGAATCTCTGGAATGCATTGCTTGGTCCAATCTTGACCCCTTGGCCCTCACGTCCCTGCCTGCCCCCATTCAAAGAGGCTCATCCCTGTTTCTCCTGAGAACCCTGCAGACCCTTGCAGGCGGCTTTTTCACCCTGAGTCTTCTCTTCCACCCCTTGGCTGGTTACCCCGGCCTCTTCGGCTGTATTTGGGATTCCTCACCTGCCGGGGCTCATCTTTGTCCAGAGGGTTCGGGTTTTCCAGGTAGCCTGCAGGAGCCCCAGGGACGCAAGGTTGGACAGCTAGAGGTTATGGGCTTCACTCTCCTTATTTACAGATCAGAAAGCTGAGACCCTGAGCAGGGGGCGCTGCTAACTTGCAGCAGGACAGCATGGAGGTGGTGGGGGCAGGGTTGGGACGCGAGAGGCTGCTCTTGGCGTCTGACATGCCGGCCCCTGCCGCTTCTCCTGCTCTCCACCAGCTCCATCCGTGCCGCTTTCTGACTTGGGCCCTTAGCTGTTGGGCACTGCAGGAATGCTGGCCTGTCTCAGCAGAGCTTCCATTTTACAGCAGCAGCTGGAAATCTGGAAGGTTTTTTTTTTTTTTTTTGAGACAAAGTCTTGCTTTGTCGCACAGGCTGGAGTGCAATGGCGTGATCCCTGCTCACTGCAAACTCCACCTCCCGGGTTCAAGTGATTCTCCTGCCTCAGCCTCCTGAGTAGCTGGGATTACAGGCACCCGCCCCTGTGACCGGCTAATTTTTGTATTTTTAATAAAGACGAGGTTTCACCGTGTTGGCCAGGCTGGTTTTGAACTCCCAACCTCAGGTGATCTGCCAGTCTCGGCCTCCCAAAGTGCTGGGATTAGAGGTGTGAGCCACTGCCCATAGCTGGAAATCTGAAGTTTTAGACAAAATCTGGACAGTGAACTGCAGACTTCGAAGAACAGAGCTGGCTACAGACCAGAGTCAGCTGGGCCCTCTGCTCTGGTCCCCTCCTTAGGTCTCAGCTCTTGTTTCTTTGTGGCTGACTCCCAAATCCCTCTCCCCAGGTCACCCCCAACAACCGTGCTCTGGCCCCGACCTCAGCTGCTTGCCTATCATTTCCAGCTCTGTTCCCAGACTGGACTGAGTCTCAATTAACCTTTTCTCTCTTTCAGATCCAGTTCTTTCTATCATTGGGTTGAGAAGCCTCTGAGTGTTGGGGGGTGGTCCTCCTGTCTCCCGGTTCAGGCCCATTATCTCCTGCCCAGACAGTGACAAAGGCTTTCTAATTAAACTCCTCCTCTGGTCTCTGCCGGCTGTGACTAATTCATCATCCCTAAAGCTGGCTCAAGCTCTGCCTTCCTTGCTCCTAGGCCCCCGCTGGAGGCACATCTAGATAGTGATGACTTTGACGGGCTTCTTATGCCCAGGATGCTGGCTAGGGACCCCCAGCCCCCAGCTGGTGGGGGTGGTCTTTGGATTAACAGTAAAGTTTGTTCCTTCCCCTCCCCAGTGCGGTGGTTCTCAAACTTTTCTGCGCTTTGGTCTCACCTGGAGGTGCTTTGAGAAATTCTGATGCCCAGGTCGTACCCAGTGGCAATCCAGTCTGAATGTCCGAGGGTGGGACCCAGCATCAGTACTTTTGGAAGATGCCCTGGTGATTCCAGTGGGCAGCCAAATCTGGGAAGCACTGCCCGAGGGATAAACAAGGGTGATGACTGCCAGTGGCTCAGCAATGGTTTGGGTGGCGGGAGGTTGAAATGGGCTCCTGGTGGGTGTGAGCGACTCTGGCCTGGCTTCTGTTAACATTCGAGGCTGGATGGTTCTTTGTCATGCTTTGCCGTCCTGTGCATGGCAGGCTGTTTAGCAGCATCTCCAGTCACAAGATCTGGCTGCCCACCCCTCGCTGTGGTAGTGAAAATGTCTCCAGGCCGGGCTCGGTGGCTCACACCTGTCATCCCAGCACTTTGGGAGGCTGAGGCAGGCGGATCACCCGAGGTCAGGAGTTTGAGACCAGCCTGGCCAACATGGGGAAATCCCATCTTTACTAAAAATACAAAAAAATTAGCTGGGCATGGTGGCATGTGCCTGTAATTCTAGTTACTCGGGAGGCTGAGGCAGGAGAATCGCTTGAACCCGGGAGGCAGAGGTTGTAGTGAGCTGAGATTGTGCCACTGCACTCCAGCCTGGGCAACGGAGCGAGACTCCATCTCAAAAAAAAAAAAAGAAAATGTCCCCAGATGTTGCTCTGTTTCTGGGGCAGTGGTATAAAACCTCCCCCCACTCCGCTGGAAACCACTGTTCTACGTCTAGTAGGTTCTCCTTGTCAGCATTCTCAGATATTCACAGCAGAAAAGGAGGAAAGGGCACCAACAGCGGACCCCACCTAACCGGTTCATTTTTGGGCTTTGCAGTTGGGCAGCCTCTGTGTAAATCCTGACTCTACCAGCTGGGTGACCTGGGGCAAGTTACTTAACCTCTCTGTGTCTCTGTCAGCTTCTGGTTTGGTTTTGCTTTCTCACAACGGTGCTTCCTCTTGGCCTTCGGCTCCAGCCCTGAGGGTGGGACTTGCTGTTTGTAGCTGGCACTTTCGCCTGTTTGTGCTGCTCTGGCTCACAGGGAACAGCCATTGACTCTTCCTTCCCTGTCGGCATCAGGGTCCACATCCTGCCCGTCCGTCCAGGGCCAGCTTCGACGAAGCTTCCTCCATGCACCGCCCCTTCCCCCGTCGGCACGGAAGGCTCTCTTCCTCATGCCCCTGGAGCAGCCAAAACCTCAGGGGTCACATGTAGCTCCTCCTGCGCTGTGGGGTGTGGTGCTTTCTGTCTGTGTCCCTCTCCACCCGGGGTCTGAGGCCGTGGGAGCCTCCAGGGTGCCCAGCTGGGCTCTCTCACTGTTTGTTGCCCAGGTGAGGTGGCCGTCCCCTCCCTACCTTGGGATGAGCTGTGAACCACCAGGTTACCGCAGTGTGATGCCTCCCCCCCACCTCCACCCCAACACCCAGCTCATTCTGAGAGGGTGGAGCGGGCGGAAATCCGTGCCGGGCAGCCCACAAAGCCACATAACTGACTTCTGGAGCCCTGCCCTGGGGTGGGGAGGGTTGACGGCAGCCATTGCCCACTTCTTGGGTGCTTTGCCGCCAGTGGACGCCCCCTGGAATTGAGGAGCTTTGTGCTACGGGCCTGGGAACAGAACTCGGGAGGGACAGCCCCTGTCCCCACCCTGCCATGCCCTGTTCAACCCTGTTGGGCAGCTGCACGTGGTCTGGACCCATGGCTGTCCACCTTGGCTGCAGTGCAGACTCACCTAGGGGACTGTGTGAGAATGCAGCTTTGGGGCCCCACCCTGGGGCCTGGGGACTCTGCCTCATCAAGCCTGGGTGGGGCCCAGGAAACCTGTGTGTTACTGGCGCTGAGGTGGTGCCGCTGATGCAGCTGGCTTTGCAGCTGCATGGGAACCAGTGCCATTTAAAGCACTTTCCCCCAGCAGTGCAGTGCTTAGGTTTGTGTACTGTGAGTGACCTGGGCCAAGCTGTGCACCCTTTCCGTGCCCTGGCTTCTTTTGAGGATAATAATAATACCTGTACATGGGTACTCTTGTTGTGAGGTTTAAATGCGATTATCCAGATGAAATGGGAACACGGTGCCTAGTACATAGTGCCCAACACATGTAGCCTGCCTTAACAGCTCTGATATTATTATTATTATTTTTGAGACAGAGTCTCACTCTGTCTCCCAGGCTGGAGTGCAGTGGCGCGATGTTGGCTCACTGCAACCTCTGCCTCCCGGGTTCAAGCGATTCTCCTACCTTAGCCTCCTGAGTAGCTGGGACTACAGGCATGCACCACCATGCCTGGCTAATTTTTGTATTTTTAGTAGAGACAGGGTTTCACCATGTTGGTCAGGCTTGTCTCGAACTCCTGACCTCATGAGCTGCCCCCCTCGGCCTCCCGAAGTGTTGGGATGACAGGTGTGAGCCACCACGCCCAGACCTGCTTCTGGTATTATTAATGACAGTCCTGGGCTGTGTGGTGACACACATGTGACCGTGTGATGTGCCCCCTTGCCTGCAGGCATACCCACGCAGGCAAACTGTGCGTTGTGCACCAGGACCCAGGCCTGCCTGCCGAGGACAGATACGTGCACAGGGTACACAAGTGGACACAGTCACTGCTGGACGTGGTCAGAAGGGCAGATGTGTGTGTACACATGGCCCCAACACTTGGGCTTTTGTGTGATTCACTCTCTGACCTTATTCCTGGAGTTAGCAGCACCTGGGCTGAGCTCTGGGAGCCAAGGTGCCCCTTGTTTCCGTAGCAACTGTAATGTGGTAAAAATAAGTGGGGGAGGAAAGAGATGGAAGAGGCCTGAGCAGGCTCCAAGGGGCATCCTGCCTGCTGGGGGCCTTGTTTCCACATCCCTGACAATACGGAGGTGCCTTTTTTTTCCCTTAGGATAATGACATGGCAAACCTCTGGGTACTCATGACCCAGAATTGACTCTAGTTAACATTTTGTCTCATTTTCATCAAACCCTTTTATTTTTATTTTTTTCGGGATGGAGTTTCGCTCTTGTCACCCAGGCTGGAGTGATCTCGGCTCACTGCAACCTCTGCCTCCCAGGTTCAAGTGACTTCTGCCTCAGCCTCCCGAGTAGCTGGGATTACAGACATCTACCACCACACCTGGCTAATTTTTGTATTTTTGTTAAAAATGGGGTTTCACCATGTTGTCCAGGCTGGTCTCCAACTCCGACTTCAGGTGATCCACCTGCCTCAGTTTCCCAAAGTGCTGGGATTACATCAAAGCCTTTTTAAAGAACTTGTGTTAAAATAGACATAATATACGCTGGGTGTGGTAGCTCACACCTGTAATCCCAGCGCTTTGGGAGGCTGATGGGGGCAGATCACAAGGTGAGGAGTTCAAGACCAGCCTGGCCAACATAGTGAAACTCCGTTTCTACAAAAATACAAAAGTTAGCCAGCTGTAGTAGTCTCAGCTACATGGGAGGCTGAGGCAGGAGAACTGCTTGAACCCGGGAGGCGGAGGTTGCAGTGAGCTGAGATCACGCCACTGCACTCCAGCCTGGGCAACAGACCGAGACTCTGTCTCAAAAACAAAAAACAAAACACACACACACACACACACACGCACACACACACACCACACACACATATATGGTATAAAACTTACCATTTGAACCATTTTTAAGTGTACCATTTGGTGGCATTAAGTACATTTACAATGCTGTGCAATGATCACCTTTATTTCTAGAACTTTTTCATCATCCCAGACTGAAATTTGTATACATTAAATAATAACTCTGTCTTTTCCCATCTCCTCAGCCCATGGCAGCACCATTCTACTTTCTGTTTCTATGAATTTGGCTGCTTTGGGAACTGTGTATAGGTGAAATCGTACACTATTTCTCCTTTTGTGTCTGGCTTATTTCACTTCCCATCATGTCTTCAAGGTTGTGGTATGGTACATCCATGTTGTACCATGTGTCAAAATTTCCTTTTTTTTTTGAGACGGGGTCTTGCTGTGTCACCAGGCTGGAGTGCAGTGGTGTGATCTTGGCTCACTGCAGCTTCCACCTCCCAGGCTCAAGTGATTCTCATGCCTCAGTTTCCCATGTAGCTGGATTTACAGGTGTGCACCACCACCCATGGCTAATTTTTGTATTTTTAGTAGAGATAGATAGGGGGTTTCGCCCTGTTGGCCAGGCTGGTCTCCAACTCCTGGCCTCAACTGATTCACCTGTCTTGGCCTCCCAAAGTGCTGGGATTACTGGCATGAGCCACTGTGCCCAACTTAGAATTTCCTTTCTTTTTGAGACTGAGTAATAGCCATTGTATGCATGTATTATATTTTGTTTATCCATGTATTCACTGATGGACATTTGAGTTGCTTCCAGTTTTTTTGCTGTTGGGAATAATGCTGCAGTGAACATAGCTGTATAAATATCTGGGTCTCTGTTTTCAGTTCTTTTGGGTATATATTTAGGAGTGGAATTGCTGGATCATGTGGCAATTCTATATTTAATTCTTTTTTTTTTTTTTTTTTTTTTTTTTTTGAGCAAAGTTTTACTCTTTTGCCCAGGCTGGAGTGCAGTGGTGCAATCTTAGCTCACTGCAACCTCCACCCTCTGGGTTCAAGCGATTCTCCTGGCTCAGCCTCCCAAGTAGCTGGGATCACAGGCACCTGCACCACACCCAGCTAGCTAATTTTTGTATTTTTAGCAGAGATGAGGTTTCACCATGTTGGCCAGGCTGGTCTTGAACTCCTAACCTCAGGTGATCCACCTGCCTCGGCCTCACAAAGTGCTAGGATTATAGGTGCGAGCCACTGTGCCTGGTCTCTATGTTTAATTTTTTAAGCTTTTTAAAAAGTTAAATAAAACACATACGTAAAGTTAAGTTCCTGTCATCATTTCTTCTTACCTCCATTCCTCTATTTCCTCCATCCATACGGGCTACCATTATCAGGAATTTGGGGTTTTCTCTCAGCCCGCATTTTAATTAATTTATGTTTGAGACGGAGTCTTGCTCTGTGGCCCAGGCTGGAGTGCAGTGGCATGATCTTGGCTCACTGCAACCTCCGCCTCCCAGGATCAAGTGATTCTCCTGCCTAAGCCTCCTGAGTAGCTGAAATTACAGGTGTGCACCACCACACCTGGCTACTTTTTGTATTTTTAGTAGAGACGGCGTTTCACCGTGTTGGGCAGGCTGGTCTCAAACTCCTGACCTCAAGTGATCCACTTGCCTTGCCTTGGCCTCCCAAAGTTTTGGGATTATAGGCATGAGCCACCGTGCCCAGCCTCAGCCCACATTTTTTTTTTTTTTTTTGAGACGGAGTCTTGCTCTATCACCCAGGCTGGAGTGCAGTACCGTGATCCTGGCTCACTGCCGCCTCAACCTCCCAGGTTCAAGTGATTGTCCTTCTTCAGCCTCTTGAGTAGCTGAAATTACAGGTGTGCACCACCACGCCTGGCTAATTTTTTTCTTTTCTTTTCTTTTTCTGAGACAGAGTCTTGCTTTGTCACCTAGGCTGGAGTACAATGGCACGATCTTGGCTCACTGCAACCTGTGCCTCCAGGTTCAAGCAATTCTCCTGCCTCAGCTTCCCAGGTAGCTGAGACTACAGGCACATACCACCACACCCAGCTGATTTTTGTATTTCTAATAGAGATGGGGTTTCACCATGTTGGCCAGGATGGTGTCGATCTCTTGACCTTGTGATCTGCCTGCCTCGGCCTCCCAAAGTGCTGGGATTACAGGCATGAGCCACCGCACCTGGCTTAATTTTTGTATTTTTAGCAGAGACAGGGTTTCACCATGTTGGCCAGGCTGGTCTTGAACTCCTGACATCAGGTGATCCACTGGTCTCGGCCTCCCAAAGTGCTGGGATTACAGGCATGAGCCACCACACCCGGCTAGGAGCACAGTTTATTTTATTCTTTATTATACAAACATTAGCGGAGCTCTGAATAGGCTCATGGAAGCCCTCAGGCCCAGCCGTGGGGTCATCTTGTTTGAGTCTCCCTGAGTCCCTCTCCATAGGCCCTGGGCTGTGATTCTCTTCTCTCTTTACTGCGGTGTGTCACAAGCATTTCCATGTATTGCTACGTACTTTTTTCCCTCTTTAAAAATAGCTTTTTGGCCGGGTGCGGTGGCTCACGCCTGTAATCCCAGCACTTTGGGAGGCTGAGGTGGGCAGATCATGAGGTCAAGAGATCAAGACCATCCTGGCAAACATGGCAAAACCTCATCTCTACTAAAATACAAAAATTAGCCGGGCGTGGTGGCGCGCACCTGCAGTCCCAGTTACTCGGAAGGCTGAGGCAGGAGAATTGCTTGAACCCGGGAGGCGGAGGTTGCAGTGAGCCGAGATCGCGCCACTGCACTCCAGCCTGGCGCCTGGTGACAGAGTGAGACTCTGTCTCAAAAAAAAAAAAAAAAAAATAGCACTTTTCCTGATTACAAAAATAGTACGTGCTCACTGTAGGACATTTAGAGAATATGCACAAATATTGAAATTAAAAAATAAAAATATGACGCACCACTGAAAATGTTATCATTCTGATGTTTCTTTCCTTTTTTTTTTTTTTTTTTGGTGAGGCAGAGTCTTACTCTGTTGCCCAGGCTGGAATGCAGTGGCGAGCTTGCAG
Organism: Ateles fusciceps; assembly: GCA_036589455.1. Lineage (NCBI taxonomy): Eukaryota > Metazoa > Chordata > Mammalia > Primates > Atelidae > Ateles > Ateles fusciceps. Next base: position 2,539,389 of record JAZHEH010000751.1, read on the forward strand.
TTCACTGCAGCCTCCACCTCCGAGGCTCTAGCGATCCTCCCACTTCAGCCTCCCAAGCAGCTGAGACTACAGGCATCTGCCACCATGCCTGGCTAATTTTTTCTTTTTCTTTCTTTCTCTCTCTCTTTCTTTCTTTCCTTCCTTCCTTCCTTCTTTCTTTTCTTTTCTTTTTTCTTTCTTTTCTGTCTTTCTCTTTTTGTAGAGATGGGGTTTTGCTGCATTGCCCAGGCTGGTCTCAAACTCCTGGTCTGAAGTGATCTATCCGCCTCGGCCTCCCAAAGTGCTGGGATTACAGGTGTGAGCCACCGTGCCCCGCCAAGTGTGGCGTTTTAAACTTAATTAAGCACAATGAAAAATGCAGCTCCTCGGTTACACTAGCCACATTTCAAGGGCTCAGTAGCCACACGTGGCTGGTGGCTACCACAGGCAACAACACAGATACAGAACCTTTTCATCATCACAGAAAGTTCCACTGGACAGCTCTGGTGGAGAATGACGTCCAGACTCCCCTGGAGGACTTCCAAAGGCCGGGCAAGCCCAGAGATTCAATGCAGTCTCTGACGGGTTACGCACTGTAGAAACGTTCCTGGACCCCGCAGGACAGAAGGCATCTGAACCGCATAAAGCCAGTGCCACCAGGTGGCGCCGAGGAGGCGGTGAGGATCTCAGCTGCAGCTCCTGCCTCCTTGGGCAGACAGAGCAGAGAGAACTGTCACCTCCAGGGGTGCCTGGTCCCATGGTCGGCACCTCGTTCAAGCATAATAGGTCGTGGGCCCTGGTGTCTGACATTCACACACACACACACACACACACACAAGTACATGCATTGAGACATGACCACACTGATCACACATACAGCCTCATTTGTGCTCAGAAACAGTCCCCCAAAAGGCACAAACACTGTCTTTGCCAATTGCCATTATAACAGCAACAAAAAGTAGCTGTCAGGCCGGACACGGTGGTTCATGCCTGTAATCATGGCACTTTGGGAGGCTGAGGCCAGAGGATCACTTGAGCCCAGGAGTTTAACACCAGCCTGGGCAGCATTGTGAAACCCTGCCTCCACAGAAAATTTAAAAAAATTAGCCAGACGTTGTGATATGTGCCTGTAGTCCCAGCTACTTGGGAGTTAGGTGGGAGGATTGCTTGAGCCCAGGAGTGGGAGGCTACACTCAGCTATGAGCACGCCACTGCACTCCAGCCTAGAGGACAATAAGACGCTGTCTTTTTTTTTTTTTTAATTTAAAAAAAAAATAAAATAAATAAAGACTGGATTTCACCATGTTGGTCAGGCTGGTCTTGAACTCCCGACCTCAGGTGATCCGCCTGCCTTGGCCTCCAAAGTGCTTGGATTACAGGCATGAGCCACCACGCCCGGCCAAGACGCTGTCTTAAAAAAAAAAAAAAAAAAAAAAAAAGCCAGGCATGGTGGCTGACACCTGTAATCCCAGCACTTTGGAAAGCTGAGGCAGTTGGATCACTTGAGGTCAGGAGTTCGAGACCAGCCTGGCCAACATGGTGAAACCCTGTCTCTACTAAAAATAAGAAAAGTAGCCAGGTGTGGCAACACACACCTGTAATTTCAGCTACTCAGGAGGCTGAGGCAAGAGAATTGTTTGAACCTGGGAGGCGGAGGTTGCAGTGAGCTGAGATCGTGTCACCCCTGGGTGACAGAGCAAGACTTCACCTCAAAAAAAAAAAAAAAAAAAGCTGCCAGTTCCCTGAATTTTCTGTGTTACCTTATTCCATCCTCAAAACTGTCCTGTGAGGTAGCTCCTGTTGTTCTTCCCATTTTATTATTTATTTACAACATTTTTTTTCTTTCCTTTTTAAAAATATTTTGAGATGGAGTCTTACTTTGTCACCCGGGCTGAAGTGCAGTGGCACAATCTCGGTTCACTGCAACCTCTGCCTTCCAGGTTCAAGCGATTCTTGTGCCTCAGCCTCTTGAGTAGCTGGGATTTTTGTATTTTTTTTAGTAGAGATGGGGTTTCACCATGTTGGCCAGGCTGGTCTTGAACTCCTGACCTCAAGTGATCCACCCGCCTCAGCCTCCAAAGTGCTGGGGTTACAAGTGTGGGCCACTGCACCCAGCCCTTTTCCTTTTTTTGTTTTTTAAAGACAGGGTCTCTCTTGTCACCCAGCCTGGAGTGCAGTGGCATGATCTTAGCTCACTGCAGCCTCAAATTCCCGATTTCAAGTGATCCTCTTGCCTTGGCCTCCCAAAGTGCTGGGATTAGAGGTGTGAACCACTTTACCCAGCCCCCATTTTAGAATGGAAGAAGCCAAGGCTCAGGGAGGCTAAGGGACCTGCCCTGGTCGCACAGCTGGTTGAGGTGGAGCCGGGGGTTCGCCCCAGGTGGTCTGCCTCCCTAGGCTTTGTCTTTCTGTGGATCACGCTTAACTGTGAGCATAGGCACCCAGGCCCGGGCCTATGTGGGCACGCCCAAATGCACAGTTCCAGGCCTGAAGGATGGACCTGTGCCCTACACTCACACAGACACACACACATCAGTGCTGGTCCCACTGAGGCCTGATGCGGTGCCAGGGGGAGAGAGCCAGGTGCCGCGATGGTGACTCCTGCTTCCTGGGGGCGGGTCTCTTGGTAACGTGTAAAATGCTGTAAGTGGGTGGTTGAGCTGGGTGCACAGGATTGGGGTGTTGTGGGGGATGGAGGGCGGCGTGGGGCTGGCTTCTGGGTATCTCACCGCTGACATCTTCTCTGTTGACATTGGAAGCCAGGGTGTCCAGATGCTGTTTTTGAAGCCGTATCAGCCAGGGAGTCGATGGGCTCCCACTTTCCGGAGGGCCACACTTGTTTCCAGCCTTGTGAGACTGGGAGGGCTGTGTTCAGAGGGGACGCGTCCTGGGGTCCCGTGGGGTTTTGATCTCCCCACCCCAGGGCCCAAGGGCCTCAGAATGAACTGGAACCCAGGCTTTGTCAGGGAGCCCCAGCAGCGTCTGCACGGCATACCCCCAAGCGGCGTGGTCAGGAATCTGTGTTTGAGAAAGAAAAACCGTCAGGATTCTAGTTCCTTTGAAAAGCCGTTTTGCCTTTATCTTTTTCTGGGCGCCTCGCCACGCATTCTTAGCCCACCCTGAGTATTGAGCATACACCGTTGTCTCTGCAGTGGAGGTAACCCTGGACACACAGCATAAGGCTATCTGGGTCCTCTCGAAAAACGTGCCACTCCCTCCTCTCTCCGGGTGGGCCGTCAGGACCCACCGCTCACGCACGCATCCGTCAAGGTCAGAAGAGGTGACTGCATTCCTGAGTCAGAGTCAAAAGAGGCAGCCACCTAACCAGTGAGTGGCCCTGAGCGGTTAACCAATAAGGTGGCTGGAAAGGGTGCAGAGCAATTATTTGCAATTACTAAGCAAAAAGAATGAGAAGCAACATGACTGAATAAGAAACAGCACATGGGGCCGGGTGTGGTGGCTCACACCTGTAATCCCAGAACTTTGGGAGGCTGAGGCGGGCGAATCACTTGAGGTCCGGAGTTCAAGACCAGCCTGACCAACATGGTGAAACCTCGTCTCTACTAAAAATACAAAAAATTAGCTGGGCGTGGTGGTGGGCGCCTGTAATCCCAGCATCTTGGGAGGCGGAGGCAGGAGAACTGCTTGAACCCAGGAGGCTGAGGTTGCAGTGAGCCAACATTGCGCCACTGCACTCCAGCCTGGGTGACAGAGCAAGACTCCATCTCAAAAAAAAAAAAAAAAAAAAAAAATTGTACATGGGTCACAAATTCTGTTGACTGAGTAGAATCAGAGGCTCTGCCAGAGAGGAGGAGGAGGAGGCAGCTGGAGATGTCTGTGGTGGTTCTGAAGGAAACACCTGGAATCTTTGAGGGATGCCTGTGTACAGTATCCAGTTTTATCCCAAAACTTACCATGGTGCCTCCCTGCTGCCACCTCCTGTTTTAGGAGACAGAGTCTTGCTCTGTCTCCCAGGCTGTAGTGCTCTGGTATGATTATGGCTCACGGCAGCCTTGAACTCATAGCATAAGCCATCTTCCTGCCTAGCTGGAATGACAGGTATGTGCCACCATACCTGGCTAATTTTTAAAATTTTTCTTTTCTTTTTGAGACAGAGTTTCGCTCTTGTTGCTCAGGCTGGCGTGCGATGGTGCGATCTCATCTCACTGCAACCTCTGCCTCCCAGGTTCAAGTGATTCTTCTGCCTCAGCCTTCTGAGTAGCTGGGATTACAGGCATCCACCACCATACCCGGCGAATTTTGTATTTTTAGTAGAGACAGGGTTTCACCATGTTGACCAGGCTGGTCTCAAACTCCTGACCTCAGGTGATCCGCCCGCCTCGGCCTCCCAAAGTTCTGGGATGACAGGCGTGAGCCACTGTACCTGGCCTAAAAGTTGTTTTATAGAGACAGGGTTTTTTTTTTTTTTTTTTTTTTGACAGAGTCTTGCTCTGTCACCAGGCGGGAGTACAGTGGCACGATCTCAGCTCACTGCAGAAATCAGGTTCAAGTGATTCTCCTGCCTCAGCTTTCTGAGTGGCTGGGTCTACAGGTGCAACCCCACGCCCAGCTAATTTTTTGTGTTTTTAATAGAGACAGGGTTTCACCATGTTGGCCAGGATGGTCTCGATCTCTTGACCTCATGATCTGCCCGCCTCGGCTTCCCAAAGTGCTGGGATTACAGGCGTGAGCCACTGCGCCCGGCCAAGACAGAGGGTCTTGCTGTGTTGCCCAGGCTGGTCTTGAACTCCTGGCCTCAAGTGATCCTCCCACCTTGGCCTCCTAAATTGCTGGCATTACAGGTGTGAGCCCCTGCAGCAGACCCCACCTTCCCTTCCAAACACAGGCTTATCAGCACCGTGTCTGTAGCCTGTCTCTGGGAGTGTCATTTTTGTCTCATGGTTTGGGGAAGAGGAGGGAGAAGGGAAAGAGAAGAAACTTTGCTGTTGGAACTGGGTCAGAATTGGAACAGAGAAAGCGGGAACATGAGCGTTCACGCCTTGACTGAGCTGCTGAGGCCACAGGCAGGAGAAGTGAAGCTGTTTGTTTATCTGATGAATATTCATCGAGCTCCTGTTTGAAGCCAGCCGCCTGTTTTTAGGTGCCGGGGGATCCCTCTGTTGAATCCGGGCTCTGCCACTCACTGCTGGGGTTACACTGGGCAAGCCTCTGAACCTCTCCGAGCTTGTTTTCCCATCTGGAAAGTGAAGTTGACGAGCATCCCTGCCTCATAGGGATGTTTCCGGATGAAATGAGTGAACACAGGAAAAGCACTTAGTGTGGTGCTTGGCGCAGAGTTAGCGCTCATGACTGCAGCTGTTACGGAAGACACAGCGTTTAGGTGTGAAGAGGGTCTGGTGTGTGCATCCAAGGAACTCAGTCTCCGGAGGAGACAGACATCTAACAGTCATCTGCAAAGCCTGAGGCAGTGCCAATAGAGATATGGGAAGAACTGTGAATTCTCCTGCTGCAATGAGGGAAGGCTTCTTGAAGGAGGTGGCACTTGAAGGTTGAAAAGGAATCTCTAGGAAGAGGGGGTTGCAGGGGGCATTTCTCTCTCCTTCCTTTCTTCTTTTCTTTTTTTCTTTGTCTCACTCTTCGCCAATGGCGCGATCTCCACGTCTGGGGGATTTGCAAAACAGTCCTGTGAGTGAGGCAGGAGGGAAACCCAGTGGCAGAGATGATGCCTTTGGCCTTGAGCGTGGTACGTTTGAGGAGCTTGTGAATCGTTCCAGTGGCATTTGCGCTTGGGCTCTTTAGCTCAGGAGAGCTCAGCTGAGTGGACACCGACTGCACATCCAACCGCTCTCATTCCCAAAGCCTCTTCTGAGTGTGAGCCCTTCGAAAGCAGACAGTTCAGCCTCTGCTGGGCCTCATGGCACTTTCTAGCAGGGGAGGCAGACGGGAACAGAAGGAAGAGTCCAGATGGTTTCAGACAGCACCCAGTCCTGTCTGTCTGTGAAGCAGAACAGTGAGGGGACGAGGGCGGGGCTCGGGGCCGGAGGCAGGTGGCTACCCTGGGTGGGTGGTCAGAAAAGGGAACGTGTCAATAGAAGTGACATTTGAGGCCAGGTGTGGTGGCTCACGCCTGTAATCCCAGCACTTTGGGAGACCGAGGCGGGATCACCTGAGGTCAGGAGCTCAAGACCAGCCTGGCCAACCTGGTGACACCTCATCTCTACTAAAAATACAAAATTAGCAGGGCATGGTGGTGCACGCCTGTAATCCCAGCTACTCGGGAGGCTGAGGCAGGAGACTTGCTTGAAGCGAAGGTTGCAGTAACCCGAGATGGTGCCATTCCACGCCAGCCTGGGCCACAGAGCAAGACTCTGTCATAAAAAAAGAAAAGTGACATTTGGAGAGACCTGAAGGAAGAGAAGGAGCCAGCATGAAGCTGTCTGGGGAAGAGCATTCCTGGGAACAGGCTTGGCAGGTGTGACGATGAGGAAGGTCGGGGAGAGCGGGACGGGAAGAGCCGGACGGGTGGGAACACAGACAGTTTCCCCCTCTGCCAGCAGGTGGCACTGTTGGCCCAGGACTGCCTGGGTGTGGCAGGGAGAGCAGGTGGGGCGGCAGGTGCTTTGACCTCGGGTTTGTGCTTCTGGCTGTAGGCTCACCACAGGCTCTACCTCCACCCTCTGGGGGAGAGAAGCCCTGGCCAGGGGCAGGAGAGCAGTTGAAATGGTTTCCGGGCTGTTCTGCTTCCCCCGTCGGGTCTTCTTTCATTGTTTCTTTGCTTGCTGCCTCTCCAGAGGTGACCGTTCCCTCCCTGTTCCTGGGTATCTGTCTCTGCTCTCTCCTTTGCTCCCTCAGTCTCTGCTCCTCCCTCTCTCCTTGCTCCCTGGTGGGACTGGTTCCTGTCTCAGAGATTAATTATTTGCTTTTTTTTTTTTTTTTTTGGAAACAGGGTCTCACTCTGTCTGCCAGGCTGCAGTGCTGTGGCATGATCTCGGCTCACCGCAACCTCTGCCTCCTGGGTTCAAGCGATTCTCCTGCCTCAGCCTCCCGAGTAGCTGAGACAACAGGCGCATACCACCATTTCCCGCTAATTTTTATATTTTTGGTAGAGATGGGGTTTCGCCATGTTGGCCAGGCTGGTCTCGAACTCCTGACCTCAAGTGATCCGCCTGCCTTGGCCTCCCAAAGTGCTGGGATTACAGGCATGAGCCGCTACACCCGGCCTCTTATATCTTGTCCTTAAATAAAAGGTAATATCTCACAAAGCACTATTTTACATCTTGCCTTTTTCTCTGGAGAATTCCTGTCTGACCACTGAAAGCTGCTGCTGCTGCTGCTACCTCTGCCCCCTCCTTTTAAAAATAACTGTGTAGTATTTCACTGTGTGGATTTAATTTTAGAGACTGATGATTCTTTTAAGAAATTTAATTTTGTATAACACAAGTAATATAAGAATACGTTTTTGGCTGGGCATGGGTGGCTCATGCCTGTAGTCCCAGCACCATGAGAGGCCAAGGTGTGTGGATTGCTTTAGCCCACAAGTTTGAGACCAGCCTGGGGAACATGACAAAACCTTATCTCTACTAAAAATAAAAAAAATTAGGTGTGGTGGTGCATGCCTGTAGTCCCAGCTACTTGGGAGGCTGAGGTGGGAGGATCCCTTGAGCTGGGGAAGTTGAGGCTGCTGTGAGCTGTGATCACACCACCCACTCCAGCTTGGGTGACAGAGTGAGACCCTTTCTCAAAAAACAAAAACAAAAAAACAGGACGAGGGGCCAAGGCAGGTGGATCATAAGGTCAGGAGTTCGAGACCAGCCTGGCCAACACAGTGAAACCTCATCTCTACTAAAAATACAAAAATTAGCTGGGTGCAGTGGCGGGCACCTGCAGTCCCAGGTATTCGGGAGGCTGAGGCAGGAGAATCACTTGAACCTGGGAGGCAGAGGTTGCAGTGAGCCGAGATTGCGCTACTGCACTGCAGCCTGGGCGGCCGAGTGAGACTCTGTCTGAAACAAAAACAAAAACAAGATGAACCAAATCATTTTCCTTAAAACAATCAGAACATTAAAGATAAGATCTCCTGTGACCAGCAGTGACATTCCCTTTCTCTCCTCCCCAGAGTAGCCACTGTTCAGAGTTTGGCACACATTTTGCTAGTTATTTAAACAGGGCTGGGCACAGTGGCTGGCCAGGCGTGGTGACTCACAACTGTAATCCCAGCACTTTGGGAGGCCGAGGCGGGAGGCTCGCTTGAGGTCAGGAGTTCGAGACCAGCCTAGCCAACATGGTGAAACCCTGTCTCTGCTAAAAATTAAAAAAGTAGCTGGGCGTGGTGGCGTGTGCCAGTAGTGCCAGCTACTCGGGAGGCTGAGACAGGAGAATGGCTGGAACCTGGGAGGCAGAGGTTGTGGTGAGCTTAGATTGCGCCTCTGCACTCCAGCCTGGGCCACCGAGCAAGACTCCGTCTCAAAAAAACAAAAACGGGCTGGGTGCAGTGACTCACTCCTGTAATCCCAGCACTTTGGGAGGCCGAGGCGGGTGGATCACAAGGTCAGAAGTTTGAGACCAGCCCGGCCGACATGGTGAAACCTTGTCTCTACTAAAAATACAAAAAATTAGCCTGGTGTGGTGGCATGCGCCTGTAATCCCAGCTCCTCGGGAGGCTGAGGCAAGAGAATTGCGTGAACCTGGGAGGTGGAGGTTGCAGTGAGCCAAGATCACGCCATTGCACTCCAGCCTGGCGATAGAGCGAGACCCCGTCTCAAAAAAATAAAAAATAAAACAAAAACAAAAGCAAGCCAGTATTTTTACATGCATCTTAGGTAACCATAGATGTCCATATATACAGACTTAGCTGATTCCTTCTAATCGCAATTTAGGGTCCAGCTTACAAATATACCACACCACGCTTACTGCTTCTCCTATAAATGGCTGTTCTTGATCGTTTTTTTGTTTTTTTGAGATGGAGTCTTGCCCTGTTGCCCACGCTGGAGTGCAGTGGCACGATCTCGGCTCCATGCAACCTCCACCTCCCGGGTTCAAGTGATTCTCCTGCCTCAGCCTCCTGAGTAGCTTGGACTACAGGCACGCACCACCACGCCCAGCTAATTTTTATATTTTAGTAGAGATGGGGTTTCACCATGTTGGCCTGGCTGGTCTTGAACTCCTGACCTCAGGTGATCCGCCCACCTTGGCCTCCCAAAGTGTTGGGATTACAGGCGTGAGCCACTGCACCGGCCTGTTCTTGAGATGTTTTTACTCTGTTAAAAACATCCTCACACTTGACTGTACACACATGAAAGTGTTTCTCTGGACTTGAGTAAACTCTAGAAGTGAGATTGCTGGGTGATAGGGTAGGTGACTTTTTATTTCGTCATACTTTGAGTTGCCTGCCAATTTCTATGCCCACCACTAGGCACAGTGCGCATGTTGCGTGTCTGCTGCGTGAAACGTCCTGTCTCCTTGCTGTGGTTGCGTTCCCTGATTTCCAGACCTCTAAGCTGCTCCGGCTCCTGCCTGCTGCGCCCTCTGCCCAGAGAAGCACTGAACTCTGGAAGTCAGGTGGACTCTTGCCCTCTGAAGTTTCTGCACCCCCTGGGTCTTTGCAGGATGGTCTTTTGCTGGGAATAACTTTGACCTTCTCCTTTCAAAAGCCCCAGGAATCCAGAGGGCTTTACTGACTAGAGAGGTGGCCAGAGGATTGGCTGTGGGATTGACCACACTGACTTCCCCAGACCGATCCTGAGAGTTTAGCTTTAGATTTTCATCCTATTCCAGTTCTTAAGATGCAGCTTCTGCCCTGACGGCCCCTTGGAGGAAACCACAGCTTAAAGGCCAAATGCATTTCCCTTGCTGATGGAGCTGAGCCAGACAATTCTCCTTGGGCTATTTCAGGGCTGTTGTCTGCCAGTCTCAAACCCAGGGTCAAGTTCTAAGAACTGGGTCCCGGCTGGGGGTGGTGGCTCACGCCTGTAATCCCAGAACTTTGGGAGGCTGAGGTGGGTGGATCACAAGGTCAAGAGATCGAGACCATCCTGGCTGACATGGTAAAACCCCATCTCTACTAAAAATACAAAAATTAGCTGGGTGTGGTGGCATGTGCCTGTAGTCCCAGCTTCTCAAGAGGCTGAGGCAGGAGAATCACTTGAACCTGGGAGGCAGAGGTTGCAGTGAGTCCAGATCATGCCACTGCGCTCCAGCCTGGGCGACAGAGCGAGACTCTGTCTCAAAAACAAAACAAAACAAAACAACAAAAAACTGGGTCCCTTGAGAGGCCTGGAGTCTGGCAGTTGGGTGGGCAGAGGATTGACCTTGGAGACAGTTTCTGTCACCTACACCCCTGTCCTTTAAAGTTACTGAGAAATAACTTTAAGATAGAAAGGACCATCTTGGTCGAGGTGGTGGCTCACACCTGTAATCCTAGCACTTTGGGGTGCTGGAGTGGGTAGGTCGCTTGAGCCCAGGAGTTCGAGAGCAGCTTGGGTAACCTGGCAAAACCCCGTGTCTACAAAAAACACAAAAAGTAGCTGGGTGTGGTGACACCATTGCACTCTCGGGCAGCAGGAGCGAAACGCTGTCTCAAAAAACAGAGAGAAAATAACCAACCTGCAGAAAAATTAGAAGGCTAGTGCAGTGAACACCTGCGTTGATGTAGAGTTGCCGCTTTTCACGTTTTGCCCAGGTGCTCTCTCTCTCTCTTCCTCTGTAAGAGAATAAGGTGAGAGAAGGTAAGCTGCGGACATCATGGCTTGTCGCCTAGATCCTTCAGCAGGTGTTGACCCCAAGGAATGTCATTCTCTGACAGAACGCAATATTATTATTCCACATAAGAACATTTATGTTGATTTAATAATATAATCTGTTATACAGTCCGTAGTCCATATCTAAGGGTCTACAGTTGTCCCCTAATTGGACTATGGACTATATATTAGATTACACTGTTAATTTATTATTATTTTTTCTTTTTGAGACCAGTTTCGCTCTGTGGTCCAGGCTGGAGTGCAATGGCGTGATCTTGGCTCACTGCAACTTCCTCCTCCCAGGTTCTAGCGATTCTCCTGTCTCAGCCTCCCAAGTAGCTGGAATTACAGGTGTCTGCCACCACACCTGGCTAATTTTGTATTTTTAGTGAAGATGGGGTTTCACCATGTTGGCCAGGCTGGTCTCGAACTGCTGACCTCAGGTGACCCGCCCACCTCGGCCTCCCACAGTGCTGGGATTCCAGGCGTGAGCCACCTCAAACCTATTGTTAATGGTCACTCATTGTGTGGCTGTCACATCTCTTTTCTCTTTACATACAGAACAGAGATGGGTGTGGCGAACTGTAGTCCCAGCTATTCAGGAGGCTGAGGTGGGAGGGTCATTTGAGCCCAGGAGTTTGAGGCTGCAGTGAACTGTGATCACACCGCTGCCCTCCAGCCCAGGTGACAGAGTGCAACCCTGTCTCTAAATAAATATAGAACAGCAGACCTGGCAAAGTCGTTTTGTAGAATGACCTACATTTGGGATTTGTCTGAATGCTTCCCTCTTTTTCAACATTTCCCTGGAATAGTCCTTGATTTTATGGAAGAAAGATGAAATGAGTAGCTTGTGTGTTGACAGGGAAGAGGAAGGGAGGCATTCCTGTTTTATCTGCGGGGGCAGATTGTGCCAGCCCCACCCTCCCCTTGGGTGCAGTCGAGGGGACTGTGCGACACCGCCCCAGCCTGCCACTGGTGGGGTGGTTGGTGCATCTGGGCGTGTGTGGTGTCAGGAGGTAGCTGAAGGGGCTGCCGCTAGGAAGGTGTTCCCGTGGCCTTTCCAGGGGGTGCTCTCTGCGGGAGAATGAGTGGTATGGCCGTCTCCCTTTCCTGAAGCTGTTATTTTGTTCCCTCCTGTGTTTCCTTGGCCATTGGGTAGAGGTCTACTATGTTCACTAACTAGGTTACTAGTGACAGAAACCTCACTCAGACTGGCTTAAGAAAAAATAAAAAATAAAAAGGAAAAACAAAGTCCATGAAAACTTTTGCAACTGGTAAGTTTAAGAACAGTGGCTTTGGCCAGGTGCAATGGCTCACACCTGTAATCCCAGCACTTCAGGAGGCTGAGGTGGGCAGATCACCTGAGTCAGGAGTTGGAGACCAGCCTGGCCAACATGGTGAAATCCCGTCTCTACTAAAAATACAAAAATTAGCTGGGCATGGTGGTGTGTGTCTGCAATCCCAGCTACTGGAGAGGCTGAGGTATGAGAATAGCTTGAACCCAGGAGGCGGAGGTTGCAGTAAGCCAAGATCACACCATTGCACTCCAGCCTGGGCGACAGAGCAAGACTCGGTCTCCAAAAAAAAAAAAAAAAGGGCTGGGGGTGGTAGGTCACGCCTGTAATCCTAGCACTTTGGGAGGCCAAGGTGGGTGGATCACCTGAGGTCAGGAGTTTGAGACCAGCCTGGTCAACATGGTGAAACCCTGTCTCTACTAAAAATACAAATAAAAATTAGCCGGGTATGGTAGCGGTTGCCTGTAATCCCAGCTGCTTGGGAGGCTGAGGTAGGAAAATCACTTGAACCTGAGAGGCAGAGGTTGCAGTGAGCCGAGATTGCACCACTGCACTCCAGCCTGGGCCACAGAGTGAGACTCCAGGTGGAACAGCATCATCAGACCATCTACTTGTCCCTGTCTCTTGGCTCTACTTTCTGCGTTCATTTTGTTCAGGCACCTCTCCTCACATGTTATAAGGCAGCCACTGGCAGCTCTAGCCTGCCTGTTTGGAAACCTCAGTGGGTATCATGAAGCTGCTTCCTCCTACAGTACCCGTAAAAGGTCGCTGTTCACTCTGTTTGGACCAACTAGGTATATGCACCCATTCCCGAAGCAATCATGGTGTCCTGGTGAATGGAATGTATGACTTGAGGCTAGTAGCGGTGGCTCACACCTGTAATCCCAGCACTTTGGGAGGCCAAGACAGGAGGGTTGCTTGAGGCCAGGAGTTCAAGATTAGTGTGGGCAACAAAGTGAGACCCTGTCACTACAAAATATTAAAACATTCACTGAGGATGGTGGTGCACACCTGCAGTCCTAGCCACCCAGGAGGCTGGGGCAGGAGAATTGCTTATGCCCAGGAGGTTGAGGCTGCAGTAAGCTATGATTGCACCATTGCACTCCAGCCTGGGCAACAGAGCAAGACCCTGTCTGTGAAAAACAAAAACAAAAGCGGCCGGGCGTGGTAGCTCACGCCTGTAATCCCAGCACTTTGGGAGGCCGAAGTGGGCAGATAACGAGGTCAGGAGTTCGAGACCAGCCTGACCAACATGGTGAAACCCCAACTCTACTAAAAAATACAAAAAATAGCTGGTGTGGTGGCACATGCCTGTAATCCCAGCTACTCGGGAGGCTGAGGCAGGAGGATGACTCCCAGGAGGCGGAGTTTGTAGTGAGCCGAGATTGCACCACTGCACTCCAGCCTGGGTGACAGAGCAAGACTGTCTAAAAAAAAAAAAAAAAAGCATGAATTTGAATTGGCCCAGCCTGCATCATGTACCCACCCCAGAGCTCAGGCTGGGCAGGCTGAGAAAGGGACAGTCCCATCTAAACCACAAAACCCAACAGTGATGTCAGAGTGCTCTCCAGAGGAACATCAAGGTACCGTCAGCCAGAGGAAGGGGCCTGGGCACGGAGCAGGCAGGAAGGCAGATTCCACTTCGTCAGGTGACAGGCAGCATGAGTCTCTGGCCGAGTCAGCCCCTCACTTCCCAGGGCTCCATTCCTCTTCATTTTGGATTTTGTGGCAGTCAGTGTCCACAGGTCCATTTGCGTCTGGGTCTCAGCTCTGCTTCTTAGTAGCTATGTGATCCTCGACAGCAGAATTAGCCTTTCCAGGTCTCAGTTTACTCATCTGGAAAGGAGGATGATGTTTATGTTCCTTTTTTTTTTTTTTTGAGATGGAGTCTTGCTCTGTCACCCAGGCTGGAGTGCAGTGGTGCGATCTCGGCTCACTGCAATCTCTGCCTCCCTGGTTCAAGCGATTCTCCTGTCTCAGCCTCCTGAGTAGCTGGGATTACAGGTGTATGCCACCACGCCTGACTAATACTTGTATTTTTAGTAGAGATGGGATTTCACCATGTTGGCCAGGCTGGTCTCGAACTCCTGATCTCAGGTGATCCACCCGCTTCGGCCTCCCAAAGTGCTGGGATTACAGGCATGAGCCACTGCACCCGGCCTCGTGTTCCTTCTTGATGGGGCTGAGAGGATCCAGTGGAGTAGTGGGTGTGGAGGTGCGTGCACCTGGCAATGTGCTGAACCGGGCGGGGCGGGGTGTGCTGCCCGCGAGGTGATTCTTCTGCTTCAGGGTGAGCGGGGCCTGCCCTCGAACTTGCTCTTTCGACAGTTGGGATGGTGGCCTGTCCTGGGTTGCTGGCCCCTCAGGATGTGTGGGGTGATTCTTTCACAGATGGACATAGCACGGGCAGAACTCTGGCCCACAAATGGGCTGTGGGAGCCCTTTGCTCATTCTCCGAGCTCCAGATGAGGAAGGGAGGAAGGTGGGCATGGTGAATTGGTGTAGTGACTCCCACATTGTAAGCAGGGGGAGATGACATTAGGTGGTTAGAAGACAGGATACAGCATCACCCTATGCCGGAGAAAGCTGTTTATTCCCTCTCAGTTCTCTTTCCACGCATCTCGCCACCTCAGGGAGAGTGTCTCAGTTAGGGACTACTGTGTGTTTAACCCCTTTCTAACATGTGCTAACCTTCCTTATTAATAGAGACAGTGGGCCGGGCGTGGTGGCTCATGCCTGTAATCCCAGCACTCTGGGAGGCCGTGGTGGGCGGATCACTAGGTCAGGAGATCGAGACCATCCTGACCAACATGGCAAAACCCTGTTTCTACTAAAAAAATACAAAAATTAGCCGGGTGTGGTGGTGGGCGCCTGTGGCTCCAGCTACTTGGGAGGCTGAGGCAGGAGGCGGAGGGTGCAGTGAGCTGAGATTGCGCCATTGCACTCCATCCTGGCTACAGAGCCAGACTCCATCTCTCAAAAAAAAAAAAAAAAAAAAAGTGGATTTCAGGTTCAGGCCTTGGGCCGGCAACAGTGTTTAGCCAGAATGTAATAACATTATTCAACTTTCATTATATTTACTTTTTTTTGGTAGACTTCATCTTTTTAAGGTTTAAAAATTATAGAAAAGGCCAGGCTCGGTGGCTCATGCCTGTCATCCCAGCACTTTGGGAGGCCTAGGCGGGCAGATCACCTGAGGGCAGGAGTTTGAGACTAGCCTGGCCAATGTGGTGAAACCCCGTCTCTACTAAAAATACAAAAATTAGCAAGACATGGTGGTGCATGCCTGTAGTCCCAGCTACTCAGGAGGCTGAGGCAGGAGAATCCCTTGGACCCAGGAAGCGGAGGTTGAGTGAACCAGTGAGCCGAGATCACGATACTGCACTCCAGCCTGGGCAACAGAGTGAGACTCCATCTTAATAAAATAGATAAATAAATAAAGTTACAGAAAAATTAAGAGTGCAGAGAGTTCCCATATGCTGTATAATCCAGTTCCCTGCAATTTACATTAGTATGGTCCATTTGCTATAATTAACATTAGCATGGCCCATTTGCTATAATTAATGAACCTAGACTGATATATTATCATTAATAACTAAAACCCATAGTTTATTCAGATTTTAGAGTTTTTTTCCCCTAATGTCCTTTTTCTGTTCCAGGAACTGCATTATATTTAGCTGTCACATCTCCTTAGACTCTCCTTGGCTGTGACCGTTTCTCAGACTTTGCTTGTTTTTGACAGCCATGACAGTTTTGAGGTGTGCTGGTCAGGGCCCAGGCTTGGGTAATAGGTGAAGATTTGACCTCCCACGCTTGGACGTGAAACAAGTTACACATTCCTTTATATTTCTAAAAAGTCTTTAAAAAATATGGGCTAGCTGGGCACAGTGGCTCATGCTTGTAATCCCAGCACTTTGGGAAGCTGAGCCAGCCATATCACCTGAGGTCGGGAGTTCGAGACCAGCCTGGCTAATGTGGTGAAACCCTGTCTCTACTAAAAATACAAAAATTAGCTGGGCGTGGTGGCAGATGCCTGTAATTCCAGCTACTTGGGAGGCTGAGGCAGGAGAATTGCTTGAACCTGGGAGGCAGAGGTTGCAATGAGCCCAGATCACGCCATTGCACTCCAGCTTGGGCAACAAGAGTGAAACTCCGTCTAAAAACAAATAAATAAATAAATAAAATAAGAAAAAATAAAAATATGGGCTAAATGCATTGGCTCACACCTATAATACTATTGTTTTGGGAGACTGAGAAGGATCACTTGAGGCCAGGAGTTCAAGACTAAACTGGGCAACGAAGTGAAACCTTGTGTCTCTTAAAAAAAGAAAAACAATTAGCTGGGTGTGGTGGCATGTGCCTGTGGTCCCCGCTCTTCTGGAGGCTTAAAGCAGGAGGATGGCTTGAGCCCAGGAGGTCGAGGCTGCAGTGAGCCGTAATCGCGCCACTCCAGCCTGGGTGACAGAGTGAGACCCTGTCTCAATATACATAAATGAAAATACGACTTTGTCCCACTCTCTAGGGTTGGCATGAAATACAGTATTTTTAGGTCCTCCCCCTCCCTAGAGTTATTGAAAAGCCATGGGTGCCCCCCAAGAGAGACCTTCGAGTCGAGCCGCTACTTTGGTGTCTTTCCTTGGCAGGCTGGTGGGTGAGGCTCTGGATGTGAGTATCCGTTAGATACCCATCTGAGTTCATGCTTCCAGTGCCAGGGCAGAGGGTGGGTCTCCATCACTGCGACCTCGCTGCTCTGCCCTCCAGTCCCCTCCAGCCAATCCAATTCTGTCAAGTCAAAAGCCTGGGAAAGGTTTTCTGAGGGCAGAGGAAGCTCAGGCTCCAGAACGTATAATCCTCCTCCTTTTCTCTCTCTTCCTCTCTACCTTCTCCCCCTTCCTTTCTTTCCATGGTATTTATTGAGGCCTAGCGTAGAGCAGACACCATCCTGAGTGTGGGGTGGGGGAGGTGACGGTGATGACTAGGGTGGCACCGTGTCTGTCTCCATGGAGTTTACATTTCACTGGGGCCCCGGGGCCAGAGGGGCAAACACACCAAAAAACAAGCACACAGATAAAATTAGCAACAACAAAAACTCCCAAAACCTCACCTGGAATAATTATCATGAAGGAAACAAGCCAGCAGCTAGGTGCAGAATCACTGAGGGGGTGCCCCGCAGGTGGGTGGTCCAGGAATCCCTCTCTGGGAGGCAGCAGTCTTTTGGGACAGGTCTGTGGTAGAGAAAATGACTCAGTTATTTCCCCCCCCAACTTTTCTTTTGAAATGGAGTCTTGCTCTGTTGCCCAGGCTGGAGTGCAGTGGCGTGATCTTGCTCACTGCAACCTCTGCCTCCCGGGTTCAAGTGATTCTCCTGCCTCAGCCATCTGAGTAGCTGGGATTACAGGTGTGCACCACCATGCCTGGCTATTTTTTTGTATGTTTAGTAGAGATGGGGTTTCGCCATGTTATCCTGGCTGGTCTCCAACTCCTGACCTCAAGCAATCCGCCCACCTCGGCTTCCCAGAGTGCTGAGATTACAGGCTTGAGCCACTGCACCTGGCCTAAGTTCCTCATTTGGTGGTTCAGTTGTGTTACATCATTAATCATTAATAAAATCCTCTGCCTCCTGCTGCCTTGCAGGGTGGGCCTGTTTGGGCTTGAGACAGTTTCCATCCAGGTTCTCCAAGAAAGGCAAGAGCGTTGCCTTCCCAAAGTCGTGCAGAGTGCACTTCTCATCACTGACATGGGGCCCCATGAAGGTCCCTGCTGGCCTTGGCCGGGGATGGTCTTGGAGCACCTTTCCCCTGTATCCCCTGTCATATAAGGTGAGATGGACGGTGTTCATAGCACCCATGCTCTCAGCCCAGCTTGCCACAACCTTGAAACTGATCCAGTGTATTCAAAAGCAGGACATTACTGGCACACTTTGATCCTTGAGTTATCAGCTGTGATCCATCATTTGTGATTCATCATTTGTGACCCACATAGCCCCATTCTGCCTTGTGATACCCAGTGAGTGAGGGGGCTGGGGTCAGGGGGTGGAGGAAATGGCCAGAAGCAAAGAGTTTGGAGCCTTGAGTAAAAGGAAGATGGCCAGTGCAGTTTCTGAAGCTGCTTTGGGATTTGGAGGGGTTTTTCCCCCGTAAGAGTAGAGAGGGAGTTGCTTACATGAAAGAGCCGTGATTAGAACAGGAGCGATGTAGGCTAGACAGCCAGAAGGACTTTCCTTTTGGAAAGGGTGGAAAAGGCCCAGGAAGCAGGCCTGGTGGGAGGCTGGCAAATGGCAGGCCTGCAGTTGCTCAGCACGAGGTTTGGAGCTCAGCTCCGGCGGTCGGGCCGGGCGAAGCTTGGGGAGACAGTGTCAACAGCGAAGATGAGCTTTGGGTTTACCTTTCAGGCTAAAAGGACTTAATGTTAGGGTGGGAAGGGTCATTAACATATCAATGAGATAGAGTCCAGAGTCTGGCAGGAGGAAACTGTGGTCCCTAAGCCAAGCCGGAAAGGCTTTGATTATACCAACCAAGAGGGGCATTTTCCCTCTGGAAAGGAAGAGGCAACCCAGAGTTCTTCAGGGACTGATAGAGGAGAAAGAGATGAATTCAGACAACAGGGAAATAAACTAGAGTTTAGTAGGAATTGGGTAAAAGAATTTTCTAGTTAGCCAGGCGTGTGAGCTAGCAACCAAGCCCTGGCAGGATCCACAGTGAACCGGGTGGTCTGCTGGAGGTTGAATGGAAGGTGAAGTCAGCGTCCCTGCCTCATGTGGTCCCGGCCGCACGCTGGCCTGGTACCCCCATCCCTGCACACGTAAGGTACTGGCTACTAGTCCTAGCCCAGACACACCCCGAAGTGCCTCAGTCTGTTGTTTTTTGGACCGCGTCTCGCCCTGTCTCCCATGCTGCAGTGCAGAGATACGATCTTGGCACACTACAGTGTCTGCCTCCCGGGTTCAAGCGATTCTCCTGGCTCAGCCTCCCAAGTAGCTGGGATAACAGGCGCCCGCCACCACATCTGGCTAATTTTTGTATTTTTAGTAGAGATGGGGTTTCACATCATGTTGGCCAGGCTGGTCTTGAACTCCTGACCTCAAGGGATCCGCCTGCCTCGGCCTCCCAAAGTGCTGGGATTACAGTCATGAGCCACTGTGCCAGGCCTAGTCTTTCTGAAAACTCTTGCGAACAGCAAATAGACACAAGTCAGGAGGAAAAAGTGGAGAGCCCAAGAGAGGTTCTGCAGATGGGATCGGAAAGCCTCAGGTGCTCGTTCTCATTTTTGTCAAGCTGGGTTGTCTGGCTTCCCAGGGAGCGGCAGAGGACACAGACTCCAACAGCAACAGCGAACAAGGCCACTTACAGATGACTTTCAGGGTGCTTTCGCGTGTATTCACATTTGTCTTTTTATTTCATTTACAAGATTAATACTTAGTCCTTTACAAACAAAATTAATACATGGTCCTTTTTTTTTTTTTTGAGATGGAGTTTTGTTCTGTCACCCAGGCTGGCAGTGGTGCGATCTTGGCTCACCTCAACCTCTGCCTCTGGGTTCAGGTGATTCTCCTGCCTCAGCCTCCCGAGTAGTTGGGATTACAGGTGCACGCCATCATGCCGGGCTAATTTTTATATTTTTTAGTAGAGACAGGGTTTCACCATGTTGGTCAGGATGGTCTCAGTCTCTTGACCTCATGATCTGCCCGCCTTGGCCTCCCAAAGTGCTGGGATTACAGGCGTGAGCCACTGCGTCCGGCCTAGATCATGTTTTTGAGATGCATCCATGGTGTTGCATGTGTCCATGTTTTGTTCCTTTTTATTGTTGAGTGGTCTTCCACCATGTGGAATCTCACTCTGTCACTCAGGCTGGAATGCAGTGGCCGATCTTGGCTCACTGCAACCTCCGCCTCCCGGGTTCAAGCAATTCTCCTGCCTCAGCCTCCCGAGTAGCTGGGATTACAGGCGTGCGCCACCACGCCCGGCCAACTTTGGCTATTTTAAATAAAACTGCTTTGAACATGTTCATGCCAGTCTTTGTGGAGAGCACGCATGCTCACCAAATCCTTGCAGCAGCTCATAGGATGGCAATATTGTTATTCCCGTTTTACAGATGAAGACACGGAGGCCCAGAGGGGGTTAGTTCCTATTCCAAGGCCACAGAGATAGTCAGAGCTGGGGGTGGGATTCTAACCCAGGTTTGTCTGACTGCAGCATCTGCGTTTTTATTCCCTCACTGTAGTGTTTTTGCATCACAGCTGTTTGGGCCCATTAAGCATAAGGGACACATGGGCGATTCCCCCTCAATGGCCTGTCGGTTTCTAACTGCATTGTAGCTTACTACTCTAGTTGCTATTGATAATCAAGGATCTGAGTCACCATGAAAAGATTCCACCAAACCTGTCTTTAAAGGACAGCAAAATGGAAGGTGTGTGAGAGGAATTGCTAGCCAGGGTCATGACAGTATCAGCAGGCTAGCAGGGAAACGTGCCAGCAGTTTTGCTTCCCAAAGCTCTAGTGGTCTGGAAATCTCACATAGTTGTCATTCACCATCTCCCGGAGAAGCCAGGCACAGAAGGCGTTACTGGATATATAAAATAGTATATAAATAATCCGTGTATAAGAAACCACTCTGTTCTCTGTAGAGCCACACAGAATAGGGTTTTGGAGAGTCTGCTGGTTCTCGCTTTGAAAGATGTTGCTAAGCAATGTTACTAATATTATGGAAAGACAGCTTCCCTCCCGGCGTTTCCGCTCAGCCCCAGAAACCCTCGAGTTGAAAGTGGTTTCAGGAGTAGCAGCAGCTGGGGAGGTTTGGTAACCGGTGAGGTGGGGCCAGGGACCTTAGGTTGGAGAGGGATTGTGCTGCTGGCCACCCAGCCCTTGGCCTCATCAGCCCCTGATTCTCTGGACTGACTCCTGGGCAGCCTCTATGCAAAATAACACCTCTTCATGTTCATCAGAAATTTTCACACACAGAAGGATCCTTCTGAATGTTTTCACTGTGGAAAAAATTATTATAGTCATGCTGCTTAGCAAAAATTCAAAAATCCATAAATGAACTTCAGAAAAGAAAGTCTTTTAAATAACTTCAATAATCCAAGGGCTATATGAAGAACTTTCTTCCTCCCTCTACCCACTCTCTGTAATCCCTGAACAGGAAGTCGGCAGGGTTCTGATTGACAACGTGAACTGCAGGCTCCCCCTTCATGGCTCTGGGTACTGGAGCGCTGAGTGCCCACGGTTGAGTGGGATCTGTGGGTTTCCTCCACGTGGTTTCCTTTCCTCAGAGCTTGGAAATGCCACACAAGTCACGGAGACTGTTTCCAAAACCTGAGCCAGTTTAGATCCTCTGCTTAATATGACGTCTGTGGCCCCAGGAAAGTTGGCTGAGCTGAGGTTTCCCAGGCTTGTCTTTGAGGCCTCCCAGCCATGCCTGGGGGATGCCGTGGCCTGTGTTATTACAGAAGGACCCTACTGTGGTGGGATGGAGCTCTTGGGGCTGGTTGTGGGCTCTGGGAGGGGGTTTTAGAAGCGGGGAAGAGAGG
Organism: Ateles fusciceps; assembly: GCA_036589455.1. NCBI lineage: Eukaryota > Metazoa > Chordata > Mammalia > Primates > Atelidae > Ateles > Ateles fusciceps. The sequence continues at coordinate 2,560,886 of JAZHEH010000751.1, forward strand.
CAGTATGTTGGCAAAGATTCTTCCTGTGTCTCTCTCTTTTCTTTCTTTTTGAATTGGTTATTTATTTATGAGACAAAGTCTTGCTCTGTTGCCCAGGCTGGAGTGCAGTGGCATGATCTCGGCTCACTGCAAACGCAGCCTCCTGGGCTCAAGCAGTTCTCCTGCCTCAGCCTCCCGAGTAGCTGGGATTACAGGCACCCACCAGCAAGCCCGGCTAACTTTTGTATTTTTGTAGAGATGGGGTTTCACGTTGGCCAGGCTGGTCTTGAACTCCTGACCTCATGTGATCCGCCCACCTTGGTCTCCCAAAATGCTGGGATTACAGGCGTGAGCCATCGCACCCAGCCCATCTCTCTCTTTTCAAAATAGAAACTGCAAATGACTTCAGTCTTTCCCCTTCCCCCACTGTCTTCCTGCCTCCATCCTCCCCCTCTGTCTTCTCCTAAGGGGGCATCCCAGAAACGCAACTGTGCTGTGGCCCAGCAGGGGGCGCTGATGCACCTGTCAAGAGTGGAGGTTTCCTACCAGCACAGGTGTGAGCGTCCAGCTGTGTGCGAGGGGGCTTCTGAGTGATATGCCTGCGCAGGTGTGTGAATTTGTATACCCTCAAGGGCAGAAGAGAGCGGGGGTGCTGGCCTGTCCTTTCCAGCGCTCTGTTTATAATCCTTTCGTTGCTCCAAAGGTTGTGTTGTCCATGGAATGAATGGCTGGGACCCTGCCCGTGGAGGGGGAGGGGCAAGGCGTCTGAAGACACCTGGTTTTCATCAAAGGCCCCAGCCTCCTTGCTCCATAGCCCCTCTTGCCCCCACCCACCCCCAACCACAGCCCAGAAAGGGAGCAGTGGGGCGCTGGGAGTCGGAGGCTGGGCAGGGCGAGGAGGTGGAGTCTGCTGCAGGCTGGCTCTCTGACCAGGGGCACAGGCATCGGGGCTGATGCCCGATTTCTCATGGACGTGTCTCCTGGAGCTGGTTCCCAGGCACAGAAGGCCCTTTTCTTCAGGGCCAGGCATGCGTGTCTGTCTGCCTCAACCCACTGGCCCCTTAGGAACGGGCTGTGCAGCTGTCTGCTCTCTGTTCATGATTAACTTCCCCCGTCTCCCGCCCCAGGCCTGATTCCCCACCCAGGCCCCCTCAGCCTTTCGAGTTCCCCAGGACTGGGAGAGACCTGGGTTGGCAGCTGCCTGGCACTTTGTTCTCTGGGACGGCTGTGGGCTCTGGAGGCTGGAGCAGGCCACGGAGATCCTGTGTGCTGGGACCTGGAGGGAGACCCCTTCACTGACGGCTGTGGTCCTCACTTCCCGTGGTCTGCATGTATTCAGCTTTCTCAGCCCACCCCAAAGTGCCTCGTGAATGTGGCCTTAGAGCGCGGTAATGTGAAAGTTCTTCCCTGCCCGTTCTCTTTTGAACGGGGATTTTTTCAAGGACAGTGCCCTGGTTTGGTGCAGGTGTGTCACTGACACCTAACACCGCCTGCTTTTTTACGGAAGGTGCTTCAAGCTTAGAGCTTTTGTCAGGCAACAGTATTGAGGTAAAATTTAATAAATTTATATTTGTTTTCATGGTAGGAATGGCAAGTGAGAACGGATTTTCATTTAGGGTTGCAATAACGTTTTCTTGTAAAATGAAGTAAAGGCCGGGCTCGGTGGCTCACATCTGTAAACCCAGCACTTTGGGAGGCCGAGGCGGGCAGATCACCTGAGGTCAGGAGTTTGAGACCAGCCCGGCCAACACGGAGAAACCCCGTCTCTACTAAAAATACAAAAATTAGCCGGGTGTGGTGGTGAATACCTGTAATCCCAGCTACTCGGGAGGCTGAGGCAGGAGAATCACCTGAACCCAGGAGGTGGAGGTTGCAGTGAGCTGAGATCACGCCACTGCACTCCAGCCTGGGCGACAAGAGCAAAACGATGTCTCAAAAAAAAAAAAAAAAAAAAAAAAAAGAAGTAAAAAAGTAAGTTGATGTAATTAAAACAAAATAATGAACAGCAGAGCAGCCTGACGTTAAGACAAAGAACTGTGGAGGTGGTGGTGAATGTCCCAACTGTGGAGACCTTTGTCTGGGCTCACTGCACACACTGGCTGGAAATGGTCTTGTTCTGTGGTTTGCTGTGTGTTAACCCTGTTAGTTTCCAGCAGGGATGGTCTTCCATTTTTCTCTCTTGCCCCGGTCGCTTGCATAAAGCTGGACATACTGTACGTGTTTAATACATGCTGGTGGAACGGGTAAGCCTAGCATTGATGGTTGTTCCATTCTCTTCTATTGATGGATTTTCCCGTGCTTTGGGGTTCCCTCTGTGAGGTGTGGGGTGTGGGTGTGTCGGGGCTGGAGTGGGACTTAAGTAGGGAACTGCTGTCTATGCCCTGGAGATGGCAAGCTTGTAGGGCAGGGGCAGAAGGATGGAATCTCGCTGCCAGGAACATTCTACCTCTTAAGAGACTCAGGAGTCAGGGTGTGAGAGGTTATGGTTTTCTGGGGACAGCCTTGTGTTTGCAGCCACGTTGGGGTTGTGGAGGGACTGAGAGGGCTGGGAACTCCAGAATAAGAGAAAGAATAATGGAACTTTCTGGGTGACTTTGGTACCTTCCTCATCCCAATTCCCCGTTGTTGTTTGAAGAGATGGGGTCTCATTATGTTGCCCAGGCTGGTCTAGAACTTCTCGTCTCAACTCGTGATCCACCTGCCTCGGCCTTCCAAAGTGCTGGGATTACAGGTGTGAGCCCTCCTGTTACCCATTGACTTGAACTAGCTCCCACACTCCCACCTGCTGGGAAGGAGGGTCCCGCCTTCTGCTGAGATGCAGCCTTCTGTGTGTGGATAAAATACACTTCATGCTAGGACAGACCTAAGGCCAGTGCCCTCATCACCGTCTCTGCCATCTAGCGGAAGCAGTCCATCAGCTGCCCTGTGGGTACTTGGGTGCCGTGTGCTACAGCGAGGCGGGGAGAGGGGGAGGAGAAGCTCTGGGCTGTGCCGCTGCTCTTCCCTCTTCTCCACCAAGGACACTCATTTATTCTTTTTCCAGACCAACTCTTTTTTTTTTTTTTTTTTTAGACGGAGCCTCACTCTATCACCCAGGCTGGAGTGCAGTGGTGTGATCTTGGCTCACTGCAACCTCCGTCCCCCTCCCGGGTTCAAGGATTCTCCTGCCTCAGCCTCCCAAGTAGCAGGCGCCCCTGGTGACAGGCGCCCGTCACCATGCCCAGCTAATTTTTGTATTTTTAATAGAGACGGGGTTTCACCGTCTTGGCCAGGCTGGTCTTGAACTCCTGATCTCGTGATCCACCTGCCTCGGCCTCCCAAAGTGCTGGGATTACAGTGAGTCACCGCATCCGGCTTCCAGACCAATTCTTAAGTCACTGCTGGGATAGTACTTGCAGCCCAATCCCAGGAGTGGGCCCCGGGTTATTCCAATCTTTAGCTATAAAAAGATGTCCATGGCTATCTGTATCTCTGATCCCCCCCCCCAACCCCGGCAGGGAGAGGGTGGGGAGGGGGGGCAAGGCCAATGGTAATGGCCTCTTCATGAATAGACCAGGTGGATTTTAGTACCACCGTGGGGCTCCCTTCCCTCCCCCTCAGCTCCAGTGCCAGCAGGAAGCAGGGCTGACTCCTCCGGGCCTCGAATTTGTTTGCAGCCCCTCTCCCCCTCTCCACCCAGCATGGTCCCCCTCCCAGCCTGGATTTTCTGTGTTTGCTTGAACACCAGACTGTAAAAAATACAAGGCAAATTGCTTCGGGGGACCTCTTGGCCCCTACAGGGCTGTTTCCAAAGATGGACTAATTGCCTTGTTTAAATTCCCTCCAGCCCCCTGCCCGCCGCCTCTTTCCCTAGGGGGCAAAGCGGTGAGTGATGCTACGGGGGCGGGAGGGGCGGGAGGGGGCTGGAGAGGCTGGACAGCATGTGGAAGTGGATCAGGGGCTTGTGAGCGAGGTCCCGCGCCGAGGGTAGGGACCAGGCCCTAGCCCTTTCCCCCAGGACCTGGCGCGACCCTCCGTCCTTCCCTCCCTAACGAGATGAGGCTGGTGGGGGTGTGCAGGGGCGGGAGGGGGCGCACGCGGTGAGTGCGGAGGGGCCAGGGCGGGAGGGCGGGGAGGGTAGAGTGGGGGCAGCCCGGCCCGGTGGAGGAAGTGGGGTCGCCGTGAAGTTGGTCCTTGACCCTGTGTGGAGTCAAACTCCTAGGGCCGGGAGAGCCAGTGTCCGCCGGGAGCCGACTCCAGCCCGCCCTTGAGCCCCTGCGCCCCTGCCCTGCGATCCTTGCGCGGACCACGGCGGGGAGGCGGGGGGCGAGAACTCCGCCTCCTCCGCACCCTCCCCGACCCCGGGCCCCGGGCCCGAGAGCTGCGAGCCGGGGTGGGGGTGGGGGCGCCGGGCTCAGGTGCCCTCTGTCAGCACGCGAAGGCCGGGAGGTGAGCGCGCGCGGGCAGCGTGTTTGGACGGAGGACGCGCGTTTCCGCCCGGTGCCTGTTTTCTCTCCCCTGTTTTAAAGACAGTGACAGCATCGGAGAAGTATCCCGGGGCCGGGCCGGGGAGGGCGGCCGCCGCCTCTGCCTGGGGAGGGAGCCCGGGGCCGGGGTAGGAGCGGGCGAGGGGAAGGCAGGGCCAGGGAGGGCGCCTGCGGGCCGCGCAGGGGGCGCCGAGTTCCCGGGAGCGTGTCCCCTCTGCTCGCGCCCCGCGCCCTCCACCATCCGGGCGGCCGAGGCCGGGGCGCAGGAGGCGGGGCCGGGGCGGGTCCCGGCGCGGGCGGCGCGTCTGAGCGGGAGCCGGGAGCCGGGAGCTGCCCGCCCGGGCCGCGCCCCGAGCGAGCCTTGGAAATGCCCGCGCCGGGGGAGCGGACGGCGGCTGCCCCGCGGGCCCCGAGGAGACGCTGAAGGTCGCCGGGAGGGAGCGAGCGCGCGGTCACCTGACCCCCGGGGCGCACCTAGGCGGGGCGGGGCCCATGCGCGGCGGAGGCCGGGGGCCGGGGCGCGGGCGCGGGGGCCAGGCGCGGAGCGGGGGCGGCGGCGGGGACAGCAGCGGGGGACAGCAGCCGGGACGCGGGCGGGCGAGGGCGCGGCCGGGCACCGCCGGCGGCCTCGCCATGTCCCAGCCCGCGGGGAGGAGGCACTGCCGAAAGGCGGGGATCCGCGCGGCCGTGGTGCTCATCGGACTCCTGCACAAATCCCGGAGGCAGAATAAAGAGAAAAGGTAAGCCCCGGCCCCCCCGCGCCCTCCGCTCGCCTACTAGACTCCGGTTTCCTTCGGGGTGAGCTTTCCGCTGGGGGTTCGGCTCCGTGCTGGCTGGAAAAAGCCTCCCATCCCGGTACGGTCGCGGGGAGAGAGTTCGGAGCTTTGCCCCGAGACCGGCTGGTGCGGAGGAGCCTGGGCAGGACCTTGGCAGAATCGGGGGGTGGGGGCGGCTGGGAGGGCCCTCGGGGTTGATCCCTGACCAAGAGACCCCGAGTCCGTCGCCCCCAGACCCTGCGCTTGCAGAGCGTAGCCCCTTTTCTGAAGCCTGCGGCCGCGGATAGCCTCCATCCAGCTCGGCGGCTCCTTGCGCCGGGGTTGCCATTTGCTTCTCTGCAAGTTGGCTGAGCCCGCGAGGTGCCTGCCTGGCCGCGATCCGCCTGCTCTGAGCGTGGCGCCGGCAGGCGAGGAGCAAGTTTGGAGGTCGCCCACTCCCCCCGCCCCCGCGCCCCACCGCCTCGGGGTGACTTCGGGTTTTCCACCTTTGCCCCTTCGCCTTCCTTGAGTTTGCGCTCTGTTTGCCCCTGGGTGTTGAAAATAGTTTTCTTTAGCTATTTCGGAGACGTTTTGGACGACCTGCGTGGTGAGAGGTGTGGGGCTTTCGTGGGCAAAGGAGGTTCTGGGGAAGCGTTCTGGGCTGCAGCCCCCAGCTGCAGGTCTGACATCCACCAGACCCCATGAAGCTACCCAGGCAGGTCGTTGGCACAAAGCCTCCCCTGTTCTGCTAGGGTGCATGGCAGAGCCTTCAGCAATGGGGGGGAGGGGAGGATTCACGCTGACTGCCCACAGAGATGTTGCCCGGGTTTGGGGTAACGTTCAGTGACCCTGCTGGATCCTCATTTCCAGTGGAGTTTTGGAGTGCTTAATACTGTACCCCTGTAAGATACGGGCAGTGGGTCCAGAGACACCTGGGGGTGACCAACAGCCTCTGGACTTGCCACAGGTTGAACGCACCTGGGGAGGCAGTAGGTAGAATGGGGGGACTTTGAGAAGCCGGCACGGATTGCCCCTGTGGCAGGTTGTCCTCCATTCTCTCGTCCCCCTTCCTATAATGGAGAGTAGTAGGACGTTTCCCACAGCATAGAATGCATTTGCAGTGGAATGACATAAGGTGGCTGAGCATGGAATAATATTGAGTCACCGCGTGAGAAAGTTCTTCCCTTTCCGTTCTCTGAGAAGCCTTGTGAGTTCTTTAGGGCAAAGTTTCAGGTTGGTGCTAGTCAGCCTTTCAGACCTTTAAAAACACTTGCTGATCTTCCTTTTGTAACGAAGAGAGAAGTGACCTCTGGCTCAGGCCCTCTAAGTGGAGCAGGGTGCCTGGCTAGAACTTAGGTTGTTTTATTTATTTTTAGGATTCCCTCCTGGTTAATGGCCAGGGGTACTGATTTTTTTTCCCATTTGTGGTAGTGATATAAAGCATCACTTTAAATTAAACATACGAATCTATTTAATTAATTAATTAATTTTTTTTGAGGCGGAGTTTTGCTCTGTTGCCCAGGCTGGAGTGCAGTGGCAGGATCTCGGCTCTCTGCAATCTCCGCCTCCCGGGTTCAAGTGATTCTCCTGCCTCAGCCTCTGTAGTAGCTGGGATTGCAGGCTCCCACCACGATGTCCAGCTAATTTTTTTGTATTTTAGTAGAGACAAGGTTTTCACCATGTAGCCCAGGGTGATCTCGAACTCCTGAGCTCAGGTGATCCACCTGCCTTGGCCTCCCAAAGTGCTGGGATTACAGGTGTGAGCCACCGCACACCTGTAAAATGAATCTGTTTAATAGAAATAGTAGTAATAATAGTACAAGTGTTATGAAATATAGTGGAAATCCTGCAAGTGGTCTAGGTATGGCTGATGCCAGGGTCATGTGTGTCTAGCAGAAACAGCTGCCGGGGGAACTCTGTGAGGGCAGCGTTCCAGGGCCTGGACCCCATTTTGCCCTGGACTTTGATTCCCTTCTGTTTCTGCCCTCCAGCATTTTATCTGTAGAGTGGTGGTGAACAAGTCAACTCTCTAAAGCCGGAAGGATGTATGGGCTGGCTGGTCTGAGATAGCCTGGGCCTTCTTGAGGGCTGAAAGGGAAAATGTGCTTGGTAGAAAGGAGATGCATGGACCCAGCTCCTGATTCTGAGTATGGAAAGGCGGTGGTCGGTGGGGTGGAGAGGGAAGCCCCCTGCACCGAGAGCTGGACGTCCTTTCCCTGGCTCATCTGTTGACTGTGGTGTGATGGTACATTTCATCTCTGTGAGCCTCAGTTTCTGCTGCCCCACAAAAGGCTTGTGGGGCGCAAGTCAGATCATGTGAATGGACATGTGACTGAAAGGTACGATGTGCTGCAGTGGGGTGAAGGGGTTTGATCAGCACTGCTCCCACTCCTCTCCCCTGACCCTCTGCCCTGGTGACCAAGGTCAGGTGTCTGGTGGTGATGGCCCCACCAGTAGCAGTCAAGACCAGCCATGTGTAGGCCAAGGAGGCAGCCAGGGGGGTATGGGCCTGGGCAGAATGAGTCTGTGTTGGGGGTCACAGTGAGGCACAGGGGGAGGACATGGATGGGAAGTGGGAGGGATTGGCCGGGGCCAGGGTGCCTGAGGCCCCTGGAGTCTTTTCTTTCTTCCTGAATGCACTGCACTCTTGCCTGTAATATAGGCAGACATTAGTGGCCTTCCCAGCCCCTGGCTTCATCCCATTCTTCTGTGGCTCCAACCACCCTGATGGCTTTGGCTGTGGACTGAACCTACCCGAGGAGAAAGAGTGATGGGTTTCCTCATTGTGCTAAGTGACCTCTGCTTCCCTGGCTGTATCTGGAGTTTCTTTGTCTTTAAGTGTCTGAAATCAGTGCAGCGAACACTATTGACCCCGGCTCTGTGGGTGCTGGTGGCCACAGGAGGCCTGGAGCAGGCTGCAGCTGCCAGCCTCTTCAGCATTCCCCAAACTCCATGCTGGGTGTTAAATTTGATGAGTTCTTCCTTCCTCCCCACTGTCATCACAGGGTTGGGTCAGGCTCAGGCCCCTTCTCATCCTTCCAGAAGGCTTGATCCATCCATCGATCTTCCCAGCACCTTTAATTGACAGGCGTGTGCAGATAACACTCTTGGCTCTTAGCCTTAAGGGTTGAAATGGTTGCGTGTGGCTTGCAGTGACCGCCCAGCGGTCTTTGTCATCCTCCTGCTCTCCCCAGGCCGCTTGGAAATATTGCGTATTAGGGGACAGGGGAGGTGTGCCAGGCAGGGTGGTAATGAGACAGGTGTCCCATATAGTCCCAGAACTAGGAGACTCCCAGGCGGTCTTCGTAGTTCCCAAGAATGGTGCTCCAAGCTCCAACTTCAATTTCCCTCTTCGAGGAATGGGCGTGGCACTCACCATTTAGGACGTGGCCTCGCTCTCTGGGGAGTTGTAGGGCAGCCTGGAGGTTATGCCTCTTTCTGCCCATTTTCCAGGGTTTCTGGCACATAGGATCTTGTAAAGCAGCGGCGTGTCTGAGAGGGGATTGAGTTGAACATAGCTGCCAGGAGACACCCAGATGAAGCCTTCCCTCAGAGTTGGCGGTTTGGAAACCGTTTTGATTTTCAGAGCCTGCTTCTTATAGATGTGGGTAGTGGGGGAGCTCGGCTCTCTGAGGGGGTAAAACAGCTTCCTTTGCTGGGAAGGACAGAGGCAGAGGAACACAGTCAAAATCTGTACGCTCTTGGCTGGGCACGATGGCTCACACCTGTAATCTCAGCACTTTGGGAAGCCAAGGCGGGTGGATCACCTGAGGTCAGGGGTTCGAAACCAGCCTGGCCAACATGGTGAAACCCCGTCTCTACTAAAAATACAAAAATTAGCTGGGCGTGGTGGCAAGCACTTGTAATCCCAGCTACTCAGGAGGCTGAGACAGGAGAATTGCTCGAACCCGGGAGGTGGAGGTTGCAGTGAGCTGAGATTGTGCCACTGCACTCCAGCCTGGACGACAGAGCCAGACTCTGTCTCAAAGAAGAAAAAGAGGACATTCTGAAAAATGTGGATAAAGTCAGTGTGGCCTTGGGTGTGACTTTCGGAACTGGAGAGAGGTCATTTAGCATAATGAAAACAAGTCCACTTCTTACAGTGCGTAGTTATTTTGGGACAACTCCCATCACGGAGTTTATGAAGAGGAAAACGTGGATTCACTCATCATTCAGCAAATTCTGGCAGGCTTCAGGTGAGAGCATCAGATCTAATGAATGTGATCCCTTTGTTGTGGAGTATCAGAGCTGGTGGGTTATTTCCGGGGGAGAAAAAGCCTGTTGCAATTCTGTTTTTAAAAAGTGTTGCTGTGGAAGTTCTCAAGCATACATGAAAGTAGAGAGAATAGGGTAACATAATAACTAGTTTCAGTCATTATCAACTTATGGTCAGTCTTCTTTCATTTATTTACCAATACACTCCTCCACAAAATTACTTTGAAGTAAATCTCAGACATTAGATACTTCATTCTTAAATATTTCAGTTTGCATCTTAAAGACAAGAATTCTTGGCCAGGCTCACACCTGTGATCTCAGCACTTTGGGAGTGTCAGGTGGGAGGATCGCCACTGGAGTCCAGGAGTTCGAGACCAGCCTGGACAATATAGTGAGACTCATCTCTACAAAAAAATGGACAAAAAAATCAGTTGAGCACGGTGGCATGTGCCTTTGGTCCCAGCTACTTGGAAAACTGAAGCATGAGAGTTGCTTGAACCTGGGGGGCAGAGGCTGCAGTAAGCTGAGATCGAGCTACTGTACTCCAGCCTGGGCAACAGAGCGACACCTGTCTCAACAATAAAACAACAGAAGGTTAAGAATTTATTAAAAAAAACCCATAGCACTACCATTATTATACTCCTCTAAATTAACAATGATGTCTTAATACCGTATTCAGTCAGTATTTGAATTTCCCAGTTGTCTCATGAAAGTTTTCAAAAGCTTTTTTGAGTCAGAATTCAAACCGTACTAGGTGATGAGTGATGTGTCTCTTAATCTGCATTTTCCTCCAACTCTTTTTTTTTTTTTTTTTTGAAACAAGGTCTTGCTGCATCACCCAGGTACGACCTTGGCTCACTGCATCCTCTGCCTCCTGGGTTCCGTTCAAGTGATTCTTGGGTCTTAACCTCCTAAGTAGCTGGACTTACAAGTGCCTGTCACTACGCCTGGCTAATTTTTGTATTTTTAGTAGAGATAGGTTTTACCACGTTGGCCAGGCTGGTCTCTAACTCCTGGCCTCAAGTGATCAGCCCACCTTGGCTTCCCAAAGTGCTGGAATTACAGGAGGCATGAGCCACCCCACTTGGCCCTTCCAATTCTTTTACAAAATTTTTGATTTAATTTAAATTTTTTGGAGATGTGGTCTTACTCTGTCACCCAGGGTGGAGGGCAGTGGTGTGATCTCAGCTCACTGCAACCTCTGCCTCCCGGGCTCAAGTGATACTCCCACCTCAGCCTCCTGAGTAGCTGGGATTACAGTTGCCCGTCACCATACCCAGCTAATTTTTTATTTTTTGTAAAGATGGGGTTTCGTCATATTGCCCAGGCTGGTCTTGAACGCCTACACTCAGGGATCTACCCACTTTGGCCTTCCAGTGTGCTGGGATTATAGGTACAAGCTGCTGTGCCTGGCCCACCAACTCTTTTTTTTTTTCTCCCTGCAATTCGTGTACTGAGGAAACTGGACTGTTTGTCTCACGGCGTTCCCACAGTCAGGATTTTGTGGATGGCATCTCCTGGTGTTATTTAGCATGTTCTGCTGTCCCCTGTGTTACCTGCAAGTTAATATTTAGTTCTAGAGGCACTGTCACATTTGGTGTTTTTTTTGTTGTTGTTGTTTATTTTTGTTTTTTGGCAAGATTGTGCCGTTAGTAGTTGTGTAGTTGTCTGTTTCTGTGACGTTAGCCATTGTCGACTGACTTGTTTCTAGGGTTTGAACTTGGTATTGGGAGGATACTTGTGTCCTGCCCTTGCAGGCAGCCCCATGAGCTGGCTGGACACGAGGTCTGAGCCTGTGGGTTGTCCAGAGTTCTGGCCTTGGAGTCCCAGAGTCCCAGAGCTGGAAGGGACGTGAGACGGGAGCCGATCCACTCCCTGGCCCCGGAACAGATGGCTGCTTGTTCTCTCTTTAGGAGGCAGCTGGGTCTTGGCCTCTCTGCAAGGACCTGTCTTCTGTCCTCTCCTGTCTGATGTTTGAATGACACCTGGGGGCTGCTGTAGCTTTAAAGAACAAACATCTCCCCTTTAGCCAGCTTCCCGCTACTAACTTCATCAAGGGGTCGAGGCCTTAGATGGTTTGAGTTGAAGGGACAGAATGTGAGGCACAGATGGGCTTAATTCTTCCTGAGCCACTATTTTAATCTCCTGCTTCTAGTTTCCCTTCTCCTCTCTCCTTGTGGTGGCCAGAGTGGAGTTTAAAACATTCACATAAAGCCAGGTCTCTCTCGTGCGGAAAGCTCTCTGTAAGACTTCCCATTATACTTACTTATCTGTGTGTGCTTTTTTTTGAGACAGTGTCACACTCTGTCACCCAGTCTGGAGTGCAATGGCACGATCTCGGCTCACTGCAGCCTCCACCTCCTGGGTTCAAATGCTTCTCCTGCCTCAGCCTCCCGAGTAGCAGGGATTACAGGCGCGAATCACTGTGCCTGGGTAATTTTTTTGTATTTTCAGTAGAGACGGGGTTTCACCATGTTGGCCAGTCTGGTCTTGAACTCCTGACCTCCAGTGATCCATCCACCTCCGTTTCCCAAAATGCTGGAATTACAGGCGTGAGCCACTGCTCCCGGCCCACTTTCTTTTATACTTTAAATGAATTCCAACCTCTGGAGTCTGGTCCACACCCCCACCTGCTTCTCTGGCCTTACCTCCCCGCTTGTCGTCCTTTCCTCCCCGTGATCACCGTGCTTCTGCTGTGGGGCCTCCTTTCCACACCTGGAACATGGCAGGTTGGGTGCTGTCTCAAGCTCTTTGCACCTGCTGTTTACAGTGAGTTCATCACCTGTCGTTTCCTCATCGCCAGACTCTTAACTCAAATGGCATCTCTTCCGAAAGACCTCCCCTGACGGTGCCACGTAAGCGGCTCACCGCAGCCATTATCGCTTTACCCTGCTCTGTTTCCTCCGCAGCCCTTCTCATTTAGTGATAGTATCTAGTTTATGCAATAAACAGTTGATTAGCTGTTCCCTCCCCTAGAGCGGGAACTGTTTGCGAGCAGGGACTTTGCCTTCTTTGTGTCTGGGTGTCCGTTGTCCGTTGCCCAGAATAGGAGATGCTCAGTCAATATTTGCTGAGTGAATGGAGGGGAAGCCCAAGAGGCTTCCTGGCTTCCCCCGAGTAGAACGTGCCCACTTCCTGTTTCCCTGGGGTCTTTTTCTTTTTTTTTTTTTGAGACGGAGTCTTGCTCTGTCACCCAGGCTGGAGTGCAGTGGCATGATCTTGGCTCATTGCAACCTCCACCTCCTGGGTTCAAGTGATTCTCCTGCCTCAGCCTCCCAAGTAGCTGGGATTACAGGCACCTACTACCATGCCCAGCTAATTTTTGTATTTTTAGTAGGGACGGGGTTTCACCATGTTGGTCAGGCTGGTCTCGAACTCCTGACCTCAGGTGATCCTCCCACCTTGGCCTCCCAAAGTGCTGGGATTACAGGTGTGAGCCACCACGCCTGGCTAAGTTTTGTATTTTTAGTAGAGATGGGGTTTCTCCATGTTGGCAAGGGAGGTCTTAAACTCCCTGACCTCAGGTGATCTTCCTGCCTTGGCCTTCCAAAGTGCTGGGATTACAGGCGTGAGCCACTGCACCCGGCTCCCCTGGGACCCTTTTAATAATCAGTGCCCTCCAGTGTGCGCCCTTTTCTTGTCTGAGATTGGGGACTCTCTCCCTTCCCTCTCCTTCCTTCCCTTCTGGAAGGGATTTTGTAGAGAATTGCAGAGGATCACTTGCTCATGTGTATTTCTGGTGTTATGCCTCACCTCTGCATAGTTTTGGAACCTGTAGACATGTGGGACCAGGCTCAGCCATGACCAACCATCTGAATCTGGGGCTGGGAGCCAGGGCTGTTGCTGACTCTGGGTTCCTAGGTCTTGGGAGCTGCTGCCTGATTGGCAGAGGCAGCCTCCCTTCACTTAATGCCGAAGAGGGGCCAGTGGGCGTCTGAATTAGTGAACAGTCGCCATTAGCCAATATACATATTTTTCTAAATGTGGTTTTATCTCTTCGGAGCCTGTGTGGTGCACAGATGGCTGCTTACCAGGATGTTGCCAAATAGAGGGCTTGTCAGGCCTGCTCGGTTAAATCAACGAGGAGCTCTGTGTTCAGACGGGGGCTGCCGAAGGGCCCAGGAAGCATCTCAGTCATTTTAAGCAGATGAAGCACCCCACACCCCCTGACTCCCTGCCCCCCAGCAAACTCAGATTCTTTGCCTACTGAATCCATAAAAAGTAAATGAGGTAGGCAAGATGATTTCAGGTGTGGACAAGAGCTTTTTATTTTAATAGCTACTTTAAAAAATGAATTCTGGCAAGTGATACTGGTGTTCCATGTATGATCGTTATATAACATTAAAAGACCCAAATTTGGGCTGGGCACAGTGGCTTATGCCTATAATTCTAGCACTTTGGGAGGCTGAGGAGGGTGGATCACTCAAGGCCAGGAGTTCGAGACCAGCTTGGCCAACATGGTGAAACCCCGTCTCTACTAAAAATATAAAAATTAGCCAGGCATGGTGGTGGGCGCCTGTAATCCCAGCTACTCAGGAGGCTGAGGCAGGAGAATTGCTTGAACCCGGGAGGTAGAGGTTGCAGTAAGCAGAGATCACACCACTGCACTTCAGCCTGGGCTTAAAGCTAGACTCTGTCTCAAAAAAACAAAAAATAGAAAAACCCCAAATTGGTTTAAGTAAAAAAGTGCGAGTCAATTTAAAGAAAAGTGTTAAGAGAAGTCACAGTCAGGTGGAACAGGGATTTGGGAAAAATGGGGAAGATGAAAATGCCTGAGGTTTAGGGACCCATTTCCCACATGTTAAAACGGGCCCAGCAGCACGAGCGTCCTGGGGTTGGTGACACTCAGAGGGTTGTCACAAGCCAGCACATTTTGAGGCTTGCAGTTTTGTGGCCCCCGTGCTAAGGGTGCGCGTGCTTGTCTGTCTGTTTGTCTAATTCCACCAGTTATCATCTCTGCTTTTCAGCCAAGGAACAGAAGCTCAGAGGCCAAAGACTATGCTGGGGGTGGAATGAAAGGTGGAGGAGCAGCGATTTTACCCTGGGCCTGTTGGGGTCTAGAGACTGCTCTGAACTGTTATATTATTTAGGACCCAAGGGGTAAGCATTTGTGAAGTGCCCGGCTTGTGAGAAGTGCTTTGTGCAGGTGCTGTGAGTGTCCAGGTCTTAAGGGCACAGCCTTGTGAGTTTTCGCTTAGCTATCTTCCTGTGTAGACACTACTCAGATTCAGATATAGAGGTTTCCAGCACCCCAGCAGGGTCTCTATGCGTCTCCACAGTCCAGTGGTTCACACCTGTAATCCTGGCACTTTGGGAGGCCAAGGCGGATGGATCACTTGAGGTTAGGAGTCCAAGACCAGCCTGGCCAACATGGTGAAACCCCGTCTCTACTAAAAATACAAAAATTCGCTGGACGTGATGGCGGACGCCTGTAATCCCAGCTACTCAGGAGGCTGAGGCAGGAGAATCACTTGAACCCGGGAGGTGGAGGTTGCAGTGAGCTGAGACTGCGCCATTGCACTCCAGCCTGGGTGACACAGCGAGACTACATCTCAAAAAAAAAAAAACAAAAAACAAAGTGAAGTCAGGCCCATCACTTTAGGGATTCCCCTGAGAGTGTCTGGGTGGGGCCCGGGGTAGGCTTTACACCCATGGCAGAAGGAAGAACATGGCTGGTATTTCGTAAGCTGAGATTTCTGAGTGTGGGGCTCCTGCTTGAACCCTGAAGAGGGTCTCAAAGAATCCAAGCTCATTTCTTGAGGTGTATACACTGGGTTTCACCTTCCCTTCTCCTTCCAGGCAGACTTAGTGGGAGCCTGGAGCTGACACTGTGTTTATTCAGTGTCCTTGGAGCAAGGGTGGATTGAAAAATTGTCACTTGCTTTTAAGCTTATCAGTTATGAACACTCTGGTTCATGAAGGCTGGAGCGCCAGCCACGTCCTTCCCGGAGTCCTCCATGGGTGGGCGGCCTGGCTTGGAGCTGGGAACACCTCTGGAGACATGTCGGCCCCGTGTGTGTCCTGAGACAGCTGACCTGGCCTCCTGGTTAGTCCATTCCAAAGGCAGGAGGGGGCAGACTGTGGATTAGAGCCGTCCCTTCCCTTCGTCTTTCCCCCCTCCTCTGCCTTTTTCTCTTTCTTTAATGTAAAGATCTTTATCAGCCACACTGAAGGCTGCGTGGTAGGATCAGGGCACCATGATGACCCCTGTTGTCAGAAGGGCTTACTCTGCCCCGTAACGTACCTTGTAACAACCCTGCTAGGGAGGTATTACTCTTGCCCCCTGGTTTATGGATGGGGCTGAGTTAGAGTCTGGTAAGAGTGGAGTCAGGGCTGGGCACAGTGGCTCACTCTTGTAATCCCAGCACCTTGGGAAGCCGAGGCAGGTGGATCACCTGAGGTTGTGAGTTTGAGACCAGCCTGGCCAACATGGTGAAACCCTGTCTCTACTAAAAATACAAAAATTTTCTGGGCCTGGTGGCGCGGGCCTGTAATCCCAGCTGAGATTACAGGCGCGTGCCACCATGCCCAGCTAATTTTTGTATTAATTGTCTCAGAGGCTGAGACAGGAGAATCACTTGAACCTGGGAGGCAGAGTCTGCAGTGAGCCGAGGGTGCGCCATTGCACTCCAACCTGGGCAACAAGAGTGAAATTATGTCTCAAAAAAAAAAAAGAGTGGAGGCAGGAGCCCCCTGGTTCTTCACCATCATGTCCTGTGTGTAGCACAGCGCCAACCTGACTCCGGAGAGTGCAGACGGTGGCACCCCTGCCACCTAGGAGCTTGCAGACTGAGGCGGAGGTTGGGAGCTGGCCCCCGTGGTCTCCTCCTGTCATTAGGAAGCCTGTCATCTGGACCAGACACCGTCCTAGGTGCTGGGGACGCAGCAGTGGCAGCACAGAAGCAGAGCCCTGCCTGGCTGGAGCGTCCAGGCTTGATGGGCTTTGTTCAGCCCACATACTTTGTTTTTTCCTTTGGAGCTGATATTTTAAAATTGGAAGATTCCACATTGTCAATCTGTTTTCCAGTCTTGAGAAATCAGAAGCTCTGGGAACACTGGCTGGCCTGGCCTTCCCTCATTACACCTCAACTTCTAGCTGCCCGTTCAGTACAGGGCTGGCAGCCTCCTGCCCACTGCAGCCCACCTGCACCTGGCCACACCTGTGCTACCCACCCCCTCCCTTGAAGGATGGGATGTGCAGTGTGGGAAGCGGGAGGCCTGGGCTTGGGAGCTCTAGGTGGAACTCTGTGAACAGAGGTGGGGGTTGTATCCCAGTCCTGCCAGTCCTGCAGGTCCTTTGGTCTTCTTGGTCTTGCGATGGAAAGGGGGGTCCTGGCAGCCTAGTGGGGCTCCCTATGGGAGCTGGGCTGCAGAATGGCCACTGTGGATTTGCCTTCAGATATTCCTTCTCCCTTTGCCTCCTAATTACCCCCAAATCAAATGACAGACGTTGTGGGAGGCTGCGCATCGCAGCCCAGAAACTCAGTAATAACGTGAGAAAGGACAGGCGCACTCGTGGTCCCCGCTCTGGGCCTGCACGGGCTGGCATTTAAGCGTAACCTCATTTCATTCTCTGCGCGACACTGATCAACTTTATCTTCGTTTTTATAGAGGAGAAAGCTGAGGTTCAGAAGGGATCGCATATCCAGTGTCACCCAACTGGTATAACAGAGCTGGGATTCCAATCTGTCCAATGCCAAATTCTGTGCTTTTCTCCCACCACCAATTACATGGTGACCCTGGCTGAGGGACTCAGCCCCCCGTGTTACAGTCCAGTGAAGCGGCTTGTAATGCAGCTCAGAGGAGACCGGGTGTCCTGGTCAGGACTTCCAACACGTGAAGAACGCTGCACCCCATAACATTCTGGTTATTTTTAAAGGAAGGGACCAGATGGGTCTGTGGAACAGCTGGGCTTCTTTTGAATACTTAGCCTGAGCTAAGGGGAGGGTGAAGCCGAGAGGAGGGGGAAGAGTGTGTCCTCTCCAGCTTTAGATAAGCTGAAAGGTCTCCTGGCTGCTGGCCTCACTCATGAGAACAGAAATTCTCACTTCTCGATGTGAACAGGAAGGTCCCGGCTGCAGCCTGGGTTACCTGTGCCATATGTATTTTTACAGAACGTTTATTTTAGTAAGATCTTTAATCTGAGCTGCAAAGGCAGAAACAGTGTGTAAATCAACAGGTAACTGACACAGGCCATCTGAAAACAGGATCTGCAAATGTGCCAGGAAGGGCTTTTAAGAGTGACAGCAGTAAAGGCTCCTTATGAACGGCGAGAAGGTCCCCGGAGGGCACCGCCACACAGAGGTGGGCGGCAGCCGTGGTGCAAGTGATGGGAAGTGAGATGCCTGGCTTCCGCATCGCAGCTCCCCTGACCCCCAGCCCCACTTCTGGAAAGGGCCACCAGCCCTCTTCGTGGCATCCACACCCTCTTTCCGCTCCATGAGTGCAAATGCAGGCTGCAGTCCCTCCTTAAATGGGCTGTGTCCCAAACGTTCATTCACTCATTCAGTTCACTTCTGTCCATATCTGGGTGCCCTCCCTTCCTCCAGCAGCCTGTGCTCCTGAAGGAGAGGTCAACCCTGGAATGTGAACCCAGGACAGAAGAGGGGAGGTATGGAGAAGGGGTGCAGGGAGCCCTGGAGGTCAGAAGAAAGGGAGGCCGCCCAAGGAAGGCTGCCTGGAGTTGGTGGCATTTGAAGTGGGCTGTGGAGACTGGACAGGATGTCTGAAGGGAGAGATGGAGTGGGAAGCATGTCCCAGGTAAAGGAGACAGTGGAAGCAAAGGGGCCAAGATAGAAAAACAGGGGCCTGGGCCGAGCGCGGGGGCTCACGCCTGTAATCCCAGCACTTTGGGAGGCCAAGGCAGGTGGATCACGAGGTCAGGAGTTCGAGGCCAGCCTGACCAACATGGCGAAACCCCGTCTCTACTAAAAATACAAAAAATTAGCGAGGCATGGTGGCAAGCACCTATAGTCCCAGCTACTCAGCAGGCTGAGGCAGGAGAATCACTTGAACCCGGAAGGTGGAGGTTGTAGTGAGCTGAGATCGTGCCACTGCACTCCAGCCTAGGTGACAAAGCGACACTCTGTCTCAAAAAAAAAAACAAAACAAAAAATGGAAAACAGGGGCTTGCTCAGATCCCACCCTGACTGTCGTGTGGATCTTGTGCTGGGGAGTGGTGGGAGATGAGGCTGTTAGGGCAGCCTGGGGCCGTTTCGTGTTTGGTGTTAAACGCTGGGGAAAGAAGGGCAGGTCAGGCCATGGGGGGGTTTCCCTGCTCCCCCACCTCCCCTAGACCCAGGGCAGTTGGTACCCCCGTTAGTACACAAAAGCAGAGTCAGTCAGTATTACACGTGAAACAGTTCTGTAACACGTGTGTTACTGTGATTTTTATTAAAGGTTTGGGGCCCGAGGATCTTTGTGTTGGTGGGGCAGTAGATGATATCCCCAAATGTCCCTTCTGATTGGTAATATTTTATTTTCTTTATTTTTTGAGGCACGGTCGCCCCTCTGTTGCCCAGGTTGGAGTGCAGTGGCATGATCTCAGCTCACTGCAACCTCCGCCTCCTGGGTTCAAGTGATTCTTCTGCCTCAGCCTGCTGAGTAGCTGGGATTACAGGTGTGTGCCACTATGCTCAGCTAATTTTTATATTTTTAGTAGAGATGGGGTTTCTCCATGTTGGCCAGGCTGGTTTTGAACTCCTGACCTCAAGTGATCCACCTACCTCGGCCTCCTAAAGTGTTGGGATTACAGGCGTGAGCCACTGCCCATAGCCTATTTTTAATTTTAGAGGTAGAGTCTCCGTGTGTCACCCAGGCTGGAGTGCAGTGGTGCAATCTCGGCTCACTGCAACCTTCACCTCCCCGGTTCAAGAGATTCTCCTGCCTCAGTCTCCCAAGTAGCTGGGATTACAGGTGCCCACTGCCATGCCCTGCCAATTTTTGTATTTTTAATAGAGATGGGGTTTCTCCATGTTGGCCAGGCTGGTCTTGAACTCTGACCTCAAGTCATCCACCTGCCTTGGCCTCCCAAAGTACTGAGATTACAGGCATGAACCACCGCGCCCGACCTCTGATCAGTAATTTAACTGATTGTCAAGAAACTTTTGGTTGCAGCTGACAGGCCCCAGTTCAAATTAATGTAAAGAGAAAAAGAAGTTTTTGGGTTTAGGCTGGGAAGTTCAAGAGGGATGGATTCAGGTATGGCTGGATCCCAGAGCTGCAGTGATGTCCTTGGACACTGGTTCTTTCACTCCGTCTCTAGGCTGTGCTTTCCTCTGTGTTGCCTTCATCTTTCATCCTCAGGTATCTGCAAAGATGGGTGATGGCTGCTGCGGGCTGACATTCTACCCGCTTAGCGATACCAACAGGAAGAGCGAATCTGTGTCCCAGTAATTTCAGCAGATGTCCAAGGGATGGCTCACGCTGGACATAGAGTGAGTCACATACCCATCCCTGAACTTCGGCCAGAGAGATGGGATACACTGATTTATGTAGTCTAGGTCTTACGCCCACCCCCTGTTTCCAGGGATAGAGGGACTTGGCTGGGAGTACAGGAGGGATGGGTCACCTAAGGAAATCTGGCACGTTGCTCTCAGAAGATCAGGGGATGGAAGCTGGGCAGGAAAAATGCCAACAGCTGTCCCCCTCCACTGGCCTTAGTGGCTTAGTTGATGGGCTGAGCTTGGCACAATCTTGTCAGCTTGGCTGGTGGCTGCAGCTGCTGGTACCCTCCCAGAAGCAGGGGATGCCTCCTTCTGCCTCGGCTGGGTGAGGTGTGCTTTCTTCTTCTTCGTGGATGCAGCTGGTGGATCCCCAAGCCTTTGGTAGTAAACACACTTCCTGGGCTCTTTTCTGAGTCCATTCTGAACGCTGAAGCAGTCAGCCGTGTGATCACACTGGACCTGGGCTGAGAGGACAGCCTGGATTTGCTCGGAGTTGGCCCTTGGCTCTGGGGTTGGATAATGCGTCCCCATCCTGTTTTGCTGATGCTTTCTGGTGCCCAGCTGCCCTCAGCAGGTCCAGATTCCTTGAATACAGATGGCCCCTCTTTCCCGACGTCTACCAGTAGATACTCTTGGTCACAGGCCCTGGATGACAGAGGGGCTGGCTCTCTGCTATGCATCCTCCTGGTGGAGGGCCAGGCCCAGAGGAAGTCTCAGGGGTCTTAAAGGTAGGGCCCTCTAGATAGCAAAGACATGGCTGCAGAAGGGCAGAGGAGCGGCCTCAGGAAAAACCCAGCGGGATAATGATTTGGAATGTACCTACTGTCGAAACCGTGGCTCTCCGGTTTTCCCATGTATGAAATGCAGCTAAGACTAATGAATTCCTTAAAGAACAAGTGAAATGTGTTTGTGTGTAAGCAGAAATCTTACTCAGCAATTCCTTTACTAGAGGTGCAATTTTTTTTTCTTTGAGAAGGAGTCTTGCTCTGTTGCCCAGGCTGGAGTGCAGTGGCACGATCTCAGCTCATTGCAACCTCCACCTCCCAGGTTCGAGCGATTCTCCTGTCTCAGCGTCCTGAGCAGCTGGGATTACAGGTGCGTGCCACCATGCCCAGCTAAGTTTTGTAATTTTAGTAGAGACAAGGTTTCACCATGTTGGCCAGGATGTTCTTGAACTCCTGACCTCAGGTGATCCGCCCGCCTTGGACTCCCAAAGTGCTGGGATGACAGGTGTGAGCCGCGTCGCCTGGCCAGAACAGATGAGTGTTTGATTCCACTTTGTCTCAGTCTGTCTGGGCTGCTGTCATAAAATACCACAGACTGGGTGGCTTCAATCAACATTTACTTCTCACAGTTCTGGAGGCTGGAAAGTCCAAGTTCAAGGTACTGGCAGATGTGGTGTCTCATAAGAGCTCACTTCCTGGATCACAGACAACTGTCATCTTACCGTGTTCTCAGATAGTGAAGGGGCAAGGGAGCTCTCTGAGGCCTCTTTTCCAAGGCACTGGTTCCATTCATGAAGGCTCCCCCTGATCACCTCCTGAAGGCCCCTCTTCCTAATACCATGACGTTATGTGTTAGGATTTTAACACAGAAATTTTAAGGGGTACACAAATAAAGTCTATAGCCTATATGCTCATATAGTGTACAGTATGCTTATATGAGGTACCTAGAATAGGCAGATTCATAGGGGCAGAGAGTAGCATAGAGGTTGCCAGGCATTGGAGGGAAAGGAAGTTTTCCTTTAATGGGCCGACAGTCCCTGTTTGGGATGCTGATAAAGTTCTGGAAATGGGCAGTGGTGTTAGTTGTTCCACAGTGTAAATACCACTGAATTGCAAACTTAAAAATGGCTAAAATGGTTAAAAAACCAAAACAAACTTTATTCAGAACCTCAGTGTGTCTAATAGAAAAAGTGTTTCTCTGGTTGAAGATAGGGTGGGCTGGTAGGTAGCTCTCGCCTGGTCTGCACGAGTGCTCAGCTGAGTTGGAAACCAGAGTGCCTTAGGGACTCCAGGGAAGCAGCAGCCCTCCCTTGCCCAACAGCCACGTTCTGAACTGAAGGTCCCTAAGGCTCTGTGCTGCCCAAGCTCACGGCCCCACTGAGGGTCACATGTTGCTGGGAAGATCAGGCCTGGGAGCAGGTGCAAGAAGCACTGGGCCACTGCCTGTGAGCTCCCCCTCTCGTCCTGACGTTTCCCTTTCCTGCAGTCTCCGGCTCAGGGACAGCCGTTGGCCAGCACCCTATGGGGCTCTCCCAGGAGGCTGATCTGGTGAGCGGGGATGCTGGGGGTTTAGCAAGTGGCACAGGAGGAATGTGGCTCCGGCCATGCGAGTGGAGGGGTTGGGTTTAGTGACCACAATGGATGCCCTCTGTGACCTGCCGGCCTGCCTTGAGACAGGCAGCCGCTACCCCAGGGTATGCTGCCCTGCACAGCAGGCCTCGGGTGGGGATTTGTGTGACCCTTGACCCTGACATGGTCTCAGAGCCTTCCTCTGAGTGCACTCTGTGCTGTTTCTTCAAACATTTTTTTTTTTTTTTTTTTTTTTTTGAGATGAAGTCTCGCTCTGTCACCCAGGCTGGAGTGTAGTGGCACAATCTTGGCTCACTCCAACTTCCACCTCCCTGGTTCAAGCAATTCCCCCTGCCTCAGCCTCCCCAGTAGCTGGGATTACAGGTGCGTGCCACCACGCCTGGCTAATTTTTTTTTATTATTATTAGTTTTTAGATGGTATCTCACTCTGACACCAGGCTGGAGTGCAGTGGCGCAATCTCCACTCATTGCAACCTGTGCCTCCCAGTTCAAGTGATTCTCCGCCTCAGCCTCCCGAGTAGCTGGCACTGCAGGCGCGCACCACCACACCCGGCTAAGTTTTGTATTTTTTAGTGGAGACGGGGTTTCACCATGTTGGCCAGAGTGGTCTCAAACTCCTGACCTCAGGCAGTCCACCTGCCTCGGCCTCCCCAAGTGCTGGGATTATAGGCATGAGCCACTGCGCCAGGCCCCATCTGTTTTTTTAAAAAATGTTTCTTATATTTTTAATATCCTTGTTCCTTGCTGAAAATTTAGAAAACCCAGAAAAATACAAAGATTAAAATAAAAATCAGTTGCCATCCCAGAATAGAGACCGTAGCAATATTGACATTTAATATGTTTTCTTGTGGTCTTTTTTTTTTTTTTTTTTGAGACAGAGTCTCACTCAGTCACCAGGCGCCAGGCTGGAGTGCAGTGGCACGACCTTGGCTCACTGCAACCTCCGCTGCCCGGGTTCAAGCATTCTCCTGCCTCAGCCTCCCGAGTAGCTGGGACTACAGGTGCGCGCCACCACGCCCAGCTAATTTTTTTGTATTTTTAGTAGAGACGGGGTTTCACCATGTTGACCAGGACGGTCTCGATCTCTTGACCTCGTGATCCGCCCGCCTCGGCCTCCCAAAGTGCTGGGATTACAGGCGTGAGCCACCGCGCCCGGCCTCTTGTGGTCTTTTATTTTTAATGCAAAAGCACACCCTCCCTCATAATATACTTGTGTCTGTATCCACATCTGTTTCTCTGTATCGTGACAAAATCGGGATCATGCTTTAGGTGCGGTGTATTAGTCAAGACCCTTGGTGGCAAGTGACAGAAGCCCATCTTGAATTAGCCAAACAAAATAGGGGGATTTTTTGGCTGGGGTAACCCATCTGTGGAAAGGGTTGGTTCTCAGGGGACAGCTGGATCCAGGACCATCAGCAGAACCACTCTCTGTCTCATGCTGCTGTGTCTCTGTGTGTTGACTTCGTTCTCTTGGGCCATCTGTCCCCCAGGATGTTGAATCCATAGTTGTAGACCCTTGTGGGCTAAACATTATTATTTTTTTTTTGAAATGGGGTTTCGCTCTTGTCACCCAGGCTGGAGTGCAATGGCACGATCTCGGCTCACTGTAACCTCCACCTCCTGGGTTCAAGTGATTCTCCTGTCTCAGTCTCCCAAGAAGCTGGGATTACAGGCACCCGCCACCACACCTGACTATTTTTTTCTATTTAGTAGAGATGGGGTTTCACCATGTTGGTCAGGCTGGTCTCGAACTCCCGACCTCACGTGATCCACCTGCCTCAGCCTCCCAAAGCCCTGGGATTACAGGCATAAGCCACCAAGCCCGGCTGTGGGCTAAACATTTTAACTGCTGAATTTCCCCCAAAGAGGAAGGAAAGCTCCTTTCCAATAGCTCTGGTTAGATTCATTCCAGGGAGGAGTTCCATGGGCCTGGGTGTGTGTCCATCTAGAACCAGTCCCTATATGAGGGGTGATTCCAGGGAGGAGTTCCGATGGGCCTGGGTCGTGTGTCCATCTCAGAACCAGTCCCTATATGCAGGGGTGATTCCAGGGAGGAGTTCCATGGGCCTGGGTCGTGTGTCCATCTCAGAGCCAGTCCCTATATGCAGGGGTGATTCCAGGGAGGAGTTCCGATGGGCCTGGATCGTGTGCTCCATCTCAGAACCAGTCCCTATATGCAGGGGTGATTCCAGGGAGGAGTTCCATGGGCCTGGATCGTGTGTCCATCTCAGAACCAGTCCCTATATGCAGGGGTGATTCCAGGGAGGAGTTCCATGGGCCTGGATCGTGTGTCCATCTCAGAACCAGTCCCTATATGCAGGGGTGATTCCAGGGAGGAGTTCCGATGGGCCTGGATCGTGTGTCCATCTCAGAACCAGTCCCTATATGCAGGGGTGATTCCAGGGAGGAGTTCCGATGGGCCTGGATCGTGTGTCCATCTCAGAACCAGTCCCTATATGCAGGGGTGATTCCAGGGAGGAGTTCCGATGGGCCTGGATCGTGTGTCCATCTCAGAACCAGTCCCTATATGCAGGGGTGGGAATGGGGGAGCAGTGATTGGCCCAGTGAGTCAGGGGCACACTCCGGTCAAAGTGGTGCTGTGTGTACAGAGTCCGTTCCAGTGGGAGAGGGCAGTTCCCCTCAAGTAGAGGTGGGAGCTTGATTACAGGGGGAGGGGGAGGCCAAAGTGAGGAGGCCCCGCAAACACCACAGACAAAAGCTGTTTGGGGTTGGCACCAGCACGGGGGGGGGGGAGCACGGTGTGTTGGGTAAGCACGTGGCTCCTCACCTTCATGATGATTTAATTGGGGTTCAGCTGGTCATGCCATGGGCAGTACCATTTGGCTATAGCTGTCTCCATTATACATGTATATCCTCTTTGACCCTTTGGGGACTTATCAGATGTGTATATTTCCAGATGTGGAATGACGTAGAATGAGGTCATTCACTGCAGTATTATTTGAAATGGCGAAACATTGGAAACACCCAAATTCCTATTCGGAGTGAACTGGTTACCTAAATTCTTTCACATTCGTGTCATGGACTAAGGACTTAGAATAGAACAGTGAGGCCGGGCGCGGTGGCTCACGCCTGTAATTCCAGCACTTTGGGAGGCTGAGGTGGGTGTATCACCTGAGGCCAGGAGTGTGAGACCAACCTAGCTAACATGGCAAAACCCTGTCTGTACTAAAAAAATACAAAAATTAGCCAGATATGGTGATGCACGCCTGTGATACCAGCTACTCGGAAGGCTGAGGCAGGAGAATCGCTTGAACCCGGAAGTTGGAGGTTGCACCATTGCACTCCGTCCTGTCGACAGGATGAGACTCTGTCTCAAAAGAAAAAAATAAAATAGGCCAGTCGTGGTGGCTCGCGCCTGTAATCCAAGCACTTTGGAGGCCAAGGTGGGCGGATCACCTGAGGTCAGGAGTTCAAGACCAGCCTGACCAACATGGTGAAACCCCGTCTTAAAAATAAAAATAAAATAAAATAAAATAAAAATAAAATTAAGAATGGCGAAGCTGTCTGTGTAACTGTGTCAACCTAAAATGAGTGACAGAAAGACCAATTCTCCAAAACAGAAGAGTTTCTGGGAATAGCAAGGGACTGTGATCTGAGATGTCCCTGCCGTGAGGGAGCATCGCACATCTGAGGGGACTGGGACAGGGAAGCTTTAGAGGAAAAAGAAATTCACAGAAGCTGTTTTGAAACAAAGACCACTGGGTACTGAGGCTTTTCTCAGGAGGGGGCATTTGCTCTTGGCGGTATTGGCTGCTGCTAGGAGAGGTCTTCACAGAAGTGGCTTAACTGGAAGGTTGTAGTTGGGAGAGCCCTTCCCGGCAGTTTGTGTTACACACAGGCATGCACGAGGGCCTTTTCTTCATGGCTTCCTTTTCTTAGGGTTTGACATAAACCACTCCATTTTTGGTACTGACAACTTCCACAACTGATGGAAAGTTCTCCCTAGATTTTTTTTTTTTTTTTTTTTTTTTTTTGAGACGGAGTCTCACTCTGTCGCCCAGGCTGGAGTGCAGCGCTCTTGGCTCACTGCAACCTCCGCCTCCCGGGTTCAAGCGATTCTCCTGCCTCAGCCTCCCGAGTAGCTGGGATTACAGGCGTGCACCACCATGCCCAGCTATTTTTTATATTTTTAGTAGAGACGGGTTTGAACATGTTGGCTAGGATGGTCTCAATCTCTTGACCTTGTAATCTACCTGCCTCAACCTCCCAAAGTGCTGGGATTACAGGCATGAGCCACCGTGCCTAGCCTGTTTTTTGTTTGTTTGTTTTTAAGACAGAGTCTTGCTCTGTCACCCAGGCTGGAGTGCAATGGTGTGAACACCGCAGCTTTGGCCTCCTGCCTTCAAGGGATCCTCCTGTCTCAGCCTCCTGTGTAGCTGGGACCACAGGGGCATGCTACCATGCCTGGCAAAGTTTCTGTAGAGACAGGATCTCGCTTTGTTGCTCAGGCTGGTCTCAAACTTCTGGGCTCAAGCGATTCCCCCACCTCAGCCTCCCAAAAGTGGGACTCTAGTAAAAATAAAAAAATTAGCTGGATGTGGTGGCAGGTGCCTGTAATCCCAGCACTTGGGAGGCTGAGGCAGGAGAATCGCTTGAACCCAGGAGGCGGAGGTTGCAGTTAGCTGAGAGCGCTGCACTCCAGCCTGGGCGACAGAGTGAGACTCCGTCTCAAAAAAAAAAAAAAAAAGGAAAATAGTACTTTATCTTTGTGTTGTGTTGGCTTATATTTGCATAAAGCAGCTGCAGAAGGCCGGGCGGGGTGGCTCATGTCTGTAATCCCAGCACTTTGGGAGGCCCAGGCTGGTGGATTGCTTGAGCTCAGGAATTCGAGACCAGCCTGGGCAAAATGGTGAAACCCTATCTCTACCAGAAATGAAAAAAAAAAAAAAAGAAAAAATTAGCGGGGCATGGTGGGGCATGCCTGTGGGGGTCCCAGCTACTTGAGAGGCTGAGGTGGGAGGATTGCCTGAGCCCAGAAGGTGGAGGTTGTTGAGTGAGCTGGGATTTCGCCACTGCACTCCAGCGGGGTAATAGAATGAGACCCCCTTAAAAAAAAAAAAAAAGCAGCAGTGGTAGCTGTAGAAGGGTGTGTAAAATCATTTCTCAGGTTGAATGAGAAGTGGAGAGACTGGGACAAGGAGAAGACAAAGCAGGCCTTCCTTTGGCTTTTGAGCTGTGCTAACGTATTCCTCATTCAAAACTCAACAGACCAGTTTCCTTTGGGGTGTCGAAAACGTTGTGGAGTTAGTGGTCATGGTTACATAGCACTGTGCATGTACTTAATAATGCTACTGCATTGTGTACTTTGGTTAAGATGGAAGATGTTATGTTATGTGTGTTTACCATAATTTTTATTATTCATTTATTAAAAATATTTTTTAGAGATAGGGTTTTCCTGCGTTGCCCAGGCTGAACTCCTGGGCTCAAGCAATCCTCCCACCTCAGCCTCCTGAGTATCTGGGACTACAGGTACACATCACTGTGCCTGGCTACCGGAATTTTTAAAAAGCAAAATGTGGATCATAAGAGTCTGTGTTCTGCAGATTAAGTAAGAGGAACAAGCTTGAGCTCACTGCCTGGGGAACAATGGTACCCCCTCCCTCCCCTTTCTCCCCCTCTGCCAACTGGACGTTTGCATTTAAATGGAGACTCTTGAAGACTAAAAACACTCAAGACTCCAAGAGAGGAATGGTTAGAATTTCAGAAAAATTCATGGCTGTTATCTGGGGTATGGTCTGGGTCTTTCATTGGAAAGAGTTAAGCTCTTAGGTCCTCCTCACCCTGAAGCCCCTCACAGACCGATGGTTGCATTGAAGCTTGGAAAAGACACAGCTGAGATGTCCTATCTCAGCTCCATTTTTGGTACTGACAACTTCCACAATTGATGGAAAGTTCTCCCTAGATTTTTTTTTTTTTTTTGAGACGGAGTCTCACTCTGTCACCCAGGCTGGAGTGCAGCGCTCTCGGCTCACTGCAACCTCCGCCTCCCGGGTTCAAGCGATTCTCCTGCCTCAGCCTCCCGAGTAGCTGGGATTACAGGTGTGTGCCACCACACCTGGCGAATTTTTGTATTTTTAGTAGAGACAGGATTTCACCATGTTGGCCAGGCTTGTTTCAAACGCCAGACCTCAGATGATCTGCCCGCCCCGGCCTCCCAAAGTGCTGAGATTACAGACGTGAGCCACTGCGCCCGGCCACAAGCAGATTTTTAAAGGCAAAGGGGACAAGGAGTGGGGTGATACCATGCCGTCGGACGGACATTCTCACTGGTTACAGGTAACATTGGCGAGTGACTGGCTGTGCATTGTTGAGTTCTAGGATCTGAGTAACAGTGTCCAGTGTGTGGCTACTTGGCGTCAGTTAGTCTACAGCCCATGTAGCAAGTGGCTTCAAGAAGTGATTCCTGGCTGGGCGCAGTGGCTCATGCCTGTAATCTCAGCACTTTGGGAGGTCGAGGCGGGTGGATCACAAAGTCAGGAGTTTGAGACCAGCCTGGCCAACATAGTGAAGCCCTGTCTCTACTAAAACATACAAAACAATTAGCCAGGCGTGGTGGTGGGTGCCTTTAATCCCAGCTACTCAGGAGGCTGAGGCAGGAGAATCACTTGAACCCAGGAAGCAGATATTGCAGTGAGCCGAGATGGCGCCACTGCCCTCCAGCCCGGGTGACTGTGCAAGACTCTGTCTTAAAAAAAAAAGTGATGACTTCGCTCATGGGGGTATAAGAGGACCGCTGTTGCATTTCGCTCTCTGGGCCGTTCTTTCTCGTGACAGTGGCGGCTTGCCTCCGGGTTTCTCTGTCTTGCGGCCTGTCCGTCTCCTCCTCCTCTGCTGGCCTTCCACAGGCTGTTGTGCCTGGCCCCCTTCATCTTCTCTGTCTCCCTCAGTGATTTCCTCTCAGATGTCCGATAGGTGTTCCAAGGTGCACATGTCCACAGTGGAATTCCAGGTCTTCATTCTGGCCCCCCCCCCCCAAAGTCATTCTTCCTGTAGACTTCCCCAGCTTGAAGTCTCTACATTGTTTTCATTGATGAAAAGAATCGAACTTGGTAAAATATTCAAAGAAATTTGTCCTGAGCCAAATATGAGTGACCAGTGGTCTGTAATGTAGCCCCAGGAGATCCTGAGAACACGAGGCCAAGGTGGTTGGGCTACAGGTTGGTTTTATATGTTTTAGGAGACACGAGACATCAATCCATGCATGTAAGATGTACATTGGTTTGATCTGGAGAGGCAGGAATCGGGGGTTCTGTAGGGTCGTAGGTGGATTCAAAGATTTTCCGATTGGCAGTTTGTTGAGAGAGTTTGTTTTGTTCTGTTTTTTTTTTTTTTTTTTTGAGATGGAGTCTCATACTGTCGCCCAGGCTGGAATGCAGTAGCTCTATCTTGGCTCACTGCAACCTCCACCTCCTGCGTTCAAGCAATTCTCCTACCTCAGCCTCCCGAGTAGCTGAGATTACAGGCACCCACCACCACACCTGGCTAATTTTTTGTATTTTTGGTAGAGACGGGGTTTCACCATGTTGGTCAGGCTGGTCTCAAACTCCTGACCTCGTGATCTGCCTGCCTCAGCCTCTCAAAGTGCTGGGATTACAGGCATGAGCCACTGCGCCTGGCCAAGTTTATCTAAAGACCTGGAATCAATAGGAAGGAATGTCTGGGTTAAGATAAGGTGTTGTGGAGACCAGGGTTTCCTCATGTGGATGAGGCCTCCAGGTAGCAGGCTTCCAGGAGATGAGATTGCAGACGTTTCTTACAGACTTGGAGTCTGTTCTGTCCGTGCCGCTGTTGATGCTGGTCAGCTGGGCCTGAATTCCAAAGCAGAGGAGAGCATAACGAGGCATGTCCAACCTCCTCTGCCCAATATGGCCTGAACTAGTTTTTCAGGCTAACTTTGGAATGCCTTTGGCTGAGGGGGCAGGTTCATCAGTTGGTTGGGGGACTTAGAATTTTGTTTTTGGACCGAGCGCAGTGGCTCACGCCTGTAATCCCAGCTACTCAGCAGGCTGAGGCAGGAGAATTGCTTGAACCCGGGAGGCGGAGGTTGCAGTGAGCCAAGATCTCTAGCCTGGGTGATGGGGCGAGACTGTCTCAGGAGGAAAAAAAAAATTGGTTTTTGGTTTACATTCTTATTCCCCATGTCCGCTTTGTCAGCACGTTCTGTCACTGCCTCCCTGATGCATCCAGAGTCTGACCACTTCTCCCATCTCTGCACAGTCATTCGAGGCCAGTCCATCGGCAGCTCTCACTGGGGTTATTGAGGAACCTTTCCATTGGCCTCCCCCACTGCCGTGTTTTCTCCCTTTACAGTCCGTCCCCAACAGAGCAGCCAGAGTGATCCTTTGAAGCTGTGGGACACTTCACATCTCTGCTCTGCTTACAAATCTCCCTACCTGGCCGGGGGTGGTGGCTCATGCCTGTCATCCCAGCATTCTGGGAGGCCAAGGTGGGTGGATCACCTGAGGTCAGGAGTTCAAGACCAGCTTGGCCAACATGGTGAAACCCCGTCTCTACTAAAAAAATACAAAATATTAGCTGGGTGTGGTGGCGGGTGCCTGCAATCCCAGCTTCTCAGGAGGCTGAGGCATGAGGATCGCTTGAAGCTGGGAGGTGGAGGTTGCAGTGAACTGAGATTGTGCCACTGTACTCCAGCCTGGGCAACAGAGTAAGACTGTTTCAAAAACAAGTATAGTGAATGAATGCTTGAAATGTGGTTCTCATGGTGAGGGTGACAGGAAGCCATTCCAAGCCCTTAGGTGGGGGCTCCTATGATCAGGTTGACATTTTTGGATGGTCTCTCTAGCTCCTGGGGGAGACAGTTTGGGAGTGGGGCCAGAGTGGGGTCATGGAGATTGGCTGGGAAGATGTCAGTGGCTTGGAGATGATGTGGAGGGGGATTGGGGGGTTGATGGACCTGAGAGAAGTGTAGGAGGCAGAGTGGAAGGGTTGTTGTTAGATATGTGCTTAATATATGTATATTTTTTCAGGGTCTCACTCTTATCGCCCAGGCTGGAGTGCAGTGGCACGATCTTGACTCATGGCAACCTCTGCCTCCTGGGTTGGAGCAATTCTCCTACCTCAGCTTCCTGAGTAGCTGGGATTACAGGTGTGCGCCACCACTCCTGGCTAATTTTTGTATTTTTAGTAGAGACCGGGTTTTGCCATGTTGGTCAGGCTGGGCTTGAACTCCTGACCTCACGTGATCTACGCACCTCGGCCTCCCAAAGTGCTGGGATTACAGGTGTGAGCCGCTGTGCCCGGCCTGTGCTTAATATACTTTGACGGGCACACACGTCACCTGATGTCCTGTTGAAACGCAGATGCGCAGAGGTGGGTCTGGGCTGGGTCCTGCAGCCTGCTTCCAGGTGACGTTATGCTGCTGGCTGGGGACACGCTTTGAGTAGCAACGGGTTGGCTGTCAGGGATAAGGGAAGGGGAGTCGGAACACTTTGTGCCTTTAATTGTGAGAGAACCCAGGAGGAGGAGCAGGTTGGGGTAAACGATGAGGCATCTCCAGACACACTGGGTTCGAGGTGCCTGTGAGGCCCCATGTGGGTATGTGGCATCTGGAGCTCAGCCTGGGCTGACAGTGGAAAATGGGGAGTCGTCCTCGGGTTGGTGGGTGCAGCCTTGGTGTGGGTGACGCTGAGAGGGAGAGGGTGCAGGGAGGGTGGTCTGGGCTGCAGGGATCCTTCTCTGTGAGCCGAATCACTGACTGGGAAGGTACGTCACCCAGGTTAGAATGCCTAACCAACGCCCTTGACTCAGGGCAGGGGTGTCCCTCACTGGCTCCTCCTGCTGGTTCATCAGCCTAACTAAGGTGGGGAGCAGAGCCTCTCCCCCTGAAGGAGGCGGCAGCCTGTGGACACATGAGGGGAAGCCAGACAGCCCTGGCTCTCGCAGAGGAGGAGGAGGAGGAGCAGCAGTGTCTCTGGTGCCGCTGCAGCTGTCCCAGCGGGCCTGTCCTGGAGCATCTGGGTGTCCTTGCTGCCCAGGAGCCCCATGGCGGACTCAGGCAAACCTGGGCCCAGAGCCCACGTACCCACGTGGTAGCTGGGTGAGCATGGGCAAAGCACTGCAGTTCCCTGGGCCCTGGTGTTCTCATCCGTGTGATGGGGTCCTAATAGTGCCCTCTTCACATGGTGGAGGTAAGGATCGGTGAGATGGGGTGTGTAACATGCTTAGCCCGGAGGCTGGCGCTGGCCAGTGCCCAGCAGGGTTCTCACAGTTATCTCTAGAGGGCGTGGCATGGTCAGGATGGACACTGGCTTTGTCCTCCTTCCCTGCCCTGCCCGCTGTTTGCACCTGGCTTGGCTCCACCTCCAAGCCCTTCTTTTTTTGAGACAGTCTCACTCTTGTCTCCCAGGCACGAGTGCAGTGGCGCCGTCTTGCTCACTGCAACGTCCGCCTCCTGGGTTCAAGTGATTCTCCTGCCTCAGCCTCTCGAGTAGCTGGGACTACAGGCACGCCACCATGCCCGGCTAATTTTTGTATTTTTAGTAGAGACGGGGTTTTGCCATGTTGGCCAGGCTGGTTTCAAACTACTGACCTCAAGTGATCTGCCCGCCTTTGCCTCCCCAAATACTGGGGTTACGAGGGGTGAGCCACCGCACCCTGCCACAAAGCCCTTCTTACATTGAAAGTCCCTGCTTCCTTCCTGATGGGTCCCTCTCCTTGCCTTGAGCCCTCTCACTCCATTCAGATCCGTCCCCCACTGATGTCTCCTGCTCTGAACCCCCTGGTGCCTGTGCATTCAAGCTCATCTCTTGTCCATTCCTTTTTTCCTCCTGAGCCGTAAGTAATCCTTGGAGAGCTTGGTGGTGGGTGGAGGGGCAGGATCATCTGCTGCCTGTCCAGGTCTCCTAAGAGAACGCAGGGTCCTTCAGGTTGGGTGAGTGCTGAGTATCCAAAGGGGACCAGGTGGGCCTGATTCCTGCCCTCCTGGAGCTCACGGTCCAGTGGGAAGGACAGGCATGGGACTGGTCATGACAACTGAGGGGCTGGGAGCAGGGTGCCGTGGTGGCAGACAGCACAGGGTCCCGATGCATGACGTCGGAAGGGAGGGACATTTAGCCGGAGACCTGGGGGATGATTAGGATACAGGAAGGTGAAGGCTGGGGTGGGATGGGAGTGTGGGTGCGAGCAGAAGGGTCTACACAGAGGGAATAATGTGAGTTGTGGGGGGCTCATCACAGGAACCCGCAGGCTGTGTAGACTGGATGGGGCAGGTGTGGAGAGGAAGTGAGGGGCAGGAGATGAGGCTGGATGGGGCCATCGGGACAAGGGGTTGTGGAGAGTCGGGTTTGAGCCACATGGTGGTGGGAGCCATGGAAGGAGGATGGAATAATCCACCTCACATTGATTTTTTACCCTCTTTTTTTTTATTATGGTATAAAACACATCACACACAATTTATCAACTGAATCATTTTAAAGCGTTCAGTTCAGTGGCATCAAGTCCTGGTCACGGTGTTTTGCCATGATCACTACCATTCCCCCGGACCCTGCTCATGTCCAGATGGAAGCTGGAGCCATCAGCCGCCACTCCCTCCCCGCCTCCGCCATCCCTGAGCAACTACCGATCTACTTCTGTCTCTGCGGATTTGCCTGCTCTGAGCATTTCACGATGCAGGTTGCGTATCTCTTATCTGACATGCTCGGGGCAGGTGTTTTGGATTTTGGATTTTTTTTTTTTGGACTTTGCTGTATTTCTGTTGTACTTACTGGTTGAACATCCCTAATCTGAAAAATTCAAAATCTGAAATGTACCAATGAGGTCAGGCACGGTGGCTCACACCTGTAATCCCAGCATTTTGGGAGGCCGAGGTAGTGGATCACTTGAGGTCAGGAGTTCGAAACCAGCCTGGCCAACATGATGAAACCCCATCTCTACTGAAAATACAAAAATTAGCCAGGCGTGGTGGTGGGCGCCTGTAATCCCAGCTACTCAGGAGGCTGAGGCAGGAGGATCACTTGAACCTGGGAGGCAGAGGTTGCAGTGAGCCGAGATCACGCCCTGTACTCCAGCTGGGGTGACAGATTGAAACTCTGCCTCAAAAAAAAAAAGTGCCAATGAGCATTTCCTTTGGGCACCATGTTGGCACTGAAAAAGTTTAGGAAGCATTTTGGATTTTGGGTGTTTGGATCTGGGATGCTTACCGTGTAAATGGAATCACACAGTAGCTCATCCATGCTGTAGCGTGTCAAGTAATAGTACTTCATTCCTCTTCAGGGCTGAATAATGTTCCTTTGCATTGACGTGCCACATTTTGTTTATCCACCCATTCATGGACGTTTGGTTTGATTTTTCACCTTTGATTGTTGCTGTGAACATTTGTGTACATGTTTTGTTTGGAAATGTTTTTTGGAATGGAATTGCTGGGTCATAGGTAATTCTATGTGTAACTTTTTGAGGAGCCTCCACACTTTTCTACAATGGGCTACAATTTCTCCTCATTCTCGATAACCTTTGTTATTATCTGTTTCATCTTTTCTCCAGATGATGATCATCCTAGTGGGTGTGATCTGCTTTTTTTTTTTAATTTTAATTTTTTGAGACTGAGTCTCGCTCTGTCGCCAGGCTGGAGTGCAGTGGCGCGATCTTGGCTCACTTCAATCTCCGCCTCCCAGGTTCAAGTGATCCTCCTGCCTCAGCCTCCAGAGTAGCTCAGACTACAGGTGTGTGCCGCCATGCCCGACTAATTTTTTTGTATTTTTAGTAGAGATGGGGTTTCACCATGTTAGCCAGGATGGTCCCGAGATCCTGACCTCGTGATCTGCCTGCCTTGGCCTTACAAAGTGCTGGGATTACAGGCGTGAGCCCCACGCCTGGCCTTTTTTGTTTTTCTTTTTAAATTTTGAGATGGGGTCTCACTCTGTTGCCCAGGCTGGAGTGCAGTGATGCGTTCTCGGCTCACTGCAACCTCTGCCTCCCAAGTTCAAGCAATTCTCCTGCCTCAGCCTCCCACGTAGCTGGGATTTCAGGTGCCCACCACCACGCCCAGCTAATTGCTGCATTTTAGTAGAGGCGAGGTTTCAGCACATTGGCCAGGCTGGTTGATCTGCTTTTCATTTCAGCTTGGTCACTGTGTCTCCTTCCTGGAGACTGGGTTGGTGGGGTGCAGTGGGTGGAGATGGGCTGGGATGCAGGTCCTGTCGTCTAGGTGAGATGATGCTTTGGGGTGGAGACATGGAACAGTTAGGGAGGTGGCAAGGACTTGGTGATACCCTGGAGGCCATGGCTGAGAGGGAAGTAGGGACGTAAAGTGACTGATTCATGTCATGTCCCCAGCGGCCAGCACTGTGCTTGGCACACTGTGGGGTACTTACAGATACTCGAGGAACAAATGCCACATCCCTAGGGAGAAGAAATGGGAACTGTGAAGTTCTTTGTGCTGTTACTGAAGGCCCCTCCCCTGAGGGCTCCCTGACAGGTTTGGTCTTGGGCAGCCCCTCTTCTGAGGGAGGCTGCGGGGTCGCCTTGGTGGGGGTTATGTGAACGTGGGGGTGGGCAGGAGAGCAGCTTCCGGAGACCACCTCCATCTTCTCTGTGTTTAAGCCCCACAGCCCCTGGGAGACCACGTGGGCGGTGCTGGGGAGCTGGAGTGAAGGGTTTTCTGGTGGTCAGGGGTTGGGGGGCAGTTGAGGTCTACGCTGTCAGCTCTCAGGGGCAACGAAGCCTTTTCTGGGCTCCCCAGGGCTGGTGTGAAGGCACTTCCCGTCTGCAGGTTAGCATCCTAGCCCAGGGACGTTCCTCTAGGCCTGGCATTTCTCTCCGGGTTCTGGGAGGGCCAGGAAAGGCCTCGCCCAGCCTCTGCGGTTCTGTTCCTCCGGCTTCAGCCCACCTGCTGCCCTGCCCTGCCCTCAGTGCCTTCCTCGACCGGGAGCCTTTTAACTGATGGATTTTGGCCTTGATGGAGAGGGAAATGCCTTCAATCTAAAAGCTTCCCAAAGCTTCTCTCTCCACCCTTCTGTCTTTCCTCTCTCCCTCATTTTCTCTTCTGCTTTTTTTCCTCGCCTGTTTTCTGTTAATCTGTGAAACAAACACACTTGTAAAAATTTTGCTGGTCTCTTCTGTCTGCAGCCTAGAGCAGGACAAAGCTGTTGCCTCCCTTGGGAGTTGGCTTTGGAGCTCTGGGCATGAGTCAGCCCCATTCCTGACGGCCACAGGACGATTGGCAGAGAATCCCGGGCGACTGCCTTGTGGCCTGGGGCCTCGCCAGCCGGGCCTCCAAGGCTGTGACCTAGATAGGCAGGTGGGTGGCCCTTTCTCTCTGCTTCTTGCTCACCTTCTGATCCAGGGAGTGACCCAGAAAGCATAGATGGGGCCTGGGAGACTTCAGCGAACCTTTGAGTAACCCCCTTTGAGCAAACCAACCTTTGAGACAGGCCCCTGTGGTTACCCACGCCAGCGTGAACTGGAGGCTCCTGTTGGCCTCCACTTCCGCCTCGTTTCCCTGCAGGGAGAGCAGGTGTGTCCTTTCTGGGCCAGTCAGGAATCTCTTGTTTAGCACTGTTGGAGGTGTGGGGGACGCACGGGGCACAGGGTAAGAGAGTGCTTGCTGTGGGGGATGCGGAGGGAGCCGCAGTGGTCCTTTCCTTCATTCTTTCATTCATCCATTCGCTCCTTCACTCTGTATGTGAATGACGAGACAGATTGACACAGCTCTTGGAGTCAGAGTTCTTGAGTTTTTTTTTTTTTTTTTTTTGAGATGGAGTTTCACTCTGTCATCCAGGCTGGAGTGCAGAGGTGCGATCTCGGCTCATTGCAACCTCCTCCTCCCGGGTTGAAGTGATTCTCCTGCCTCAGCCCCCCCCGGGTAGCTGGGACTACACACGTGCACTGCTATGCCTGGCTAATATTTGTATTTTTAGTAGAAACTGGGTTTCGTCCGGGCGCAGTGGCTCACGCCTGTAATCCAGCACTTTGGGAGGCTGAGGTGGGCGGATCACAAGGTCAAGAGATTGAGACCATCCTGGCCAACATGGTGAAACCCCGTCTCTACTAAAAATACAAAAATTAGCTGGGCATGGTGGCGCACGCCTGTAGTCCCAGCTACTCTGGAGGCTGAGGCAGGAGGATCGCGTGAACCCGGGAGGCGGAGGTTGCAGTGAGCCGAGATTGTGCCACCGCATTCCAGCCTGGTGACAGAGCGAGACTCCGTCTCAAAAGAAAGAAATAGAGTTTCACCGTGTTGGCCAGGCTGGTCTTGAACTTCTGACCTCAAGTGATCCACCCGCCTCGGCCTCCCAAAGTGCCGGGATTAC
Source organism: Ateles fusciceps (assembly GCA_036589455.1). NCBI lineage: Eukaryota > Metazoa > Chordata > Mammalia > Primates > Atelidae > Ateles > Ateles fusciceps. The sequence continues at coordinate 2,598,348 of JAZHEH010000751.1, forward strand.
AGGTGTGAGCCACTGCGCCGGCCTAGAGTTCTAGAGTGTGAATTCTGTTCTTCCCCTGACTAGCTGGGTTCCTGTTAGCAAGTCATTCAGCCCCACCCAAGCCTCAGCCGACTCATCTATATATAAGATGAAAACATCGCTTCTTGTCCTGATCACCCTCACAAAATTGAGCTTGGCAGAGCAAGTAATCATAAGCGGCACAGCAAATTGTGACACAAATGTAAGTCTTTGTACGGACAGCTATTTTCTGAGGGCGTGCAGGGTAGGAATGCTCCCTTAGACCCTGTGAGCTCCGTGGAGATGGTCAGGTCAATCCCTGCCCTCGACGTTACAGCCCGGCCTGCGGATGGACACATTTCTTGGCAGATCTGGCTGGGAGGTTCTCGACGGGCTTTCTCACGGGGCACTGATCCAACAGCGCCCCCGAGCGTCTCAGTTCATTCAGCACGTAGTCCCTGAGTGTCCACAGGAGCCAGGCGGTGTTCAGGGCTAGACCAGTGGGCTTGGAGTACGCTGGCGGTCAGCAGTGGTGAGGCCCGTGCTGCCCCTCCAAGTCTGGAAGCTATGGCCAGCCCCTCCAGCAGGAAGAGCCTCTGCCTTCTCTCCCTTTGGTGGCTCCTCGAATCCCACCATGTGCCCTGAGTTCTGAGTCTAGGGGCTGTTCACTTGGGTGATGATTTTCTGGCTGGCCTAGGAGTGGCCCCTTCCTGTCATCATTTGGTTGAGCAAACTGGGGCAGGGGGTGGATTTGGGAAGGGGGGACAGAGATCCTGAAGAGGGCCCCTTAATTCTCAGTGGCTCCAGCTGCCTGGCAATGCCAGCCTCCTACCTCCTGGGGAGAATATGGCTGTGTCTGTGGGTAGACCCTTCCAGCATCACTGACGCTGACGCATCATCTTGTCACTTAGGTGACCGGGCGGCTGGAAATGATTCGGCAGGAAGGCCGAAACGCTGGCCTTTTCTCAGCCCTGACCCTCTGTGGCACGTGCCAGGTCTGCCCCCAGGGGCCTCCTGGTCTGGGTTGACATGTCACATCAGAAGAGCAGAAGGCAGATGTGGCAGGGTCTTCCCCTAACACCCATCGACTTTACTAGATGCCTCTGGACTCTGAAATTTTTTCCCAATGACTATGTAGTTTCATATCTATCTATCTATCTATCTGTCTAATCATTATATTTTGTTTGTTTTTGAGATGGAGTCTTCCTCTGTCCCCCAGGCTAGAGTATAGTGGCGTGATCTCAGCTCACTGCAACCTCCACCTCCCAGGTTCAAGTGATTCTCCTGCCACAGCTTCCTGAGTAGCTGAGATTACAGGTGCCCGCTACCACGCCCAGCTAATTTTTGTATTTTTAGTAGAGACGGGGTTTTAGCATGTTGGCCAGGCTGGTCTCAAACTCCTGACCTCAGGTGATCTACCTGCTGTGGCCTCTCAAAGTGCTGGGGTTACAGGCATGAGCCACTGTGCCCGGCCATAGGTATTAATATTTACCATAAAAATTTAAAAATCAGAAAACAGAATAATAGTCTCTTACTCAGCGGTGCCCTTTGTAACAATCCACGAATGGGTTGTTGGTATTTAACAGGATATTTCTGTAGGCATTTAGTGAAGAAAAAATAAGTTCCTCTTAGAAAAACATAATGTCGGTCTCAGCACTTTCCCACGCAGCGTTGCTTGCGGACCTCAGGTTTGTCTAGGAGGGTGTTTGCACGGCCCTCGGACGGCCCATTCCCCCAGGAGAGGGCTTGATGGATGAGCCCAGTGGCTCAGCATACCAGAGCTGCTGGGGTGGGGGACTGGGGTGGAGGCCGAAGCCTCTAAAGCAGCAGCACAGCAGAGGCGTCATCCAGAGATCACCCCCCGGGTCCCTTAGACTCCCAGCTCTGCTACTTACTTGCTGCAGGACCTTCCAGAAATCACTGAAACTCTGAGCCTTACTTTCTTCATTCATACAGTAGGAGAATAATTCTGTATCTACCCCATAGGGGTGTTGAAAAGATTAAAGGGACTGGGCGCGGTGGCTCACGCCTATAATCCCTGTACTCCGGGAGTCTCGGTCTGTGGCCCAGGCTGGAGTGTAGTGGCACAATCTCAGCTCACTGCAATCTCTGCCTCCTGGGTCCAAGTGATTCTCCTGTCTCAGCCTCCCGATTAGCTGGGACTACAGGCGCGCACCACCATGCCCAGCTAATTTTTGTATTTTTAGTAGAGACGGGGTTTCCCCATATTGGCCAGGCTGGTCTTGAATTCCTGGCCTCAAGGTTTCTGCCTGCCTTGGCATCCCAAAGTGTTACTATTACAGGCGTGAGCCACTGCACCCGGCTGATGATGAAGAATACTTTTTTTTTTTTTTTTGAGATGGAGTCTTGCTCTGTTGTCCAGGTTGGAGTGCAGTGGCATTCTGCTCACTGCCTCTGCCTCCTGGGTTCAGGTGAGTTCTCCTGCCTCAGCCTCCCAAGTACCTGTGACTATAGGTGCATACCACCAGGCTGGCTAATTTTTGTATTTTGAGTAGAGAAGGGGTTTCACCATGTTGGCCAGGCTGGTTTTGAACCCCTGACCTCAGGTGATCATCCTGCCTTGGTCTCCCAAAGTGCTGGGGTTACAAGTGTGAGCCACTGTGCCTAGTGTAAGAATACTTCTATTATCTCTGTTATCTATGTCCAGACCAGGAACCCAAGGCCGGGGGCAAAATGAGTTCCTAGGGAATAAAGGAGCTTGGTAACAGACCAAATGGGTGGGGAAGTGGTTAACTGTCTCAGATTTTTAAAACATTTTTGCTTTTATCATGATCATGATTTTTAATTGACACATAATAATGATACCTATTATGGGGATACAGTGTGATATTTTGATATATGTACACAATGGGTAATGATCAAATCAAGGTAATTAGGATATCTGTCACCTCAAACGTTAATCATTTCTTTGTATTGGGAACTGCTCTTCTGGCTATTTGAAAATATACAATAAATGGTTAATTTTGATCACCCTGCAATGCTACAGAGTACCAGAAATGATTCCTCCTGTCGGTAATTTTATATCCCTGCCAACCTCTCTCTAACCGCTCTCTTTCCCACCCTTCTCAGCGTCTACTGACCACTATTCTGTGTTCTACTTCTATGCGATCAATTTTGTAGCTTCTGTGTTTGAATGAGAATATGCAGGATGTGTCTTTGTGTGCCTGGCTTATTTCACGTCACATAATTTCATTCCATGTTGCCACGAATGACAGGATTTTCTTCTTCTTCTTCTTTTTTTTTTTTTGAGATGGAGTCTTGCTCTGTTGCCCAGGCTGGAGTGCAATGGTGCAATCTCTGCCCACTGCAACCTCCACCTCCTGGGTTCAAGAGATTTTCCTGCCTCAGCCTCCCAGGTAGCTGGGATTACAGGCGTATGCCACCATGCCCAGCTAATTTTTGTATTTTTAGTAGAGACGGTGTTTCACTGTGTTAGCCAGGCTGGTCTTGAACTCCTGACCTCATGATCCACCCGCCTTGGCCTCCCAAAGTGCTGGGATGACGGCATGAGCCACGGCACCCAGCCGATTTTGTTCTTTTTAAATGGCTGAATAGCACTGTGATGGATACCACCTTTTCTTTATACATTCATCCATTGATGGACCCTAGGTTCATCCCATACCTTGGCTATTGTGAGCAGTGCTGTGGTAAGCAGGGGAGTGCAGATAGCTCTTAAACAGACGGATTTCCTTTCCCTTGGATATGTGTCTTGCAGTGGGATCACTGGGTCATGTGATAGTTCTGTTTCTAGTGTATTTTTTCTTTTTTCTTTTTTGTTTGAGATGAAGTTTCGCTCTTTTCACCCAGGCTGGAGTGAAGTGGTGTGATCGTGGCTCACTGCAATCTCCGCCTTCTGGTTTCAGGCAATTCTCCTGCCTCAGCCTCCTGAGTAGCTGGGATTACAGGCGCCTGCCAGCACGCCTGGCTAAGTTTTGTAGTTTTAGGAGAGATGGGGTTTCAGCATGTTAGCCAGGCTGGTCTGGAACTCCTGGCCTCGTGATCTGCCTGCCTTGGCTTCCCAAAGTGCTGGGATTACAGGTGTGAGCCACTGCACCTGTAATCTAGTGTTTCTAGTGTTTTGTGGACCCTCCATGCTGTTTTCCATAGCGGCTGTGCTAACTTATGTTCCCACCAATAGTGTTTCAGGCTCTTGAGCAGGGGAGATGAGGTCAGTCAAAGCATTAATGGACCAAATTGCAGTGGCGATCAGCCTGGTGCTGGCTCAGCTGAGTCCTTACCTCTTGGGGATTTCTGAGCTCCCCCATGTGTTACAGGTTTTTCAGTTCATTCAGCACCAGGCCCCGTGCTGGGGCAGGCGTGTGGTCAGGGTGCATGTTAGAACCCAGCCAGAGGCCTCTGTTCTCTCTGGGTCAGAGGTAGGCTTGGCTGGGGGAGTGAGTTTCTGCTCATCACGTGGCGATCTTGATTACCCAGTGGAGCTCCGGGCATCTGAGCCCTCTTCTGAATTTTCCAGTCATGAAATACTGGCCCTGGAGGCTCTTCAGGTATCTTGTCCTTCCTTTCCTAATGTCCCAGAGAAAGAGGCCCGCACTGGGAGGAGGCAGGAGGTTGATTGATCTGCACTGGTTTTTTTTTTTTTTTTTGAGTTGGAGTCTCGCTCTGTTGTCTGTGGCCCAGGCTGGAGTACAGTGGCACAATCTCAGCTCACTGCAACCTCTGCCTCCTGGGTTCAAGTGATTCTCCTGCCTCAGCCTCCAGAGCCTCCAAAGTAGTTAGAACTACAGGCGCATGCCACCACACCTGGCTAATTTTTTTTTTTGGTAGAGATGGGGTTTCCCCATGTTGGCCAGGCTGGTCTCAAACTCCTGACCTCAAGTGATCCGCCCACCTTGGCCTCCCAAAGTGCTGGGATTACAGGGGTGAGCCACTGTGCTTCACCTGCACTGGGTTATGTCGGTTGGGTTAGAGCATGTCGTTGAGATGAGATCACAGGCCTGGTCCCTCGGGGCCAAGTCACCTATGCTTGGTTGCATGGCCTCAGGTGGAACCCCTTGTTCTGGACGCTCATCTTCCAGTAATGTACCACGGTCACAAGCAAGAAAGGGGAGGAATGAGGATGGGCCAGGTGCCCGTCTCCGTGCTGGAAAACAGCTCCACGCATTTGTCTTTCTAATGAGTGAGACTTTCATAGATAGAGAGTAACGTGATTATAGTAACTGAATAGACCAGGCAGATTTACCCTGAAATGCTGTGGTCTGTCCCCACTGAAACTGTTATGTAGTTTGAAGCAATGATGGAAGCTCCTAATCCATTATGTCAGCAAGTAATCTTATTCAGAAGAGTTAAGACTTAAGACACAGAGTCTTAGAGTACAGTGGAGCAGTGGCTTAGCTGGGAGGCCAGGTGGCTCTGTGATCAGGGAGCCCCCAGTGCCCACAGTCCGCTGGGGGATTTCTTAGCATGGCTGGTTTAACCCATCCCTGTTTAGGGTACTGTGAGATGGGGGCTCCTTCTCTCCTTGGGCTTACCGGGAATTCAGCTAACACATGGGACCCCTTATTACACAGCATTTCCTCCCAGTAGCACTGGTTTTTGACCCAGTTCAACAGTCAATGTTTACTTTTTATGACTGTGTAAATGTTATTTATTGCTAAGTCAGAGGGTACCGTAATTATGTTTTCTTTCTTGTATAACTTTTCATGTTTCCTGGAGTTAATGATTAACTGCTGTTTCTGCCATTAGCATTGTTTTCTATGGACCTATCTTTTTTTTTTTTTTTTTTTAATTTTTGAGACAGGGTCTCACTCTGTCACCCGGGCTGGAGTGCAGTGACACAATCACGGCTCACTACAGTCTTGACCTCCTGGTTTCAAGTGATCCTCCCACCTCAGCCTCCCAAATAGCTGGGACCACAGGTGCTTGCCACCATGCCTGGCTAATTTTTTGGAAAGACATGGTTTCACTATATTGCCCATGCTGTTCTCAAACTCCTGAGCTCAAGCAATCGGCCCAGTTTTATTTCTTTATTGAGGCGGAGTCTCACTCTGTCACCCAGGCCAGAGTGCACTGGGGTGATCTCAGCTCACTGCAACCTCTGCCTCCCGGGTTCAAGAGATTCTCCTGCCTCAGCTTCTCCAGTAGCTGGGATTACAGGCGCCTGCTACCACTCCCGGCTAAGATCTTTGTATTTTTAGTAGAGATGGGGTTTCCCCATGTTGGCCAGACTCCCAGCCTCAAGTGATCTGCCCTCCTCAGCCTCCCAGAGTGGTAGGGTTCCAGGCGTGAGCCACCACGCCGGGTCGGTGAGTGTTTATATTTATGTGACGCTGCTACACTGTTTGCCAAGTGGTCAGGCCATTTTACATCCTCAGCCGCAGTGTCATTTGAGTTCTGGCTGCTCCACCTCCTCACCAACGTTTGCCATTCTTGGTTTTTAAAATTTTCATTGAATGGTATCTCATTGTGGTTTCAATCCACATTTTCTCATGACGAATGAATGATGTTGAATATTTTTCATAGGCTTATTGACTGTTCTTATGGTTCTTTTTGCCCTCCTTCCCCCTTTAAAATTGGATTGTCTTCCCCCTTTAAAATTGGTTCTGTGGGTGAGGAATTCAGCTAGGGCGCATTGGAGATGGAGGGCTTGTCTCTGCTTTCCCGGTGTCTGGGACCTTGTCTTGGATGGCTCAGAAGGCTGGAGATGACTGTGATGCTCAGTTGGGGCCGTGTGTCTGGGAGCTTGGCTGTGTTCTTAAAGCTTCTGCTGGGGCTGAGTTGCCCAAGACGGTTTCTTCATGTGCGTGGACTGGGATGTTTGCAACACCTGGGCATCTCTCTCCATGCAGCCACTCCATGTCCCAGCCACAGCACGGACAGTCTCGGTCAGATCTTCACGCTGGCTTGCTTTCTCTGGAGCAAATTTCCTAGAGGTTGAGATGGAAGCTGCAAGAGCTCCTGTGACTCATCCCTGAAAGTTAAGTGATGTTACGTCCGTCTCATTCTGTCGGTCACAGGGCCAGCCCAGATTCAAGGGAAGGGGACCACACAGAGCCATCAGGGTGAAGAGATGCCAACTCTGGACACTAGCTACCAGCTCCCCTCCCCTTTCTCTTTCTGGGAACTTCCTTGGGCAGACATATGATCTTTTTTCTCATTCCTCTTTTGTTTTCTGCATCTTTATGTTTTTGTTCTATTTTTTTGGCGATTTCCTCAAGTCTTTTCATCCTATTTCTAATGTCTAAGACCTCTTTCTTGTCCCCTGATTGTTCCATTTTTACAACATTCTCTTCTTCTGTTTTTTTTTTTTTTGAGACTGAGTTTTGCTCTGTCGCCTGGGCTGGAGTGCAATGGCGTGATCTCGGCTCACTGCAACCTCCGCCTCCCTGGTTCAAGCAATCCTCCTGCCTCAGCCTCCCAAGTAGCTGGGATTACAGGCACCCACCACCCCGCCCGACTAATTTTTGTATTTTTAGTAAAGATGGGGTTTCACCATATTGGCCAGGCTGGTCTTGACCTTCTGACCTCAGGTGATCCACCTGCCTTGGCCTCCCAAAGTGCTGGGACTACAGGCATGAGCTACTGCGCCCAGCCACATTATCTTCTTATATCATGGATATAGAATCTTGTCTTCCTGAGGATATTAATTTATAGGTTTTTTTTTTTTGGAGTTTCCTTTGGTTCTTCACAGGTTTCTGTTAGAGGCTTCCTCAGATGTCTGGACATCCTTGGTTTTGTTCTGTACTCAAGAGTGAGATGCCAGGAAGTGGGCTGGGTCTCCATGTGGGCGGGCTGGCTTGCTGCCGCGGGGCTTCCATGCAGGGCAGTGGTGGTTTGGTAGCAGGTTGCCCTTTCCATTGGAGGACCCCAGATGCGATCTTCTCTTGAGGATTGTTCAGTTACTCGTGTGGTGGGGGTAAGGGGATCATCTGTCTAATGGGGAAGGAGTGGGGGAGAATCTGAAGGCTCAGCATCTCAGGTATCAACACCCCCCCCAACAAGTTTTTGGTTCTGTATCACAGGTGCAGGACCTGTGACCCTCCTGGGGTTCTGCAGGGTGAAACACTCAATTTTTCTGTTGCAGCCTCCTGTGTGGACATGTGGCCTGGAGCTTCCCTTACTCCACAAAGCATGCTGTCATCTCCTACCTGTCGTCCGTCTTCTAAACACCGTGATCTCTTGTGGACTAAGCTTTCCTCTTCCATTATGTTTGTACTTTCAGGTCACATTTTTTTCCCCCCTCTTGCTATTTTTTAAAAATTTATTTATTTATTTAGAGATGGAGTCTCGCTCTTGTTGCCCAGGCTGGAGTGCTGTGGCGTGATCTTGGCTCACTGCTACCTCTGCCTCCCGGGTTCAAGTGATTCTCCTGCCTCAGGCTCCCGAGTAGCTGGGATTACAGGCACGTGCCACCACACCTGGCTAATTTATATATATATATATATTTTTTTTTTTTTAAATTAGAGACGGAGTTTCACCATTTTGGCCAGGATGGTCTCGATCTCCTGACCTTGTGATCTGCCCGCCTCGGCCTCCCAAAGTGCTAGGATTATAGGCGTGAGCCACTGCACCCGGCCCCCTTACTGTTATTTTAAGGAGCTTCAGAGGAAGTGGGATGATAAATGCATGTGGTCAGTCTGACAGGTTCATCCTGGAAGTCTCAACAGGCTTCAGAGTATCTATATTTATATCTCCTAAAGGAAGTGAGAGTACCTACTCATCACTGCTTAAAAAATGATTTCTTATTGTGATAAAAGTTATACATCCACACTGAATGAATCATAAGATGAACGCTCCTGTCCTCACCGTCCAGGTTAAGAGCGCTTACAGGCTGGGAAAGTGCTGATATCCCACACCTTGTGACTCTCGGGTTTTGTGAGTGGGTTCTGAAGCTGCCTGAGGCTGTGACCTTATGCGCTGGCTGCCTTTGCTCTGACCGTGATGTGGCTCCCTCCACTGAGGCTGGGTATTGCCAGGCAGAGCCGCTGACCACGGGCGGGAGCTGCTGGCTCGGCAGTTTCTGAGTGATGCATTTGAAGGGCTGGGTGTGCAGGCACCTGGCTTGGTGATTTCTTCAGCTCGGGGGAAGTGGAGCCTCTGGTGTGAGGGCTGCCTTGCCTGCCACCCCCTTCTTGGCGTGGGATCTTCCCAGGGCTCTCCCCATTTCCAGCCCATCCCAGCAGGCTCTCCTCTCTCACCTCTCCTTTCCTGCCCCTTGGAGGGCTCCTGTTTATTTTTGCTTTACAAAACCCGGCTGGGCACAGTGGCTCATGACCGTAATCCCACCACTTTGAGAGGCCGAGGTGGATCCTCAGGTGGATCATCTGAGGTCAAGGGTTTGAGACCAGCCTGGCCAACATGGCGAAACCCTGTCTTAAGTACAAAAAAAAAAAAAAAAAATTCAGGTCAGGTGCGGTGGCCCACGCTTGTAATCTTAGCACTTTGGGAGGCTGAGGCAGGTGGATCACCTGAGGTCAGGAGTTTGACACCAGCCCGGCCAACATGGTGAAACCCCGTCTCTGCTAAAAATACAAAAATTATCTGGGCATGGTGGTGGGTGTCTGTAATCCCAGCTACCTGGGAGGCTGAGGCAGGAGAATCACTTGAACCTGGGAGGCAGAGGTTGCAGTGAGCCAAGATCGTGCCCAGTGCATGGCAGCCTGGGTGACAGAGTGAGACTCCGTCTCAAAAAAAAAAAAAACACCAACAAAAAAACCCCAAAGCCCAACATGCTGTTCCTGAGGGCCTCCACTCCTCCCCTGGCCTCAGCCTCCACATCTGTTCTTGTTACACCCACTCTCTGCTTAGGTTTCAGTTCTGTTCTGAACCCACTTGGGTGTCCCGGGGCCCCTGACTCACTGTGTGTCCAGAAAGAGCACCTTATCATCTGTCCCTCGCAAAGCCGACTCTCCTCCGCCCTCTGTATCCCAGCTGAAGCGTCAGTCATTCTGTTTCTGAAACCTCGGTCTCTTGGTGTGTTCGGCTCTTGGCCCCTCCTTTCCTTTCTGTCACCATGTCCTCTTAATTTTGCCTCCGAAATGCCTTATGACTCCGACTGTTTTGTGTCATTTCCGTGGCCGTGAGCGCAGTGGAGTGCAGTGTCCCTCGGCCCATTTCATTCTTCCCGAGACCTCTCCTTTCCAGCGCGCCGTTCTCTCTCTGCTGCTCACAGAGTCAGTCCTCCAGCAAAGCCCTGCAGGTCACGGGCACCCTGCCTCGGGCCCCTTGGCTTCCTCCCTTTGCCCCCCAGCCTCACTGTCCGCACAGCGCTGGCATTGTTTCCTGTGTGCGTGCGTCACCTGTGTCAGGCACGCAGCGTTCTCCTGTAACTGGTCAGGTGTTGAAACTTCAATGGACTTGTTTCAGAAGGCACCTTATGTCACCACCATAAAAGGAAAATCAGGGTGGCCTGCCACAAAGAGGGTCTCTGTCGAAGCTCAGTAAGTGACTGTTACGGCAAAGACCACTCCAGGTGCCCTCGGGGCCAGCAGGGGATGCTTGCGCCCACTCTGGGAAGCTGTGGGCAGGGGGAGCTCCTCTCCAGGGGGCTCCTTCTCTTCCTCAGAGGCAGCGTAGCACCGTGGTTCGGGCCATAGACCCTGGAGGGAGGCCTGCGTCCAAGCCTCGCTCCGCCGCTCTGCGGCATCATGGCCTTTGGCAGCTTCACCGTCTGTTAAAGGGGTTAATAGGCCTTGCAGGGTGGCTCACGCCTGTAATCCCAGCACTTTGGGAGGCTGAGGCGGGTGGATCACAAGGTCAGGAGTTCGAGACCAACCTGACCAAAATGGTAACATCCCATCTCGACTAAAAATACTAAAATTAGCTGGGCATGGTGGCGCACGCCTGTAATCCCAGCTACTTGGGAGGCTGAGGCAGGAGAATTGCTTGAACCTGGGAGGTGGCGGAGGTTGCAGTGAGCCGAGGTCGCGCCACTGCACTCTAGCCTGGCGCCTGGAGACAGAGCAAGGGGGTAGTTTTTCTAGGGAGAAAAATTAAAATAAAGTTAGGAGGGAAGAGGAGGAAGAAGAAAAGGAGAAGAGAAAGAAAATAATAATATTTCCTTCAATGGATTGTGGCATTAAATGAGATAATGTTTGTGGATCACTTCATGCAGTACCCTCACCCCTGAGGTCCATTTGCTGGCATTTGCCCTTCCCCTGCCCTTTTTTTTTTTAATAGACTCTCGCTCTGTCACCCAGGCTGGAGTGCAGTGGCACGATCTCAGCTTGCTGCAATCTCTGCTTCCCAGGTTCAAGTGATTCTCCTGGCTCAGCCTCCCATGTAGCTGGGATTACAGGCGTGCACCGCCATGCCTGGCTGATTTTTTGTATTTTTAGTATAGATGGGGTTTCACCATGTTGGCCAAACTGGTCTGACATTCCTGACCTCAGGTGATCTGCCCGCCTTGGCCTCCCACAGTGCTGGGATTACAGGCGTGAGCCCCCATGCCCAGCCTGTCCTCCCCCTTTGCGGGCCTGCTCTGCGCCTTCAAGTGATGTGGTGTGTCTCCTAGGCGGCATCAGTGACACCGGTGGTCTCTCCGTCGTGCTGGTCACCTTCCTCCACGTCCTGCCTCGGTGCCTCCCCTTCACCGTTTCTCTGGCAGGTCAGTGCTGGCCTGTTCTCTAGGCCTACATCAGCCATTGCCTCCTGTGAGATCCCATAGCTGGTGTCCCAG